>JACYFF010031956.1:31819176-31897883 GCA_017589665.1 Selenicereus undatus | reverse complement strand
ATATATATATTGGTTGATGCCATTGATTATCCTTGTTTTTTAGGTTGCTGGCCTGTGGTTCTAAACTGATATGGAAGCTCCTTGGTTGACTGGCTTCATTCTAAACTGATCCAATTTGTTCATGCTACAGGATGAAATTGATTAAGTTGTCTACGTTGACTTAACCATGACCTATGCCATTGAATTTTATGAATGAATATATAGCCCTGTGGATTCCAACTCATGTTGCTTTAGTGTAAGGTTGATACAGTAGTTTTTATTTTAAAATAAGTTTCATATGGTTATCCATGCTACTCGTTTTCCTTATTTTACGCGATTTGCTCCTTGGCGCCTTAATAGTGTGAGTAGATGCTTAGAGAAAGTTGGCAAAGAGGAGGCTAGGTGTCATAAAATTTGCTTTCTGTTTTGAAAGTCATATGTCATCATTGATGAAAAAAAATGTGGATTCTCTTGTTGAGCATGTGTGGTTGTGCCATGTGTATATGAATCCTGTGCCTTTCTATACTGTAAAATTTGGAATTTTGAGGGAGAAATCCTTTTGGGGGGGGGGGAGTGTAATAGCCAAGGAATTTTGATATAGTTAATTATTAATGTTATAACTTTATTTGCTCTATTTTATTATATTAGCTATATTAGACTAATTTTGCATGCTAATCAAGTGCAGTAATTTATGTGAATTAATACTTGGGGTTTTCTTTATTTATTACGTGATTGCGTGAAATTAGTGTGCTAGTTGAAAATATGCTAAGACGTTGTTACGCAAGATTAGAAGTTGTATTGGACTATCAATGTTAGAACCAATGGGGCTTGGTGTATTTAGGCCCAAATATATTTTTGGTCCAGAAAAAAAGGGATTCGAGCTAAAAAAATAAGCAAGCATCAGCCACTTTTTTGGGTAGGCCATGATAGATGCAGCAGCCAAAAATCACCAAAACTTCTTCTCGCCCCCTAATTGAACAGCTGTCCATTCTTCTTAAGCTCCTTCATATCCACCACCGATCCTTGCAATCTAAGGACAGAAAAAGAGCACAATAGAGAGAGACAGAAGGTAAGAGCAAGTGAAAGGATAGTAGCAATAGCAGTAGCAACGACAGGAGAGGATAAAGATGTGGAATGGAACAGAACACTAACAACAGTAGGAGAAGAGAGAGAGAGAGGCAAAGGCAGGGGGCACAATAGTGGTGTGGGCGGAAGAAGAAGACCCAAAGCACGACCTCAATTGCCCAATTAACCTAGGAGTTGGGTCCTTCAACTTGGATTCAAGGTGGGTGATTCATAATTCCCAAAATTATTAGCTAATTTTTAAGATTTTCTTATTTACTCATGAGTACTTTGTTCTATTATTGAGCTGAAATTCTGGTGAATTGAGAGTTTATACGAAGAAGGTAGATTGAATGACTTAAGTGACATTATTAGGTTGAAATTGAGATGATTATGAGGCTATTCTGTGGGCAGTGCTGTGAAAAGGAAGTTCGGGTTTGTGTATTAAATTGATGAATTTTTGAAGTGTATTTGTTATGATTCTAATTTTGCTTTCGTCCATTGATTCTGCCATAATTTTGGTTGTAGCGTAACACTTCATTCTATTCATGTCTTTGTTGTTTCCAGTTCAGACTTGCTCTTTTTTTTTTCTTTTTTTTTTTTTACCTAGGAGTCAAGCGGGTAAGCAGGGAAGTCAGCAGAACAATTCGACAAACCGGCTCAGCAATGAACTGGGCTCATGGACCAAGCAGTGACTTGCTCTTGTTCTACCTTGTTTTAGCTAGAACCTACCCGCCATGTTTGCTGTAGCTAAGGCCATGGTCATTGCCGCACCTTCAATTAAGAACTTTGAATGGATCTGCTAAACCGTTCAGTTGGTTGAATTGTTGTCCAAATGTTAAATCATTATCCTTTTGAGTTAATAAGTGCCTTGTAATGGTTGCGAGCATGTTTTAAAGGTTTCACCTCTGATAAACTTTAACGAATTTAGCGAACCTGGAGCATGTGGTCAATTTGCAGAACCAACAATTGAGTTCTTTTAAGTGAAGCTAATTATGAGTATGTTGCAAACTGGTGGCTTCTAAAACAAGTTTAAATGACCTTGGTATGTGAAACTGGAAGTTTACTTGACCTATAACTTGTTTATGAATTTTCATTACCAAACTGAACATTTGTTCTACTTTCAGAAGTCAACTTTTCTTATTATTAAGGCGTTATTAGCCTTCTTAAAAATGAAAATGGCGTTATTGTGACATAATAGGAATTTTAATGTCAAGTGTGTTTGAAAGTGAATACCATTCGAGATATTTTTGGGGTAGGAGAATAGTGCTAATATAGAGGACTCGGTCTCGAGAGTAGACTTTGGGATCCTGATTGGAGCAGGAATCTTAGTTTTCACTATCCAGTCATCGTATAGGAGTTCGTTGACTTTGGGAGGCCTTGGGGATGCAAAATGTAGTGAGTTGTGTCACTCACCTAACGAGAGTGCTAACACGTGAATCTTATACCCTGAAAGTGATTTGATTACGTGTTATGAGTTAAGAACTTCTCGATTCTGATTTATGCCAATGCAAAGGTTTGAAAAGTGCGTGAACTATTTGAAGATGGTTCTTATCGAATTATAAATGAAATCCTTTAGAGAGAAGGCAATTTATAAAGAATTGACTTGGTTTGGGAAGAGCTTGATATTCTTTTTGTACGCAATTTCCATTTCTTACTAAAAGAACCCAATTGATGGCTTTAAGTGGAATTCCTTGATGCTAAGTGCGTGACGGGGAGCTGAACTGCTTACCAACCCAGACGATTGGGATGAATTGAAGGATGGTATGATTTTGGGATCTTGTATACTTAATTTTCTAGTATTAAATATAGGTCCAATGTGCGTTATACTTAAAAGTATTGTATGGAATAGTTTTGTTTTCTTGAGGTTGAGAATCATTCACTGAGCGTGTTGTAGCTCACCCCTCTCTATTTCCCTTTTCTCCTAAGTTCTTGAAAAGAAAGGTAGAAGTCCTCGGTCCACGTAAAGCGATTCTGAACCTCCCTTTTTGCTTTGAAAAAGGAGTCATATGTATGCATACCTAGATTCATGAGTTTAATGATGTAATGTGAAGTATTCATAAGTTCTTAAACATATGTAGGTTAATTACTTCAGTTCATGTATTACGCATTGTCTAATGGTCGCTATGAATGGTCATGTGAGCTAACCATCTAGTCTTCTAGAGGTTTAGTGAATAGTTTTGGGATGTAAACCCTAGTGCTCCGAATGTGTGATCCATCGAGTTGTGCTTTTTAGTTCCTTTTTTTATTTTATTCAAGCTTACATTTGGTGTACTCAGGGCGTGGTCCGTAGAGTTTGATCTGTAATATGTAGTCGTCGAGCTTGGTTAGATTTTCCCTTTATGTTTTTTTTTTATTACAGGTACCCAATATAAGGCTATAAGCCCAAGGTATAGTCTATTTTTAGGCGGAATTCTCTGTCCTTTTTGCTCGGAAAAAAAATTAGAGATCGCTAATAGCTCTAGCTTTCTTTCTCAAATTTATTCAATATGTTGAATCATTGATAGAGACGTTGTATAATTATCATGCTGCTCTGCAAATTATACAATAGTTAGCTTTCTTTCTCTAATTTATTCTCATAAAGTAATGTCATGCACAATTATCAATGGAACAATTTTAAAAATGGGTGTCAAGTGCCATAAGATAATAATATAATCTTCAAAAAAATCAATTTAGAATTAGAGAAGTATTAAAAATGTGCAACTCATACTGTTATACTTTTAATGAAATGAATGTCTTATCGTATTTTGAATAATATTACTTTGTAATAATTTAAAATTTTGATGTTATAATTAAGAGAATATCTTGTGCTTCTTTAATGTCCTTTCATTTGGTTTCCTTATATTAGGCTTGAGTTATGATGTCAGTGTTGGGCCATGGGCCGATCTATGTTCGTGTTATGATCAACCCACCAATTAAGTATACCTAATTAGGTAATGGTAACTTAATTAACAAAAATATTGATTATTGAATGGTTCATTAGCGCATCGAACCGCCTCCACTTGTATGCTTTATATGAGCTGTCCCATAAATAACCTAACCCATTACTAATATTTTAATATATGGGCCAACCCACCTAACCTAAAGGGTACTCGACTCTTTGCCATTCCATACATGATGCTCATATATTTGTAAGGACCAACGATCTTAGGGAACCTACCCTGGATGGCAAGTCCCCCACAAATGGTTGGACTTTGTTTGTTGGGTATTTATTTTATTTATTTATTTTCAAAACTGATTCTTAATTTTCATTCAGAAATTAGAAGTTGATAGATTTATAGGAATTAATATGTAAACCAGATCCTCATCTTGATCCAGGAACCTGGTCGAGTTTCTGCATCAGCATTAGGCTTAGCCATCTGATATGGATCCCTGACAATAAGTGCTACCTGTTCTAGGAATAGGGCAGCCTACCTGATCCGAGAACCTGCTCGGGTTCTTATGCCAGTGCAGGGCCCAACTCTTGAGCCGGACAGCTTCAATATCTTGGATCAGTACTATTCTGTTGAAAAAATAAAATAAAAAGATGAAAACAATTATGTCATTAGTAGAGTCACTAGTGGGGTTTAGGAAAACTTACGATCCATAACTACTTTTTGAAGAAAATCATAATTGATAGGGACAACCGAAGGGACAATTAATTTTGCTTTAAAAATGTTTTCAAAAGGCCGTCGAGCAATCTCAAGTGTGGGGAACATCTTGACTCCTTAGTCTCAAATTGATGATCTAGATTAGGGGGTGATGGTACGATGATGTGGTGGAATGCATCACATCACCATCCATCATCACTAACTGTCTTTACTATTTAATATGGAAAATCAAAGCTTAACCACATTATCACACAATCATGTAATAGATTAGTATGGATCACGTTAAATAATGCAAAAGATATAATTCTTGGTCTAATGAGAATAAAAGCAAAGTAAACAAATTACAGTGGGTGGGGAATTACCTAAAGATTACATCTTTAGCAATTGTGAAATTAAAAATAATAGTAGAGAGATCAAATAGAAGAATATCAGAAGGATAGACATTTTCCCCTTAGGATAGCCCACTTGAATTTCCTAGGAACCCAACAAAGTGATACATTTTCTGATTAATCCTTCAATGCAGTCAATGGGAGATTCAGGATTTTGCCTGTTTAGTTTCTAGTACCTCACTATAAGAAATGTCTCACAATTTTTCAATTCTCTCACAATAACAATCTCTATTGTCTAGCTAATGCAAATTGATTGATGCCTAATTGATGCCAATTGACTGATGAACCAAACCCTTAGGGGCAACCCCCTTTTTATAGCAATTGAATAGACCGACTTAGTATAGGAAAAGGAGATCGACTCATTATCTTATTTGGCTTAATCTTAATAGGTTCACTAATTTGACTACGAGTCTGACTAATTAAGCGTGATAGACTAATAAGCCTTAGACTTCAATTAGGATTAATTAAGGAGGCTCAATTTCAGAGTGAGAGAAAGCACGAAAAATCGATCGGGCTCCCTGCTGGTGAATAAGTTGGTTCAGCTTGAGCTGGCCCATTGGGCCTGCTTATTTGCGCGCATTCCTTGAACCTTATTCCACTAATTGGACTCTTATTTTTATTAATCACTATGTTAAATGCCATTTTTGGACGTCTACAGTTAGCCCCCACTTTGATTGAGTTTGAGTAAGGTAATGGTCAAAGTCACGATCTTCACTCGTAGCTGCTTGTCTTGATGTGCCAATGTGATCGCCAAACCTAGCCACTGAGCATTCTAAGATTCGGCATTTGCTAGCTTTCACCATGGCGGTGGCCTGATGATGTCCTATTGTGTCAGGCCAACGGTTGTCCCCTTGTACCCAGATTCAGTGAGTTCTTGGTTATCCTGTTGCTGGATTAACGGATCTTTCACCGATCTAGTGGATTTATGGATTTATCCTTTCTTAAGATTAGCGAACCTTTCACTGATGTAACGAATCTTTAGATTTATCCTTGTCACAGGATTAGCGGACCTTTCGGCAATCTAGCGGACTTGTGAATTTATCTTTGTCACTGAATTGGTGATACTTTGGCCAGTCTAGTGGATTTGTGAATTTATCCTTATCGCTGAATTAGCAGATCTTTCATTGGTCTAGTATATTTGTGAATTTATCCTTATAGCCAAGTTAGTGAACCTTTTGCCAGTCTAGCAAACTTCTGAATTATCCTTGTCATCGAATTAGCGGACCTCTAGATAGTCTAGCAGACTTGTAAATTTGTCCTAGTTGTTGGATTAGCAGACCTTTCAGCAGTCTGGCAGATTTGTAAATTTATCCTTGTCGTTGGATTAGTGGATTTTTGAATTTGCAATCTATTTAAGAACTCTCACCTTATTTGCTTGCTATTATCTTCTTGCCGACTGCATTATTATCAAAGTCAGCGCGTACCTTGAATAAATTGAGTGATAGATTGACAAGGTTGGACTTGTTGCTTGCTTGACATGTGATGGTGAACCCAACTGTGTCCCTTTTTGCTATTTCATCCTCTTGTTTGCCACCTGTAGCTTGCTTTGACACACTGGAAAGGTGGAGTTTGTGGCCATAATTCTGCTTGGAAGCCGATCGATTCCCTCGATGACTTTTTCCACTTTTCTTCTTGATTTTTGCTCTTTTGACAAGGTATGCATGTGAGGTTGCTTCTTTAAAGGGTCAGTCGGGTCCTTAGAAATCAAGTTTTTCTCTTTCCTCTTGGATTCTCCCTCTTTGATTATTTTTCAAGATTACATGTATAGGGACGCGTACCGGTTAGATCTCCATGCTAGTATTCCTCTTTTTCCTTCCTTACATTGGATTCTTGATTTTTTTGATCCCCTCTTGTTGCATGCCTAGATGCCGGGCGGGTCCCCTATGTATTTGGCTCTTCCTTTTTTGTTTTCTTTCTCCTTGATTTTGAGTGCTTTGTTTTAATGCTTTTGGCGAAGTATCACCTAGTAGAACCCAACTAGTTTTCACCTTCGTTTGCTTACCCTCTTCTTTTATAAATAGCCCCTTTGGCCTTGTATAAATCACACCATTCTTTTTCTTACATTCGGGTGTGCACTTTCCTCTTAGCTCCTTCCATTTTCTTCTTTCTTCATTAGGAATATCATAGTTGTGTTCAAAAAACCATGAGTGTAGAAGAGCTCACACATGCCATAGGGAGCAAAAACTCCCTTAAGATTCCTTCACTGAGAGGGAAAGGATATCTATCGATACTTGGAATGGACTTGACCTTTTACTGGATGGTGGTCGTCAAGCATCTAGTCATGCTGCCATAAATGCTATAGGTGTTTCTGTTCTCTCCCTTTTCCTTCTTATTTTCATCTAATATGATTCTGATGTCGTTTCTCATCCTTTCCTTTTAAGATGATCTAATTAGGGGTGCAGGTGGAACTAGGAAGTTTATAAGGGAACTAGTATCTTAGAGAGTTTAAATTGATAAGTGTTAGAGCATACTCTTTGTCTTAGGTCTAAGTAAGGAGGATATGGCTACCATACTCTTTGGTGATGATGTAGAATTTATGGCAATAATCTCCTATCTTCAGAAGAAGATCGCACTCTTGATGGTGTATATAAGTGTAGAGCTACTCTTCTTTTCTTCTCGGGGCCTTCCTGTTGGTGGGTGGTTAGGCAAATAGAGTACTTGCGATGCTTTTGAGTGTAGCAAACGTAGTACGTCGTGACCAAACACCAATGCGGCTTGTTGTTGTCGAGACCATACTGTGCCTGAACCGTATCCATCATCTTCCTATTCAATTCTTCGCAGGTAGTTTGTTGCTGTTGCAGGTGGTCTTCGAGCCAATTGGACTAGGGAACACGATCGAGCTTTTGTCTCGACCTAACTATTTTTTTATTTTTATTTTTATCCTATTTTTTTCCTTCTTTTTTTGGGCAGAAGAACCCGACCAATAATCCTTGGGCTTTGCTAACTCTTCTTTATCTCTTTTTTTAAATTTTTTTTGTGTACATATTTGGCTATTGGAGCATCTGAGACTGATAGAAATTCCAAGGAGTATGGACACATACCTAGCCTAGCAATTATGTCAAAGGACATTGTTCAAAGATCATTCTATGGGGAGTTGGATCAGTTTCTTGGGGAAGGATCCTCTTCTTCATTGGGTTGCTCGCTGGTGGCGCGTACAATAATTTCTCACCAATAGGAGAACTCTTGCTCATATCCATCTTATTAGCTTATTCAAGGGAACCTACTTTTTCCCGGGCTGAGTAATAAGACAACTTGGTCATCGACAATGTATCCCTACATTAGATTGCATTGTCTCTAGGAGCTACAAGAATGACCATGCTCGCGTTAAGTCTTGGGTGGACTATTAGCTTCATCGTCTACCATTGTGCTGTCTCCTGTCCCATGCTTCCGACATTTCTCTGAGCATTATCTAAAGTGTATGGTAGAGCTTGATGTCGAGGAGAGGAAGGTTCTTTATGCTAAGGAGAATGCTAGTTATAAAGGAATAATTGAGTATGACTTGTCTCAAAGTGGGCAGAAGAGAGTTAAGGGTACAAACCCCTAAAAGACAACATCCTTTGTCATGAAGAACAATAAGGATTAGGATTTTTAGCTCAGCCTCTTATTTTAAAATAAATTTTTAATGCTTTCTCACATTAGTACGCTATCAAGACTTTCGTTTTAAGTTGTATGTTTTTAGAATTTTAGATGGCAACAAAAGTACTATAATTTTGCTCTTACTACTATTATTAAAAGCCCTTAAATTATTTGTACTTTTTCTAATTACATGACCCTATTCCTTTTCTACTGGTAATGCTTAGAGTTTGCCATAAGCGAGGGCCAATGTCATGCCCTCAAGTGTACATAAATCACTATTTGCATTCCTTTCATTAGTTTCCCCAATTAGAAATAATAACCCAAATGATCAGGCGTTACCGCCATCCCACAAGGACAAGGCTGGTACATGTACCTGATAACTTAGCTATAATAATCAATGTTTACCATCAACAGGCATTCACACCATCACAACTCATCTGACCATTTAGATAAATATAGAAACTGTTCTAACATCAAAACCATTAAGCCACCTTAAGAATTACACCAAAATATAGAATTCTGATAAAATATACAGTTTCAATACTAACATATATCACAATACGGTGTTATAAACATCTCAACGCTAATACACCATCATTCCATATAGACTTCCTGGCTCACTTATCATCTTCAGCTGTCTTGCCCGCCTGAGGGCGATTCATTGAACGCTTTCCTGAAACAAAACATGAAAATATTTCGAACTGTGAGCCGAAACTCAGTACATATATTCTTGTATTGTTAAAAGTTCATGGAAAAATTGGTTGGGCCCTTATTGCAAGTTATTTTTAATTAAAAACAGGGAATGAGATAAATATGAAAATGTGTTGTTAATTATCATATGATAGTGAACCCCTAGTAACTGTTACAGTATGAAGATAGGTGTACACATGCTAAGCTGATTGGGACCTGGTCGGAAGTCGCGCGGGTAACTGAAGGACTATGCCCTATAATTGATAAATGATAGGGTCACTAATTATGTGATAAATTACTGATTAAACTTATTCATTGATGTACTTACCAAAACATTATAATTTTGATAAATACGTGCTGATTTCTAAAGATACAGACAATGAACGTACTTGGAATTTTAAATGTAATCTCACTGAATAATATTACGCACAAAAATGGAAGGAATGATAGATTAGGCCTTGATTCTGTACAAAATTTATCGTTGTAGGAACATACAGTTAGCAAAAATATTTATTTCATAGCTAATAATTTAGTAAAAGAAAAGTAAAAGCGTAACAAGGGCTTAGAAAGAATGACTCATAACTTAGTCATTGACCTCTGATTGAGACTCAAAACCCCAATATATAAAGCTTAGGAAGTTCCAAAAAATCTTTCATTTCGAACACCAAGCTTGATTCCCACAATAGAGTTCCCAAAATGAGGTTAGCACACAAACATGTCAGTTTTAGTCTATTCTGCACAATTTTGGTAAAGCAGCCATAACTTTTTCCATAAACCTTAGATTAAGGCGATTCAAAAGGAATTTGAAAGCTAGCACAACGAAGTATCTACCCACCAAAATTTATAATTTTCCAATGGGCTGATAATTACCAGTTGAATTGTGAAGTCTGTCCTGTTTTCCTGAAATTTCCAGCCCTCATTGTTTTAGCTTTTCCATCTCTTTTTTATGCAAATCCTCAACTTAAACCATTCCTTAAAAGCATGTAAACAAGCTTTGGTCCATCCCAATATCATACAAAATCATCACACTCAAATTCACTTCATAATCATATCTAATAAAGATCATTTTTCAATTAAATACACACATAAACTAAGCTCAATGCTAGTTTAATCCAAACCATACATTACTTGCCAAAGCCCTAGTTTATGGCCAACTTGGACTCACTCCAACTCATTGGAAATCACTAAAAATATCATTATAAACACCAATAGGTTAGAAGATGACCATATAAAAGATAAAACAATCAAAATCCAACACTTTATTGTCAAGCTTGCATGATTAAGGACTAACCCTAACGCTAGCATGATCCAACTTCAACTCCACCATGATCAACACCAAAATAAATCTTATTTCTTATCAAAACATCATGATCAAAGATCACAAACATCAAAACAAGAATCAAAACTAAAGTAAAAAGCAAAACGAACAAGATCAAGTTCAAGATTACTCACTTTGCTTGAAGATAAGTAGAGATGGAGGTGATGTTTAGTGGTTTTGATGATGGAGGATGGTGGCTAGTGGTACTAGGATGTCGAGGGGGGGGGGGTCGGAGGTCACCGGGGCTGGCCGGAAAACAACCAAATAGTAGCTGAAGCTACTGCCGTGGGGGAGAGAAAAAGGAGAGAGAAAATGGAGTTTTGTGGTTGAGTTGTGTGTCTTTTTTTTTTAATCCAACTCTTTGTTGAGTTTTTAATTAGAAAAGTAACTTTTTGGGCTAACTATGGCTAAGCTTAATCATGGTAATTAGTTAGGTTAATAAGCAAACTTGTTCGGCTTCAAAATGGCCGAAATAAGTTGGGTTCGAGAATACAACACTTCGTAACGATAACGTCTTTACGAAACTCAAAATTAAATCATTGTAATGTTACGGAAAACAAAATAAATTACTCAGATTAAACTTGTTAGGGTCTACTATCAATTCTTCCAAAGTTTTCGTCAATCAATTTAATAAACAAATAAAATCTTAATTGCTAAGTGAGGGTCCAAATAAAATTTTCCCTACCGGGGTGAATAAATGCGATAAATAAATATGAGAAAAAAACTTATGAACATGAGGTAATTAAATAAATAAACATGATTAAATAATTTAGGGTTGAGCTATTACAGTCTCCCCCCCTTAAAGAGTTTCGCCCTTGAAACTTATGACTTTACCATATAATGCAAGATTACCTCAAACAATTGTGGGTACTTGGCTTTCATTTCCGCTTCAATCTCCCAAGTAGCTTCTTGAGAGATATGATTTGACCATAACACTTTGACTAGAGGTATTTGCTTGTTGCGCAATTGCATAATACTGTGATCTAGAATTTGGATTGGTTGCTCTTCATATGTTAAATCTACAGTGATTTCAATAGGTTCAGATACAATGGTGTGGTTTGGATCTGGGGTATACATTCTAAGTTGAGAGATGTGAAACACGTTATGCGCGTGTTTTAGTTCTACCGGTAGATCCAGACGATAAGCTATAGGATTCAATTTTTTAATGATTTCATATGGTCCAATATATCTTGGACTCAATTTTCCTCGTACCCCGAACCTCTTGATACCCTTAGTTGGCAATATTTTCAGAAAAACTTTATCGCCTATTTGAAACTTCAAAGGCCTCCTTCTCTTGTCCGCATAACTCTTTTGTCGACTCTGGGCAAGCATAATGTGCTCCCGAATCCTTCTTATTGTTTCCACAGTTTCCTAGATCATTTTAGGGCCTGTAATCAATGCTTCATCCAAGTCACTCCAACACAATGGGGTTCTACATTTTCTTCCATATAAAGCTTCAAATGGGGCCATTTTGATGGTGGACTGGCATCTATTGTTATAAGAAAACTCCACCAAAGGTAAATTGTCTTCCCATTTTCCTTGGAACTGCAATGCACAAGCTCTTAACATGTCCTCTAGAATTTAATTCACTCTTTCAGTTTGCCCATCTGTCTCAGGGTGATAAGAGCTGCTATAAAGTTCAATTTGGTCCCAAAGGCCTTTTGAAGTGCTTGCCAAAAACGGACTTGGAATCTTTGATCCCTATCTGATACTATATCTAAGGGGATTCCGTGTAGTCGAACTATCTCTAACATACAATTGGGCTAGTTTTTCAACTTCCCAGGTATCTTGGATTGGCAGAAAGTGAGCCGACTTGGTAAGCTGATCGACTATAACTCAGATAGCATTCTTCTTCGAGGCAGAAAGGGGTAAACCCATAACAAAGTCCATTGAAATCGAATCCCACTTCCAAGTGGGAATTTCTAGGGGTTGCAATTCACCCATGGGACACTGATGCTCTGCTTTAAATTTCTGGCAGGTCAGACACTTGTCTACATATTCTGCAACCTCCTTTTTCATATTATTCCACCAGAAGTATTGCCTTAAATATCTGTACATCTTTGTGCCTCTTGGATGTGCCAAGTGGCGAGTATTGTAAGTCTCATCTAGGATCTGTTTCCTTAATTCCTCATTTTAGGGCACACATAGGCGATTCTGGAATCGCAAGGTCCCATCCTTACGTACTACAAACCCGGGAGACTTTCCTTTCTCTAAATTTTGCTTTATTCTTTGGAGTTCAGGATCACTTTCTTGGTTCATTCGAATTTCATCCACCATGGAAGACTGTAAGGCAAGTGCTAAAAATTGAACATGTGCTTGCCCATGGGACACTAGTTGAATTCCCAAGTCCTCAAGCTCTTTCAAGAGACTCAATTGGGTAATTACCACAGTATTTGAGCTATGTTGTGTTTTCCTACTCAGGGCATCTGCTACAATATTTGCTTTTCCTGGATGATATTGAATTTGCAAATCATAATCCTTAAGCAGCTCAAGCCAACGCTGTTGCCTCAAGTTGAGCTCTTTCTGGGTGAAGATATACTTCAAACTTTGATGGTCAGTATAAATCTTGCATGGTACTCCATATAAGTAATGTCTCCAAATTTTCTGCGTAAAGACCACGACTGCTAAATCCAAGTTATGGGTAGGATAGTTTTTCTCATAGGGCTTCAGCTGTTGAGAGGCATAAGCTACTACCTTATCTTCATGCATCAGAACACACCCTAATCCATTCTTTAAAACATCACTATAAATGGTATACTCCTTACCTTTCATTGGTAGCATTAGAATTGGGGTAGTGGTTAGTTGCTGCCTTAGCTCTTAAAAAGCTTTCTCATATTTTTCGATCCACTCAAACTTGTTTGCTTTATTTAGAAGATTGGTAAGGGGTGAAGATATTTTTGAAAAGTCCTTGACAAACCTTCGATAATAACCTGCTACACCCAGAAAGCTTCTAATCTCAACGATGTTAGTAGGTGTTGACCATTCCCTGATTGCCTTCACCTTCTGGGGGTCAACTTTGATTCCTTTTTTTGTAACCATATGACCTAAAAACATCACTTCTTCCAACCAAAATTCACACTTCTTTATTTGCCGTAAAGTTGATGCTATCTCAGGGTTTGTAACACCATCCTCAAATGATCAGCATGTTCATCTTTGTCCTTAGAATAAATAAGAATGTCATCTATGAACACCACTACAAATTTGTCTAGGTAGGGTCTGAAGACTCTATTCATAAGATCCATGAAGGCCGCGGGAGCATTGGTGCGGCAAATGGCATCACTGTAAACTCATAGTGACCATACCTAGTCCTAAACGCAGTCTTGAGAATGTCTTCAGGTTTAATCCTAAGTTGGTGGTACCCTGACCTCAAATCAATCTTAGAGAAGACTCATGCTCCTTGCAATTAATCAAACAAGTCAGTCTTAGCTCCATAGATGTGCAACCAATTCATTGCGAGAATGACGTCAAAATCAGACAAATCAAATTGAATCAAATCCACAGGGAAGGTGGTTCCACCAATGGTAATGGGAACAATTTTATAGGAGATGGGGCATTCAATAACAGAATCATTGGATAGCTTGATCCTATAATTGGTTTCGATCCTCCTGTCCTCTAGGCTCAATTACATGGCAGATCGGGCTGATATCAATGAATGAGTAGCACCTGAATCAAATAATACACAAAATGACTTTGAATTTAAAAAGAGAGTTCTAGTGGCTATCGTACCAGAGGTGACAGCTTCCTTCTTGCTGATTATATACGCCCGTCCTACTGCTGCAGGCCTTGGTGGGGCCTCTTGGTGAGGTGGGACCAAGGGTTTTACTGCCCCTTTATCTACAACCTTCAACCTTCGGGGGCAAGCAACAATAAGGTGTTCAGGGCTTTCACACCAGATGCACTTATTAGTTCCTACTCGGCGTTCAGGGGTGGTGTGATTTGTTCTGCTAGATTTCGTAGAGGGCGCTGTCGAGCCTGCAGGACAGCTTTTGGGAGGAGCAGGAGAAGGTTTCTTCTGGTTCGCACCTTCACTCGAAGTTCCTTGCTCAAACGCCTTTCTCTTTTGGTTGATTGGATTCAGTGCTCTCAACTCTGTCTTTACTCGCTCCACTTCAGCTGCTAGCTCACATAGTTCTTAGAAAGTCAAAATTGGTTATCCAGCTAACTGATTTCGAATATAGAAGGCCAAACCCTCTTCAAACCTTCTCATCTTCAACCTCTCAGATGATACAAACTCAGGAACAAACTTGGATAATTCTGTGAACTTACTGGCGTACTGCATCATAGTCATGGTGCTACTCATCTTCAACTCCATAAACTCTTTCTCCTTTTACCTTTGACCCACAATTGGGTAAAATTTTACCCTTAACTCACTCAAGTATTTACTCTAGGTGAATTCAATCCCTATGAGCTTATCCTTAACAGTATTCCACCAAATATCTGCTTCACCAGTCAAATAATACGTCCCAATGTTTACTTTATTTTCTTCTGGCACTTCTACCACTGAAAGATTTTCTCCATTCCCCTTATCCATTCCTCCAATACTACTGGATCATAAGTTCTATCATACACTTTAGGGTTGCATCGTGCTACCCTATCTGCTAATTTATCCTCTTTAGGAGGGGTTTGAATAGGTACTTGGGGAATCCGCTTCATCAATTCAGCTACTAAGGTCGGCCAGTAGTTCGAGTCCCCAATGTTGTTAGCTAAATCAGAAGGAATTGGTGGCATTTGGCCAAAATTTTGTGTCACATGATGGGATGCTTGATCACCCGATCCCTGGCCATGATCCTAGATTTCCTCTATATGAACCTCTTCATTGGTGTGAGACATTCTGATCATACATTAAATGAGACAATTCAATCACCGGAATACTCAAACATATAAGATAAGCATGCCCAATAAATACATTTAATATAACTCAAAGATTATTGAAAACAAACCCAAAGCTTCATTATATCATTTCATAACTTCTTATTTATATACATAACTGCCTGTTTATATACATTATCAGCAAAACATATTACATCTAACTGATTAGGCAAAGTCGGTTTTGACTCCTACCTCAATCCCAAACACTAATTAGCCCCAAGACACTAGGCCTGTCGCATGACACAAAGAGATACGGACCATGTGATCACGATAAGAGAGGATCTAACTGACTATATACATTGTCATATCCTACACAAAATACATCCATCAAATCGACCATGCTATAAACAAATAGGGATCAAAAAGAAAACTACTAACACCAACCCCTAGAACCACCTAACGATCCCTAGATGGATCATAATCACGGTCGGACTCATCATCAGACTCTTCGCCTGAATCGAAGCTGCTAGTCGTTGCCTTTGACTCGGCATCACCAACCTCCTGCTCAACCTGTTGCTCCTGCTCAACCTGTTGCTCCACTATCATCTCGTCAATATCCTGATCCTAGTGTTGCTCTACCACCACCTTATCAATGTCCTGATCCTCCTCGGGATCCTCCTCCTCCTCCGGACGACCCTCGTCCTTAGAACTAACCACTACTATCTCTGGTGTATCAGGGAGGTCTATCACCACATGAGCCTCCCCAGGGCTGTCAGGCATCAGTGGGGTACATGGTGTGGGCGGGGAAGGTGGTCCCTGTGCTGGTGTTAGGGCTACAAGTGAGGATGTTCCTCATGTAAGGTAAAAATATGCTGTAGAGTCTCCATGGTAACCCCCTCTGCTCAAACTCCTCCCTCAACAACAACTCTGTACCAATAGTCATCCAAGCCCCTTGGGCTTGAAACCTAGGCCCGTCCCATCTTGGGTTCCCTGTTATCATAAAATGATGATAACAGAGCCTGAACTCTACCCACGAATCAATTGTGGGTAAGGACTAGAGCAGTTTGTGTGCACGAAATGTAATACTGTGAAACTCAGGAAAAGGGTCCTGTGCATGAGCCTCTATACTAGCATGCAGCAGCGCGATGTGAGCAGCCGTAGATGCACCCGACATCATGTTAACACTATCAGGGTCCATCTAACAAAGAAAACACATATATGAGAGGCATACATAACCATAATTAAGGAACATGCAAATGTAAGCAACCTGCATTTCTAATATCGTTACTACACTTCTAATATCACTCTACTTGTGTACAATGGCCCTCACTACCAACCATTCTCACCCTCATATTTCTAAACTCCACATTCCACAAAGAAAATCTCAACTTGGCTTTGATACCAAATCTGTAACGCCCCCAAATGTGCATAAATCACTATTTGCGTTCCTTTCATTAATTCCCCAATTAGAAATAATAACCCAAATGATCAGACATTGCCGCTGTCCAACAAGGACAAGGCTTTGCTTGTACCTGATAACTTAGCTATAATAATCAACGTTTACCATCAACGGGCATTTACACCATCACAATTCATCAGACCATTAAGATAAATATAGAAACTGTTCTAACATCAAAACCATTCAACCATCTCAAGAATTACACCAAAATATAGAATTCTGATAAAATATACAGTTTCAATACCAACATATATCACAGTCCGGTGTTATAAACATCTCAACACTAATACACCATTATTCCATGCAGACTTCCTGACTCACTTATCATCTTCAGCTGTCCTGCCTGCCCGAGGACGATTCACTAAACACTTTCCTGAAACAAAACATGAAAACATTTCGAACTGTGAGCCGAAACTCAGTACATTTATTCCTGCATTGTTAAAAGTTCATGGAAAAACTGGTTGGGCCGATATTGCAATTCATTTTTAATTAAAAACAGGGAATGAGATAAATATGAAACTGCGTTGTCAATTATCATATGATAGTGAACCCCTAGTAACTGTTACAGTATGAAGATAGGTGTACACATGCCAAGCCGATCAAGACCTGATCGGAAGCCGCGCGGGTAACTAAAGGACTATGCCCTATAACTGATAATTGATGGGGTCACTAATTATGTGATAAATTACTGATTAAACTGATTCATTGATGTACTTACCAAAACATTATAATTTTAATAAATACGTGCTGATTTCTAAAGATACGAACAATAAACATACCTGGAATTTTAAACATAAGCTCACTGAATAATATTATGTACAAAAGTGGAAGGAATGATAGACTAGACCCTAATTCTGTACAAAATTTATCGTTGTAGGAACAAACAGTTAGCAAAAATATTTATTTCATAGCTAATAATTTAGTAAAAGAAAAGTAAAAGCATAACAGGGGCTTAGAAAGAATGACTCATAACTTAGTGATTGACCTCTGATTGAGACTCAAAACCCCAATATAGAAAGCTTAGGAAGTTCTAAAAATATTTCATTTCGAACATCAAGCTTGATTCCCACAATAGATTTCCCAAAATGAGGCTAGAACACAAACATGTCAGCTTTAGTCCATTCTGCACAATTTTGGTAAAACGACCATAGGCCTTAGATTTTGGTATAACATTTTCCATAGGCCTTAGATTAAGGCGATTCAAAAGGAATTTGAAAGCTAACACACTGAAATTTCTACCCACGAAAAATCATAATTTTCCAATGGGCTGATAATTACCAGTTGAATTGTAAAGTCTGTCCTGTTTTTCTGAAATTTTCAGCCCTCACAGTTTTAGCTTTTTCGTCTCTTTTTTATGCAAATCCTCAACTTAAACCATTCCTTAAAAGCATGTAAACAAGCTTTGGTCCGTCCCAATAACATACAAAATCATCACACTCAAATTCACTTCATAATCATATCTAATAAAGATCATTTTTCAATTAAATACACACATAAACTAAGCTCAATGCTAGTTTAATCCAAACCATACATTACTTGCCAAAGCCCTAGTTTATGGCCAACTTGGACTCACTCCAACTCATTTGAAATCACTAAAAATATCATTATAAACACCAATAGGTTAGAAGATGACCATATAAAAGATAAAACAATCAAAATCCAACACTTTATTGTCAAGCTTGCATGATTAAGGATTAACCCTAACCCTAGCATGATCCAACCTCAACTCCACCATGATCAACACCAAAATAACTCTTATTTCTTATCAAAACATCATGATCAAAGATCACAAACATCAAAACAAGAATCAAAACTAAAGTAAAAAGCAAAACGAACAAGATCAAGTTCAAGATTACCCACTTTGCTTGAAGATAAGTAGAGATGGAGGTGATGTTTAGTGGTTTTGATGATGGAGGATGGTGGCTAGTGGTACTAGGATGTCGGGGGGGGGGTCAGAGGTCACTGGGGCTGGCCGAAAAATTGGCCAAAAAACAGCCAAGCAGTAGCTGAAGTTGTTGCCGTGGAGAGAAAAAGGAGAGAGAAAATGAAGTTTTTATGGTTGATTTGTGTTTTTTTGACTAATCCAACTCTTGGCTGAGTTTTTAACTAGAAAAGTAACTTTTTGGGCTAACAATGTTTAAGCTTAATCATGGTAATTAGTTAGGTTAATAAGCAAACTTGTTGGGCTTCAAAACAGCCAAAATAAGTTGGGTTTGGGAATGAAACGCTTCGTAACAATAACGTTTTTATGAAACTCAAAATTAAATCATTGTAATGTTACGGAAAAAAAAAATTACTTAGATTAAAATTGTTAGGGACTACTATCAATGCTTTCAAAGTTTTCTTTAATCAATTCAATAAATAAATAAAATCCGAATTGCCAAGTGAGGGCCTAAATAAAATTTTTTCCACCGGGGTGAATAAATGCGATAGATAAATATGAGAAAAGAAAATCATGAACATGAGGTAATTAAATAAATAAACATAATTAAATAGATTAGGGTTGGGCTATTAAACCCAGCCACATTCATTGAGAACCCGACCTGGTTCTACAACAAAATCAAACGATTTTCTTGTGGATGGCCCATTGGGCCTACCCCTTGGCATCACGATAACTCACTTGGCCTTCTTGTTTTTTTCTTTCTCTTCTTGTCTTTTTTATAGGAGGAATAGCTAGGCAAATAATAATTGATTATACTAGGCCATAGGGGTGTTCATTAAATGGTCCGGGACCGGACCGACCCGAAGACCGTGTAGACCGGACCGGACCGAACGGAGTTGTTTCGGTCCAGTCCTCGGCACTGTTCATTTATGTTTTCGGTCTTCGGTCCGGTTTGGGTTAGGACCGGTCGGATCGGTCAATGGACTGGACTGACCGATTGGAGTTAATTTTTTCCACCTTTTTCCCCTGGTTAACCCATTGCTTGCAGTGTTGCCCTTTCTTCTTCTTCTTCTTCTTCTTCTTCTTCTTCTTCTTCTTCTTCTTTCACTTTCCTGATTTCGCACTTCTTCTCAAGTCTTCTCCATTCTCCATTCTCATTTCTCAACTCCACCAGTCATCTTCTTCTCCTATCGGCTCAGTCTCTCGTCTCTCCTCGCTCAGCTCTCGCTTTCTGCCCTCCCTCTCAAGTGTGTGCTTAGCCCGGTGGCCCCAATCTGCTCTGCCTCTCGTCTCTGCGTGACTGCCTGGAGCTCGATCTGCTCTCCTCTCCACCTTCCGATGGCCGGCGACTTCCTCCTTCCGTGTGGCGTGTAATTTGGTTGAGGTATGCTTGGAGTTGTTCATTGTATTATTTTGGGTTGCAATTTGAATTTTCTAGGGTTTTTGTGTGAATTTTTTTGTAGGGTTTTCACTTTAGAGATGTTAATTCTCTTTGTTGCAAATTGCAATGGTTTGGTGGCTTGATTTTGAAGTTGGGTACTTGAGTAAACGATGGAATGATGTTTAACTCACTCTCACAGTCACAGACTCACATAAAACCTTCAAGTTTGTTCTAATGCCAGCCCTGTAACCCCCATTGCCTGGATTCTTGATTCATATGTGGTACTTTAGTGTGTATGAAATTCTTGTTTAGTTGATGGTCTTGATAGTCTATTAAGTGAAGTGGTGGTGGTGGTGCATTGTATTGAGAAAGAGCTTGTGGGTTTGGAGTTGAGTTCAGGCCATAGAGAGAAATAGAGACAGGACCGGTTTGGATTCGGTCGGGTCAGGTCTGGTCCGAGTTCTGACCGGTCCAGTCTGGTCTGGACCGACTCCAGAACGGTTTGGTCCTCGGTCCACCATCTGGCAAATTTTTGGTCCTTGGTCCAGCCGGTTTGTTCCGGTCCGGTCCGGTTCTAGACCAATGAACACCCCTACTAGGCCACTATGGCTTCCTACATATCCGGAGTGCGGAATCAATCATTCGTAGTTCATATATCCCATATTTTTAGATTTATTTTTGTGCGGACCTACCATAGGCCTTGTGAACGTGTTATAGGTCTAGGTAAAAGGGACAAGTCAAAACTCCTTTTCTTTTAAAGCATGTCATGGGCTTTTTTTTAGGTATAATACTTCTTTAATTGATCGAGGTTAGTATACTGACCATCTTCCTCTCTATTCATATCCATAAGCTTCACTGCTTCTCCTGGCAAGATAGTTTTATGGTGTATGAGCCTAATCAATTAGGTCTGAATTTTCCTCTTGGATCTTGTATTGGGGCCCTTGTCTCTTTTAAAACCAGATTGCCTTCCTAAAGGTCCCTTGGTTTAACTTTCTTGTTGAAAGCGCTTGAAATTTGGGCTTGTTAAATCGAGACATTATGTGACGCTCTTGACCTTTTTTCATCCAACATCACTAACTCTTCGTATTGGACCTTTGCCCACTCTAACTCTGGGAATTGGCTTTCCATAATTATGCTAAGTGAGGATATTGCTGTTTTGATTGGAAGTGCCACTTCCATTATTTATGCCATAGTGTATGGTATTGCTCCCGTGGAAGTACGAAATGACATTCTGTAATATCTATATATGGTGCTATTAAGGAGCAACTTAGCCACATGCGTTGAAGTGATTTTAGCATAGGAGGCAGCTTCTATCCATTTTGTGAAGTAGTCAATTGCTATAAGCACATATTTATGTCCACCATTCCCTTTTGGTGTAATCTTTCCACTGATATCGATTCTATAGATTAAAAAAGGGGCACCAGGAAATCAATGTTGAGAGAAAGAAGGGATGCTAATGCTGCAAATTAGCATATACCTAGCACTTATGACACTTTCTTATGATATGTATCAGTATGCTTCCATTGTAGACCAGTAACACTCCATTCTTTGGAACTTTTTTACTAGCATTTTGCCATTCATTTGTGGCCCGCATTCCCCACCATGAACTTTTTTCATAATTTCTTATGCTTCTTTTTGCATCATGCAAAGTAAATTTATGCCTACATTAGTTTTCTTATACGACTTTCCCTTATCCTCAAAATATTGTGAGCCTAGCAACCTTAACGGTCATTGAGCATTTGAGAAGGTCACTTGTAGGTATTCTTTCTTCGTAAAGTTTTGGTAAATATCTTAATATCAAGTAGTGAGGTCAACACTGCAAACTTCAATGCTATAACAGTGAGCCGGCCTATTCTGCATTCACTGTTAATGGCATTGAATGGACACCACTAGGGATGTTAATCATTGAAGCTAATTTTGCTAGGGCGTCTACAAACTTGTTGTCTTCTTGAGGGAGATAGGTATAAGTGATGTGAATAAGTTCTTGGAAAGGTCCA
The DNA here is from genome assembly GCA_017589665.1 of Selenicereus undatus. Lineage (NCBI taxonomy): Eukaryota > Viridiplantae > Streptophyta > Magnoliopsida > Caryophyllales > Cactaceae > Selenicereus > Selenicereus undatus. The sequence continues at coordinate 31,875,751 of JACYFF010031956.1, read as the reverse complement.
TCAGATAAGCTTGGTATTGTGCGAAGACTTCAGTTCTTACTTTTCATTTTTGTGAGATTTGATTAATTATCAAATTGGAGTCTCTATATACTTGCAAATTCTTTACTCCTATTTGTACAGAAGCTTGTAACCCAATGATACAGGCTTCGCACGCTGCCACATTATTCATAACCTCAAAGTCTAATTTGACTAAAATAAAGGTATATGCCCCTTCTGGAGGCACCAAAAGGATGCTTAAACCAAATGCTTTTTGATTCGAAGCCCCTTTGAAGAACATTGTCCACATGTCTTCTTCTAATTGAAGGACTTCTGCATTGGGGAAATCAGATTCCTCCTTTTGATCCACAGTTAGAGGATTTGCTAAAAAGGCAGACACGACCCTACCTTTAATGGAATTCTGTGGGATGTAATGTAGATTAAACTTCAACAGCGTTACTGTTCACCTAGCTACCTTACCGCTCATCATTGATTATTAAAGCAAGTATCTTATCAGGTCTATTGGTGCTACTACATGCACCATATGGGTTAACATATAGTATTTGAGCTTCTTGGTTGCCCATACTAAGGCCAAGACAGTTTTTTCTAACAGCCAGTAGCGGGTTGTATACTCAAGGAGATTTTTGCTAATAGATAACTTTTCTTCCCCTTTTATCCCCTCGGCTAGCATGGCCCCCCATGGTAGTAGCTATCGTGGTCAGATATAGTATTAGGGGAATGCTAGGTTGTAGGGATGGGTGCATTAGACAAGAATTCCTTGATCTTATCACAGGCCTCCTGACACTCTTTATCCCATTCTAGTATTACCCTTTTCTTCAATTTCTTAAAGATGGGTTCACACACCATTGTCAACTTTGATATGAAGCGATTAATTATTATAGACAATCCAAGAATCCTCGTATTTTCTTCTTTGTCCTTGACGGTGACATTTCCTGTATTGCCTTGAAATTTGAAGGGTCGACCTCAATTCCCCTGAGGTTGACCACATATCCTAGAAGCTTTACTAAAGTGACTCCAAATGCACACTTATGTGGATTCAAATGCATATTGTATTTTCTAACTTTGGTGAAGAACTTCCAAAGAGTTAGTATATGCCCATCCCTTTGGTTAGATTTTACAATCATATCATCCACATATACTTCCGCTTTCTTATGCGTCAAGTCATGCAGTAAAGTGGTAGCCATCCTTTAGTAGGTGGCCCTGGCGTTCTTTAGGCCAAATGGCATCACAATGTAGCAATATGCTCCCCACGGAATAATGGAGGCAGTCTTTTCACGTCTTCCACTACCGTGTTAACTTGGTTGTAACCCGCATACGTATCCATAACGGAAAGGAGAGCATGACCAACCATAGTATCAACCAAAATGCCTATATGTGGCAATAGGAAGTCATCTTTTAGACTTCCTTTATTAAGATCCCTAAAGTCTACACACATTCTTACTCTCCCATCCTTCCTTGGAACTAGTACGATGATTGCTACCCATTGAGGATAGTGTGCAACCCTAGTGAATGCTATGCTTAGTTGTTTCTGCACCTCCTCCTTTACTTTCAAGGCCCATTCTGGTTTTATTCTACAATGCTTCTATTTTATTGGTTTAGCATCTGGATATAGAGGAATTTTTTGCTCAGCAATATCCCGATCTATGCCCAACATGTCTTTGTAGGACCATGCAAAGACATCTATGAATTCTCATAGGAGTGAAGTAAAACTTTCTTGCTTCTCCTGGGCTAGTGATTTTCCTATTTTAAGTTCTTAGGGTTCGTAAGGAGTCCTTAAAGTTATTTAGTATTGTATCTTCAATTATGGAAGTTCAATTTTCACGATCTTTCACCGCTTTAATTAATTCTTTAGGGGCTACATCTTTATTTTCATTATAAAAGGCAAAGCATTCAAAAGGGAACAAATGAGATGAGTCATAAGCAAAAGAGTTCATGTTATTGAATAAGAAACAGGTACATCTAATGCAGAGTTTGAAGGAATAGAAACTAAAGACTAACTCTTAGACTTTATCCTAAACTTTCCTAAACTACCCCCTATAGCTATGGTGAACACTTTTCTTTCCTCTTCAGCTACCTAATTCACTTGCTTATAACCTTAAGTGTTAGTCTCAGTGATGAAGTTGGTAGGTTCAAAACAACAATTAGACATGGTAAGGGATAGAATAACAGTAGGGTCTTCTTTATTCCTATAACCTTGCCCGAACATGATCCCAAAGATGTTACTTTTAGCTAGGTTAACCCATTCTTGTGTTGATAGATCTCCTCTCACGGTATTAAGCACCTCTTTCCCTAATAGCTGGTAGTCATTGAACACTTGTAGTCCAGGTAACAAAATTCTCTTTTGTTTTATGTAGCAAAGCTCAAGAAAGCGATAGAAAGGGAAGTTTTCTCCCTTGTACAAGAATTCCCTTTGAGAGTGTGAGGATAGGGCCTTACAGTGTAGTGCTTTGGGTACCCTTTCTAGAAGCAGCCTTTCGGGCTTGGGCTTCTTGCCTAGCCTTTGTCACTTCTTCTACCTTAACCCAAATTTGTACTCCTCTTTTTGAGTCAACTGGAAAGTAGTCCACCCCTATGCTCCTATAGCCATTCCTGGAACGTAGCACCATCTTTTAATGATAGAATTGACATTTATATTCAAATAGGGATCAAAGTTGTAAGGAGCTTTATCCTTTTCTAAAACCACCATTGTTTCAATGTTATAGAGTTCCCTCCTTGTTAGTGATTGTACCACACAAATTATCCCCTTCAACAGTAATGTAATAGCCCAACCCTAATTTATGTTTATCTATTTAATTAACTCATGTTATTAATTTTTCACATTTAATTATCTCATTTAATCATCTCGGATGAGAGAATTCATTTTGGGCTCCACTTTGCAATTCGGGTTTCATTTATCGAAAATTTTCAGAAACGTCGATAGTAGGCCTCGATAATTATGATTTAAAAGATTTAATTATTTTTCATAACATCACAAAAAAAAATCCGAACTACGCAAAAATTTTATCGCAACGGAGTGTTCTAATTTCAAGCCCAACTCAATTGGGCCCAATTTTGGCCCAACAAGGTTACACCCATTTTACTTAGCTAATTACCATCAGTACGCTAATTATAACTAACAAAAAAATCTAGTTTTTGGAGGCGTTATATTAGCCAAGTAAATTAGAAAATCATTTTCAACCAAGCTAACAAACACAAGGCTTTCTTTCCTCTTCTCCTCCTCCACCCGTGGCTGCCCAGCCTATGTTCAGCCCAAGTTTGCTACTGTTCTTGGTGGTTGCCGCTCCTCCCAGCCACCTTCGCCCACCAACCACCATCCCCAGCTCCCACAACCACCAAACACCACCTCCATCTCCATATATTCAAGCACAAAGTGAGTAAACTTCAATCCCTATCATGTTGATTTTTGTTTTTGATTCTTATTTTTATTGGTTTTTCTTGTTGATCATGCTATTTTAATAAGATTAAGAGCTATCTTTGAAGTGTTTAAGTGTTGATTAAGCATAAAAACATGTGGGAGTTGAGATTGTTCATGATCATGCTAGTTTAAGTTGGAAGTGACGGATTTGGATTGTTTTGTATTTGATTTGGTAATCTTTATCATCGTAAATGATCATGGTAATGTTGGTGTGGTTTCGAATGAGTTAAGGAGTGATTTTAGTGGGGGATTATGTGAAGAAAATATTGCAAATATAAGCTTTTATGCTGTAAATAGACCCAAAAACAGGGGTCACTTTGGGAATCAACTGGTACTGATTGGCACATCCACAAATCATGATTTTTGGTGTATTGATAGCTCAATGCGTTAGCTTTCAACGGGAATTGGAATTACTTAATCTTGAGTTGTGTGGACAAAGTTATGACCAATTTACTGAAGACTGCGTAGAATACATTAGACTTTACGAAACAACTGGTATTGATTGGCCCATTGCAAAATTGTGATTTTTGGTGTGTGGATAGATCAATGAGTTATCTTTCCAATGCCTTTTGAATCACCTTAATCTGAGTTCTATGGAAAACGTTATGGTCGTTTTTCTAGGACTGCGTAGATTGCACCAAAGTTGTGCATGGTTGTGTTCTAACCCAATTTTAGGAGCCTTACTATGTGAATCATGTTTTGTGTCCTGAATCAAAGTTTTAGAGGACTTTGTGATCTTTTCATATTGGGGTTTTATATCTTAATTGGAGGTCGGGAGTGAAATATATGAATTTTCTAAACTAGACCATCAATCTGTAATATGGCGGAAGAAAGAAATCACGACATTTGGATTTATCTTCAGAAGTTTCTATCTAATTATGGGTATTGAAAAGCAATTACCAAGTTTAGAGAGTTCAACAAGTTTGATTATGTATAGAAGCTTACTTGGGTTCAAAACCAAGTTAAATGAGCATGAAAATGAAATTTGGGAAGTGAGTAGAGTAATGACTCAAAATCAGTGTCCACCGAACCAAGCTGGTATAATTTGAGCTTTTATGAATCTCACAACACCCCTCATGACATTAAACCCCCTATTATCCATTTTAGACTTCTATTATCCATTTTAGAAATATAAGAAACCCATATTCCATTTATATCAATTAAAATCTTTTCATTATCACCTCAATCATTCCAATTTGGTCTATTTTGTTTCAATTTGTTGTATTTCAAGTTCAATAACCCTAATTGATTTATTTTTCAAATCAGTTTGTTGCAACTTATCGTATATTGAATTATTGGAATTGTGGAAGCTTTCTAATTAATCAATTTCCATTAAAGTTAAAAATTACGGGCGTAAATATTGTTTACTAACTGCATTTACCTATAATTACATTTCTTTAGCAGAATCGGGGGCTAGTCTATCGTTTCCATTGTGCATAAGTATTATCGAGTGAAATATCATTTATAGACTTCAGGTACGTTCATTGCCTGTATCTTTAGAAATCGGAGTGTATTTATCAAAGTTATCATGTTTCGATAAGTACATCAATGAATCAGTTTACACAGTGATTTATCATTTAATTGGTGACCCTGCTAGTTATCATCTGTAGGGCATTCGCCTTTCAGTTACCCGTGCGGCTTCAGGCCCGGTCCCCCAATCGGCTTGGCAGGTGTGCACCTATTCATAGATCATAACTGTATCAAGGGGTTCACTATTAGATAATAATTAGCAATGCAGTTTTATATTCATCTCATTCCCTGTTTTGATCTTAAATGAATTGCAAGGTGGGCCCAAATCAGTGTTTCAATAATCATTTAATAATACAGAAATGCATGTACTGAGTTTTGGCTCACAGTTCGAAATGTTTTTTCATGTTTTGTTTTAGGCAAATGCTCAGAGATTCACCTTCATGCTAGTAAACCAACGGAAGAGAATAAGTTGAGCAAGGGAATCTGGGTGGATCGACTATGATATAGTACATACATATTTTTGAAGCTGTATAAACCTTATGTTGATTAACAGTTGATTATATAGTGTTTGATCAGGTGTTTGTGCGTCATTGAAGCGATGCTTAGCTGTGTTATTTATAGCACTAATGTTTCAAGCCTTGTCCTCTTGGGCGACGGTAACGCCCGTATCATTGGGTTTATCAGATTCTCATTGAAGGATTGTTTTTAAAGAAAAATACAAACAGTGAAACATGTTTATTTTGGGGGCGTTACAGATTTGGTATCAAAGCCAGGTTCAGATTTTCTTGATGGGATATGGACTATCGAAGTGGAGTTAGGAGATCCAGAAACTTGTTTAGTGTGAATTATTATGATATCATTGGAGATTTGTGACAATAGTAATGTCTGCTTATCTTTGACATATTCCACTCGTGTATTCTTCTTTGTCAAATGGATCCATATAATGTACATATAGTTTGATCTCAGGCATCATTTTCGAGGGTGATTTTGAACAACAAGTTAAAGGTTCCTCCAATGCATTTAGGTATATATGGCCATAATGTCCAGAAGTCGCTCTGTATGGCCATATGAGCTACCCATCTGAATGGTATGTTATCCTCTTAGCTAGAATTGTTTATTTTTACGATGTAAAGCATAGTACTTCGGGCGTGTGGCCTGTAGAGTTGTGGTCTCTGGTGTGTAGCCGTTGAGCTTTGATTTGATATGCTTTTATACTTCTATTTAGTGTAGGGGATTTGATATAAGACTTTAAGCTTGGGAAATGATTAGTTTTTAGGCGAAACTATGTCCGTTTCGCCCCAGGAATTTAAAAATCACTAACACTCCGGGCCCTGGGGTTGGGGCCTATTACAAATGTGTCCTATGAAGGGCCCTCGACTCATTTTGAGGTTAAATGCATAGGGAAAACTAAGTATGCGTAGAAAACGCAAGTTCAATCAACTTGGCAGTTTTGATCAATGCACAAGGTTCGACTTTGAGGTAACTTTTGTCCATGATCAGCATGATTTATCCAGGGGTTTTTTTGTCTTGGCTTTATGGTTAGAGAGATATCTTTCATGTGAAACAAGTTTCAAGCGGGTTGGAGGTCATTTGGTCAGTCAAAATTACTAGGATCAGTCAAGATTGCTAGACAAGTCAAAGTTTGCAAACTGGGCAGAATTTCAATGCACAAGGTCTGAGTTTAACCCACTTGTAGCCTATGCATTCCATCAGATAGGGACTTTTTGATTATTCTATGTCAAAGTCTAGAAAGTAAGCTTTCCAATGACCCAAGTTGCAGCACATTTGGAGACCATTTGGTTAATGAAATTCAACTTAGAAGTCTAATGGTATAGACTGTCCAAGCCAGTGGATATCTACAACTTTGGGCATATGTTTCCTCATCATACGGGGGTCATTTTGTGCATTTCTTGGATTAAAGTGGCAATTACTTCAATATGCTTTAATAATTGCACATATATTTTCTTCAGTAACCCAAGAGTCTCATCTAGGTGAGCTATAGGGGGTTCTTGATGTAGTATCCCCTGAACTGTAGGATTTTAGAGAGGCTTATTCTGTTATACATAAGTTTTGAAACCATTGACTACTGACTATTCCATAGAAGAGAAACCAAGGACAGTTTAGAGAGACGTTTTGCTTCAATCCACTGTAATTCAAGACTTGCTTAAATTGCCTAAACTCCTGCAAGCAGTCCATTGACTCGACCTCAATCTGTGAAGTAGGCATTACTCTTGAAAATATTTCACTGCACTTTCTAGTAACATACCATTTACCATTGCCTATGTTGGATTATCAACATCAACCGTCTGGATATTCCTCACTTTAACCAGGGGCTTTTTGTCTTCATGGCATCTTCCCATCTAGTTGCATCATCATTCACTCTCATGTTACATCTTCATCAGTTCTGGTCACCTTTTCCTGTTTTTAAGACCCCAGTTACTGCTAGTAGCTGGATTATGAATGGGTTGCATCCATGTCAATAGATGATAATTTTATAGCACGCTTGACGGAAGGTAGATCTTAACTATGCTTTGTATAGCGGTTGATTGTTGTCCAACTTGTGGAATCAATTGCTAAGGGGAATACAATGTGTCTACCTTTTTGGCTGATACAATCTAAGTTTCCTTTGGAAGATCACTTGCATAAAGCTTAAGTTTAACAATCAAAATTTTTTCCATGCATTTGGATTACATCAGTGAGAAATCTTGATGGGTTACTGCCCCTTGGAAAAACACCTTCAACTAATTCAGACTAACGAACTCTAGAGTGGAAAAAGTATGACCCAGTGGAACTTAAAGAATGGATTTGAGGAATGGAGAAAATCGTCCTGTAGTAGAGGTTCCAAGGGATAAAAGAGGGAACATTGAAACATTTTATCTAACTGGTGAAACTGGTATTTGGTGGAACACTGTTAAGAATAGGCTCTTAGGGCCTGACTTCATTTGGAGCAGATTTTGTGGAAGAACTAACTACAACACTCCGGATTGGCCAAGTGGGAACTAACAAATGTACGTGGTATGGTAGCCCAGAGCACTTCATTACTGCCTGTTCCCGAAGGCCCGCAGCTATAGGAATGACTTAGGTGTTGAGTAAGAAAGAAGTCTCCACCTTTGGTACAGTAGTTACGGGAACTCTCTTTCAATTTCAAAGCCATTTTGTGTATTGATTGATTCAGTTGCCACTCATTCATTTATATTCACATGATCTGCCATGCAAGTGAACCTTGGGAAGAAAGAGGCAGAAACTAATTACAGAATCAAGTTACCTAATAACTCTAGAGTTTAGTGTCCTATCTATTATAAATTTATCCCAATTACTATTGATGAGATAGTATTCCCTGGAGTTCTGATTCAATTTGACTCGTCAGACTTTGATATCATTCTGGAAATGAGCTGGTTATGCACTTATGAGGTCAAGATAGATTGTGGGGACCCCAAGGTTATTTCAAGAGATGAACAAGGGAGAGAAGTATGTTCCATGGGCAAAGAAAGGAAAAAGAAAAACCTTGTCCTTTAAATTTTGTTATGAAAACAAGTGAGCTCTTATATCAAGGATATATTGTGTATTAGTGCTATGCTATTAACATTCAACCTAAGGAAGAAAAAGCCGAAGATATCCCTATTGTTTGTGAACTCAGATATTTTTAGCAGTTCTTATCATCCTTAGATATGTTTTCCTAAAAAGTTACCGGGACTACTCCACAAAGAAAATTAGTTTTGAGATTGAATTAATCTTTGGTGCCTAACCTATCTCCAAAATCCCATATTGTATATCCCCAATTGAGCTTAAAGAACTGAAGATTCAGATAGAGGAGTTCTTATAGAAGGGATTTATCAGACCATCCAAGTGTGCCACTATAGGGTGCCTAGTTCTATTTGTAAAGAAGAAGAATGGAACCATGTGGTTATGTATTGATTTCAGAGAGCTGAACAAGATCACCATAAAAAACAAATACCCATCGCCCCAAGTAGATGACTTATTTGATCAACTGCAAGGAACAAGAGTTTTCTCCAAGATTGATTGGCGGTCAAGGTATCAACTTAGGTTCAAACCTCGAAACAGCCCCAAGACTGTATTAAGGATCCTATTTGGTCATTATGAATTCACTACGACGCCTTTTGGCCTAATCAATGGCCCTGTGGCCTTTCTGGATCGTATGAATAGAGTTTCAGACCATATGTAAACAAGTTGTGGTGGTGTTTATAAAAGATATCTTGAAATACTCCAAGGACAGAGATGAGCATACTGTTCATTTGAGGACAGTGTTGTACACCTTGAAGGAATATAAGTTATATAGCAAATACAAGAGGCATAAGTATTAGTCAGAAATAATGGTATTTTTTGGAACATATGGTTTTAAAGGAAGAGATTAAAGTTGATTTGCAAAAGGTGAAAGCAGTTACAAGGTGGCCAATACCCACCAATGCATTCAGACTAGAAACCTTTTGGGTTTAGTAGGGAATTACCGAGTTTCAGGAAGGGTTTGTCAAATATTGTCTTCCTTGACCAATAGGTCGAAGGAAACTACAAAGTTAGCAAGAAGATAAACTGGTGGCTTAAGCCTCCCAACAACTCAAGTCTTATGAGAAGACTTACCCTACCCATGATTTGGAGTTAGCAGTTGTAGTATTTGCACTGAAAATTTGGAGACATTACTATATGGAGTATCATGCAAAATCAATGCTGATCATCAAAGCATGAAGTACATCTTCACTCAGAAAAAGCTCAATCTACATGAAACATCAGTTGTGGCAGATCCAATGTCAACCAAGAACTGGAAATGTTGTGGCAGATGCCCTGAATAGGAAGGCACAACATCCCTTGAGCACTATAGTGATTACTCAGTTGAATCTCTTAAGAGAGCTTGAGGACTTAGGCATTCAATTAGTGTCGCATAGGAAGGCGAATGTTCAATTGCAGGCACTTACCTTACAACCTTCCCTCATAGAGGAAATTAGAGTGGATCAGGATAGTGATCCTGTGCTCCAAAGAATAAAAACAAAATCTTAAGAAAGGGATTCACTTTCAATGGACTTTGTCATAGGTAGATCAGAGATTTCAAGCCTGGTTTAGCACGCACTTCAAAGAGTCTTTGGAACTAGATTGAATTTTAGCAGTTCTTATCATCTTGAGACGAATGGGCAAGCACTTAAAAATATCAATGGATCCAACTGTTCCAAGTTGGAGGTTGTAGTACTTCATGACCTATAACCAACATTTGCAATTGAGGAAAGCATGGAACCCCCAGCGGTCGGTGTTGAGATAGTACTAGCAGAGAAATCCACATAAAACATCAGGATAAAATGACGGTAGACATTGACAACAAAATCATCTACTAGGTCATGAAGATCTTCCCCAACATTCAATATGGTGATATATGTCAAAAGACTCTTGAAATCATACAATTGGAACCGATAGAAAAGCCATGTTAATAAGAGAAGAAGATTCTTGGAATTTCATACATATGATAAGTTTTTTTTTTAGAAAGTTTCACCAACTAAGGGTGTAAGGAGGTTGAACTGCGTACTAAATTGAGGCCAAGATCTATTGGACCTTATCAGATTATTGAAAGGTTGAATCCCATAGTTTGTCCACTAGATCTGTCTATATAGCTCAAACACGTGCATAATGTGCTCCTTGCCTTATAACTCAGGCAATACGTTTCAGATTCTGACCACGCTGTCATAATCAAACCCATTGCGGTCATTGACGGTCTTGTGTTTCAAGAGCACCCAGTTCAGATATTAGATCACAGGATTAAGCAGTTAAGAATCAAGCAGATCTTTCTAATCAAATTACTTTGGGCAACTCATACCTCCTCATACGCTACTTGGGAAGCTGAGCAAGAAGTGTAAGCGAAGCACCATACTTATTTGAGATAGCCTTGCATGTGTGGCAAAGTTCATAAGTTTCAAGGACAAAACTCTTTAAAGGGGGAAGGCTGTAATAGCCCGACCCTAAATCATGTTTATCTATTTAATTAAGTCATATTATTAATTTTTCACATTTAATTATCTCATTTAATTATCCCGGATGGGAGAATTCATTTTGGGCTCCACTTTCAAATTTGGGTTTCATGTACCGAAATTTTTTGAAAAAGTCGATAGTAGGCCTCGATAATTATAATTTAAAAGATTTAATTATTTTTCATAACATCACAAAAAAAAAAAAAAATTCCGAGCTACACAAAAATTTTATCGCAACAAAGTGTTCTAATTTCAAGCCCAACTCAACTGGGCCCAATTTCGGCCCAACAAGGTTACACCCCTTTTTACTTAGCTAATTACCATCATTAGGCTAATTATAATTAACAAAAAAATTTAGTTCTTGGAGGCTTTATATCATCCAAGTAAATTAGAAAATCATTTTCAACCAAGTAAACAAACACAAGGCTTTCTTTCCTCTTCTCCTCCTCCACCCCGTGGCTGCCCAGCCTATGTTCAGCCCAAGTTTGCTACTGTTCTTGGTGGTTTCCGACACTCCCAGCCACCTCCGCCCACCAGCCATCATCCCCAGCTCCCACAACCACCAAACATCACCTCCATCTCCATATATTCAAGTACAAAGTGAGTAAACTTCAATCCCTATCATGCTGATTTTTGTTTTTGATTCTTATCTTTATTGGTTTTTCTTGTTGATCATGCTATTTTAATAAGATTAAGAGCTATCTTTGAAGTGTTTAAGTGTTGATTAAGCATAAAAACATGTGGGAGTTGAGATTGTTCATGATCATGCTAGTTTAAGTTGGAAGTGATAGATTTGGATTGTTTTGTATTTGATTTGGTAATCTTTATCATCGTAGATGATCATGGTAATGTTGGTGTGGTTTCGAATGAGTTAAGGAGTGATTTTAGTGGGGGATTATGTGAAGAAAATATTGCAAATATAAGCTTTTATGCTGTAAACAGACTAAAAAAAAGAGGTCACTTTGGGAATCAACTGGTACTGATTGGCACATCCACAAATCATGATTTTTGGTGTATTGATAGCTCAATGCGTTAGCTTTCAACGGGATTTGGAATTACTTAATTTTGAGTTGTGTGGACAAAGTTATGACCAATTTACTGAAGACTGCGCAAAATACATTGGACTTTATGAAAAAATTGGTATTGATTACGCCATTAAAAAATTGTAATTTTTGGTTTGTGGATAGGTCAATGCGTTATATTTCAAATGCCTTTTGAATCACCTTAATCCGAGTTCTGTGGAAAACGTTGTGGTTGTTTTTCGAGGACTGCGTAGATTGCACCAAAATTGTGCACGGTTGTGTTCTAACCCAATTTTAGGAGCCTTACTATATGAATCATGTTTTGTGTCCTGAATCAAAGTTTTAGAGGACTTTGTGATATTTTCATATTGGGGTTTTATATCTCAATTAGAGGTCGGGAGTGAAAGATATGAATTTTCTAAAGTAGACCATCAATCGGTAATGTTGCGGAAGAAAGAAATGGCGAACATTTGGATTTATCATCAGAAGTTTCTATCTAATTATGGGTATTGCAAAGCAATTACCAAGTTTAGAGAGTTCAACAAGTTTGATTATGTAAAGAAGCTTACTTGGGTTGAAAACCAAGTTAAATGAGCATGAAAATGACTCAAGTTAAAGAAGCTTTTATGAACCTCACAACAACCCTTATGGCATTAAACCCCCTATTATCCATTTTAGACTTCTATTATCCATTTTAGAAATATTAGAAACCCATATTCCATTTATATCAATTAAAATCTTTTCATTATCACCTCAATCATTCCAATTTGGTCTATTTTGTTTCAATTTTTTGTATTTCAAGTTAAATAACCCTAATTGATTTATTTTTCAAATCATTTTGTTGTAACTTATCTTATATTGAATTATTGGAATTGTGGAAGCTTTTTAATTAATCAATTTTCATTTAAGTTACAAATTACAGGAGTAAATATTGTTTACTAACTGCATTTATCTATAATTACATTTCTTTAGTAGAATCGGGGCCTAGTCTATCATTTCCATTGTGCATAAGTATTATCGAGTGAAATATCATTTTAAAGACTTCAGGTACGTTCATTGCCTGTATCTTTAGAAATCAGAGTGTATTTATCAAAGTTATCATGTTTCGGTAAGTACATCAGTGAATCAATTTACACAGTGATTTATCATTTAATTAGTCACCCTGCCAGTTATCAACTCTAGGGAATTCGCCATTCAGTTACCTGTGCGGCTTTAGGCTAGGTCCCACGATCGACTTGGCAGTTGTACACCTTTTCATAGATTGTAGCAGTATCAAGGGGTTCACTATCAGATAATAATTAGCAATGTAGTTTTATATTCATCTCATTCCCTGTTTTGATCTTAAATGAATTGCAAGGTGGACCCAAATCAGTGTTTCAATGATCATTTAAGAATACAGAAATGCATGTACTGAGCTTCGGCTCACAGTTCGAAATGTTTTTTCATGTATCGCTTTAGGCAAATGCTCAGAGAATCACCTTCATGTTAGTAAACCAGCGGAAGATAATAACTTGAGCAAGGAAATCTGGGTGGATCAACCATGATATAGTGCATACATATTTTTGAAGCTGTATAAACCTTATGTTGATTAACAGTTGATTATATAGCGTTTGATCAGGCGTTTGTGCATCATTGAAGCTATGCTTAACTATGTTATTTATAGCACTCATGTTTCAGGCCTTGTCTTCTTGGATGGTGGTAACGCCCCTGTCATTGGGTTTATCAGATTGTCATTGAAGGATTTTTTTAAAGAAAAATACAAATGGTGAAACATGTTTAATTTGGGGGCGTTACAAGCAACCACTTACCCTTTATCAATGTTTCACCTTCTAATGCAATGTAGAAGGAACCGCCTAATGGCCGTGAAGTCGTGACCTTCCCAAGAGCAAGCTGAAGGTGGTTAGTATATCCGAGACTTGGAATTCGATATTTCTTTTGATAGGATCCACATTAATGCGGTAGAGAATAGTGCCCGATACTAGCCTCTTTGAATTTTCGTATGCTCTTAGATAAGTGGATGGTGTTAGGAGTGGACCTTCCATAATCTGCAACCTTTTAGTCGCTCTCCAAGGACAGATGTTCACAACTGGCCCGTTATTGACTAGGGCGAGGGGCATATACTTCTTAAGACATATCAGAATAAGATAGAAGGCTTTGTTGTGCGCTGAACCTCCTAATGGGAGATCCCCATTGCTAAAGGTTTGGTACCTTTACCAGACATAATTGAGGCTATCATTTCCTTATATGTGGCTTGAGGGGACAAGTTAATTTTACTAAGCTCATCTATCAGGAGTTGTCTATGCTTTTGAGAAGCTACCATGAGTTCCCAGATTGTTACTTATGCTTTAAAGTTCTTTAATTACTTGAGTACTAGATCTTCTGCTTGGGATGATGTTGCCTGTTCTTTTTTCAAGGTCTATTGTGGTCATCCTTAGCTTGGTGTCTCCGAGCTTTTGTAAGATGTTGGACTCTTGCTTGGTCCTCTTCTCCCTAGATGTCCTCTTCGTCATTCTTACCCCATAAGTCATCATCACTTGCTTTGATGGACGTATAACCTTTCTAGGTTTCATATAAGTCATCTTCATCACTTTCCAATAAGGTCGAGGACCTCCAAGTGCTGCATAGGCATGCTTATCCTTAGTTTTGGGCCATGGGTACTTTGTATGAACCCAGATGGATCCCATTCCCCTTCTTAGTCATTGATAATGAAGATGCTTTCTTGATCCCTAAGTCGATTTTTGTCATATTGGCCTTTTGGGCTGCTTCAGTCAACAGGAGCTGTATGACCCGAACATCCTTTCTAGCCTATTTTTAAAGGTCCAAAATTTTCATTGACATGCCCTAGCGAGTGGTGGTACTTGCAGTACTTAGTTAGGTCAAAGTTCTTAGATTACCTAAGGGCATTGATCTCTAGCTTAATCTCAGGTGGCCAATTTTCCCTTTAGCAGGCAGTTGCTCTAGAGCTTGAGTGTAGGTAGTCCGATGGGGTTATATTCGGTAAAATGGTGTATCCCATATACCTCCTTGGAACTGTTAGCCTTGTTATCCTTGTTTTGGTAGTTACTTTTCTAGTTGCTGCTAGTTTTAGCATGTGCTTCTTTGGATAGCTCTTCCTTTGTTAGCATGCCAACATTCCTCAATACAGTGAAGTTTTCAAATGGTGTGAATCGCATGCGCTACCTATATGTGGGATGGAGGTTCCTAATGAATAGTCTCACCTGATTAGCTTTAGAAGGCCAGTCCACCATGTGAGTAGCCTTTACCCTCTATCTAGCCAAGTAGACAGTGAACCCTTGTTTTTTATCTTGTTTGAGCAGCTCTAGGTCTTTGAGTGTGATAGGGAGGTTGGCATTATATGAACACTGATATAAAATTCTTTACACAGATTATCCCAGTTTATGGTCTTTCGTAGGTCTATAGTGTTGTAGGACCTTATCACATCCTTATCAAAGGTCCAAGGAAATATGAGGTACAAGATGTCCTTATCAATCCCTTTTAGAGTCATTGTGCTAATGAAGTTTCTTATGTGGCGATGAGGATTTTTAGCTCTGTAAAACTTGATGCTAGCCATAGTGAATCGTGGGGCAGCTTCCCTTCAGGATTGAACTGTATCCCGTATAGTCACTGAAATAATCGTTGAACATGGATGACTCCTTAAACAGATGTTCTATGCGATTTATGTGTGGATTAGCTTGAGTAGTGCTTTCTCTAGTTCTCCTATCCCCTCATCATTGGCCTCTTCCATGGGCTGAGGTTGCTCATTATTTTCTACATGTAATTCCCTGGGGAGGTTCTGGAGCATAACAACCATTGCCTCCATCTTCTTATCACTCTCCTCCATTTTGGTTTTCATTTTTTGGATCATCTTCATGCATTGAGAGATCTCATTGCTCCCTAAAATTAGAATTGATGTATAATTTGTGTTTGACTTGGGTCTTTACTTTGACTTGACTGGTGGAGTTTCCTTTAGTTGCTCCGTAGATAGCCCAATTGTTAGATTTCGTTCGTATGCTTTGTTAATGTTGCCAATCCTGATAGATAATGAAAAGTGTTCAGGACTAGCTCATTTAAGTACTTTTGATGTAGAATGAAAGACTGACTTATGAACTAAAAACAAAACGCTAAGAGCTCAATATGTTGACTGAATATTGGCCCAGACTGATATGGACTAAATTGAATCAGACTGTAGGAAGCCAGCTGTGTTCTATATTGGCCCTAAGATTGGGCATCTTGGCTCTTAACTTTTTTTCAAATTCAGATGTAATATAATACAGTCCAACTATAAGCAAGCGGGCCGGGTTCCTTATTGAGTCCTTGAGATTGGCATCCTTGCTCTTAACCCTTTTTTATCCTAAGTTCATACCTAATTAAATGTTGGCAGAGTCCATTAGGATATTAGCCAGGTTCCTACTTGTCTTAGGAGACTGACTCTTACCCTTTTTCCTAGATCTAGACTAAAGATAATCCTAGACGAATTTTCCTAAAATAGTCCTAGG
This sequence comes from Selenicereus undatus, assembly GCA_017589665.1. NCBI lineage: Eukaryota > Viridiplantae > Streptophyta > Magnoliopsida > Caryophyllales > Cactaceae > Selenicereus > Selenicereus undatus. Next base: position 31,859,385 of record JACYFF010031956.1, on the reverse strand, counting down.
CACCTACCAGGATACATACTCTCTTTTTCATTTTTTTAAATACCTAGCGATGCTCATTCAAGCTCAGTTGAATCTCCTTTAAGGGGCCTTATTCCTTAGACTAAGGCTAGAGCCTAGTTGGGTCCGAGGATCAGAGCCCCTTAGAGTTTAATTGGCCTCAAAGCCTCTTTGGTTTATAACCCTAGTTACTAAGTTTGACCTTTCCTAACATGGGCTCTCCCAAGACCTAAAGCATCAAGGCATAGAGCCTAAGGCTAAAAAAAATTTAAATCATACAAGAACACACACACATGAGCTCCAACCAAAGCCAAAGTTCTAAGTTATAAGCGTTTCAAGTTAGGTTTAGAATAGTCCTCTCGCTACCTAAATACTTTGTACATCATCCATGGGATGCATGGCAAGACTAGAACATTTCAATTGCTTCCTTAAGTCATGTGGATAGAAAAGTGTGTTGCGAGTGGGTAGATTAATGCATGCTCAGTAGGTTCTAGTGAATCCACCGAGTTAACCTGTTGATCTCCTGAGGGGTAATAGCAGGGTTACCTAGAGATGCTGTTGATTAGGTTAAGGCAGCACCTTTCAATGCAGGATGCCTAATGCAAATGTAATTAAAATGATTTTCCATATTAAATTTCAAATCTCACCCACTTTTAAGATAACATCCAGAATGAAATCACCACTGCAAGAACCAATGACCCTGAGGAACCTATCCCAGATCCCAAATCCCCCACGAATGGTTCGACTTTGTTTATTGGGTATTTATTTTTTTAATTTATTTTCAACTAAACACAGGCTCACACATGTAAAATCCAAAGATCCTGGCTGGGCTTCCATGGACATAAATATAGGCTTAATTTCTACCCATTTCTAGATGCAAACTGTTTTTTATGCCGAAACCCGACCAGGCTCCTTTTTTTTGGCTAAACTAAGGCCACTGTTATGACTTTCATGACCTAAATGGAGTTAGAACCTATTCAAATTTGGGCCAAGAGCGCTTAGAGCTCAAATGTCCCAAAAGCCACTTTAGTCATTAACCCGCTTTACTAGACTTGACATTTCTTGACATGGGCTCTCTTAAGACCTAAAACAACAATACACTTTCCTTAGGATGGAGGGGTTACATAAGAACACATTCAAGCACACGTATGGGTTCCATCGTAAGCAAAGGGTCCTATGTTATAAGCAGTTTAGGTAAGTTTTAGAATAGTCCTCTTGTGGACCCAAATGCTTCATACATCATTCATGTGGTGCTAGGCAACACTAGAACATTTAGGTTGCTTTTCCATATCAAATGAACTAGGAAAGTGTGTCACTAGTAGGTGAAACAATTGTTGGCTCAGTTGAAAGTCTAATTGACCCATTGAGTAACCAACTATTTTCTCGAGGGCTTGTAACGGGGTTTGATTTGGAGGCGCTATTAATCCAATACAACAACAACTTTAACGAAAGAATGTCTAACACAAGTGTAATTAGAATAACATTCCATATTGAATTTTAAATCTCACCCTTTTTTTTAAAGGAAAAATGTTCCTAGTAGAATCACCACTGTAAGGAGTTAAGGACCATGACCTAGAATTCCCGAGTTGTGATCCTTTACAAATGGTTGGTCCCATTTGCTATTAGGTCTTGTACTTGAATTGGACTTTTTTTAAATTTTACGTAGGATATACACCGAACTACAGTAGAAAGGGTTGCTTGATTTGGAAGACTGGGCAGGAGCCCTGGTTCAGGATCCCTGTCGGGATCTTGGGCTAGCACTGTGCCTAGTGTTCTGGCCTAGCAACTCAACAATCTCTTTGGCTGAGAGATTGGACTGCATCACTAGTACAAGAACTTGGCCAAGGTCCTGGATCAGTACGACATCCAGTTTTCTAGCTTATTAGGATCCACTGCTAGGAACCCTAAGCTGTTAACAAATGTAAAAAAATAAAAAGAGGGTAAATAATTAATAGAGTCGCCAATAAGTTCTTAGAAAAACTAACAAACCATATGTACTTTCTTAAACCAACCATAAATTGAAAGGGATACCAAAAGGGAAAAAAGTTCATTTTGAAAACGCTTCTGAAAGGCCCTGAGTAATCCCAGGTGTGCGAACATCTGACTCCATGGGCTTGAACCCAGGATCTATATTTAGAAGCAAAGTTATGATGTCATGGCAGAGTGCATCACGACACCATCTGTCATCACTAATGGCCTCTACTAACCAACTGGGGAATTAAAGTTATTTACATTAACAAACAATCATGCAACACATTAGGATCAATTGTAAGAATTAAGAATACAATGCTAGTCGAAAAGAAATCAACGAAATAATGAAAACAATTACAACAGGTGGGGCAAAACTAATAAAGATTACAACTTTGTAAAACCCAAAATTAAAGAAAATAAAGTTGATGAAAATAGAAAGTATATTTATTACTTAAAATTGTCCATATCTTATGAAAGAACATTATAATTGTAATTTCCTAAAAGAATATTAAAAATATTATAACTTTTCATTATGAATTGTGAACGTCATGTATGGGTGGACAAGAAGTTGAGTCCGCTTTTGGTTCAGTGGGTGGACCAGTGTATTAAAATAGGGTTAATAATGGGTCGAGTCATTTATGACCAGGCCGTATAAACCATGTTAATGGATTGGAGCAATTCGACTTGCTAATAACCCCTCTTAATAATTTGATATTTTCATTAACTAAGTTACCATCATCTAATTAGATACGATTTATTAGTCAGTTGATCGTAATAGGAACATAGATCGGCTAATTGCCTAACACTAAGACCATAGTTTGAGACCAATTAAAATGAAAACCAAATTAAAGGATATTAGGGAAGTACAAGATATTACAATTATGTCCAATTTTAGCATTAAAACTTTAGATTATTATAGAATAACACTATTTATGAGAGATATTCGTTGTGCTAAAAATATAATGGTATGATTTGCGCACTTTTATGTGTCTTATTCTAAATTGATTTTCTTAATACCAGATAGTTATTTCACGCTATTTCATGCCCATTTTTTAAAGTCGTTCCATTAACAAGTTGCTATGATGTTATTTTATGAGAATAAATGTCAGAAAAAAAGGGATACTATTGTTTAATTTTTGAATGATGCAATAATTATATAACGTCTCTCTAAACGATTCGAGATAATAAATAACTATTATTGTTAAGAGGGATGAATTAAAAAAAAATTTAAAATAAGGAAGTAATGTTCGGGTCAGGTGGACAGGTCTGGGTTTGGGTCGGTTATGACTCGGTAATTTATGGATTTCTCAGGTTCGGTGTATTTCGGGTTCGGATCAGAAAAATCATGTTCAAAATCTAAAATTTTCAGGCGGGTTCAAGTCTGGTGTTTTGGTCGGGATAGTTTTTTCCAGATCTATATACATGTGTCTGTGACTTTGTCTGTAGATACACACACACACACACACACACACACATATATATATATATGGGGGGGGGGGTGGTGTTGTGCGCGCGCCTATGTATATTCGCCATTGTTATTCTCCCATTCACCACTTCAATTACAACAATCACTTCCTCCATTCTTATCAAATTGGTTAACTGGGCATTGAAGGATAGTTATCATCACTCCATCGGTTACAAGTGTTCGGTTTAGTTCTAGTTTAATTGAACAAATAAAGAGAAGAGGGTGGCATGGTAGGCTATAAGAGGAGCATGGAGGTTCATTCAGGAGCAAGTTGATTAGCCCAAAGTTGTTTTTCGGTTTCAGATTTTTACATTTCATTTTTAAATTTTTTTCTTTTCATTTCAGATCTAGTTTTAGTGCCCAAATTTGTATTATTTGGATTTTAGTTGTTGAATTCAAATAAAGGCTTTCTATTTGGGTTGAAATCTACAGAATTTGTAGTTTGAATTTGGTTTCTTGTTGCATATGGGTTATGTTCTTGTTCAATATTGATTCCTAGTTGATCAGAAAGCTTTCGATTGATGTCACTTGTAATTGTTCTTGATTGGAAGTAAAGGAGTTCAGTTTGGCTGTGGTGGCTTAATTCCGTGTTCTTTTGTGTTCTGGAGCATATTGTTCTCAGACACTTGGTCGTGTGTGAAGTAAAATCTTCTCTTGCTTTTGTTTTGCTTTTGTCAGAATCCTTTTGATTTATTATGTTCTGTGAGTATCAGTAGAGAGCAATTGCTTTTGTTCGTTCTCTTGTTGCCTTCGTGGTGGCTGGTTCAATGCCTAAGTTGGTTAAAATAATTGTTGAATTTGTTCAAAGCTAGTGTTTAGTTTGAAATTATTGTCCTTATTGGTGAGACTACGGATGGCATTTACTGTAAGTTTAACTAATGGAGGCATTATCTAGAGTCTTGGGTTTTTTAATTAAGTACATAGGAAACTGAATATTTGAAGTGTGGTTTCAGTGGAGGATATGGGGGCAGTGGAGAAGTGACCATCGATGGTATAGCAATACTAAGAGAAGAGAAGTTTAAATATTTGAGTTCTTTCCTTCAAGAGAAAGGAGATATTAATGAAGACACTAACTACTGTATTAAAGTGGGATGATAAAAGTGGAAGAATGTGTCAGGAGTGTTGTGTGATAAGAAGATTCATATGGGCTTAAAAGTCGAAGGTCATCGTTATAGTAGTTAGACTAGTATTGTTGTATGACTTTGAGTGCTAGCCAATAAAAAGGACCCAAGTGCAGAAGTTGATGGTAGCAGATATGAAAATGATTTGATGGATATGCAGTCATATGGGATTAGATAGGATAAGGAATGAGGTGATTAGAAATAAAGTAAAAGTGACAGCCATAGAAGAAAAGAGGGGAGAAGCCAGACTTAGATGGTTTGGTCATGTGAAGAGGAGTGTGGAAGTAGTTGTGAGAAGATGTAAGATGATTCACCTCCCGGATTATAGAAGAGGCAAAGGACGGCCTAAGAACAGTTGGGGCGATGTAATTAGATGTGATTTGAAATTTTTACGGCTAACAGAGGACATGGGTCAGGATAGGACTGTGTGAAGGTCTAGGATTACGGTTTTGGACAATTACATAGATAGCTTCCTGTGACTCCTTTGGCTTTTGAATGGTAGGAAATATGTGGTGTTGTATTGGTGGTTATGTTATATCTTGCGTTTGTTGTATTTTGTATGCTAATAGTACCCTTATTGCAACTACGTTATTATTCCCCCACCTCCGATTGTTTAAGTTTTAGGCTACTCTTGGATAGACTAATATTATGTGGCTTTGTGCTGCTTAAGGTACGTACAACTCCATCCCCTCCTCTGTTGCTCTTTATAATTAATGTTATTTAAAGTAATTATATCTTGTGTTTGTTACTTTTGTTTTCCAAATAATTTTCAACTTCAAAAAGTATTTTCTTAAAACTTTTATGTTGGTTTATTGGAATCGATCTCTCTATGGATAGTCTTGTCTGTGGAGGTAAGGTTCCCTACGTCTGGATCTCCCTGGACCCCATTAAAGTGAGACCCATACTATGACTTGTTTTTGTTTGTAATTTTTTAGTTTAATTGTACACTAGTTTAGACAATTAGTAACCTAACTTCATAACACATCCCTGTTGACCGAGCCTCAAGTACTACAGCAATAGCTTGCACACGTGTGATAAATCACAGCAGACTCAATTCCAAATCCATGTGATTCACCTTATTTATTATTAGAGCGTGACCTTCCACCAATTGTGTTTGATTCATTTGATTCCTCTTGTAAACCCAATCTTTATTTCTTTGAGTGTAATGTTGAATGTTTTAACACAAAGTCTTTATATGATCAAATGAAATGGAGCAAGAGGTCATATGCTAAAACGGCTTTTTTGCAACCCCAAGTCCAAATGATAATTGTATATGGCTGTTACTTTTATGTAGGCCTTTGACTAGTATAGAGATTGCCTTAGCTATTGAGCCCTATTTTAATTTTGGAATGTAGACATTTTTAGAGATAATGGAATATAGATGAAGACTTTAGATCTAATGCTTATTGGGAAACAACCTGATTTTCTTAGGAGAATCTGAGTTTTTTTTAACCTTTTGTTTTCGTTTTGTTCAAGGTCCACTAGTGGCATGTGCTTGAAACTATGATATTCCACTTGTCTTTGGATTTATGGTTAGAAATGGTTTTGAAGTTTCATTTTGTAGATGGCTCCTAACGCGCGTTTACAAATGCTTTCGTCATGCTAGTGGATTGCATTACTCTCTTCTCCATTCTTCTCTTTATTTATCATTGTTTTCCACATTAAGGGCAATATCAGGTTTAGGTGTAGGGTGGAAGACAAATGAAAAATTTTGAGGAAAATTGAAAATCTTTGAGTGTATTTGATCTTAGGAAGGAACTAGATAGTCGATTGTGCATCTTTTACTTTTATTATTTTAGTGTGGTTCATGTGATCCATGTCCATTAAGCAGTGTTTCAATTCTAACCGGTTAATGGTCAAAATTGTTGATGTGCTAAAGGTCAACATTTAGCTGACTTTGAGTTTAAAATGAAACTTCATTTTCAATGTCATAGTGACTATATAATGTTGAGTTCCCCATTGCCTTTTCAATTGTTGAATATGATAATAATAAATAACATGAATTGAGCTAAATTAAATCTTGATTTTGGTACTAATGTTCAAGTTCTGTATTTATTTATATCTTTAATTGCCTAAATATATACCAAGTGTTTCTTTAGGTGTTGCCTTTGTCCATGTCTTTATCCACTCAGGTACACAAAAAATCGGGCAAACCTTAGAAAAGAAAAATGAAGAATTAAAAGATGAAAAAAATGATCAGAAATAAATTGATTTGATATTAGGGAATTAATTTTAAAGATACTTTATGATTTTTGTTATGTGGTTTGAAGTTTTATGCTTAAGGGTTACTATATGTTCGACATTGTGGGCTTAATTTGCTTTGGTCTTTGCCTACTGATAAGACTAGCATCGCTTGAGAATGAGCTACGGGATAGGTAGTGAATTGATTTATATGAGCTACTATGGGTGTCTATATTAGGATTAATTGATTTCTTTCTCAAGTCTTCTCTCACTTGTTGGGCTAAATGAATTTTTCTTCGTTGTCGCTATTCTTTACTCGAATACTAGCAAAGGTTAGGTGTGAGGGAATTGATAACTCATAGCTTGTGTGTGTTACCCATTTTTAAGTCTCCCATATGTCCATTTATAAGAAAATAATGCAATTTTTACATGATTTTCAGGTGCAAAACAAATCGAATTTCGGGTATAGAACTTATTAAATTACGCAAGTTTTTCTGCAGACCAATATTTTCAAGTTAATTTGTAGCGTAACTCAGAAAAATCAAGCATAAGTATGCCCACACGAGCACAGGTCATTTGCCAGCCCGCCCGTAAAGTCCATGTGAAGACCCCGAGCTTGTAGCAAGCCCAGCCCATGATTCATGGTCACGTAACAAGTCAACATCTCATCTCGTTTTTTTAATCTTAGCATCGGCATGTTCTCTTGTCTTCCCAATAATCTACTTATTGTCCTTATTATGTCCATTTTAACCTATGTCCTTTGTGTATTGACCAAGCCCAAGTCACATGCCAAGCGCTCAATTCACCTTAACTGGAAACAACTACACTTAATGGAGCTAATTTCCGGGTAGTCTAGCGGATATGGCACTCCTATAAAAGGGGTTGTGAGTCGAAGCAAGAATCATGCTCTCCATCCATGCATTGTTCATCCCTCATTTTTATTCTTCCTTTATGTAATAAAATAGAGAATTGTTTTCAAGACAATAACATTTGGGTTGAGTGGTTAAGAAAAAAATAAGTCAGTTCTATAATTTTTCTCTTCTTTTTCTCATCTCATTTGTGAGTCTAATTAGAGAGTTCAATTTCAAGATTTCATAAGTTTGTAGGTAAATATGTAAGTTTGGTTATATGAAGTCAGTTAAAATATAACATCAACTGATACTATGGCTTGTTTAATTTCGACTGTAGTGTCTCTTTCCATGATGCGCTAACCATTAATTTAGGGCTACAATAGATCCTTGACTAATAATATTTTATTTTCCTAGTGTCTTTTGGGGTTAATTATTGTCTCTTATATTGGACAAACTGAGTTTTCTTTGATTCTAATTTATTTATGCGAATTATTTCTTTTATTTATGGATGTTATTCTTCAATGGACTAATTTGCTATCTCATATCTATATTAAAACCTATAGGCTAACATAAGAATTATGCAATTGAGCCTAAAAATTATAATTATTAATTGAATAAATTATGCTACAAAGTAGATGAGTTATGTCAAACTTGAATAATTCTTGCCAATTACTAGATAATTTAAGAGAAATGTATTATTATAATTCATCTTTTTAAACATTTGACGTGAAGCTTGTAACTTAAGTTGTGTAAGACTAATTGAACTTCTAGTTGAAACTTATAATTTAATATTAAGTCAATGGTAAAGTTTAAGTCATAGATTCTCTCTAATTTGAGCTTGCTTTGTTTTCTTGATTGATTTTTTTTAGTTTTATTGTTTGAATTTTTAATGTTGAAGTCATTAATTTGAAATATATCATTATTTTTAATTAATTGGAAAAAAGTAAATTTAAAATTGATACTGTTGTTCATGAGATCAACCCTCTATACTCTCTTGTTTAGAATTGACCTCGTGCACTTGAAAGTAAAAAGGGATTTTCAAGACTGAATATACAATCCACATCAGGATTCAAAGAAAAAAAAAATGGTGTGCTAAAAGACATGTGGGAACAATCTCAACCCTTAAGACACTCATACCAAGTTAAATTTGAAACTTGGCTCATCTAACTTGATTAACAAGAAGTTAGCCCTTGATGCTCAAAAATCCAATGCTTCCTCTCCATCTACAAATGAGTCTCATACCATACTCCGTTCTTCTCTGTAACCACATCAAGAATAGGAATACAAGATTTACGATCATATAACGTGCAGTGAGGTAATGGATCAACGGTAAAATATAACTTGTTGAACTCTCTAACTCTATAACAACTTTTGAGGGTAGTCACCTTCCAACCCCAATTGAAATAGTAGTGCAAAATGTTTATATTGGGGGGGGGGGGGATGTTTGAAGAAGAATTGTTCAACAAGAAGGCGAAGCTCATTTGTGTTAAAACAAAGTTCACAGGCACAGTGTTCAGGAGACAACTGTTGACCATGAAATTTTGACAAATTTTAAATTCTTGAAATTAAAGTGCACATAACCAATACAATAATTGAATAAAAAAAGAAAAAAATTAAAGCAAAAATTTTGGGTGCTAAACTAAAAGATGAGGTTCGAGTTAAAAAACATTAAGATCTACGAAAACATGTGGATTTATATATAAAAGCGTACTAATGAAATTGTCCCAAGATCACCATACACCAACCGACCAAGGCACCCCACGCCCAGTAACCTCCTCATTCCCGATCTGAGCTGCCGGCGGCGATTTCCTCGAGCGCCGTCGCATGTCTAGCTCCCCCTCTAACTATCAATTTTGTTATGCCTTTTCCCTTATAGTCCATTTTCACTTCTGCTCTTTAGATTCGATTAAGGTTTGGGGAATCGACTGCGGTCCTACCTAATACCTACCAGCAGACGCCAAACAAGGCGACCATAACTTTTTTGGGAAAAAGCTGTTACCGACGCTATTTGCCCTTGTTCGAGCCAGATTTAGGTGTGATTGCTCTTGTTTTTATAACATACTGCTTTGATTTTGTGAAATTTAGAGTCTTTTTTGTTAATTTGGGTTGCTAGTTCTGTGCTTGGAGAAAATCCAACTTAGTTAATCTCTGTGAAATTGGCTTGGGTTGGAACCTTTTGTTTGACATCATGGACCCTTTATTAGATTGGGGCATAGAAAATTCTCTTCTAACTGCCATGATTCGGGTTCATCTCAACAAGGAAGAGTTGGAGGAACTTGGTCAGGTAGTTATACAAATGGAAGGACCTCATGAAATTCCCTATAGAGTTCAATATTTGAAGGATGAAGGAAATAAAAGTTTCAAGAAGGGTGAGTTTACTCAGGCCCCTGACCTTTATATGCATGCTCTCAAGCTATTGTGCTTTAGTTGTATTGCTCCAGAGGCACATGATGACGTTTTTAACAATTTGGCTATTAATCTTAATCTTAATCTAGCTGCTTCTGAGCTTAAACAAGGGCAGTTTGACAAAGTCATGTCTTTGTGCTCGTAATTCTTGATTTTGAGCCTTGTAATACCAAAGCTTTATTTAGAAGAGCAAAGGCAGTAATGGGCTTATGTAATATTCGGCAAGCTTTGTGTGATTTGAGAGAGGCCAATTGAATTGATCCAAATAATATAGAGACTGTTAAGGAACTTCAAAAAATTAAAAGGACACATTCTGAAGGTGACAAGAAGCGCATGGAGGTGCACAATCAAGAGAATAATCTTAAGCATGTAGGAAAATGACTATGTTTGGAAGTTGACCCTAGCAGCGAGAAAAAAGGAAAGAGTACTATTGCTGGCACTCCCTATAATGGTAAGGAAGATGAGAGGTTTTTTGAAGTCGGAGAGCCATCAAGCATCCGGAGGAGGACCAAATGAGAGTAGAATGTTATGACCAAGCCTTTTCTATGTCTAGTACTAATAGTCCTAATTCAAGTGAAGAAGCTAGCTACAAAGGGATAGGCATGGAAGAGGCCAGCAAAGAGGATAGTACGATTAGAGATTTGAAGATGGATTTGGACAAGTGCAGTACTACTCCCGATACTCCAACTCCTACGACAAACGCGGAGGATAATGATTATGTGAATAACTTCACACCTCCGGTTTTTTCTGCATTTGGCGGACATAAATATTCTAGCATTGCTTTCCAACATTCAAGGTCAAGTCCAAGAAGATGCTCCTTGGCATTGATCCTCTTATCTCGAGAACCTATCAACGCATTGAACAAGGAAGCAGGGTCGATTTCTTTGATAAGTATTCAATGACTTACATGGTTGTCCATGTGTGATGTCGCGCTTCCTCAGGTACATAGTTGCATGTTATGAAGGAGGATAATAAAGGGGACAATGTGTATAGCGTAACCCCATTTTCTGCACAGTTTCATAGTAGGAAGAGCAAGGGGAAGAAGCATGGACGGAGGAAAGCTCGCTCGCAACGAAGGAGGATAGTTACACAAAGATCGGATGAGCTAGGCTAGGATGGAGAAAGGTATGGTCTTAAATTATTTACCTCTAACTCAATTGCTTGGTACAGGGAGGACCACCACAATGGAAAGCGATTTAAGTGTTGGATACACAACGATTACCACCAAGACCTTCAGTAACCTATGCATGATACTCTATGTAGAAAAAGGAAGTACGAGGCTTTAAACCTAGAAGAGGATAAGTTATGATTGGGGAAATAAGATTTCCCTAATTGGTCCCATCCCAGTTGACCATAGACTAGGCCCACACTCTAGAAAATGGGCCTTGAGCAGAACCCAAGGGGCTCTACTCGGGATCCTTCTTGGGCAGACCGGCGGCCCATGCGGAGTAGCCCAGGTAAGATTACTATTTTTATCCCTTTTTCAAGGGAACTATCAAGAGACACTTACCCACCTTGGGAGAGGGGTTGATAGTTTGACTCTCTATTGATTTTCACACTATATCCCTCTCTACATTGACTCAGACATTCGGACTGACTTGACCGTCGAAAAGGCGTTCCCCGGTCCACAACCCAGGGGTGCCTTTTTTACAGGTCGGACCTTGGAGAAGAAAGACATCAGGTGTTGCTCAGGTGTCGTCAGATAAACCCGTTCTTTCGTCACACGTCATCCTCAACAGCTTCTAAAGAGAATCTTCCGGAATTAGACTGGCACCGTCTGTTGGGAAGGAGCGGTAACCATGGTTGTAAGCGAAGCTACACAAGCACGGACTTGGAAAGACAAGGCCCCTGCGGTTAACACCTCTGCGCCTTGTTAGGTATAGGATGCCTCGGAGAGTTCACCGACGAATCCCTGGTCAGCTCGTTCGCGTCCTCCTGAAAGAGAGGCGTACGTTACAGTTGACACCTTGAAAAATTTCATGTCCATCATGACAGAAACCATCACACGACAGCTATCAAAGTAAGTTAAACGGGCCTGGAGGCTGCGAACTCGGTAAGGCCCCTTCCTTATTTTGACTACGTGCCTACTGCCGGCTGCGAGCCCTCCCACCGGCAGGGGTGCGTATCGTCTCCTCAGTCTACGGAGAGGGAGCGGGGGGCATCTCAGTCAAACCAGGGTGATCGACCCCATTTGGAGCATCACGATAGGCATACGACTACGACGGTTAGGCCAAATGGTCGCCCTTTCCAGGGACAGACGGCTAAATCCATCACAGCCTCCACTCCCTATGCATCCCACTCCAGGCGAACTGCCTAGCTTGAAGAAAAATCGCAGACTTCTAAACCTCGAGGAAAGGCCTCGGGCCGGCGGCGCCCCACCCCGAAGCATTGCTCCCACTTCGATCGTACCCGGAGTCCTCCCCCGCAGGGAACTCACGGCCTAGAGCCGCACCAAGGAGATCGATCCTCAACAAAGACCTCAAGGTACGACTGAGGTAGGAGAAGCCCTTCTATTGTCGAAGTCGAGCATTATCCCGAAACTCCCGTTAAGGTTTCTAGGACTGCTGCTTAGCCAGCAACACTCCCATTCTTCACCCCATTCAGCGTAGAGATCATTAATGCTCCGTGCTACGGGAAGGTCAAGATGCCCATGGTAGACCTTTACGATGGGAGAACCGACCCTAAGGAGCATCTGGGGGTCTATAAGGCACAAATGTACGTCCAAGACGTGGATGACGCTACATATTGCCGTTATTTCCTAGCTACTTTGAAAGAGGTGGCACAGTCGTGGTTTAATGGCCTGCCCCCGGGAACTGTCACTTGTTTCCAAGACTTATCTGACAAATTTGTCAGCTAATTCATCACAAGTGAAAAACAAAGGAGGACCAGCATTCACCTTTTTGAGATCAAGAAGGGCCACAGGAGTCTCTCGTCGAATTCGTCAAGCGCTTCCACCAGGAGGTGGTGTTAATCCTGGATCTGGAAGATGGGGTGGCGTATACCTCCTTCTTGAACAACCTCAAAAGTGGGCGCTTCAAGTTCTCCTTAGCCGAGCAAACAGAGACTACCTTGGCAGAGGCCTTAAGAAAGGCTGCGTATTTCATTCGTGCCACAGAGATCTGTACTGACAACTCTGATGTCGCGAAGAAGGCTAGAATCCCTGGGGATAAGAATCTTAATCGCATCGATAGAAATCCCAGGCCCCGAGATAGGAGGCCACAGCTCGAGACAATCGACTCTTGGTTTACCACTGATGTCAGAAGCATCCTCATGGAGGTTATAGGACATCCCATGCTCCGAAGACCGCCACCAATGACCACAACCCTGAAAACCCATAACGCCCGAAAATATTGTGAGTTCCATGAGCAGAATGGGCATACCACTACTGAGTACCATGAGCTCAAGAAAGCCCTTCATGAATTGGCGGACAAGGGTCAGATCGACCGGTTTATGAAGAGAGGCCCTCGTTTCCTTCGCAGAGAATAGGAGCCCGCACAGCCCCAGTCATGGGATAAAGAGTGTTCGACGGAAGTCATGGCCACTATTGCTGGAGGCTATGCAGAAGGTATGACTCGGTCAGCTTGGAAGGCTCAGCTCAGAGGCATGCAACAGGTACTCACAACCGAGCAAGGGTCCCGCGTAACGGTCCCCACAATGGTGTTCGGCAGAAAAGAAGCCCCGCGCTTTGCCTCTCCACATAATGACCCCTTGGTGGTAGAGATGAAGACAGTCAGAGCAATTGTATAGGTAGAATGAGCAAAGGAGCATGGGCCTGACAGACCATCCTAGGCGGGGAAGCGGCCCAGAACTGGACCACCGCCCTCTACCCCTGAAGCCTTGGTCATCTACACCTTAGACTTGGCCGAACCCTGAACCCTCACAACCACGATTAGAGGCCGCTGATGACGTGGAGCACGTTATGCTTGAGGATGAGCAGCCTGAGCGCACGGTTCAACTAGGCTAAGATGTGTCCAACCTCGATCGAAAGTCGCTGCTCTCACTCTTACGGGAGTACAGGGATGTCTTCGCCTTCGAACTTGAGAAAATGCCTGGCATCGCTCCAACCATTATAGAGCACCGGTTGAACGTGGATCCCCTCCATAGGCCGGTTGTCTAAAAGAAGCGCCACATGGGCCCATAGAGAGCAACTGTGGCCAATGCTGAAGTATAGAAGTTGCTACAGACTGGGTTCATTCGAAATAGCACGAGTGGATCTCGAATGTGGTGTTAGTGAAAAAACCCAACGGGACGTGCAGGATGTGTGTGGACTTCACAGATTTAAACAAGGCTTGCCCAAAACTCGCTGCCGAAGATTGTCAAGTTGGTGGATGCCACGGTTGGGAATGCCTTATTGAGTTTCATGGACACTTCCTCCGGGTATCACCAAATACCTCTATGCCCGGACGATCAAGAGAAGAGTCCGTTCATCACAGACCGGGCCCTACATTGTTATAAGATGATGCCTTTCGCTCTAAAGAATGCGGGGGGCACCTATCAGTGTCTGGTTAACAAATTGTGTAAACCTCTCATTGGTAAAGCTATGGAGGTTTACGTTGACGACATGATTGTAAAAAGCAAGATTGACGTTGATTACGACCATGATTTGAGGAGGACGTTCGACATACTACGAACCTTCAACATGAAGCTTCACCCCAAGAAATGTGTGTTTGGAGTACGGTCGGGCAAATTTCTGGGGTTCATGATCAGAAATCGCGGGATCAAAGCTAACCTGGATAAGATCCGAGCCGTACTCGACATGAAACCTCCGTGGAATGTAAGAAAAGTGCAACCATAACTGGTTGCATAGCTGCCTTGGGCCGATTCATGTCTCGATCCGTGGACACGTGCTAGCCATTCTTTTGCGTCTTACGACAGCGGGAAAACTTCAGTTGGGACTAGCAAGCCAACGAGGCTTTCCAAGCGCTGAAGACATACCCGGCTCAGCTGCCCAAAATCGCCAGCCCCCTGGTGGGAGAAACATTAGTCCTATACCCGTCTGTTTTGGACCATGCGATTAGTGCAGTTCTTGTGGTGGAGAGGGCTGAGGAGCAAATCCCTATGTACTACATGAGCCACGCCTTAGCGGGGGCAGAAGTAAACTATCCTGTTATAGAGAAGTTTGCCTATGCCCTAATGATGGTCAGTCGGAAGCTAAGGCCCTACTTTTAGGCTCACAAGATCCTGGTCCTGATCGACCAACCCCTGAAGAACGTCCTTTAGAAGTTACATGCCTCAAGGTGGCTCTTAAAGTGGGTTGTCGAGCTATCACGCTCCTCCTACGATGCGTGAGGAAGGGAGAAAGATGATAGAGTGAAGAAGAGGTCGAACTAGTTTATCCTATACGAGGGAATCCTATACAAGAGGTCTTTTGCCCAACCCCTCCTACGATGCATGACCCCGGAGGAAGGGAGAAAGATACTCGAAGAGCTGCATGAGGGCATTTGCAGTACACATGCTGAAGGCCGTGCCCTAGCTGTGACAGTCGTTCGAACCGGGTACTACTGGCCCAGTTTGCGAGAGGATGCCATGACACTAGTGCGGACTTGCTACAAGTGCTAGAAGTTTGTGCCCATCCAACGAGTACCTCCACTCCCATGACGCCGATTAGCAGTCCCCTACCGTTCCCTACTTGGGGAATGGACATCCTTGGCCCTTTCCCTAAGGCTACAGGGCAGCACAAGTATCTCTTTGTAGTGGTGGACTACTTCACCAAGTGGATAGAGGTCAAGGTCGTAGCCTCCATGACCATCGCTGAAGTGCGAAGGTTAATTTGGCAGAACATCATCACTCGCTTCGACATTTCTTATGCCATCATCTTTGATAACGGTAGGCAGTTCGACACCAATAGGCTCACTGACTATCTCAGCAACTTAGGGTACCAAGCTCGGTTCACCGACGTTGCTCACCCTCAGATCAATGGCCAAGCCGAGGTGGCCAACAAGTCTATCCTCCATGGCCTGTAGAAGAAACTTGACGACGTAAAGGGAAAGTGGGCAGGCGAAATGCACGACATCCTATGCTCCCTCCGCACCACCAAGAAAACCACTACTGGCGAGACTCCCTTCCTGTCAGCTTATGGGTCCGAGGCTGTCTTACTCGTTGAAGTCGCTCTGCACACTCATCGGTTGACTACGTTTCAGGAAGAGCTGGACAATGTAGCACTCTGAAAGGCCTTAGACCCCCTTCCCTCCATCCGTGGCGACGCTCTTCTTGTGGAAGCCCTGTACAAGCTCTGCATTGCACTTCTTCACAACCGCGCAGTACGATTACATCCAATTAAGGCAGGTGACCTGGTTCTCCGCTGTATGGAGGTCGTAGCTCACGCAGGGGAACATGGTAAACTCACCGCTAATTGGGAGGGCCCATACAGAGTTGCTGCCCAAGTCCACCTTAGAACGTATATCCTAGATACCATTAGTGGCTCTCCTATACCACACATCTAACATAGCAGTAACCTAAGGAAGTACTACAGTTAGGGACATGTTTTTGTTTACATCCAATGGTTATGTATTCCTCTATTGCAAGAAATAAAACCAGAGCCTACAGTGGCCACTTTCGCACTCGTACACAGTCCCCCTTTTTCCCAAAGCACGGTCTTATGGCCGGTTGGTACGCTCTTAGCCCCACTGGGGGCTAAGGGCCGCAGAGCACGAGCTTATGGCCGGTCGCTACACTCTTAGCCCCTGTGGGGGCTAAGGATCCCAGAGCATGGCTTTACGGCTGGTCACTACACTTTTAGCCCCAGTGGGGGCAAAGGGTCACAGAGTATAGCCTTATGCCCGGATGCTACATCCTTAGCCCTGGTGGGGGCTAAAAGTCGCAGAGCATGGCCTTCCGGCCAGTTGCTACACTCTTAGCCTTAGTGGGGGCTAAGGGTCACAGAGCATGCCCTTACGGCCGGTCAGTATATTTTTAGCCCTGGTGGGGGCTAAAGGTCCAAGAGCACGCCCTTACTACCGGTCGCTACACCTTTAGCCCCTGTGAGGGTTAAGGGTCCTAGAGCACGACCTTACGGCCGTTCGCTACACCCTTAGCCCCAGTGGGGCCTAAGGGTCGTAGAGCACAACCTTACGCCCGGTCGCTACACTCTTAGCCCCAATGGGGCTTAAGGGTTCCAGAGCACAGCTCTACGGTCGGTCGCTACACTCTTAGCTCCTGTGGTGGCTAAGGATCCCAGAGTACGGCCTTACGACCGATCGCTACACTCTTAGCCCCAGTGGGGGTTAAGGGTCACAGAGTATGGCCTTATGGCCGGACGCTAGATCCTTAGCCCTGGTGGGGGCTAAGGGTCCCAGGGCGCGACCTTACGACCTGTGGCTACATTCTTAGCCCAAGTGGGGGCTAGGGTCATAGAGTACGGCCTTAGGGCATCACTTGTTCTTTCGCTTGGGGGCTACTACCCTATGGCGTACGAAGAACGAAAACACAAACAAAAACGAAAGAACAATTGCGTAATAGAAAGAATGAACAGCGAAAGAAGCATAGCTAGCAAAAATAAATGATTTCATTAATAAAGTACGCATACAACCTTAAAAAAAGATGGGGGAGTTACACATCTCCGCTGTCCTCACGACCCTCATCTTCGGGGGTCCTAGCGTCAGCGTCAAGGGGTTGGTTGCCTCGTCCTCTGGGCCGTCACCCTCACTAGAAGGGGGGATGAACTCGACTTTCTCAAGATCTCACCCCTTAGGTTTGGCCCGCTGGCGCTCATCCACGTAATAAAGGTAGGCCTCGAAGTAGGCATCGCCTTGAAATTCTTGGGCCAGCATTGTCACGACGTTGCGCAAGTAGTCTAATGTATACGCTTCCCTTAGCTGGCGTTGTAGGTGCTTTTTCTCGGCCTCCCAACCAACTTTTTCCTCTTTCATCTTCTCCAGGTGCCGCTGGAGCCAGGCCACCTGTCCTTCTAGCTTGCAGCGCTCCGCCGCGACCTTAACCCCTCTGGCGAATGCCTCTGCCGTAGTCATCTCTTCCTCGGTGACCTTTGGGGGCTCCGAGGTGCCTGAGGATGCCAGGTCCCAAGACTTAACCAAGTCCTGAATTAGGGAAAACTTGGCCGATGGATCAGCCTTGATGAAGTCTGTGGCTGGCTACAGGGTGCTAATGAGAGGACCGTCGGTGACCTGAGAAGTGGTCCCCCAGGGCTTCGGGGCGGCAGTATGTTCGTGACGGTCAGGGTTGTGGTGCCCGACAGACCGCCCCCCCGAATGCCGAGGAGTGGTAGATTGGTCACCTCGCTTGTCCCTGGCATGCAAGGGGGCTGACTTCGCGATTTCATCGGTGCGGTCTTCAGTTCGCTAGTGCTTTCGAACAGGAAGTCTTATCGCTGCCTTCTTGCCACGAGGCACTAAAGCGGGCGCTTGTCCAAGGGAAGACAGTTTTGGTTAAAGGCCAATCGCGCGTCACAACAAACAGGGGAGAACAGGGCTCATCTGCGTACCTTCTTAGCTTGCTGATCAACCAAGCGTTGTCTTTCCTTCTCCCATCGGGCTTGGCGTTAGCTGCCACTTGTTCAGGGGTGGTGTCCCCAGTCTCAAAGATCATCAGGTTCGCCCTTGCTTGCTTTGCATAAAACGAAAAAGAAGTCAGGTCAGAACTAAACAAAAAGGCTGAACAACTCAGGAGCAGCGAGTACCCTTAGAGAAATTTTTAAGTATCAAAAGGCCGACTGCCGTAAAGAAGAATTTGTTGGCAATAACTTTAACTTAGGAAGCTAGTTCAGGGGCTCCCTGTAGCCAGATTTGCTCTTCCTCTTTTCAGGCCCTTTTACAGACTCTATCGCCTGCGCCATAAACTTTGGAATAGGTTGAGGCTTGTCTTCCTCCTGGACCCAATAATGGAAGTAGCGGGTTGTCCTCCTTTCTTCGGCCGTCGGCCTCCCAAATGGATTCCTGACTGGTTTGCCCTCGTTCCAGTCAGGTACGTCTCCCCGACTAGACTCACAACGTACAAAAAGGAAGTCATACTTCCAGTATTTCACCTTTGACTTCTTTTTAATGGCCGTCATAAAACCCGATCGGTTGTTGAAGCAGTACCATCCCAAGTCTCTAGTCTCCTTGGGAGCCCTCTGGATGGTGTGAACCAAACTAAATGCCCGGGTCGTACATGTGAGGTCGCGTAGCTCGCAGGTCGTTATGAAGGAGCAGATGTTGTGCTAAGATGTAGGAATGACGTACGTGGGCGCTAGCTCGTACCTAGTCAAAATATCCACGATCACAGGATAAAAGGGAAACCTAAGACCATAGTTGAGGGCTGCGCAGTAAACCGTGATACACCTAGCGAGCGGCTCATTCACTGTCGCATCTGCCTCAGGGATCACAAAGTTGTACTCCGCAGGCAAGAGGTACTTTTTCTCAAGGCTCGTCCTTTTCAAGGTGGGAACAACCTTGGGGTCATGGAAGTGATTGCTCGGACCGTCTTGTGGGTCCGAGCGAGTAGGAGCTCCCGGGAACTCCACTCCATCCGCCACGATCTCAGGGATTGGGCCCGATGGAGAACGACCTTTCCTTTTAAGTACTGATTTTCCCAGAGTGGGAGGCCCTTCATAGGATGAGGAGCTCATCGACGCTCCCTTTGAGGATGAGCGCCTTGATGACTCGTCAGAAGTAGAAGAGGATGCCCCTTTCGAGGAAGAACTAGTACTAGTAGAGGCTGCTTCGACTGGTGGATTTAGTGAGCTTGGGGCAAAACTGGGATTACCTTGCATGCCTTTGGGTAGCAGCTCATCAGGGGTCCTGATGCGGGGAGTGGACTTCGTATTGGCCATTTTTCTTTGTCGTACCTGCAAATCAGTCATATAATCAGCTATAGTGATCTCCCAGGGATACAAGATCTCCACCTCAGGGCTAAGGATACTAGGGGTGGAGGAATACTCGCAGCTAGACCATGAAGGGGTGCCCAACTAAAAAAGGGGCACTCCATAGGGAGCCCTTTTAGGTTCCCTACATTGATTTTTTGGGGGAACGCCCACAACCACCCGACATTCAATCAAGGCCGGCAGGCTAGGGAATTGTGGATGGTGGCCCTTCACTTGAGGGCCGACCAACCCTTCAAGAACGTCCCCACTAGAATGGCAAGATGAAGATATAATTATACAAGTAGAACAAACGAATGCTTGGAAGGGGTACGAGTGCGTACCTGCGGAAGATGAATATTCAAGGGAGTATTTTGAAGATAAGGATGAGTACTCAAGCAAAGCCTTTGAAGATGCAAGGTAGGAGGTTGAGACGCTACAGTGAATTTGAATAGGGAATGAGGAAAGGGGGCAGAGCTTCTCTCTTTAGAACACGCTTCTCTCTCTAGATGGCTTAAGTATGCGATGAGAAACTAACCTTTTTTTTGTCAAATCTAGGCCCTTATATAGAGTGAAGAAAGGAGACACTCCTCACGGGTCACCCAAAAGGCGCAACCCATCCCAACCAGTGCCACGTGGCGCTCGGTTATCACCTCTTCACGAACAAGAAACCCTAGACATTTGGGGAGAATATACCTTCGAGAGCATGACCCTATGGCCAGTAGCTATATGCCTAGCCTCAGTAGGGACTAAAGGTCTCAGAGCACGGCTTTGCGGCCGGTCGCTACTCTCTTAGCCCCAGCAGAGGCTAAGGGTCCTCGAGCACGGCCTTATGGCCGGTCACTACACTCTTAGCCCCAGTGCGGGCTAAGGGTCCTCGAGCACTGCCCTAAGGCCGGTCGCTACACTCTTAACCCCAGCGGGGGCTAAAGGTCCATGAGCACGACCTAACGGCTAGTCGCTATACTTTTAGCCCCAATGGGGGCTAATGGTCATCGAGAGCGACCTTATGGCCATTCGCTACACTCGTAGCCCTAGTGGGCGCTAAGGGTCCTTGAGGGCGGCCTTATGGCCGGTCACTACACTCTTAGCCCCTGTGGGGGCTAAGGGCCCTAGAGCACGGCTTTACGACCGGTCGCTACACTCTTAGCCCCAGTAGGTGCTAAGGGTCACAGAATACAGCCTTATGGCTGGAAGCTACATCCTTAGCCCTGGTGGGGGGCTTAGGGGCCTAGAGCATGACCCTACGGTCGATTATTATAGTCCTAACCTTACTGGGGGTTGGAGGCGTCTCAGTACGGCCGATCACTAGCCGACATTAGCTTTAAAACCGACCGCTATTTCATTAGTCCACACGTACATATAAACAAATGGTACCAAAAAGAGGTGAGCTGTAAGGAAATGATCTTTTATTACACTAGCCAAATCAGTACATAGCGTCTGTGCAAGCAAAAAAAAAAAGGAGAATACAACCGAAACTCTTAATACTACTACTCGTCACTCGAAAGGGGAGGCGCGTCCCTTAGCCCTGAAGTCACCTCCGGGTGCGGCCAAGGATTATATATTGCCTCAACAAAGCAAGGAACCTGGGCTTCTTTGACCCTTTCCTCAATAGACTGCAGCCATGCTTCAATAATATCCGACTTCAGCTCCTATAAGTCCAACATCAAGCTTCCCTTTGTCTCCCTGCTCAGGAGCCTTAGCTCCACCGCATCGTTGATCACCATGGCATAAAAGATGGCCTGCACCATCTTAGGAATATAGGCGGTGTGGGCAAATTGCATTGCCACGATATGATCGAAATTAGGGGAGAGGGCCATGAAGTGTAAGGGGAGCAAGTTCGGACGAAGGCTCGAAGACTCCCTCACGGACTAGCGGAGGTTATCCCTGATGTATTCTACCGCTTGTATGGTGTCTCGGAAGGTGGTCGTCCTCCCTCCCGAAGGGTCGCCTGCTAACACAGGGCTCGCCGAGGGGTTGGCAAGACGAGAAGCTTGGGCTCTTCGGAGCCTTCGGTCATTGTCCCTAAGCCAGGCCTCAATGAGGCCCCGGTCCAGCTTCTGCATAGCCCACATCACATAGTCCATGGTGAGTCGGCACGAAAGTCCCAACTCGATGGCATCATTTATAACCATAGCATAAAAGATGATCTGTACCATTTTCGGGATGTTGGAATCGTGAGCATATCGCATTGCCACCCTGAGATCAAAAAGGGGACAGAGGCCGTGGTAGTCTGGGGGGAGCGGCCTAGGGCTAGGGGCCGAAGGCTCCCTTAGTGCCCATCGACAGTTGTCCCAAACATACTCAGCCGCCTACTCGGTGTTGGCGAACTTGGGAAAAAGATTCATGTCCACTTTCTCTCTCTAGCCCCGCTGTTTCTCTCAGTCTTCGTCCATAAAAGAAAGTTATGAAATTCTATTAAGATTTCACCTTCTTTTGTAAATGAGACGAGAATGACCTCCAGGGGGGGTGCATCCCCAAGGGAGTAGCCAGCCACTCTGACCTCGCCATGTGGCTCATACAACCTAAAATTCTGACCTAAAGTAGGATGCAAACACTGTATGAACCCAGAGCAAAACATTCAACATAAGAACGCAAGATAAGGCGGGGAGAAAATGGTTCCACATGACAAAGGAACACCATTTTATTATCGAAAGCCCCCACGGGGGAAGGCGTAAGGAAGAAAGGTGCGATATAAGAGGAAACTCAAGAAAAATCTAAGACAGCTGCTCGTCATAGAGGGGGCGGGGGGCCGGTTGATCCCGAGCTCTCTTCCTGATTGTCCGAAGGTTTGTAGGCTTCTACTGCAACGATCCATTTCCGAAGTTGTGCTTCCTTTAGTTCGTGGCTGGTACGGCTCATCCAAGCCTCAAAACATGTCCACCTCAGACCCACGAGGGTCGACTTCAGGTCATCGGCAATAAAAACACGCGCTACACCCAACTCTACGGCATCATTCAACAGCGTGGCATAGAATGTTACTTGAACCATCTCCGGGAGTTCAAAGTTGAGCAATGCCCTCTCGGTCTCGGGCAATGAAAAGCGCAGGCATAAGTCGAGGTAATCTTTTGGAAGGGGATGAGGCGGACGTGCTGCTCTCCTCCAGCGCCAGATGAAGGACTCCCGCACATAATTGGCCATCTCCCTAATGTCGTAAAGAAGAGGAAATGCCATAATGAAAGGGCAGGGGGCATACCAAGCTTTCTTTGTCTCTTTTCTCTCTTGTCACACCACTCCTTCATAAAGGGATAGATACCTGAGCATCGTTTCTAGGAGTATTAATCTGTATTTGTAGAAGGGACGTGAGGAGAGTTGGGATGTACGGAGATACCCCCAAAAGCCCAATGGCCAATCCATTTCAACCACGTGGCCATCTAGTCCGCATAAATTGAGATATAAACAAATCAAATAGTGAAAATTCAGGAAGGCATGAAAAGTGTAGTCATCGTATTACAGATGATGGAGATGATACATAAAAAAAAAAGCAAAAAAGGAAAGGAGAAAACAAAGGGACAGGACGTGCGATCAGGGGCTTCCTTGATGGCCTCACTCGTGCTTATCATCATCAGAAGGGGAGGCCACCCCCTAGGTGGCCGAGCTCTCATCCTCCTGCTCGACCTCTGAGTCCTCTTCCTGTTGCCCGACCCTCGAGCTCTCTTCCTCTGGTTCGGCCTTTGACCGGAACCGGGCCTCAAAAATCCGATCTCCATACAGCCACACCTATGACTCGAAGGTACTCCAACGGAGCGTGGTGAAGGTCGACTCCATTACCCGGTGCGTTTGCCCATGCAAGACCCCAAGCCTCTAGACTTTGTTCAGAAGCATTGCATAAAAGATCACCTAAGACAGCTTTGGAAGTTCGAAGCGCCCAGCAGCCTCCTCGGCCACGATGAGCTCATAGCTCGGGCACAGAGCCTGAAAATCCTTCAGAAGAGGCAACGGGGGAAAGGCAACCCCTCGCTGGTACCACTCAAAGTGGTGGACAACGTATTCAACCACCTCCCTGGTGCCAAGGAAACGAGGAAAAGCTATGGAAAGAAATCTAAATGAAGATCGATACTGGAAAGTGAAGGGTGGAGCACCTCCTCCTTGGCAGTCGCATTTTATACCTGCATGGAAGGCAGTTCTCAAAAACCGTCGTCCAAGGCTTAAAACTTGCTCACATATGGTTAGTAGCCACAGGGTCGTCCGTGACGGGGGGCCAATTTGCGAAGCCCACCAGATATATGCCGGCCATGGGCAGTTTTCTAAATTTCACCTGACTACTGGCCAGGTTCAGTGTGTAGGTAAAATGTGAGGGGCTAAGTGAATGGGGAAATAAGATTTCTCCAATTGGGCTCATCCCAATTGACCATAGACTAGGCCCATACTATAGAAAATGGGCACCGAGCAGAGCCCAAGCGGCTCTACCCGGGACCCTTCTTGGCCAGACCGGCGGTCCATGCGGAGTAGCCCCGGTAAGATTACTATTTTACCCCTTTTCCGAGGGAACTATAAAGAGACACCTACCCACCTTGGGAAAGGAGTTGGTAGTTTGACTCTCTATTGATTTTCACCCTATATCCCTCTCTACATTGACTCGGACATTCGGACTGACTTGACCGTCGAAGAGGTGTTCCCCGGTCCCCAACCTGGGGGTGCCCTTTTTCCAGGTCGGACGTTGGAGAAGAAAGGCGTCAGGTGTTGCTCACATGCCGCAGATAAACCAGTTCTTTTGTCCCCCATCACCCTCAATAGCATCTAACGATAATCTTCCGGGATCAAGTCAATAGTCAAGAAAAGCGTTTTTTGCCAGTGTGATAAACAAGGGGTATATATTATGTTAGGCCATAAAGTTACTATGCTATCTAGGTCAATGTTTACGGAAAGGTGTCTGTTCGTAACTTAGTAGCTAACTTAGTCGCTAGCTGTGTCCCTATGATTTTCTCTTATTGTTTTGCATTACCCTACAGACGAAAAAAAAAGTTTAGAATACACCACTATCAGAATTATCATTCGACTGTATCTTATGCCTCATAATTTTTGTTAAAATATTCATCTTGAGTTGTGGGCCTAATATGGTTTCTATACAAGTGCAGGAATATCTAGGGGTGAGCAAAAAAACCGGGTACCCGGAACCGGTTTGGACCCGGCGGGTCCGGTCCAACTGGGATCGGGACTGGTTCCAAAATTTAGGATCCAGTGGCAACCAGTTCCAGGTCTGGTTCCTGGAAGTTTGGAACTGGTACCGGTCTCGGTACGCGGTTACTCGGTCTAATTACCCGATGACCTTTTGCAGGCATAGTTATTAGTTAAAGTTGGAGCCTTTTCTTGTTTTTTTGTGATGTTTGCTTAGAAATGGAAGTACTAACGTCTTTAGTGCTCAGTAGTTATTAGGTTGATGGTGTACTTAATGGCTTGGTTTCTGATAAAAGCTAATTTTAAAATAAAATTAAAAAGTCAAAAAAAGGGCACTGGGTACCCGGTTACAGAACCAGTCCCGACTGGTTCTGGGACTGGGTCCAGAAATTTTGGAACCGGTTCAACCGGGATCGAGACCGGTTCCAAAATTATTGGACTCCGTCCAACCGGGACCGGGACCGGTTCCAAGAAATTGGACCGGGTACCCGGTCTTGCTCACCCCTAGGAATATTAGTAAAGAGGAACGTGAGTGACACATGACACCTTCACAGTTACTTTTATGGACTATGATAATAAAAAAAAAATGGTTAGTTAATGTATCCCTCCTACTTTCCCAAAACATGGGCTACGCAAAAAGAATAGGCAGTTATCCTCTGTTAACTACAAACCCACATTATAAAAGGAGGGAAAGTAAAACTCAAAATGGGTTGCACTATGTTTAAAAATATAGAGAGGAAGGAAAAACGAAGACAACGAAATCAGTGAGATTAAATTCGAGAAGAGATAAAGCACAACATAAAAATAGAGATCAAAGCTTCAGATTGTGAAGAACAAGGTACTCAAGTAATACACTCATCATCTTTTCCCATAAGTTAAGGATTTGAAGGTGAGAACCGATGGAATCTTCATTTTCCTAATGCCTCCAATCTTTAGATTATTCATCCCTACCATTGCCGACTACAAGCATGCTGGCGCACCCAGTCTTTATACTATAAATGTAAAAATATATAGAGCCTAAGAATCCTTCCCTCTCTCATTCTGGGACTCTCATTTAATCTCACCAAAATGAGTAAAAAGTTAGTTTTAATTTTAAATTTTAAAAATTATCTATATTGCAGCAATCCTTTAATAACTTCCATTTTCTGGCCTCCCCTTAATTGTCGGAAATTGAGAGATTATACACCGATGATTAATTGCAACAATTAATGATAAAATAATCTAAAAAATCTTAGTGTCAAATAATCTAGAAAAGTCTTGATAATTATCCAGATTGTGTATTGTAGAAATATCTAGAATTCTACCCTAGAATATCTACCTAGGCTCTAGAATCTATAAGAAAAATCTAGATAAAAACTTAAAAGGAGAATCAAATTAAAATTAGAAATATCTTAGATATTTTTGGAGGGTAATGCCAAATCTCCCTCTATAAATACCACATTGTAGGACCACTTGGAGCAATGCAACACAACACTTCTCATTCTCCTAATTAGTCTCTCCTCCAATAAAGCTTTGAACCATCAAACAACTTTCATCAAATTAAATCATTTCCACCATAATCCCACCAAGCTTCTATAAAATCCAACAGTGGTATCAGAGCTAACTTTTAATCTAAGTCTTCATTTTCGTTCCCATCCAAATAATTCAACCCCACGTATCTTATATCTCAATTCTCAAATCCTCCATTTTCAAGCTTTCAACTCCATAAAAATACCATGGCCTCTACTAGCCCAAATACATCCTTTAACTATGTCCCAAATAATTGGGTGCCCATATTTGATGGTGAAAATGATCAAATATGGAGTGTTCAAATGATAACTCTTCTAAAGGGACAACGACTATGGGATGTGATAACAAAGGGATATGAAGTCCCATCCCAAGATTCTAAAGGAAAGAAATCTTGGGATGAAGATAAGCAAAGGTAACATGAAGAAAATTAAAGGAGGGATTGTAATGCCCTCTCATTAATTCAACGGGGAGTCACTCCATCCATATTTCCCTGTATCATGGCTACAGAGACGGCTAAGGATGCTTGGGAGATATTGGAGCAAACTTATAAGGGCTCAAAAAAGGTAATATCCTTTAAACTTCAAAACTTGTGGAAAGAATTTGAAACTTTACTTATGAAGGAAGGTGAAAGTATTGAAACGTTCTTCAATCGTGTCTCAAATATAGTAAATCAAATTAGAACATACGGGGACACAATTGAAGATGTAAAAATTGTACAAAAATTTTTAAGAAGCCTTCCTCCTAAATACGGTCATATAGTGGTTGCAATTGAAGAATCTAAAGATTTATCTACGCTAACTTTAAATAAATTAATGAGTTCTCTACAAGCTCATGAGAATCGAATGCGTAGACATTTTGAGCAGCCACTAGAACAAGCTCCTCAGGCTAAATTAAAATTCTCCTACAATGGAGAAAATAAAAATGGCCACGGTTGAAACTTCCCTCAGAAATGGGGGACATCAAATTACCGTGGTAGGGGAAGAGAAAATCAAGCGAGCCGTGAAAATGATAAAACTGGCTCATATTGCAGATTATACAAAATAAATAATCATAATACTAAAGATTGCCGATTTAAATGCCAAAAATGTACATGGCATACTCATCATTTTAAAGATAGCAAAAATCGGGGAAAATAATAATGAAGCTAAGTTTTCTGAAAAACATAACTCTGCTGAAAATGTATTTTATTCTTGTTTAAACACATGACAAGAGTCATCGGATGTTTGGTACTTAAACACTGGTTGTTCAAACCACATGACTGGCAATAAAACCTATTTTGTCAGCCTTGATGAAAATATAAAATCTCACATTAATCTTGGTGATGGCAGTCACCAAGACGTTGCTGGCAAAGGGAGAATTGCAGTAAGAGCTAAAAATGGCTCTACTAAATTTATACAAGATGTCTTACATGTCCCTGGCCTAGCTCAAAATCTATTAAGTGTGGGTCAATTGCTCCAAAGAGGCTATATGGTAAAATTTGATGAAAATAGATGCCTCATACATGATAAGAAAAGGGGCGAATTAATTGCATTTGTAACTATGGCTCTTAACAGGATATCTCCCTTGATTATGCCGCTGGAGCACAAAGTTGCTCTCACTACTACTATAGAGAGCACTAAATTGCGGCATTTACGATTCGGACACTTAAATTATAAAAGTCTTAAAGTATTCAAACAAAAGGAAATGGTAATTGGCTTACCCTCTATTACTGATAACAAAAATATATGTGAGGGTTGTATATTTGGAAAAATGCATAGATTACCATTTCCAAAGGCCTCGTGGAGGGCCAAAGCCCCACTTCAATTGGTGCATGTTGATATTTGGGGCCCATCCAGAAATCCCACAATTAGTGGGAAAAGTCTTACTATTTGCTGATGACTATACCCGAATGATTTGGGTATATTTCCAGGAGCAAAAATCAGAAGCATTTACATATTTTCGAGAATTCAAAGCTCTTGTTGAAAAACAATGTGGGCATAGTATGAAAATATTAAGAACAGATCATGGGGGAGAATTTATTGATGAGGAATTTATGAGCTTCTGTAAGAAGCAGGGCATCAAAAGAGAATTGACAGTGAGGCGAAAACCTCAACAAAATGGTGTTGCAGAAAGGAAAAATAGAACAATTGTGGAAATGGCCTGAAGCATGCTACAAAGCAAAAATTTACCAAAATATTTTTGGGCCGAAGCTAATGAATACAACAGTGTATATTCTTAACAGATCTCCCACAAAAGTAGTGCCAAATCAAACACCCTATGAGGCGTGGTTCAAAAGGAAGCCCAAAGCGGAGCACTTTAGAATCTTTGGTTGTATTGCCTATGCCCACATCTCGAAAGAAAATCGGGAGAAATTGGATGAAAAAGGAGAAAAATGTATCTTCATTGGACACAGTAATGAGTCAAAAGGCTATCGCCTTTATATGCTCGAATCAAATAAACTCATCATCTCAAGGGATGTCATATTCAATGAAGATGCACAGTGGAGTTGGCAAGACAACTCTACACAGCATCCAACATTACAAAAGCTTTCCCCAACCTCAACTCAAGAAGGAGGACACACTCAAACACTCGAGCCAAATTCACCTCCTTCATCAAGCCACAATCTCCTAGAAATACACCCACAGCAACTCCAATTCCAAACCTTCCTCAACCAACATGTCGCCCACAACGAGACCGACATCCTCTAACCTACCTCCAAGACTACTAATGTGGCCATAGTATCACTGTTTTTTTCGCTAGTGAACCACAAAGTTTTCAAGAAGCAGCTCAAGACGAGAAGTGGATCGAAGCCATGGACCAAGAAATCAAGATGATCGAGAAAAATGATATGTGGGAGTTTACAGATAAGCCCAAAGATAAAGATATCATAGGCCTCAAGTGGGTCTACAAGATAAAGTATAATGAAGATGGCTCAATTCAAAAGTACAAGGCCCGACTTGTTGCTAAGGGCTACTCACAACAACCAGGGATCGACTTCAATGAGACGTTTGCTCCAGTTGTATGCATTGAGACCATTAGAATAGTTCTTGCCATTACAGCACAGCTAAAGCTACCAGTCTATCAACTCGATGTCAAATCAGCATTTCTTAATGGGGAGCTTGAAGAAGAAGTCTATGTGGAGCAACCTCAAGGATACATCATCAAAGGACATGAAGACAAAGTTTATCATCTACACAAGGCTTTATATGGCCTCAAACAAGCTCCCCGAGCATGGAACAGTAAGATAGATGGTTATCTCTTACAAAATGGATTTATAAAAAGCCTAAGTGAGCCATCTCTCTATGTCAAAACCCATGGGCTAAATGATTTCCTCATTTTGTGCCTTTATGTAGATGATCTCATCTACACGGGCACCAACATTAAGATGCTCAATGAGTTCAAGAAAGCAATGATGTCAGAGTATGAAATGACAGACCTAGGGCTAATGAAATACTTTCTTGGGATGCAAGTAAAGCAAAGCCCAGGCTGCATATTCTTATCTCAAAAAACGTATGCAGATGACCTACTCAAGAAATTCAATATGGTTGACTGTAAGCCCATGGCCACACCTATGGCCATCTTTGAGAAACTATCTAAGAATGGTGGCCAAGAGAAAGTTGATGCATCACTTTATCGAAGTCTTGTGGGGTCACTTATCTACTTCACACATACAAGGCCAGATATAGTTCATGCTGTCAACATTGTCTCTAGGTTCATGAGTGAACCTAGCAAGGCACATTTTGCAGCAGCAAAAAGAATACTTCCCTACGTCAAAGGGACAAAGAATTTCAGGGTTCTCTACAAGATCGATAAAGATAGCAACCTCACAGGATACACAGATAGCGATTGGGCAGGATGCACCGATGATAGAAAGAGTACAAGTGGTTATGTATTTCAACTAGGATCCAAGATCATTTCATGGTCTTCAAGGAAGCAAGCTACAGTTGCACTATCATCAGCAGAAGCAAAATACGTAGCATCAACAAGTGCAGCATGTGAAGTAGTGTGGCTTAGAAGGATTTTGAGAGATCTACAGGTCAACACCAAAGAACCTATAACAATATTTTATGACAACATGTCAGCTATCTCCATGACAAAGAATCCAGTTTTTCATAGCCGGACCAAACATATAGAGATATGGCATCAGTTCATTAGAGAACCAGTCGAAAAGGGCAAGATCAAGTTATAATTTTGTAAGACGGGTGAGCAGCTAGCAGACATCTTTACCAAGGTCATAACGATGGAGAAATTCATCCAGTTCAAGCAACAACTTGGAGTTCAAGATTTTTCAGATTAGGGGGAGTGATAAAATAATCTAAATAATCTTGTTGTCAAATAATCTAGAAAAGTCTGGATAATTATCTAGATTGTGTATTGTATAAATATCTAGAATTCTACATTAGAATATCTACCTAGGCCCTAGAATATATAAGAAAAAACTAGATAAAAACCTAAAAGGAGAATTAAATTAAAGTTTGAAATATGTTAGATATTTTTGGAGGGTAAGACCCAATCTATAAATACCACATTGTAGGACCATTTGGAGCAATGCAATACAACACTTCTCATTCTCGCAATTAGTCTCTCCTCCAATAAAACTTTCAACGATCAAACATCTTTCATCAAATTAAATCATTTCCACCATAATCCCACCAAGCTTCCATACAATCCGACAATTAACTATCCACCGTTGATTTAAGATAACAAAAACTGCTAATAATTATTTCTAGGATCAGTTCCACTTCCTAAATGTTTTGCGACTCAATTTCGTATCCCACTCACCCACGCCTCTCCAATAATTTGTAACATTTGGTTCTCACTCTCACTTACATGTTTTCTCCTCCCCCCCCCCCCCAAACTCTCATCTCTGTTAACTTTTCCTTACGTTTCATTTCCATTGTTCTTTCTGTATAAATGCATTACATAGAAGGGATCATGCTTATATGATTTTTTTTTTGATTCCCATTAGAAATTGGCTTCAAAAAGAGCTCCCTAATTGGCTTCAAGGACAAGGCCTAGCTATGATCATCCACAAAGTTAATGTATGTTCCCAATTTCTGCTTCTCCACCTTTTCTTTCTTTTCGTTTTTTTATATGCTGTCTTTTAATTTATGTAGGCTTGGGTTTTGGATTGATGTGGAGGTTTGCATTATGTGTTTTTGTCCATTTGTAATTTTTAAACTAAACTGATATTCCTTTGTAAAGTGGTTTGGTGTTCCTTTGTTTAGTCGATATGAAAAATTGTTTGATGGCCTGATCATTAATCTCCTAAACTACTTGTGACTCCTTTTTTTTTGTTGAATTTGTGTCTGCTTTTACTTCTGTTATTTTCACCTTTTGTGTGTAATGTAAAAGATGGTCGTCTGCAGCCAAATGTACAGATAATTTAGCCAATGCAAGATCCCCTGCCTCTGTCTCCATATTCATTTCCTTTTGTATTTTGTTTCTTCTCTCTGTTCATTTCTATTTTTTCCCCTTCTGTGTAATTTTGCCTTTACTTATCTAAGTATTGAGCAATTGCATTAGATATATCTAAGCATCTTCCTTTTCTACATTCGTAAATGACATAGAAGTTGTCTTTGATTATTTTATACATTGAATCCAAAAGAGAAGTATTTTATGCTTCTCCGATGTTAAGGAGATAAGTAGTCCTCTCATCTCTTAATTGCTTTGACCACTGATTCATATGAACTAAGTTCCTTATTTATCTCAATTCTATGTATGTAGCATATCTAAGTTAAATTGCCTAACAGTATTTTAGTGCTAAAGTAGTTGGTGCAAGGAAGACAAACAATGAGGGTTTACGATGTTTCAGTAGCACAGATAAGTTATTTGTGCTTTTTTAATCTTCATTCAAAATTAAGTAAGACCTTAATATTTCATTATTCAAGTGAACATTGAATTGAATATGCTTGGTTGATCAGAGTATTTCATTTTTAGGCCATATTGTCTATGCATTAGTTCGACTGATCTATGATGTGGCATGATCATCTCACTCTTGAGTCGAGGGGAATCACTTGCTTCATTGTTTGTAGGTAAAGTTTAATCCTTTCTTCCCAAATTAATCATTATTTGTGTTTCATTTTATTCATGGTTTTTGGTAGTTCGGTTTTCTAATGTAAATTTAAGACAAATGTACCTCCGACTATTTCAAATTATAACTATTTTTAATATAAATCAAGGTACTCACAACTTGAAGGGAGTCCTTCACATTTTGATTGTTTTTTTTTAACGACGTTCTTTCTATGTACAGGAAATTAAGTGTTAGTATTTAAGTGCGAATTCATTGAAGATCAAAAGGCAAGGGGTGAAGTGAGAAAGTCAATCATGCATGGGTGTCGTCTAGAGCACTTCATGTTTGTTATACATTATTTTTGCCAATTGATTTTTTCTTGTTGTTTGGTTCAAAGCACCATTACTAAACTTTTTGGTAATGGAGTGATCAAGAGGCCGAGATGCCTACAAGCATATATGGGGTAGGTGAATTAGATGAACGATTCTTTTATTGTTGGATTCATATTAATGAGAGTTTTGAGAATTTGTTTCTATTGTTTGTTTCTATGGTTGTAGTTGATACAAGTTCCATTTGACAAAGAATCAAACTAGGGTGTAAGGAAAGAGGGCTCATATTTATATGTCTTTGATTGAACACTTTTTGGTGGATAAATCAAAATTTTCTTTAGCTTGGCAAGTTTAGGGGATTATTCTTCCGTTCGAGTAAAGTATATTTTAATAATATAGCAATGACATATGCCATTGTTAGGCTTATTGGTTTGTTAGGAAGGGTGTGATGAGCAAAGCTCTCCAAGAAAGATGAGGAGATAAAGACTGCCTTTGCTTGGAAAACTTCAGTCAGCAAATAAACAAGAGAAGTTGCGAACAACCTGCGTGTTGAACGACAATAACCTGAGGCAAAAGTACAGAGCATGGCTTACTGATTTCTGAATGCCACAATTAGTCTAAGGATTGAACTCAAATCGTGGTATCCTAAATGGGGAGACAAAATTGGAACAAACTCCATCATGTTTGTGAAACTGATGCAATAATTTTTCAGGATTCAAACGTGGTTGTTGTATCACTTGCTTTGGTTCTTTTCCTTGAATGTTTATTCTTTGTAAGTCTAATGTTTGTTAGTTGTCTTTGGTTCGCAAGTTCCACATCTAGATTGATAAATGTTGGGCTAAATTCTTATAATTGATTTCTAATTTCACTAAGGACAACAATGACATTAAGCGTAAGAATGCTTATAGTTTGCATGCATTCTCCTTGCTAGAATAAAGGACATAATCGGATGGGTTTAATCAGTACCAATGTTTTACAACAACAACAAACTCCCAATGTGGGTCCCGCTTTCGCGGGGTTTGGGGAGATCCAACTGTAGGCAACCTTACCTCTACCGGTATTTCTACCTATAGAGAGGTTGATTCCATAATCAGTACCAATATTTTGATTAAATTATTTTTTTTCAAGTCCTCATGTGTAATAATGAGAAATTATTTTAATGGCTATTTGTCCAATGAGGGTTGGGTAATTATATGAGTTATATGATTCTAATATGCATTTATGAAATAATTTTACTAAGAAAATGTACTGTGCGTCGCACGGGTTCAGACTAGTAAGTGCAAATAAGGAATCGGATCATAGAAATCACAATTCAAGTAGTTTTGGATTCAGGTCTCGTTGGACCAATAAAGTTTATGGATCCTACAGGATCCCAAGTATGGATGGCAGTGGATCTTGGACCCAATCCAGATCCATTAGACTCTATCCATTTTTAAGGATTTGGATCCTAAAAGTTTGGATCCGTTGGATTTTTAGAGGATTCGGATCCTATAGGATCTAGGTTGGATCTGGATTTGGACCTAAGACTTTGGGACCCAGACATGACCTTGGACCCGTATATAGACCCGTTTCATTTTTGTTTAACTGTTCATATAGCATAGGCGTTAGGGTTTTAAGTTTTGGCCTCAGATTTGTCATTTCTCACTCCTCTCAATTGCGCCTCTCTTCCTCACTGTTCCGTTCTCGCGACCTCGTCTCCTCCGGCATCTACCACTCCACGTCTCCACCGCATCTTTTCCGATCCTCGTTCTCTAGAGTTCAGGGCCCTCACGCCGGCCTTATCCCTCTTCTCGGCGACGCTTTGGTCATGCTCGTCGCGATTTTTCTAGAACTAGCCACGCTACCCCTTTACAGATCGACTCTTTTTCAGCACTTCTGTCCATTTTTCGGCGCCTCTATCCAGACTCCCAGGTAGTTTTATTAGAGCTATGTTCCTGTTCTACATTCTCAACCACATATTCTTCCACCATATCTCTAACAGACCTGGGTGACAGAGGATGAAACCTCAAACCCTAATCAGAAACAAGCAATATCTAAAATTCTAAATGGAATTTAATATTTGTTGCATTTTGTTATGGTTGCTCATACCTACGCATTTTTGTAATGGGATATGTTATGCAATTTCCCTATAAGAAACGAAAGCATGTAGGACTCCCTAAGTTCAATGTCAAACCAATATCTGAATACCACAAATTGCATGACTTATCCTATAATAGCTAATAAAATTAGTTTACTATACAATGTCACAACAACAAAATTGATAGTATATAATTCATTTTGATAATTCAGTATTTTGCTATGTATTATGGCAAAGAACTCAATTATATGACAAAATTTTGTATATGCACTTTTCTTTTGTTGAGAAAAATAAGAAAGTAAAAAAAGAAAGCTGCTCAAAATAGCAGGACCCGTTAAGGACCCGCTAGACACTTTAGATCCAGAGGATCTGGGTCTGAATCCAAGGTTTATAGACCCTGCAAATTTGGATCAGATTTGAATCTAGGTCCAAAAAATAGATATGAGTTTGGATCTTAGCAGACTCAATCTAGACACGGTCCATTGCCATCCCTAATCCCATGTCCTATTGGAGCCATGAACTCTTGAATCCAACTAGAACCACGAAGCTTATCAATTCTACCGGACCCCGGTTTCTACCAAAATCGCAAAGCTCTTGGAGCTTGCAGGAATAATGAATCCTGTGGATCTTGTCAGAACCACAATACCCTCCTGCCAGATCACGGGGTTCTGTCAGACCCATAAATGGAAGAGTCTAGTAAGAAACCGTGAATTATGAGGACTCGAAGAAGAAAATAGAGAGTAGAACATATATCTCTCACCATGAAAGATTTCTCCCTTTGATGGAACAATGGATTTTCCTTTTTTTTTTAAAATCCCTAGATTAAAGTTTCTTACTTGACTTGATTATATTACATCACTGTCTTGTTTTTGTTGATTGAAAGTGTGAGTAATGAAATGAGTAAGACTCTCTATCAAATAAAACAAAAGAAACTCTTTGCAATTAAATTGGGACCAAAGCTGTCAAGATCTTAAAACAAACGAAGTTTTTACCATAATTGTTTTTTTTTTTCAATTACCATAGTTAAAAAGCACATGCACCGTTGATCTTGCGTTGAAAAATCTGAACCTTTCATTTTGTGTCAGGTGACCTGTTACAACAAGGCATGGAACATGGATTATCGGAAGCCGCCTTTTTTAATTAGTAAATATACAATCACTGTCACTTTCTCTCTCCTGGAAAAATTCTACTCCTCCTATTCCCATCAAGGCTTATGGCTTTATCCTCAGCTTTCATTCTCTTTTGACGTTACTCTGATTTGATATCGCAATCTTGCAGATACAAGAAGCCACCATTGTCTTTTTTGTTTTTTTTTTTCAAGGAAACAGGCCACAGTTGCTATAAAGGAAGCATTAAAATCCTCTGATGCATGATAAATTGATGACAGGGAAAAAGATTGTGCGGTGGTGCAGACTTTCTTTCCTTTGATAAAAACACATTCATGGTGGTTAGATGCAGAGGGGAAGGTACCCGGTGATAATTAGGAAATTAAAAACGAAGAAATACAAGTTTGATAACTTTGATCTTATTTATCCCATTCTTAGGTTTCGAATTCCTCGTCATAATCATTATTTCCTATATGAAACCAAATTCGTCGCTTGACAGCCACCCGTTCCGCAGCTGCCAATAGCAAACGAGCAAATAAAATAAAATAAAAAATAAATATTTAGATTCCTTCTTCATCATTTAACCCCCATTACCAACGCTGTTGTTCTGGATCTAAAAAATTGACAATTTTTGTTGCACACTAAAATCTCCCACAAGAAGTTTGCTTTATTCAATTTTGTCATTTGCTCTATAAGCAAAACTCACGGCGAACAAAGAAATGGATTTCGAAAGTCACAAGCTCCAAACAAAGTACCATCCACAAATTTCGTGGCCAAGTAATGAACATTACAGAAAATGAAAGAATGAAAAAGTTCATTTTTTCTCCAGATCCCAACATTTTTTTGAGACCCTCCTTTTCGACTCCCTTAGCAGCATTGTCCACTTGCACCTGAGACGGAAGAGGATGAGTAGAGTTGGGATTTCCGTGATGCATTTACAACGGCAAATCACCCTTGTAATCATCGTGGTTCGTTTTAACCATCTTGAACAATTAATGGCTAAGGGCGACCATGGGGATTGCATCCTCTAACACTTAACGAAGAAAAATGGTGATGGGCCATCGCACTCCGAGAAAATAGGTAACAAATTTCTGTAAAATTAGTTTTTTTTTCTTTAACCTGCTATGCCAGTCTCAAGTCGCCACATTCAATGGCTTAGATTCACTCTCCTTATTTCAATGGCCTTGATTTGTCAACTAAGGTAATTGAAAAAAAAAATCAATTATGATAGAATTTTCATAAAACAAATGGGGGTGAAATGATAACATCATCAAACAAGGCCAAAAAATATGTATAAAAGTGGTTGGGGCTTTGACCCTTTCATCCAACGCTTGAAAATTTACAAGTATGAATTGGGCATTAGGCATGAAGAGATGGATCATTCATGACACTACAATTAGTCGTGACATTTTGAGGTACGTTGATACAATGGATCATTTTGTCATTGATCACATTTGTCGGGAAGAGATGGATCATTTTGAGGTACAAACTTTTAGTTATCTAAATAGGGGTACTCACTCAACTCCGTTGTATCATGGTCATCACCACCATCCTCAGCGTTTAGTTATATTCTGTATGATATGGTTGGACGCACTTTTTCGAGAAAAGTTGTTTAGCTTCTTTTATCACTTACCATTACTTTACCAAAAAATAAGCATGAAGGGATGGACAGGAGGTAAATCTTCATTGATTTAGTCGATAAATTTTGGCATATCAATTTTCAATGTCATTGTCTTACCTTTCACTATTAAATTTAATTTGGTGAAAAGAGACACAATATGGTGACACAATATGGTCAAATCTAAATCTCTAAACTACTTTTTGCTTCTCTTCCAAAGTAAATTTTGGTTTGTCAAAATGAAAATACTTAAATATCTGTTAAGTTGACCAAAAGTTGTACGTCACCTGGGTAAATTGGATCTTGATTTCTGTACAGAGTAGGGCTACCTAGGACCAGGTACCTGGTCCATTTTCATGGAACTGGTCCCGGTTCCAATTAGTACTGAGTTCAAGAATCTGGGAACCGGTCCCAGGACCGGTTAGGCTGATTCCAAGATTTTTGGACCCAGTTGGGACCGATTCTAGCATCAGGTACCCAGTTCCAACAAAATTAAAGCACTTATGTAGAAGTTCATAACACAATTACACTCTTCTATATGCAAATGTACATAAAGCTTAACCATCTTTTCTTATATTGCCCACAATGGTGTTAGCGTGGTGCGCACTGCGCAAAATACAAGATGATATGCAGGAGTATATGAACTGATGAAATGTTAAATCACAGTACATGAGAGCAAAAGTTTTTAAAGATCAGGCTATTGTAGATAGCATGTAGTGATAGCCAAATGGGGGGAATGGATAGAGGAAAAAGATCAAAAAGGGGGAACAACTTTAACCTGGTGATATATATATATATATATATATATATATATATATATATATGTATGTATGTATGTATGTATATATATATGTATATATGTATATATGTATGTATGTGTGTGTGTGTGTGTGTGTGTGTGTGTGTGTGTCTATATATATATATATATATATATGATAATTTTTTTAATAACTATTGGATCAGGTAACCGGTCCGATCCTAGTTCCAAATTTCTGGACCTGGACCTAGAACCAGTTACCAATAGGTCCTGAATTTTAGAACCGGTCCCATACCAAGTCTAACTAGTTCTGAACTGGACCCACTTGGTTTGAACTAGGTCCAGGTTCGGATCTGAGGACCCCGTTTCTTTGCTCACCCCTAGCACAGAGGCAAGCATTTATATCCAAATCAAATCGTTAAGTACTTAAGGTTAAAAGTCATGCTGAAGTTTTCATTCTTGCTGGGGATTTTTGTTTGGTACAATTGAAATTAAAATTTTCAAATCTTATATATCAAGTGAAATCGATTTAAAGTCTCCCCCAAAGGAGCGAATTTTTCAATTCGATGGCGCCTTACGTGCTAAAACAAAGAAGACCCAAGCTCTACAAAAATACAAGTTTTTATCAAATTCTAAGTTCACAAAATAGACCAAACTCAAGCCAAATAAATAGCAAAACCTACTAAAATTCTTCTCCTCTCATAAAAGACCAAATCTTCATTTCATATAGCCCTAGGTTACATACCCATTTCCTCATATTCAAACCTCTTAAAATTTCAAACCCATAAAATGGATAAAATTCGATCCAAATAAGAAGCACAGCAGGCCCTTCAAATATAGCCAACGCTCCACAAATTACAAATCCCCTTCAACTCTCGAGTCTATGAAATGGACCAAACCTAAGCCAAATCAAAAAGGCTTGCCTAGTAGCCCCCTTGAAATAACTCGAGCTAGGGATCACATTTTCGGGTCTGAAGCTACATTTGATCCCCTTAAGGGTACATAAGAACTCATAAAAAATAAAATTTGGTGGACTCGAAAAGTTACAATTAAACATGAAACGACCCTAAGAAGGCTTACAAGCTAGAATTAAACATGAAACGACCCCAACAAGGGTTAATTCGGCCAACAAAAAAGAAACACAAGAAAGTTATGAAGGACTTGTTCTTTTCGTTGGGAAATAAGGGTGGGTAAATCGATCAAGTAGGTCGAGATTGACATAAGTAGGTGAAAGTTGGTATTTTTTGTCAGAGTAGGTAGAAATAGGTTGAAGTAGGTTGAAGTTGGTTAAACTTAGAAGGAGTATATGCATTTTTTTTATGATGGGTAGAAGTTGGTTAATGTAAAAGATAGCA
Source organism: Selenicereus undatus (assembly GCA_017589665.1). Classification (NCBI taxonomy): domain Eukaryota; kingdom Viridiplantae; phylum Streptophyta; class Magnoliopsida; order Caryophyllales; family Cactaceae; genus Selenicereus; species Selenicereus undatus. The sequence continues at coordinate 31,819,739 of JACYFF010031956.1, read as the reverse complement.
AATAATTTTTTTTCAGTTTTTGGCATAACATTGATGACATTTTTTTATACATATAATTTTCATATGTATGTATGTATATAGATACATACATACATACATATATATACATATATATATATATATATATATATATATATATATATCTGTGCGTGTGGGTGCGTGTGCGTGCGAGCGTGTGTGTGTGTGCGTGTGTGTGTGTGCGTGCATGTGTGTGTGTGTGTATACATATATATATACATAAATATATATATGTATGTATGCATGTATATATATATATGTATATATATATATATATATATATATATATCTGGTAGGATGAGGTCTTATGTAGGATGAGTAAGATGAGGTAATCAGTAGTGATCAGTAGCAATTATGTCAGTGATCGTTATTATTACCTCGGTAATCAACATATCAGGAACAAATTTTCAAATGTTCCATTAAAGGTATGTTAATCACCAAAGTAATGCTAACGATAACTGAAATAATAGCTATTGATCACTATTTATCGCCTCATTCTAGTAGTGATTAGTAGCTATTGTGTCAGTGACCGTCAGTATTACCTT
>JACYFF010031956.1:31802247-31814176 GCA_017589665.1 Selenicereus undatus | reverse complement strand
TATATATATATATATATATATATATGTCTGTGTGTGTGTGTGTGTGATTCAGAAGTGGGCTGGCGGTTGCAGTGTGGGCAGTGGGTCTCGTCGAACAGGGGGTGCAGCAGAGCAAGAGGGCTGAGCGAGAGCAATGACTCTAGAGGAAGAGGCTGGCTCATGAACGTGTTCTGTGAGGCAGAGGCAGAGGCAGTGAGGGAGTCGAAGTGATTCTAGACACAGGGAGGGTTGTAGACTTTTAGTGGGTTATGCTAAACAAAAGGGGAGCCCAATACCTGTTTTGGGTCTCTTATGGCGCCCAAATAAAATTCAACCCTCAAAATAAAATCTGAAATTGTGAAACCTTAAGAAATTTCCCCCCAAACAAAAAATATATATAATACACATATATATTAGAAGGGTTAAACGGGTTAAACGGCTATACGGTAATTGTGTAATCAGGTTGACTTACTAACCCAATTAACTAAACGGGTTAGATAAGTATTTTTTAGTGTCGAAAATCTCGACCTGAACCTAACTTGTTTAGTTAAACGGATTAACCGTGTCAACCCGTTTAATTAAACGGGTTGAAAATCTTTACCCAAACTCGCCTAATTTCATGTTCGGTTCGGGTCGGTAATCGTGTCGGGTCAGCTTTTGACAGCCCTGTCTATGCATTGATTTTGCAGACATATGAGAGATGGTTGACCAAGAATTAATGGTTGACGTATGATAGATGATTAACCAATATTTACCAATAGCTATATGTTACACCTAGGAGGATGTACATACACTTGTCATGTAAGCAAACAGCCACAAGAATATCCACATTAGTGAATTTTTACTTCATGGAAAGGAAATAATATATCATCCCTAAAATCATGCATCGTTCCCTTTTTTTTCTTGTTTTTAAAAAATTTGAACATTGCACCATAATTTATGTATCTCTTTCTCTCTCTTCATACCTTCTCTTTCATTTCTTTGTCTTAAAATTTTCAATTTCTGTTATCTTTATAGAATTTGATATATTCAAGCAAATTGTCCAAAAAAATCGAAGTTTTGGGTAAATTAGTGTAGACTCATGAACAATGTGATAGTTGAAGGAGCACAAGTGTTAGAAATGATTCAAGTGGCAAAAAATCAAATAGATGAGTGAATCGAATCAATAATTATTTTATGTAAGACATGAATCTATTAATAAAAGCAAATTGTTTTGGTAGTTTCTTTATGACTATCGATCTAGTATGAATTTCCTTTGGTATTACATATGAAAGATTAAATTTTTGTATCTAATTATATTGTATTATTTGGTTTGTTTTGAAAAATGTATCAGGAACCAATTGGAGAGTTATAATCAATTCATTGGATTTGGATGATAATTTCTACAAAGAGTTTAATGATATTGGTATTGTTGAACAAATTGTTTTGGTAGTTTCTTCATGACTATCGATCTAGTATGAATTTCCTTTGGTATTACATATGAACGATTAAATTTTTGTATCTAATTATATTGTATTATTTGGTTTATTTGAAAAATGTATCAAGAACTAATTGGAGAGTTATAATCAATTCATTGAATTGGGGTGATAATGTCTGCAAAGAGTTTAATGATGTTGACATTGTTGAACATATTGGATTAACATTGTAATCTATGTCGACTATGATAGAAAATTTGTTAAACTTGTAAAGTTTTTAGTCAAAATTAGTCTAGATTGCAGTTTATGAACAATGTTCATAGATGGGTTTTATTGGTTTTTAACATCGGTGTCTATTATTCACGTTTGTTCATTTTTTGTAGTATGCATGTTCATTTTTGAATTTGTTCATTTTTTTAAAGTGAACAATGTCCACATTAAAAATGGCAATTCTATGACGTTGTGGTTAGATTATAATTGTTCAATATGATTTGGTTTAAGTTAAACTAGGTTCAAATATATGGCATACGTTGTTCATGACGTTTGAATAAGTTTGGAAACGTTATTTATAAGTTGATTTTTAACTGTTCAAGGTATGTTGTTCAATTTTCCAATTATTATCAAATGTAATTCTCGCACTATGTCCAATGATCCTAAAGAGTTTTCTCATGAATAAATTGTTCAGAATGGAATAAAACATTGGTGGAATGGAATACAACTTTAGGAATGCAAAATGAGGATGACTTAGTCGGAATGATTAATTGCAAAAGAAGCATTTCAAATCTACAATAACTATGCCTACCGAATGGGTTTTAGTGTTCGGTATAACAAAATATGTTATAAAGCAGGAGATAAAGAGATATCCATGCAACAATTTTGTTGTTGGAAAAAAGGGAAGAAGAAGACGAATGGAACAAGGTGTAAACAAAACACCAAGCTAAACGGGTTTCAAAGCATGCATTCAATTCCATGTTGATAGAAAATGGGACATGAACAGTCACCAAGCACAATACTGAACATAATCATCCCATGTGCTGTCCAGATAAAACACATCTTTTGTGTTCACATCGAAAAATTCCAAAAAATGACATTCAATATATCAAACAACTCAGTGACTCGGGAGTTCCAGTTGCAAATGCAGCTCAATTGTTAGAAAAACAGGCTCAAGGACCATTTTACCTTGGTTATGGATTAAGTGATGTGTGCAACAAGCTTGGAGAAATTACCAAGAAAAGTTCAGAGGGTAGGGATGCATATGGTCTTATAAATATATTTAAGAGAATTTGAGAATGAGACTGGGTTCTATTATAACTTTGAGATTGACCCTAATGGAAGCCTAGTTAGTTTCTTTTGGTGTGATACACAAATGCTAGATGATTATAAATTTTTTGGGGATTTGGTTGTCTCGATACCACGTATCAAACAAACAAATATGACATGATATGTGTTCCTTTCGTTAGGATGAACCATCATAGCAAGAATGCCATGTTTGGGTATGGCTTCTTTCAAAATGAAAGGATTGATTCTTTCATATGGTTATTCAGCACTTTCTTGAAATCCATGAGCGATAAACACCTAATAACCATCATGATTGACCAAGCTTTTTCAATGGCAGCAGCAATTGAAGAGGTGTTTCTTGAGACACGCCATAGGATATGTTGTTGGCATATAATTAAAAACTCAAAAAGAATATTGGGGCACTTAGATGAAAGCTTTACTAAAGATTTCAATAAAGTTCTTATGCATTGTGACTAAGAGGCTGAGTTTGAACATTTTTGGAAAAGGTAAATATCAACCTTATAAATTGTAACATGTTATTATCTTTCATTTTTGAACAACCCTTACAACAAGCATTAACAAACTTATATTGATTCATATGATGAACTATTTTATTGTACTTTTTGAACTGAACTAGCATGAACTGAACTAGGATCTACACAATTGAATGTTGTTTATATTAGTTTTGAACACTTATATTCAGGGTTAGATAATGTATTAGACTTAACATATAATAATTGTGTATTATGCAGGATGACATTAACATGTAGTTGTGAGGGAAACACTTGGCTTACAAAGCTATACAAGAATAGAGAGAAATGGTGCCCAACATTTTCTAAGAACTACTTTTCAGGTGGATTATTATCTTTGCATAGAAGTGAAACCACTAACAAACCCCGATCAAGAAGGTTGCGGGCGACAGCAAACCTTTGTGACTTCTACAACATATTTTGTGTGGTTATCTCATAATGAAGGAAAAATGAGAATGGGGAAGATCATAGAAACTCTAATGGTATTTCAAAAATCGTTTTCCCTTTATTGGACCTACTTAAACATGGTCTCTCTGTCTACACTATTGAAGCTTACAACATATTTGAACAAGAATTCATTGATGGGGCCTCTTGCAACTATGAAGAAGTGCAAGGTAGCATTTTCGAGAGAATGCTTCGAGTGTGGTTTCCAGGTGAATAAATCTCCCATCACACTATCATATACAATAAAGCACAAGGAATATTTGAATGCATCTGCAAAATGTTCACATAAGTTGGCATGTTATGTAAGCATCGTTTGTGTATAATGCATGCATGCTGCATTGCCAACATTCCAGAAAAGTACATTTGGAAGAGATGGTGCGACACCATAGAAGAATGTCAAAGCAATGAACTCAGAGTAGGAAATGCTAGAAAAGAAGATATTCAATGCTCATCTATTTGGAAGATGCAAATGATTAGAAAAATGGACACACTTATCACAACAAGCCAAATGAACGCACAAGCAAGAGCTCATTGTGTGGAGTACTTTAACAAACTGAAAGAGTTGGTTGAACAAGAGGTAGGATCCATAGATGTTAAGGAGAATGTGGCATCAAAGCAAGTGGATTCTTCTGGGAGAATTCTAAATCCTATCGGTTCTAAGCCAAAAGGAGAAAGAAATAAGAAGAAAAAGAGCATCATTGAAAAAAAAAATGTCAACAAGCTAAATCCAAGGAAAGAGACCTCAAGTCATCAAATGGTACGAGTACTTCAGGAATAGTATCTTAGGCAAGCAATGAATAATATTGTTATTACAATTGAATATCAATGTTATAATATATGAACATCCAAGCAAATAGTCTATGCAGATAGGTGAAGAACCAACTGCATTACCAGCAAGTTGTATTCAAATACCCACGCAGGTAACTAGTCAAAAACTATGAGTCTTTTATAATTGGAATATTTTTATACAATATTTTTGTGTTTATATATATAGGACCAAATATTGTGTCATATATTGCCTCCATGATATACCTAAATCATCTGTTCTAACATATATTCTTGAGCAGGCAACTCAAGTTCGAATACATATTCCTTATGCTACGACATATTTTTCTCAAGTATTCTCACAGGTACTTTCTCAAAGTGATACTGGTGTTTTTATAAATGATCCTTTTGTAATCAAACCACCTTTTTTCTAATATTGATATGTATCAGCCAAGCCTTCTACCCATAAAGGCATCAATTGTTGCGACACATATCCATCATCATATGGCTAAGGTTAAATCATTTTAACTACATAAAATATAGTTGAATTATGCAATTTTCACTAAATAAAAAAATATTTTGAACCTTGTAGGATATTATATTCATTGCAGGGACCAACGACACCAACACCATACCCTTCATAGTATTTTGTTCATCCAATAAGTGCAAGGCCAACGTTCACACCAATGGCGGTTCATCCTTGCATGCAAACATTTCCCACGATTGAAGGGCATAAGTAACTATCTAGAGGAATTACATTCAAACAAATCCACCAAGCGATTAGTAGCACATAATGATAAGATTAGGAGCACTGAGTGGAGTTTGGTTTGAACTATGTCAAAGATTTGAATATGCTGTTGTTATGGAGAAGTTGTTTATGAGTATCATTATTCAACAACGCTTAGTTTATCAAAGTTTTAGTTTTGAACAATTATGAGATTAAAGTAGAACAATTTTGTTATGCATAGTTTAATATTAAACAATCTTTAGACTAACGTAGAACTATCATGGTTAGCTCATTTTGAACAATGTATACTGAAAACATGTGTTGAGCAAACAATTGTGGAAAGTTTTATACAAACTTTCCATTAGGAAATGTAAAAAAAAAAATCAAAATAAAGGTTCAACCCGAACAAAAGTTTGACTTTTGTGTAATGTTGAGGTTAAAGATGAACAATTGAGGAGGATAAGAACAAACCTTGCATTAGTTATGAACAATTTATGGGATTCCAATTTAATAGTAGCCTAGAACTTAGTAAATAAGTAGTTTTTTCCTTTAGAGTTGCTTGAAATTGGGTAACCAAAGTTTTAATTTTGAACAATAAATAGATCAAACGTGATCAATTATGTTACGTAGAGTTTAATATTAAACAATGTTTAGATCAATGTAGAACTATTATTTTGATTACCTTATTTTGAGCAATGCATGGTAAAAACATGTATTGAACAATCTATTGTTCAAATTTGAACAAACTTCAATTGGGCAATGTAAAAAAACAAAATAAATGTTCCGCCAGAGCAAAAGCTTAGTTTTGTACATATTGTGGTTAAAGATGAACAATTAATGAGAAGAACAAACCTAGCATTAGTTACGAATAGTTTTAGAGAATGACTGAAAATAGATTTGTATGCTTTACTTATCATCCAATTTTTATTGCATGGAATAACCCTTAAAATTGAGCAATTTAAAATTGTGCAGTTTAAAGTTCCCTATATCACTTTTGGACAATATTGAGGTTCATTAGAAACAACTAAGGAGCCAATACCTGTCAATATAGCATTAAAACCCCAGTCTAAACTTTATATACTGCCAACAAAGATTATAATCAGAAGTACATCATTCAAGAGGGACATCCCTCTAAAGTGGGTCTCTCAAAATACTAATAAGTAGTGTTTGTAATCAATGACATAGGTATCCATAAACCAAAAAAATGAAAGTGATGCTCAAGTTGCTTTCCTTGACTGTTGCTCTTGAAAATATTTCTTGGCAGTTTCAGACATAGTCATCCGAAAATTGTTTATAGGATGCATCAAGACTCGTGCACAATACATCGGATGCAACAATCTAAGATATTGTTCCTGAATAATTAAAAGAAAATAAAATGAGATACATTTTTGGGGAATACAAGAATTACGAAGTAAAATTGCAAAAAATTGAAAAGTAACACTTCCACTAGCACACACCTTATTCTGTTTCCCAAAGCCAGCATCCCAACAGCTACTATGTTGTCCTTCGTATGACTCCATATGGCGCATCACAATAATACTGCAGTCATGGACATTCACTTCAACATGCCGTGACAGTTCCAAATATTCTATAACAAACTCTTTGATCTTACGTGATCGCAGATGCAAGGTCTTGTACATATAATTATGAAAATTATCAACTTAAAAAAAATAAAATACATAATATGCTCATTGTTCCTCTCATGTAATGTGTTGACAAACAAAGAAGCCCTTACCATAACATGATGACAGCCTTCATACTTCTCTTCAACTATTGTTTTAAGAATATGATTATCAACTATGCTCATTGTTCCTCTTACCAAATCAAAACATAGAAGGAAATAATGTCCTTTTCTCAAGATAACAAAAACACATAACACATCACCATTATGCTTCTTGAACAACGTAGGTAATTGAACAATAGTGTTGAAACAATTGAACTAAATCGTAATACACAAAATGAACAATGTTATAAAAAAAAAAACACTCAACACAATATGGCCAAGTTCAACAACTTCGTACAATAATTTGAACAATTAGGACAAGAGTTACATAGATACCTATCCATTGTTCACCAATTATGTGAACAAAATAAAAAACAAACGTACCAAATCAATATCTTTGAATTTGAGCCAATTGCATCTTTGCTTCTTAAAGTCAATGACATATATAAAGGCATTGAACTTTGCCGACAATGTCTTTTCATGATCCACTGCTTTCTAGAAAGAGCACAAATGTAAAAATTAAAATGAGAAACTATAATTAATACTAGAAACTATACAATATAAACTGTCCTCTTACAAAAAGACATTATGACTGAAAAACATCCGTTTTGGTGCGTTGGATTTCTTTGAGTTCCTCCTTCTTCATCAAAACACACCAAGCATCCAAAAGTATGCACTCGAGATGTTCAGTTGCTCCCACCATAGACATCATCTTTTCTCGATTCAACCAAAATTTTAAATCATCTTCTTCCATATCATTCTTAAACAAAACCTCCTTACATAATAAAAATAGGATAAGAATACCTAGATTTAAAGAATATCTTAAGTCCTAAAATTTCAAAAAGCAAAATAAATCTCTTACGATTGAGGGTGGAATTCGTCAATGTTCAAAAAGGCATAATCAGCAACCATCTTCTCTTCCAAAGACAAATGATTTAGACCAGTTTTATGCTTGGACAAATATGGAGATTGATACACAGAAGAAAATTTTGTTATCTCCCTTCGAGGGCGCTCACTCTCCTTATGAGACTTGCCAGTGTGATTGGTCATACCAACAATCTTCCCTTTTGTATGTGAAGGATGATCAACTTGAATTCGATCGCAACTTTTAGGTTCATGGTAGTGTGCAGCCATATCTACAACATCATCAAAATGACCAATCTCTTGGGTGAGATCCAAGCTAAAAGAAAGAGCATTATAATACCTTTTTTTTTTTTGAAATTGTTCAACAGTAGCTGCCCCTTTTCGTTCACTAATGCTTCTAATGTAAAATGGCGCCAACCTACATCTTTGTTATGTATAAGCCTACCAATGTTGCCATGATCAACACACATACTTACACCAGGTATCAACACACTTGAAGCTTCTACAAAAATAGTAACCAATTTATTTATCGCCTTGCTAAGGTGAAGTTGACCACGCCTATGAATTTTCCAATTAACATGCTCTTGCATTCAAACAATAAAAATTAAACATAAATTGAATGAAATCAAATTTCAGTTAAGCGAACATACCACTAAAAAGAATAGGGTCTTAAGTGTTTAGCAAAATGTTATATTATTATGAAGAAAAATTTTAATCATATAGTTAGCATAACATCTATGAAAGATACCTCCAATGAGTCGTCATGAGTAGGGCTAGAGGGCAATCTTCTGTTGCCACAAGCAAGGCAAGTTGGTGCAACTGTAGAATTACTAAAAGGAATAGGGTCTTAAGTGTTGAGCAAAATCTTATACCATTATGAGCAAAAATTTTACTCATATAGTTAACATAGCATCTATGAAAGATACCTCCAATGAGTCGTCATGAGCAGGGCTAGAAGGCAATCTTCTGCTGCCACAAGCAAGACAAGTTGGTGCAACTATAGAATCGCTCACAAGTGCATGATTAACAACATTGTCTTCCTTTTCTCATGGTCCTGAACAACCTAGCAGGATCATTCCTCCATTCAAAAACAGTGGCACTTAAAGTACTAATCACATATTCATACCAATCGAAGTTGATTGTGTCAGCAACATTACCCAAAGACTTCATGATCTTAAAACAAGCATCCCCGTTTTGATTCCCCTTGATATAAGTAGAAACGACATAGACAACAAAATCCCCCTTGAATTCATCACCATGACTACCCTGATGAAAGATCCCATCAAGCATCTTTCCAATCTTAGGAGCTCCAAATGATATACCCCATCTCCTCCTCCAACTATCCAATAGAGCATTGTATTTCAGACAAGAATCACAATTTTTTCCCTCTAATACTTGTTTTCGAGCCCATGGGCAACCCAAGTGTTACATGAACATCTTCCTTTGTAAACTGCAATATCCTACGGTTTGAAAGGTTAAGAAAACTACTATAGTAATCATAATTTTCTAAAAGCCACATTCCCAAACTTTTTGGAATAGAATTAGTCCTAATAGCCCAAAAACCACTGAAACCTATCTCATTCACAGCTAAGTATTGTTCATAGCTTAGCCTTTCTATCAAGTAGGAAATACCCGAAATAGACGTTTTGTGACCAAATGCTAGAATCTCTTTTTTAGACTTGTCAAGAGCAGCTTGGACAACCCTGTTTCTTTGAGTGTTTCCACATCACCTTCCTTGATAGCTACATTACCCTTTGTTATTACCTTCTTTGGCAAATGCTCGTTTGATTTTGATGATCTAGAACTACATAACATAAATAATACATAATTATTAAGTAAATTGACAATGAATAATCCCAAGTTATAAATTATACATCCACTAATAACCTACTTAAAACTTATACAAGAAATCACCAACCAACAAGGCGTAACCAAACTCATGACTAACATTGAACAGTCTACTACTATTAGGCCTTGTTCTTTTCGTTGGGAAATTGCAGGTGTAGAATGGATGAGAGTGGGAAAGGAGTAGGTGGGAGTGGGTGGGAGTGGGTAGGAGTGGTATTTATTTTTAAGGGTGGGAAAGGGGGGAAAGGAGTGGGAATGAGTTGAAACGAGTTGAATGAAGCAGGAGAGTTGATGTAAGTTACATATTTTGTTTTTTTCAATGTAATCTTTTATTTGTGATAGTAATTACCGATGAAAAAAAAAATTTAGATTGAAAAGAATATCTTTCTATGTTGACTCAGGTACGAAATATGGTTTCGTGGCTCTTGTTACCCCAAAAAAGTTGTAATTTTCGTTATTCGTAAAACAAATATGGATATATTTTTTATATATTAACCAAATACGAACAACGAAAAAAAAGGCATATGTTTGGGCCTTGCTCTTTTCGTTGGTAAATTCAAATTTAACTACCTCAACCCACTTCACGAACATCAATATAAAAAATACCAACTTCAACCCACTTTAACCAATTTTTCACTATTTTAACCAACTTCTACCCATCATACCAAAAAAAAAAATAAAATTCAACCAACTTCAACAAGTTTCAACGCACTTCAATAAAAAAAATACACACTTCAACCTACTTCAACTCCTTTCAACCCACTTCAACAAAAAAAATATTCACTTCAACCCACTTCAACCCATTTCAGCTGACTGCAATCAATATCAACCCATTTTCCACTATTTTAACCAACTTCTATCCATCACACAAAAAAAATTAAAAAAATTCAACCAATTTCAACTCACTTCAACCTAATTCAACCCACTTCAACAAAAAAATACTAACTTCAACATACTTCAACAAAAAAAAAAACCCACTTCAACTTACTTTAACATATTTCTACCAGTCTCAACCAACTTCACCTATTTACCAGTCCATGTTTCCCAATGAAAAGAATAGGCCCTCAGCACACGAAAAACAATCACTTGTAATTTGTGTGAAGAACTTCCAATATTTTGTTACTATCGCACACGAAAAAACTATCCGCTCAAAATACACGTATAATACATCTGCACTTACTGTCATGAATTACAAACAACGCCAAAAAAATTTACACATTCGTTTATTATGCTGAAAAAAAATATGCAAATTTGGCCCCAAATTATGATGAACGAAAAATAAATCTGTTACACATATAGCAACAATCATCCACACTTTGATGACCTATCAAATATTTGGTAACCAACGCAAAAAAATAAATAAATTTAAGCATCTCTTTCATATAAAGAATCAAACCCAAAATATCTACCAGTCATAAAAAACTAACATTTGCTTAACAAAGCAAAAAAATTTATTTCTTCAATATATATAACAAAAATTTCATCATCTACAATTTTGGACACGACTAGCAAATATTTCCATAACATCTGAAAAATAAATAAAAATTTTCATAATTATTATCATATTATTCATACACACAATTACATAAATTATAAAATTTTTCAAAATATGAAAAATAATAGTTATATGTAGGAGTGAGAAGGAGTGGGTGAGAGTGGGAAGGAGTTGTATTTTTTTAAAGTGTGGGAAGATGTGGGAAAGGGGGGGAAGGAGTGGGTGAGAGTAGTTGGGAGTGGGTGAGAGTGGTTGAGAGTGGGTTGGATCCATTAAGCTACAAAAAAAACAGGTCCTTAGTCGAACAAATAACCCTATAGTGACACTTTTGAACAATTTGACCTAATGTAATGAGCAAATAACATTTCAAATATACGCATAACAAATACACATGATCATTAAGTAAACTCCCAATGAATAATACCAAATAATAAATTATACATCAACTAATAAGCTACTTAAAACTTATGGAAGAAACATCAACCAACTAGATGTAAGCGAAACCATCACTAATATTGAACAATCTACCATTGTCAGTTGAACAGATTACCTTATAGTGATATTTTTGAACAATTTGACCTAATGCATTGAACAACCAATATTGAAAATATATACATATCCAATGAATTAAGAAAATATACATCTTCATGAAGGGAAAATAGCTTATGACTATTGGTCAATATCCAACCTTATAAAATTTTAAAAAAACAAAGTGTCATTCTTGCGACTAAACGTGACACGGTAGGTTTCGGAGATGAAATCCTTGATAGGTTCTGCTTAAATCTTGTAGAATGCTCTATGTTATTCCATTTCTCACAAGCCCCTTTTATAAAGGTAGAAGTTAGAAGAAGCTCCACAATT
>JACYFF010031956.1:31787611-31802237 GCA_017589665.1 Selenicereus undatus | reverse complement strand
CTAGAAGTAAAACTAGACTTAAAACTAATATAAGGTGGACTTGAGTGTCCACTTGAGCCTCAACTGTGGAGAAAACAGTGTGTTACGTTGGAGCAAAAATTTAGGTATACAGGTTATATATCAAACAGAATGTCTGGGCTTCGCATGTACAATCTAAACCTGCCACAAGCCCCTTTTATAAAGGTAGAAGTTAGAAGAAGCTCCACAATTTGCTCCAAAAAAAAATCATCTAAGAAGACAGATTTGACACATACAGTAAAATTTTTAGCACATATGGTGGTTTTTTTAATCTGACAATTTGCTCCACATATACCAACTAGAAGTAAAACTAGACTTAAAACTAATGTAAGGTGGACTTGAGTGTCCACTTGAGCCTCAACTGTGGAGAAAACTGTGTGTTACATTGGAGCAAAAATTTGGGTAGTATGGGTTATATCAAACAGAATGTCTGGGCTTCGCATGTTTAATCTAAACCTACCATCATGAATTTACTATTTGCTGCTCTGTTTGTCAATAAAATGCCTCTGTGTGATTTTCCTCTAAATACAGTATAATTTTTTAAGTATCCATGTCTGTAGTTAGTAATATTAGTATGTTAAAAAGAATAACTTTATTACTTTCATGCAATTTAGAACAATTCAAACTAAGACTAACTTCCTTTCACGATGATATTGTTGGAATAATTGGACTAATGGTTGATGTGGTGATAGAGGAAGGATTGTGTCGTGGATGAGGCCACTGATCTAAAAGCTTAATATCAGTGGTTGCTCCAAAAACTCTCCCCGGACTCTACAAAATTGAACCTCTTGATGGAACCAATTATAAACGTTGGTCTCAAAAATTGCTCATCTACTTTGAGCAACTTGAGATTGACTACGTGCTTACTACTGATCTCCCTGATGAAGGCAACACAGTTACTGATTCTAAACCTGCAACTCCTACTGTTCTTAAAACTCCTTCTATTCCTCTTGACGAATCCACAAAGAAGAAATTCAAGAGGGACAATAAACTGGCTCGTAGTTATCTACTAAATAATATGTCCAACCCTTTGTTTGATTTGTTGGTAAACTTTAAATCTGCTAAGGTCATTTGGACCAAACTTGAGACAAAATATGGTTCAAGTGACCCTAGGAAAAGAAAATATATCGTCGGGAAGTGGCTACAGTTCCAGATTATGGATGACAAACCCATCATGGAACAAGTTCACGCCTACGAAAACCTGTGTGCTGAGGTCCTAGCAGAAGGCATGAAGATGTGCAAAATCCTCCAAGCCAACGTGCTGATAGAAAAATTTCCACCATCCTAGAGCGATTACAGAAACCACCTCAAGCATAAAAAGAAAGATCTCACACTGTAGGAATTAATCAGCCATATGCGGACTGAGGAGGCAAACTGGCTGAAAGATAAGATGTCTTCCCTTTCTTTAAATTCTGTTAGTTCTAACCTGGTTGAATCTACTGTACAAATGAACAAAAGACAGGTTCAAAGGCAAAGGGAAGAAATTTCAAAAGCCAACTCAAAATATCAGGAATCAGAATTCTGTTAACAGAAATATTCAGAAGCCCAAGGTGGTGTGCTATGTATGTGGCAAGCCTGGACACAGAGCCTACTAATGCAATCAAAGGAAGGGGTCAGTCCAAGTCAAACACAAGTCTCCAACACCTACTGCCAACATTTCTGAAACCGAGGATGATGAGATTATATGTGCAGTTACCACTATGGAGGCCAATCTGGTGCATAATCTGTCTGAATGGGTCCTAGATTCTAGAGCGTCAAGGCATTTCTGTGCCAACAAGGAACTCATGACTAACTTTGAAGAGGTTGCTGATGGACAAAGCATCTACATGGGCAACTCTTCTACAACTACTGTCAAGGGTGAAGGGAAGATTTTACTTAAGTTTACTTTTAGAAAATTGTTGTCTTTAAGTAATGTTTTATTTGTCCCTTCCCTTCATAGAAATGTGGTTTCTAGTACCCTTCTTGACGTGGATGACCTTAAAATTGTGCAAGAAGTTGGTAAAGTTGTTATCATGCGAAATGGGGACTTTTTTTGGGAAGGGGTATCATAGTGGGGGGGCTCCTTATTTTGAATGTTGTTGTGCAAATTAATAATAAAATTGCTGCCAATTCCGTTTATATTGTTGAGTCTGTTGATCTGTGGCATAGTAGACTTGGACATGTTAATTTTGCTTCATTGAAAAGGCTTAGAAACATGCGTTTAATTCCAAATGTTAATACTGAAAATTGTTCTAAGTGTCAAGTCTATGTTGAAGCAAAATTTGCCAAGAAACCTTTTAAAAATGTAACAACCAGAAAAGCAGAATTGTTAGAACTAGTGCATTCAGACTTAGCAGACTTTAAGAACACTATAAGCAAGGGTGGAAACAAATGGTATATCACCTTTGTAGATGACTACTCTAGGTATACTAAGATTTACCTCCTTACGTCTAAAGATGAGGCTGAGGAAATGTTCTTAAAGTACAAAGCTAAAGTTGAGAATCAGTTAGACTAAAAAATCAAAAGAATCAGGTCTGACAGAGGTGGGGAATGTAACACCAATTCTTTGACTGCCTTTTGTGAGAAAAATGGCATAATACATGAGACTAGTACCCCTTACACTCCTCAACAAAACGGTATTGTTGAACGGAAAAACCATACCCTTAAAGATATAGTGAATGCCATGCTTGTTAGTTCTGGTCTATCTGATAACATGTGGGGGGAGGCTGTCCTGACAGCTTGTTTTATACTCAATGGAGTTCCCCATAAGCAGTTAGATCAAACTCCATATGAATTGTGGAAAGGGTATGGTCCCAACTTGAATTATCTGAAAGTGTGGGGGTGTTTAGCCAAAGTTGCACTACCTAGTCATAAGCGTTCAAAAATTGGCCCCAAGACATTTGATGCTGTCTTTATTGGTTATGCTCAAAATAGTGCTACATATAGATTTATGTCTATATCTGATTTCTCTATTTCAGAGTATAGAGATGCTGATTTCTTTGAGCATTTTTTCCCTTTAAAAAGGAATGTGCCTCGTACTATGTCTAATATTGTACCTGAACATGTGAACTTGCCTGCTTCTAACTCTAGTATTAGAAACTTGGGAACTAAACCTAGAAGGAGCAAGAGACAGAGGATTGAAACTAGTTTTGGCCCTGACTTTATCACTTCCTTTTTGGTAGAAGTCCTTGAGAGCTTTGACATTGATGCTTTGATCGATGAACTTGTGTCTCTTTATTTACTTGAGGAAGATCCTAAAACCTACCAAGAGGCTATGAGGTCTATAGATGCTAATTTCTGGAAAGAAGCTATTAAGAGTGAAATAGATTCCCTTGAGTCAAACAAAACTTGGGAACTGACCGACTTGCCTAAGGGTTGTAGACCCATTAGTAGTAAATGGATCTTCAAGTAGAAACTTAGGATGACTGGCTCTATTGAAAAGTACAAAGCTAGATTAGTCATTAGAGGCTTTGACCAAAAAAAGGGAATTGGTTTCTTTGATGCTTATTCTCCCATGGCCAAAATTGCAACAATCAGAACTCTAGTTGCTTTGGCTGCTATTCATGATCTTGTAGTACATCAGATGGATGTCAAAACACCATTCCTCAATGGTGACTTAGAGGAAGAAATTATATTTCGCAACCTGAACGGTGTGAGGTCCCTAGTCAGGAGAACAAAGTGTGCAAATTGAGAAAATCCCTTTATGGTCTAAAGCAAGCCCCTAATCAGTGGTATGAGAAATTTGCTAGTTCTTTAGAGAAAAATGACTTTACTGTTAGCAACTCAGATTCTTATGTTTATTCCAAAATGCTTGGATATGATTATGTGATCATATGCTTGTATATGGATGGTATGATGATCTTTGGTACCAACCTATGTGCCGTTAATGAGACTAAAAGAATTCTGTCTTCTCTCTTTGAAATGAAAGATTTAGGAGAAGCAGATGTTATCTTGGGGATCAAACTTATAAAAACCAAGAGCAGTTTTTCCTTAAGTCAGTCTCATTACATTGAGAAAGTGTTGAAAATTTTTAACTCTTTTGATGTGGTACCTGTAAGAACTCCCTATGACCCTAGCATACATCTTAAAAAGAACAGAGGACCTAGTGTTTCTCAAATTGAATATGCTAAGATAACAGGGAGTGTGATGTTTCTCATGAACTCCACTCGTCCTGACATTGCATATGCTGTTAGTAGACTAAGTAGGTACACTCATAATCTTGCTAAAGAACATTGGGATGCACTTCATCGTTTGTTGAGATACCTTAGAGGTACTATGGATTGGTGTTTACACTTTTGTAAATTTCCTACTGTACTGGAAGGTTTTTGCGAAGCAAATTGGGTTGCTGATAACGATGAAGTAAGTTCTACTAGTGGCTATGTTTTTACATTGGGTGGAGGAGCTATTTCATGGAAGTCTGCAAAACAAACATGTATAGCTCGCTCAACCATGGAATCTTAGTTTATTGCTTTTGATTTAGCAGGTCAAGAAGCTAAATGGCTCAAGGGTCTCTTGATTGACAAACCATTGTGGGGGAAACAATCAACACCTATCTCCTTGCATTGTGACTTGAAAGCAGCAATCGGAGTTGCGCACAACAGTGTCTATAGCGAAAAAAAGAGACATATCCGTATTAGACATGGTGCAGTAAAACAGTTGCTGAAGCATGGTGTGATCTCCCTGGAGTGTGTGAGATCCGAGAAAAACTTGGCAGACCCTCTCACAAAGGGATTGCTAAGAAGAGTAGTTCTTGAAACATCGAGGGGGATGGGGCTAAAGCCCATGGAATGAAGAGATATGGTGGATACCCATTTGTGGTCAAACGAAGCCATATTAATCTTCTAACCGCACTACTTCCCATCCCTATGGCGTGTGTTAGTGCTTGTGCTATAGAGAAACACATTAATGAATCCATAGCCTGTTATGGTGATGCTATAGAGAAGCACTTGATGGATTCATCATCACTCTACAAGAGGTTGAGCTAACATATGCTCTTAATAATTCCAAGCCATGATATGGTGGCCTAAGTAGAGATAGACTGATGGAATCACCTAAGTAATTGTGAAGGTCTGGCCACCTTCTATGAGAGACAAGGGTTGTCTCTCTAGAGCACTTATGAGACCCGAGGTACGCGCATGGGCCTAAAAGCGCAAGGTGTTATCGCGGAGTATACATATTTCAAGGTTGATATGTGTCGAGAGGGCCTCATTCAAAGTCTAACAAGTTCAAGACTAAGTTCATTTTTTAGACTTAGATGTTGCATCTCTTCATTACGTATCAATTCAATAGAAAGATATTGATACTTAAGTATCCGACCCTTCCTGCCCAGGAAATCTTTTTCATTCTTCTTTTTCTTTTGTGTGCCATTAGTGGGGGATTGTTGGAGTAATGACACCCCAAAAGGGTGTTCACTTACTCTCTCTATCTCTTTTGTTGTCCCACATCGTCGTATATGGAACTTTTGGGAGTGGCTTGAAGAATTTATATATCACACTCTTCTTGCACTTGTCAAATAACTTGAAGTCATGTTTTAAGGGGAGTTGAGGGGACTTCGGCTACCACACACGCGCGCGCGCCCGTCCGGGCCAGGCTGAGCACGGCGCGAGCTGTGGGCTTGGGTCTTACACTATATTTTTGGAGGAATTCTCACTAGTCCGATTGCGTACGAGCTGTAGTAATCCTAACGGCTAGGTGACTGAGTCTTCCTCCATCTCTACCTTAGTCACCATGATCCTCTCCCCCATTACTGCTGCAGTTACATGATTCTCTCCCATTCCAGATTTTTCACGCCCTTTTTCCTCCTCTAAATTATGGCCATTTAATGGCTCTACTGCCTCATCAGACCACTATATAAAGGGGTCTTCTACAACTCTAAAACACACACAGAAAAACCAATTCTCTCTTCTCCTCTCTACTTCCTGGGCATAAAATATACTATACTCCATAACTTCTCCCTCGAGTGCACGAGTGCAAAGCCTGCTGTGTTAAACATTGGGGAGCTTCTTCGCTATACCGATTTGCACCTAAGTCAGGCAAATTAAACTTTTAGGTCAGTGGTCTCATCCACGACACAGTCCTTCCTCTATCACCACAGCAGCCATTATTCCAATTATTCCAACAGATATACCACTGCAACCATTAAATTAAGATTTTGACATTGATCACCATCCATACTTTGTATTCGTGGAGATGTTGCCATTGCTAACACTTGATGAATTGATTCCTAAAGTTCATAAACAATGTAAATATGAACCTGAAGAAGAGAAATTTGCTTGACTAATTATATCAAAGTTGCTTGTGTACAGTTGCTTGTCTATGTCCAACGCCTACACACAATTGTTTCACTAGAAAAAGAACAATTGCTTCACGTTACTCTCTCTGACTTGTTTATGAACAATTGCAGGTAATTAATAAGGAAAATAGCAAGGTAGAGGAATATTCTCCTAATTTAATGTCATAATTAATTAGAGGGAATAGGAAACAGTTTACATTATTTAGGAAAGTCAATCAAAATCCCATGTCTTTTCCTATTTCTAATTTTTTTTCAAAAAATCTTATGAAGTTGCCACCTTGGATGATATGTACATGTCACCACTAAGAGCACATACACCTAGGTTGATGGTATAGATTGCCAATATTTACTTATTTTTAATCTCTTTGTACTCGATTTTTAAGGATCTTGCATGTTAATAATTGCTAAAACTCTAATGATGTATACTCAAAATCTATGGCTAAATAGTCTTTTTCATTTTATTTTATGGATTACATGCTCCTATGCAAAATCGATTCTAGTTCACAGACCATTGATTAGTCCCAAGTCTTATTAACTAGATACTTTCTATATGCTGGAAGCTTAATTTCGTTCAACGAGAATGCTTAGTAATTGATAAGTTCTTGTGTTTAACATGATGCTATGTACGATTGACTGTGTATTTGGCAAAGTATACTGGCCACAAATATGTCTATGGTCTATGCCGACCATAACTTGCTTAGGTCAACCTCTGTCAGTTGAGTGCATGTCCTATAATATTTTGTTATGATCTTAAATTTTTACTATTTTATTCACAAACAAGAGTACATGCTTGTAGATGACATTTATTTGATAGCGAAGTAGGCAAAATATTTTGTACTCTAGCGAGCATTTATTCTTTTAATTTTAAATTTTTGTCTTCTTCTGGAATCCTAGTCAACAACTGCTATCACAGGTATTCTTGACGTGCATACTTGTCTCTAGTTTTGCTTGTCAAGAAAAACATGTGACAGCCACCCTTGGTGTCAAGAAAAAACCCATCACCAATTGCAGTATGAGGATCCATGTCTTTTCTTTTATTCACATGTATTTGTCATGCATGACCTTTTTCTCCCATGCGAATAGTGTACTAGTATACTTATATGTCTTTTGCGAGTACATATTCCCAAGAGTATGATATAAGATTTGATGAAACTGAGTATTTTCTCAGATAATGGGTCTTCATGGTGATTCTAAGAGTGGTTATGCTTTATTGTTCAACCATTTTTTATTTGTTCTCATCATTTTATTAGGACATGGGCTCCTAGTTATATCAAATTTTCATTTTCCCATAAGCACTGTACTGTTGCTTCGTAGAAAAACCTATTTGTTGTTCAGGAAATTGACCATCTAGAATGGAAATTTATTGCAATGTGCAATACTTAGTTGACCTCTTGCTTTTGGGTAACCTGGTTAATCTCTTAGTTTTCCATCACTTTGTGGGAAGTTGTATTGTTGCTCTTTTAAATTCGTTTCTGATGTACTGGTAACATCTATAGGTTGCGGCTTCATCTCTTTTCCCATCCTTTTTAATTTTTTTTTGGACATGTTGAGGTACTCTCCCTAGCTCGGACTTCTGGAAATATATAGTTTTAGGGGAGAATGGCACCATTAAAAACAGACAACGAGGTCAAGATCTATGCATCCTCACCCTTTCCTGCAGAGGACTAGCAAAGAGGTGTTTTTTTTAAATGCTAACATAAAGAAAATAATATTGAAAATGGGAAAGTAGTGGAAGAGCCGAATGAAACAATATTGCTAAGCTAATAGATAAGCAATTTGGAGAAGGTAAAGTTGGTCGGCGAGGGAGAAGAGGATATTAATGAAATGTAAAAGAGACATGTATAAGCACTTGTCAGTGGCGAAGCCAGAAATTTGGGGGGAAGGGTGTCGAAAATAAGTTGGTAATTATGGTTAAGTGATATCGTTCCCATCGTTTTCATTTAATAGTGAGATTTTGAAATTAGAACTTGAAAGGAATGATGACTCTTTAGTCATTTTTTAAAAATGTCTATGTATTTTGAGTTGAAATTCAAATTAATCCATAAATTAAATAATTTTAAAATTAAAATTGGTAAATTAAACTCATAAATTCAAACTAAAAAAAACAAATTAATCTCAAGTTAAAGGATTAATCAATAAGGTGAACTACTGAGTTCAACTAAAGTATTAAACTATAAACTCACACATAACTTAAAAAATAAATTGGTTTACAAATTAAGGATTGAATAACAAATTGAAGTCAGTCAAAGTATTAAACTATAATTAGTAGACTTTGAAATTCAAATTGAAGAGAAGCTACTGACCCAAAAAAAAATAAAGAAAAAAGTAAAGATGTCTACAGCAAGATTTGAACCCACAACCTGAATTGAAAAACAACAATAAAGGCGCTGCTACCACGCACACACATTCTCAACAAATGGCAACGCCGTGTCATTAATGCATAGTTTTTACGTCTGCAGCATGCTAATTTATTTTTTTCTGGTAGGTTGACACCACGCTCCTCCCTCCGCCCATAGCACTTATAGTTGGTGACAAAAATATTTAGACAGGTGGAGATTGCATTTTGACATCCTAATTTCTTGTCTATTAGGGACAATAGTTTTGATAAATTTGTACGTCATAGATTCTCATATTTCTCTAAGTTTATAAGCACAAAACTTTTTTGTTCCCGAAAACTATAGCTATTTTATTTGGTTATGTGCAAGGAATTGCAGCTTACATCCCCTCCTAGCCAAAAAATCTGAACTTTTGAATTTTATCTATGTTCTTGGCATTTCGATGAGGCTTTTGGGTTGTCAAAGCACTTGTCAGTGGCGAGGGAGCTTACAATTTTTGGAAATCTCAAAGTGTTGTGAACAATGGTATGAGAGAATGGAGAGAGGAGAGAACCAGAAGAGAGCAAGGAAAATAGGAGAAAGAAGAGAGTACTTAGTTTTCGTCTACAATCTACCGGCAGAACTAGACCGCCATGGCCTCCAAGGGATATTTCAACAAGCAGGAACAGTTATCGACTCATATATTCCACAAAGAAAAACTAGAAGGAGCAATGTCAGGTTCGGCTTTGTAAGGTATAGGATGGAAGATGCGGCCAGACGAAGCACTATTCTACTTAATAATGCAATCATTCGAGGAAGAAGAATTTCGGTATCAAAGGCAAGAACTGAAAAAGGAAGGGGTCAACATTCATATGACATGAATATTACTAGAAAAAGGCAGCAGCAACGGAGGCAAGTCTGTCAATGGAAGGCCCACTAGAAGAATCAAGTTTGGAGAAAAAAAGAAAAGCAAAGCGCCTGGAGAAGATAAGAAAAGCAACCGTTGGAGCCTATTAATAAGGATACAGATGACAGGCCTAGTCCAGAAAGCCAGTGGCATAATAGAGCTCTGGTAGGGGAAATTAATGAAGACTTCGAAGAGTGGTTATGTAGGAGTCTAGTATGCACATCGGAAAAGCCCAGAGATCTTGCAACTCTAGCATCAGCAGTTAACAACAGCTATGGCCAGTGCTCTAAGATTTGTGCACTAAGCAGCTTCAAGTTCATCTTGACATTCCCTACAATGGAGCAAATGGAAGAAGCCTTTACGAACCACGAAGAGCTCAATTTGTGGTTTAGTAACATAAAAAAATGGAGCACTTATGATTCATGTGAATCAAGAAAGGTTTGGTTAGAAGTCTTTGGGGTCCCACCTCGTGGATGGTGCTGGGACAATTTCGACAAAATAGCAAGCTTATGGGGCAGATTGATTACACTAGGGAAATCTATTGCTAGAACTGATTCATTCGAGTCTATGAAATTATTGATAGCCACTGATGTTTTTACAAGGATCGACCACAACATACTTCTCACTTTGGGAGATGAGGGGTATAGACTGATGATCCGTGAATTAGGCCTTGCAGTTCAAATGACACATTTTGATCATGGTCCTCTTATCAACCCTCCATTGGAGGAGATGGATTCAAATGACGAGGTCTTAGGATTCGATGATTTGATGGAGAATCTAGATGCAGCAAACGGGTCAGCTCAAAGCAATACAAAACTTACTGATCCAGCATTGAAAAATCAGGGGAGAGATGTAGCTCAAGGGTCTCCAGAAAATCAGCTCAGTTCAAATTCAAATTCGAAAATGGAAAAGGAAATACCAGTAGCCTCCACAAACCAAGGAAGTATTAATTCTGGAGCAAGAACCAAGACTGTTTCATTCAGCCAGAATGGATACACAGAGGAAGTCTTAAAGACAAATCAGCAATTACAGTCTTTGGAATAGAGCAAACTAAAGTAAGCCTGGCAAAAGAAAAGCCCCCAGGGGATGAAGCATTGGAAAGAGGGGAGTATCGGGCTCAGGAAAGCGAGCTAGTACAGCCTCCTCCAGGCTTTGAAAGTCGAGTACCAAGAAATAAAACTACTGACAAGAAGAGAGCAAGCACTGGAAAAACCAAAAGTGTTGGACCAAAGGGAAGTCTCTCCAAAAGCCAAACCTCAGAAAGTTTGGAACAAATTGCAAGAGAATCATTACAAATAGGGAGATTACTGGGTCTATCAATAGTACAAAATGAAAGGGCGGCTACATCCAGAATAAAAGCAACCTTGAGGAAAAACAAGACCAACTCAGGACAATTTGCGAACAAGAAGTAATGCGGATAGCAACTTGGAATGTCAGAGGTATTGGCACTGACAATAAAAGGTGTATGGTGAAGAATTTGATAAAAAAGGAACATCTTGACCTCATTGGGCTTACAGAAACAAAACACTCAACTTTCTCTCATTGGGATACAGTTAAGTTATGGGGGCACCAAACAGGAGACTATGTTCATGTTCTAGCAATCGATGGATCAGGGGGGCTAGTAATCACGTGGCATAAGGACTCCTTTCAACAAACAAGTTGCACATCAGGGAAAAGATGGATTTGTGTTTGTGGTGAATTTAAGAAAGAACAATTTCAGTGTGCTATCTGTCTACTCTATGCACCAAATGATATTCAGGGGAGACTGCAAGTTTGGAACCAACTAAGATCTATGAAAATGTGCATTAATGTCCCTCTGCTACTGATAGGAGATTTTAATGAGGTTCTTGTATCCTCATAAAGAAGAGGGGCAGTAATTTGTACTGCAAGTATAAGAGACTTGCAAAAATTAGTTCAAGATTTGGAACTAATTGACAAGCAATTCACATGGATGAGGAAGAATTCAGCTAGTAGAATTGATAGAATCTTGGTGGATAAGGAGGTGCTTGCAGTTTTTCCAAACACTCGGGCTTACTGTGGAGAAATGGTGTTTTCAGATCGCTTCCTAATTACAATGGCTTCTGACCACTTAGTTCGGGGACCAGTTCCATTTAGATCCCTAGACTGTTGGTTGGAGGAACCAAGTTTCTTGGTCTTATTCAAGAAAGAGTGGGTGCAACTCTCTGGATTATCCATGGAGAAGAAACTGAAAGCAATTAAAGGCCCTCTGATAAAGTGGAATAGGGAGGTTTTTGGTTACATTGACCTCAGGATCCAGTCCTTTCAAGAGGAAATATCAAAAGTTGATCTCAAAGCCCAGACACAACTACTAGAAGGAAAAATGAGGCGTGGTGCAGGGTTTTGTCCCGCTTCCAGTATAGTTTTGCTATATTTTGTGTGTTTTTTCTCCCAGTTCTGATGTTTTGCTTTTTAGTCTTCAGCGATGTTGTTTGTTTTTTACACTTGTCTTCTCTGTATGAGGACTTTTGCCAATTTGGCATTAATAATCGAAAAAAGGTACAATTTTTGGAAGATGTATCATAAGAGACAGATGCTGAAATCTTTTGGTGAGTAATAGGTAATAGAGGTTGGTACTCGTGTTGCTGGAATTTTGCCTCAAAATATGTGAAGTATTTTTAGAAGATTTTATTTTATCTCTGGATGACATTCTTTTGTATAGAGTATTTTTTTATTCCCGGAATTCTGACATGGTTATGCAAGTTACTATTCTTAAAATTCTATTTGGAATAAGAGTATTGTTGGAGATAAGACGGGATAGCCCGAAGGCTAAGACAGTTCTCGCATAACAATGTAGGCGGTGCCTATGTTGGACAACTCCGAGCATGAGAGAGGGGTCCTCTTGGCCAATTTTGGGTATTGAGTGATAGTGTTATATTCGGGTATTTGTGGGTGTAGAATAGGTTTGACAAATCCCAAGCAAGGGGAGAATATGTCAAGACGCAAATTATTACGTACAATTGGGTGGACAACTCAATTGTCCACCCGGGTCCACCAACAGTAGCTTTGAGTCCTTCAAGTGCTGAGCCTTGACCTTTTTTTTAAAAAAAAAATTCATGCTCGTTAATTTTTTGAAATCGCAGTTTTCATTCCCCCCATTGTTCGATTACTCTTCGTTGC
This sequence comes from Selenicereus undatus, assembly GCA_017589665.1. NCBI lineage: Eukaryota > Viridiplantae > Streptophyta > Magnoliopsida > Caryophyllales > Cactaceae > Selenicereus > Selenicereus undatus. The sequence goes on along the minus strand of JACYFF010031956.1, from coordinate 31,789,588 downwards.
TTTGATTGCTTTAGTGTTTAGCAATTATTGAATGGTTGGGTTTGATCTTAACGTCACTATTGATGTTGAATCTTCATTAAACGGAATTGTTTGTCAAGTTTGATACCGTTTTTTCGATCTCTATTTTTGTTTTCAGGATTGAAAGTTGTGTTTGTTAATTTTGTATTTTGATGAATTAATTTCGAGATTTTCGAATTGGATCGCATTCATTCTATGAAAATTTTGGTTTGTGACATACGAGAAACGATAACTTATCATTATGAGTTATGTGCTCACTAAATATAGTGGTTGGCTCACTAGTGGTATACATTTAGCTCACTATAAAAAAAATATGTTGCCCTGTGTTACGAAGTAGTTTTTTGTTCACTAAAAGAAACGTTTGGCTCACTAGGATTGACCTGCGTGCTCACCGATATTGCATTATAGCTTACCACAAATGTTATGGTTGTTTTTCCAGATGATATTTTCATTGTTTCTATGTACATATGAGAAACAACAGCTCACCAAAATGAGTTATGTGCTCACTAAATATAGTCTTTGGCTCACTAAAGAAATACATTTAGCTCACTTGTATTGAGCTTGTACTTAGCTTGTGTTCGTTAATTTTGCATTTTGATGAGTTAATTTCGAGATTTTCAAACTGAATTGCATTCATTCCATGTAAATTTTGGTTTGTGACATACGAGAAACGACAATTCACCATTATGAGTTATGTGCTCACTAGATATGGTCGTTGGCTCACTAGCGGTATAAATTAAGCTTACTATAAAAAATATGTTGCCCTGTGCTACAGAGCAGTTTTTTGCTCACTAAAAGAAATGTTTGGCTCACTAGGATTGATTTGCGTACTCACCGATGTTGCATTATAGCTCACTACAAATGTTATGGTTGTTTTTCCAGATGATATTTTTATTGTTGCTATGTACATATGAAAAACAACAGTTTACCAATATGAGTTATGTGCTCACTAAATATAGTTGTTGGCTCACTAAAGAAATACATTTAGCTCACTTGTATTGGGCTTATATTCAACAATCATAAATCAGTTATCTGCTCACCAAATGTAATCACTATAATTGATCTTATGCCTAACAGGGGAAACAATAGTTCACTATCAGTATAGCTCACTATAAAAAATCTGTTGCCTTGCACTACATTTTATAGCTCACCAAATATGTATCATGGATAACTAAATAAATGACATAGCTCACTAAAAAGAATAGTATAGATAGTCAGCAAATAATATTGTGAAGTTCTTGAGTTATGTTACAACTCAATCATTTTTTACTACGACGTAAGGGAGTCTGTATTATATTTTGTGAGTATGATAGAAATGTAGTGAATTAATTAAATATAGTCCAACTCACTAAATATATGCCGTAGCTCACTAAATATATGTCATAGCTCACCAAAAAAATGTAGACAACTAGAATATGGTTTAGTGAGTTTCAAATGAACAATAATATTTTTTTTAGTACAATAGTACATTTAACAAGCTATATAGTATTTTTACTGAGTCAAACTTTGGTACATAAGATACATTAGTTTCGGTACGTCTGCTAACTAAAATTACGTATTAGCTCACCAAAATTGTGTTTCAACTCACTAATATTTTTAATGAGCTATACAAGATTTTTAGTGAGCGAAACAGGATACACAGCAACATATTTTAGTAAGCTATACGGTACCTTTACTGAGACGAAATCTGACAGTTTTCTTTGCAGGCCCGGTTGCACAATTGCATTTCCACAACCAGGTGGACGATATAACAACTGACGTCAAGAGGACAAATAAATTCATGAGAGCAGGGGTGACCCAAATATTAGGTAGCTGAGGGTGAATGCCATAATATTGTGAGTGTACTCAATTATAATATTTCTTTTCTAGTCTAGTGGATGTGTCGATTGTTACTAGATCATGGCTTTTCTCTAAATGCGGAGGAGGGTAAAAATTTTAAAAACACACACAAAAACATAT
>JACYFF010031956.1:31767002-31782611 GCA_017589665.1 Selenicereus undatus | reverse complement strand
ATATATGCGATATATTGAACCATCTTATGTTAGACGAAATGTATAAACTACATGTGCTCAAACATAAGCCTCAATTAGGATTGTCTTATGTTACCAAATGAGGTCACCGCCCACCAAAGAAGAAAAAATCGCCCAAAGCTTCCAAGGAGTCTTGAATTCAAGGACTTCATATAACGGATAAAAAAGGGTTTTTTAAGCAAAGTAATCAATAAGCATACCTCATGAGGTTATGTCAACGTAGATGCACACATTTTAGAGATTGATGAAGCAACTAAACCAACTTCATATAACAGATTTGCTTTTTTTCTTAATTAGCATGCAAGCAATATGAGATGAGGATGAACTATGCATATAAGCAACTTTGTGGATATGTTGCGTATTGTCACTTTAATTATTGTGGTATGACATTTTTGAGTTTTAACAGGTAGTAGGCTTAGAATATTTGGCGCTAATGAAAAATAGATGGCATGGGAAAGCAATCCGAGATCTGGCATATAGGTTGATAGAATATAATGTTAATGTTTCCTAATTCTTTTTCCAAATGCTTCAGTTTTGAGTCTTTTCGAAATGCTTCAATTGTAATTGGTATTCTATTCTAAGTCTTTGAAGTGTTGCGCATTGGAATCTTAGATCTACTTCTACCTGGATGTTAAGTTTTGTTCCCTGAAGTCTATGTTTAGACCCAGCTAGGAGATGTACTAGAATATTAGGCCTATATGAATCTTAGTCCTTTTTTTTTTTTTTTCTTCTAGTTGCTACCTTCAATATATGATCACAATCTATCGCATGTTCTTTACTACGCATCAACAGCATATCACTTGAAACTACGGTTATTGACAAATGTATGAGAATATTAGGCGACGTATTTGAATACCAAATGATTCGAGGAAAAATGACTAGCAACTAAAGCAGTCATGCCAATCTGATGGTCGCCTGTTTCCCATAATCTATGAATTTGGGTCACTTGAGTCACCACAAAGTTAAGAAGGATTATTTAGCATTGTGTGTTGCTTTCCCCTGTTTCCATTTTCTTGCTTTAATTTAGCAAGGCGCATGCCTTTCACTTGTCGTAGAACATTGAGGGGTATGGAGCATCGCAGGTAATTTGATCGTATCTCTTTTTATTTTGCCTAATTTCTCTATTTTCTTATTGCAATTAGGCATTATGTGTAGCTTCCCTATTTTCATTTGCGTACTCAACCCTTGAGCACATTGAGAGGGAGGGGGGGGGGGGGGAGTCTTTCATATAATAATTTTAATATGCTTAATAGCTCTTGTGGCATCAAGTTAGAGAATTTCAATCCTTTGAATCCAAATTTTGCCAAACAATTGAAACGATGGCAGAGGTAGCGACGTCTTTGTGCTTGCTGTTCACTTCTTATTGTTTGCCTATGATACCATTCTGTTAATACTCAAAGCTCTATATTCTAGTTTAGCCAATTAAGAATCCCATCTTAGACAATTTTATCAAAACAGCTTTCAAATATTAAATGCGCTTGAGTTTCTAATTAAGCGTTGCTGAACACACATATGGAAACAGTAAAGTTCTTGGTTCAATGTAGCAGAACTTGGAGCGTTTCTTGTATTAAAATCTAATAGATGCATTTGATTCTGTTTTTTTCTAAATGGTTGTGGGTGCTAATTGCTAACCTTTTTTTAGCCTCCGTTAGTTTGTGTTTTTTTGGGAAACTTTATTGTTTTTGGGGCAAATTTTTAACCTCTAATGTTTTTTAGGTTCAGGTGTCAATCCATCTGTGTGCGTTTTGAGGACAGTGTTCAGTGAGAGTTTCAAGACAATCGACTCTTTATTGTTTGGAGTTATTAGCTTCTTTGTTGTTGTTGGCTGGGCTAATGTTTAGACCCAACGGCCACATAAGCCGCTTAGGGCGGCAAGTCAAATTGTCCCCCCAACCTATATAAGGAGGTTTTAGGGGATCAATTAGGGGTTACAGAAAATAACACTCTCACAGTCTCTCCCCTTTCCCTCTCATGGCTGCTCCACCATCTACCGGGTTCCGCGTCTAGGACATGAACCCCAAAGGCGACTCTGGTAGCCGTCTCATATTCACTACCGAAGTGGGCTATTCCCGACAATTAATTCTGCAATCCAAGTCAGTCCTATTTATCCTACAGTGATATCAGAGCCTAGACTGATTGGATTAGTCCCCGTTTAATGCGTTTAAAGATGCAAATAATAAGCATACTTGTTTTTCAAGACATGACTATATGATTAGTTGTTTAATTTACTGTAATTGTGCAACTAAAAGCATGCTTCTGTGACTCTAATGTCTTGAGTTGGCTAAAGATTGAATATTTAGTCATAATCACTTATGACCATATAAGCTCATATCGCAAATTAATTCATACAATTGATTAAATTCATGCTTAACATGTTTATACTTTACAGGCATGATTCTTTATGCGATTCTTTATGTGACAGTCAGTTTCTGCCCAGATTGATTCTTACAAATATGCTATAAACAATTACGGTCTGATTATTTAAAACTTAATTCTTTTATGCGATTATATGTTAATCAAGTTCATGTCTAGATTAATTCCTGCAAATCATGACTTTTGTATCGAAACCCTAGACCACATGGTTGTCAAACCGAGACCCAAAACCCTGAATCTAAAATCTTATGTCTCTCTCTGCTTGAGTTTCCAGTACACCCTTCACGGCCCACCAAAGCCTATGTGGCTTCGGTGCTGGTGGACTCGTCAAAGCCTCGGTGGCATCGAAGAAAACCTCCACCTCAACCCTGACTTAAAACAAAAGGAATAGAAAATAGAAGAGGCTCAGATCTGGACAAACCATTAGAAACCTCCCGGAGGGATGGCGCGTGTGCGTCATGCGCCGCTGACAGAGGATGCTTTGGCTTCCTCTTTCCTCCAAATCGTCTCCGTAACCTCCGACCAACACACCACTAGCCAAAAGAAACCAAGAAACCATCATTTAAAGGCGTGTGACCCCACGCGTAACCACCTCAGTGGCGCGTTAGATGCATGGGGCATGCCGTTAGACTCGACTTTGGCCGATCTGCATGATGATGTTGTGCCTTTTGATTGTGGAAGGCGGAATCTAGGATTAGAGCGGGTTTCATCATTTGGGATCCGTTAGTGGTGGGCAGACCTTCTCGGCGGCCATGGGTACCCAGAAGTAGAGGGTTAATGGTGGCAGCGTGACAAGTCCAGAAAGAGGGAGAGAGCTTCCTTCTTCAGGACATAGAGGCAGACAGAGACTAGGTAAGTGAGAGAGAGTAAAGATTAGGGCTAGAGAGTGATTGTCACTCACTTATAAAAGGCAAAGTCCGAGAAGGCTGGTTTGATGGATGGGCCGGTTTCTATAAAAGGGCCTGTTTTTAAATGGGCCGGTTCTTGCTCGTATCAAGGCCCTATTTTTGGGGCGGTTCTTAGGCCCCCTTTTATTTCATTTTACATCGGGCCAGTGTTTCTTCTGGGCCGAGTTAATTTCGACTACCTTGATCTAATTCCTGTTTCGGCCTGACATGACATTATTTTCATAGCTGTGTAAGTTAGTCTTATATCCTGAAAGTAATTATAAGTTTATTTGATATGTTTATATCATTTTGCTAATTATTTCGTATTATTGTTTATGTAATGATAATATGAAATTTAGGGGCATCATATATAGCTATGTGTTATATGCCAAATTTGTTTTAGTAACATGTTGTATGAATTAGTTTTATATAACATAAGCTCATGTGAATATGTTCTGCACAATGAAAGTTGAATATCTATGTGATGATCACCAATTAAAATGTTAATTAGTTTAACGAAATTTTATGGAGTTAACTTGATAATTAAATTGATGAAACTCCTAAATTCACATCCATATGTAATGGTAATATGAATCTTAAAGGTATGATGTATAACTACATGTTATATGTCGAGAAATAAACAAATTGTTTTAGTAGTAGGATATATGAATTACTTTCATATAAAATAAACCTTGTGTAAATATGTTTTACACGGCTAAATGTGATTTTTTTGGCCTGGTGTATAATAATGTATTATATTACTAAATAGACATATTATATGAATTCGTTTCATATTGTTTAAAGTTTGTAACATTATATGGATGTGTCTCACATAATTACTTACGTGTAATTCCTTTTAGTTAATATGTCATTAAATAGAGTTTTAAATGATATATTAGTAACTACGTAAATTCGTTTTATGTAACTTCGCATAAATTTGTTTTACATGATTAAAGTTGAATATCTTTGTGATATTTCTATATGTGTTAATTTGTTTAACAAATTGTGCACTCTATAAATTTTGTTTTATGAAAAAATGTAGTAATTAAATTACAGAAATTTCTAATTCATGCTTGTATGTGATGATTATGAGCTTAGCGAAATTTTTGATCATACGACATGAGTGGTAGAGTTTTTTGATAATTTAATTATCTGAAAATATGCCTAATGTCCGTCTTTTAAATATATACTTTCAGATATGACAATTAAAATATGATTGGTGATTAGTTTACCAATGGAAAGTAAGATAGCATTAGCTATCATACATAGTGTTAGAAGATTTAGCTTCTTCTAAACAAACGTGAAGTGTTAGAACACTTGACGACTTCTAAAATCTCCTAGGATGGGCAAAGATGTGAATAACACATATGTAACTGCCTATGAACAGTGTCAAGAGAGACACATATGACATACCATGAATGGTTCGAGCATGGATCGATCAGCATTGACCATGTGGTATTGCATGCATGATGATCTGGTAAGGGAATTTGAAGGCTTATCCAACCGTTGAGGACATGTGGGATCAGCTTAACATCCGGATTGACTAGATTCATCCCTCTCTCAAAATTTCAAATCTAACTGTGGTATTACCAGAAGGGCAAAAGGTCAAGGTCAATAGAGAGTAGAATTAGAGTTGGAAAATGGGTTGGGTCGGGTCGACCCATTTAATAAAGGAGTCAATTTTGTGGCGGCCTTGGAAATAGCTTAAATGTGCTCAAACTGAAAAATAACAAGTTTGCACACTAAACGATCAAATCGTGCCGGCTTCGGGTCGAAATGGATTTGGTTCGAGTTGAGTTCATGTTTCTCTCAGTAACTTCGGGTCAGGTTCATGTCATGCTATCGTGTTGGGTCAGACTTTCCCAACTCTAAGAAGAATATAGCACGTGTGAAGTGCTATAACTACAAAAAGAAGAAACCCTCCACTTGGGATCGTTCCGAGCTTACTAAAGTATCTTCTTGCATAATAACACCTGAATAACATGTGTGCTCCCAAGCAGTAGTTGCAAACTTTCTTCCTTAGTGGACCGTAGAAATGGAAGCAACCAAACACATAGTTTAGGTTTGAGCTGATTTTGTGAACCTTCATCGCTACTCAGTGGGTTCACAGATTATTGTCTTAGAGAACAACAGTGAGGAACATGTCCTTGACATAGCAACATATCAGCTCAAGCTCTGTGGAGGAAATAAGTTGTTTCTCCACGATGCTCTCTACGCACCTAGGGTGCAGCATACCTTTGTGTCTTTTAGTTCTGATATTAGTTTTCTCTCTTGATTTTCGCCTATCTCGACATCTTCCTTCTTTGCCGTTTTCTTCGAACTCTATTTTTAAGCATACTCGACTTGACCATGAGGGTCAAGGTAGAGTGAACTAGCTAACTAGAGATGATGTTTTAGATCAACTCACCAGTGCTAAGTTGCCTAGGTGAGTAATGTCTAGCTGGAAAAGCAAAACCTTTTTTATAAGGATTCAGAATCATCTAGTCCCTTGTAATTAGTCCACTCAGGTATTTGCGAACCTATGAACGTTAAGGAACGTCATGGGGCTATCTATTTCATTACCCTTATAGATGACTTTTCACGATATAGGCATATGTACCTACTATCTCATTGCTACAAGACACTTGAAATGTTCAAACGCTTCATAACAAAGGTAAAGACTTGATTAGATGAAGAGTGAAAATCCTTTGGACTGATTGAGGTCATGAAAACCTCTCTGATATGTTCAAAGAGTTCTACAAGAAAAAAGGTATACAAAGACAACTAACAATTCAACGCACCCCACAACAAAACGGTATTGCAAAACCTAGGAATCGTACATTGCTTGACATGGTCAGGTCCATGATGGCACATGCAAACCTCCTAATCAGTTTTTTGGAGGGATGCATTGCATACGGCAACTTATATCCTTAATTGTGTGCCAAGCAAGGGTATACTTGCCACATCATATAATTTATGGTTTGGTAAGAAGCCATCATTGGACCATTTACATCCATGGAGTTTGGCTAGCTATGTGTATAACCCAACCCATAAACATGGAAAACTTGGTTTGAAAGCCACCAAAAAGTGTTCATTAGAGATCCTGCACAATCTAAAAGATATGTGATGTACAGGGAGCACCCTAATGTGGCATGACAGAAATAGATTCCCGTCATGATGACTTTCTCGAGGATGAGTTCCCAACCATTGGTGAAATCAAGAAGGATGTCTAATTGTTTGAGTTACAGTAAAACGTTCAACCATCTTTCGGTGAGGGGGAGAATTTGAGCTCTAACCAAGTCACCGAAGATGGTATGTCTCGCTTACCTAAAAGGAACAGGGGAGACTGTCTACTTAAGAGAATGAGATTCATCCTAAAACCCCAATACGTGAGGACAATCAACTTGTGAATGAGGTCCGTCCTCAATCTCCTGTTCCCGAACATGTAGTTAGTCTAATGTTCAGGATCCCACGCCCCAAAGGGGTAGTGGGAGTGATTCTCCACATGCTCAGGATCCCACACCTCTTAGAGTAAGGGGAGCGATGCCTGCGATAGTGGGAGTGATTCTCCACATGCTTAGGGTCCTACACGTCCTAGAGAAAGGGGGACGGATGCCTCACCTAGGCAGATGAATAATGAAGACCTCAGGATCCGAAGGAGTGAGCATGGAAGAGTTCCTCGACGATATTTCCAAATTGAAGAGGAAATATTCCTATGCAATCCCTTGGAAGTTGAGGAGCCTACCTCTTATCAAGAGGCAATTGATTCACCAAACCACAAAGAGTGGATGGATGCCGTGAGGGATGAGATAGATTCGAATGGTGAAAAACAAGGTTTGCGAAATTGTTGATCTTCCACCCCAACGCAAGTCTATTGGAAACAAGTTGATTTTCAAGATAAAACATCGGGTAGATGGTACGATTGGTAAGTTCAAAACTCGTTTAGTGACAAAAGGGTTTACACAAATTCAGTGTGTAGACTATGAAGAGACATTTCTTATGTAGTGAGATCTGTCTCTATTCGCTTACTCCTAGCCCTGATTGCCCATTTGGACTTAGAATTGTTTCAAATGGACGTAAAGGTTGTTTTCCTCAGTGGTACCCTTGAGGAAGAGATCTATATGTACCAATCCATTGGTTTTGTATCAAAGGGACAAGATGACGAGGTGTGTTATCTTAAAAGGTCCATTATATGATGTTAACTAATCTTCCAGATCTTGGTACTTAAGATTACATGAAACTATAACTTCGTTTGGCCTATCCATGGTTTCAGAAGACATTGTGTATATGTTAAAAGATCAACTGGGGGGATTATATTTCCTACCCTTTACGTTGATGACATACAATTGGTTAGGAACAACTTGGAGATGATCGAAGCCACTAAGAAGTGGCTATCCTCCATCTTTGAGATGAAGGACATGGGTGAAGCCAGGTATGTCCTAGGCGTGAAAATAATCAGAAATCGGCATAAGAAACTCTTAGGTATGTGCCAAGAAGCATAAATCAAGAAATTCCTAGAAGGATTCAGTATGCATTATTCCAAACCCGTTGACACTCCAATTGAGAAGTGTTTAACCTAGAGTCTCGACCAATGCCCAAAAACAGACAAAGAAAAGGAGGAAACGAGCAATGTCCCTTACGCTAGTGCTGTAGAAAGCCCAATGTACGCCATGTTATATACATGAACTGACATTTGCTTTGCGATGAGCTTGGTAAGTTGTTACTAGAGCAACCCAGGACTTGCACATTGGCAAGTCGTCAAGAGAATCATGTGCTACCTTTGTGGTATAGCTAACTTAGTCACTTGCTATCAAGTCGAGAACCTCAAGGTCAGAGGATACTCAGATGTCGATTGGGGTGGTGATCCAGATGAGTCCAGTTTAACCTCAGGATATGCTTTACCTTGAGTGGGGGAGCCATGTCATGGTGTAGTAAGGAGCAAAACTGCACAACGCAATCAACTATGGAGGCATATAGTGTTGCTCGTTACCATAGAGGCAAATGCCATTGCCATAAAGTATATGTACACCAACAAGGTGATGATTATGTCCCTTTTTTGACTAAATATATTCCTAGAGATATGTTCAAAACTCATATGTTGAGTCTAGGAATTTCCAAGGTTCAGTTTCAAGATGTATCTTGTCCTGTGATGGACAAGGTTCTTTTGTAATAAGCAAAATGCTTATAATTTATTGTTGCACATTAGGCATATTGAAATGTCACAGGCTTTTGATTGGCCTAGTCACACAGGCAATCGACCTGACGCTTGAGCAATGGGCAGGATGAGACTGAATAATATTGGCACCAAGTGTGCAATATTGATTACTCATATTGGAAGTGTATGAATGTGACAAGATATAGTCACCTTAGTAAGTCTAAGATGAGACTCGAGGGAGTCGAATATAAGATATGATTTCATATTGAAGCCTTAAAAGTCGAATCTTGAGTGTCAAGATTGACATTTTGTATGTTAATCTAGTGGCTCATATTAGGTTATTTTAGGTGAAAATCTAAACTAACGATTTGCATAGCATATAGAGTGACGAGCCCAGTTGAGTGTGAGCTATGTCATGACACACCTCTGATACTGTGTGTGCTTAGAAGACGACCATACACGGAGTGACAATTGACCTCCCTATCTATTGTCACTATGTGACTCTATGGACGATGACCTTTTGACTTAAAGCTATGATATGAAGTTGAAGCTTAATATTGCTACTTTAATGTGTCTCTCAAGGGCCACGAAGTATACAGTTCAACAAGAGCACATTAGGAAAGCAGTTAAACTAAGATTTAATACCATGAGTGTTTCAGGAAAAATCTATCCATCATCACCAATACCAGCTCGGGTGATTATATTGAGTATATAATCATATGATATATCATGGCATAAGGGATTAGAGATGCCACTGGTGATGTTTAGGATGGTTTGGGCATCATACTTTGTGAAAGTATTATGTTAGTTAGATGGTAACTTAATATAACAATACTTGTTACTTTTCGGTCGCACGTCCTATTCCTAGTATGAAGCGTGAAGAGTTGTGATTCATGGAGTGCGTGTGTTTTGCGGCCTATGTAGCCAAGTAGGAGCTCTTGGTCGGCCCTAATATTTAGGCCCAATGGCCACATAAGCCGCTTAGGGTGGCAAGCCTAATTGTTCCCCCAACCTATATAAGGAGGTTTTAGGGGGTCAATTAGGGGTTATAGAAAATAACACTCTCACAGTCTCTCCCCTTTCCCTCTCATGACTGCCCTACCATCTACTGGGTTTCGGGTTTAAGACCTGAATCCTAAAGGCGACTCTAGTAGCCGCTTCATATTCATACCGACGTGGGCTATTTTTGATAGTTAATTCCGCAATCCAGGTCAGCCCTATTTATCTTACAGTTGCTATTTTTATAGTGTTGTGTGAATGTGGAATTATGAAAATGCTTGATTTTGGTAATATAGTCAATCTAGTGTTGTGAATGCTGAAATATCAATTTCTTCTATTATTTTAGATTGTTGTATAGTTCTTCATATGGAGATGTGTTTAGGTACTGGGGTTGTTTGCCTATTTCTAGGTATTCTTGTAGTTTTCCCAATGGTTTAAAATTTGAAGTGTTTTCGTTATTTGTGTGCTGAAATATCTTGATCGATATGGGAATTCTTTTTTAGTCCCCTATGGCGAGGACAAGGCTGGAGAGCAGCAATCAGTTGCCCAAGTAAATAGTTGCTTAATGTTGTGATGCAAACTATTAAACCTTAAGCTTTGACTCATATACACGGTACGGGCTCACACGAAGCTACAAGACATGACACTCTTCGTGACCATTATAGAAGCCATGATTCACCTATGTCTGAGGATGGCTCTCATGAAGTTTCAAGACATGACACTGTCTATGATCATTATAGAAGCCATGATTCACCTATGTTTGGGGACAGTGGCGAATCCAGAAATTAATTCAAGGGGCGTCGGGACTCAAACATAAATATGATTTGAAATTTGAAATTTAACAATAGTCATAAAAACGAAATTACAAAGCTAATACAATTACGGCAATTGTCCTCGATGAGCCTTCATGTTTTGAAAGCGATACATGATATCATCATTTGATACTGTTTTGAAAAGATCATCCTCAAAATAAGTAATAATAGTATCATTTAAAAACTCATCTGATATTCTGTTGCGCAAATTGGTCTTGATGATCTTCATCGCTGAGAATACCCTTTCAACAGTTGAAGTGGAAACTGGTAAAATTAACGCCAACTTCACAAGTAGATATAGGCGAGGAAAGCTCAAATACTTCTTCGTTTGAAGCAATTTCCTTGAAAGATCACCTATGCCCCTCAAGTCGGAGAATCTCTCATCATCATGTACATTGACAATAAAAGTATCAAGTTCACAACTAAGAGTCTCAATGCCCAACTCATCAAAATCATCCGGATACAATTGAGCCATTCGAAGGATTTTTTCCTTATCAAAATTGGAGAATGAATCTACTGGGTTCAAACAAGCTACACCGAGAAGCAACTTAGTGCTCGCTTCAGGAAAGCGACTATTAAGCTCTTACATCTGCATATCAAGAATTGTGTAGAATACATCAACACGATAGTAATGTTCATTTGTCACTTTAGAAACTCTGCGGTTTACTCTTTGTCCCCGAATAACATGGAAATCATCCATGACAGGAATGTCAATATCGTACTTGTGACAAAATGCATTAACATTTTCAATCAAACAATCCCATCCTTGATCCCTTGTCATTTGTAGCTGTCGCTTAGCTGAACCAAGTAATGATATAGCGTTGACAATGTCTTGATCTCTTCTTTGCAAAGCTTGACTGAGAGCATTTGTAATTCCTAAAATCAATTTCATCAAATGCAACAAGAAAACAAACTCAAATTTTTGCATGCCGTCTAAAGCACTTTTGGCTTTGACCCTATCTTCTGGATGATTAGCATACTCTCCAATCACATTAAGCACATCAAGAATTGGATTAAACATGATAATAATATTGGTGAATGTTTTAAAATGAGAGCCCCAACGAGTGTCTGCTGGTTTTTGTAGCCCAAGTTCTTGATTTAAACCTCGCCCAGTTTGAAGCTCACCCATACGTAATGCTTCTTCAACCTTTTCTGCTTGTTTTTCTCGAAATTCATCTCTACGTCTATAGGAACCTCCAATCACATTCAACATGACACCAACCAAGTCAAGAAGCCATCCAATATCATTATGATTTCTTGCAACCGCGACCAAAGTTAATTGAAGTTGATGAGCAAAGCAATGAATATAATGGGCTGATGAACAATCTTGCATAATCAAGCTTCTAAGCCCATTAATGTGACCCCGCATGTTACTAGCCCCATCATACCCTTGTCCCCTTATTCGAGATGGACTCAATGATAATGCAGAAAGCAGTGAATAAATAGACTCCTTCAATGCCAAAGACCTAGTATCGGTCACATGAACAAGGCCAACCAAACGCTCCATAACAAATCCCCTTTTATCAACAAACCTTAAAACGAGAGCCATTTGTTGTTTACATGATACATCACGGGATTCATCAACTAATATAGAAAAATATCCATTCTCATGTTCTTCAAGAATAGCCTTCACAGTTTCTTTTGAACAAGCATTTGCAATTTCTTTCTGGATGTCAGGGGAAGTCATTATATGATTGCCTGGAGCATTTTTTAAAGCAACATTTCCCACATTGTCATTCTTTTCCGCATGAAACTGTAAGAAAGTCTTAAAAAGTCCTTTCCTTCTTGACAATTCACTTTCATCATAGCCTCGAAATGGCAATGCAGAAAACAACAGTAATCTCACAATATCAACTGAAGCATTTAGGCGAGTGTAGTACTCAGACTTAGTTTGCTCTGATTGTTTATTCAAGGCAGTCTGTATGGATTGCTTTTGCATCATCAAGTCTTCACATCGTTTCACACATTGCTTGTGTACACTATTTGACCCACCCACATGTATCGTAAATCTTTCTGTCTTATTCCAACTTCTAAATCCTTTAGAAGTGAATGTTTCACCTCCAAAATGACTTGAACTTTCATGCTCATTCTTGAACAAATAACAACACAAGCAAAAAGCCGCATCTTCTTTTATGCTATATTCTAACCAATTCCCATACATATCAAACCAAGACTCATTGAAACGACGATAATTTCCAGACATAAATCTTTGAGGAAAAGCATGATTTCGGGGTTGACAGGGGCCTTTTTGAATATAAGCTCTTCTTACCTCATCATGCTCATTTGGATGATAATGCGAAATTGGTTTTCTTTCAGCTGGATCTGACTGAATAGCACTTGAATCAAATTGGCTTCTCCCACAAGACCAGGGATTAGTGTTGGCATCAATATCAAAATCTGAGGTTTGTGTTTGAGTGTTGAGTTCGCCGGTTTCTTGATTCAAAGGAGAATTTTCAGGTGTCGAAGTTGAAGGAAACGATTCGGTAGCCAACTTCTTGAAATAGCGATGCATTTTCAACTGAACATAATAAAACAAACATTGACAAATTGACAAATTATTTATAGCTAATTTCATCAAATGATTTGAATAATTGAAACTAACCTAAATATGTAAATAATTAAAGAGTAAACAATCAAAAATTTGACAAATAAAATGAAAATTTTAGGTTTGTACTTTATACCTTCAATTCTTCAAATTTCAAAATCAATTCAGTGGTGGGCCGTGGGTGGGCCGTGGGTGGCTGCCTGGCCGCCTGAGGGTGCCGGCTGTCGACTGCAGGTGGTCGGTGGGGTCGGGGTTGAGGGTTGACGGTGGGCCGGTGGCTAGACTCGGGGTTGTCGACTGCAGGTGGTCCCTTGCTGCCTTGCGCACAACGCACTCCTCAGTCCAGTACTCCAGTCCGGTATCGGCGCCGGTCGTCAGGGACGCAGGGTGGTGGAGGTGGACGGTCAGGGTGGTGGGTGCGACGGTGCGTGGTGGCTCAGAGGCTGGCTTGCTACAGAGCAGAGTTGCTGGCTCTTGGGTTTTTGCTGTGAGCCTGTGAAAGTGTGAATCGAAACCCTTTCGCTTGGTCCGAAATTTGGGCAAAAAAAAAAAACACAAACAGATTGGAGCAACCTTCGAACCTGGGACGCGTGAGATTAACGAGAGGAGTGCACCGGCCCTTTACCACCAGAGCATTCTTATTCTCTTGCATTTAATCTCTCCCAAATTATATATTATGTTATTTATATTTTTTTTTTAACTTATCTAGCAGATTTTTTTTTTAAGCGGGGTCGGTTGACCCCACGTGCCCCCACAGTATCTCCGCCCCTGTTTGGGGATGACTCTCATGAAGCTTCAAGATATGACACCCCCCTATCACCATACAAGCAATGATTCACCCAAATCTAGGGTGCCCACTCGATCTCCAATCGCCTGGGTAGGGAAAAACTAGACGCAAGTTCATCAAAGCAAATCAACTTTGGATGTTTTATGTTTTATTTTTAACACATTCTTAGCCATTATCCAAGGGATCAAATGGTAACGTCATACTTGCATCTCTTAATCATCGTGGCGAGCGACCTAGTCCTTTAAAACTTAGTTCTACACTTCTTAATGTTGTTGATGTTGCACCTAATCCTACACAACCTAGCGCTCTCAATCATGCTAGGGGTTGATCGTATGTGAAACGTACAAGAAAAGGGGTTTCTTCTCTAGGAGGCACTTCAATACAGGGCCACATACCATCAACGCATAGCCAGTTAGGAAATGATCAGAAGGGATATACTAATTGAAAATCTATTTTCTTTTTAGCAAATAATACGTTAAATTGATTATAGAATTATTTATTTTTGTGCTTTTTATTAGAGGGAATGAACAAGCTAGCAGACCACACACATATAATATCCTCAACTATGCTTCAGAAGGCGTCCAATGCAAGGAACGACAAAACAGCCGGAACAAAACATTATGAATCTAGGAAGCATATTACTTTTACTTATATAAATAGACTTAATCAAGTATGAAAGATTGCAATCCATATTGGTGTACGAGTGGTGTGATCTCACAAAAATGGTTTTTTTTTTTTTTTAATCCTAGTTGAGTCGTGCTCAGGTAGACATGTTGGTTAACGCAGTGGTGAAAAATCATCCTAAGGAGGTGCACCAATTTTGTTCTTTAGAGAAGAAGGAACTTATTGTTTACTACCTAGCAGGAATGGTACAAATCGCTATTTTTTTTCTCCCTAACTTGTATGTATTTGTTATAGTCTTTTTAAATGTATGCATCTTGCATGTAGGCTACAAGAATCTACAAATGCAAGGCTGAACCAAGTATGTTAGATTCTACTCTTCGTGAGAAATTAGGCAAAGTTGCACTTATAAGTTATCTTCTCTTCAGTAGTACATGTTAACGTCATTTTTCTATGGAGTGTACATTAGCAAAACTTGGAGACGTCAACATAGTTGTGGTTTACATGCTACAATGATTAGGAGATATTATATTTTGTGGGTGGCATAAGTGGATGGCAATAGCAATAGTAATCCAGTCTCCCACTTGCAATAAAGTTTTTGAGCGTAATTTGACTTCAGGTGGAGGATGTGGCTGGTGGTTTGTGATTTGTGTGATTTGTAACCACCTTGCTCGTGTATTTGTGTTTTATAGTTGGATTATGAACTGTTGCTATCTCTGTTGCACTTGAGAATCTAAGTTGTTGCTATCTCTGTTGCACTAGAGAATCTGAACTATTGTACTCGAGAATCCGAACTACATTTAAGAATCCATATTTGTGCGTAATGAAGTCCGCACAGCAGTTTGGTGCCAACTGCTAAGGAGGCATATAATAGGAGCTGTCAATATCTCTCTAAGCAAAAATGGAGCAAATTTGTATGGAATAAGATCGACGTCCCTAAGCACAGCATTCTTTGTCTCGATGCTTATACAGCGCAAGTTGCCTGTGCGATAAAAACTTGCTGATTTTATGGCTCACATTGATAATAGATGGGGGGTACATGGTGTTCATTCGAATACCTTTGATCATCTATTTGTTTTTGGTGCAATCATGCTAAATTCATCAGAAAGAAGGCCTTCATTTGATCAAAGTAACGGAAATGGTTGTCTTTGATGCATTGGTATAGATGATAAAAGTAAGGGAAATGGTCAGGTGGAGATATAGACTGGTACCATTATCTCAACCACATGATAGTTCTTCTGGTAGTTGCTGGGAAGATCATTTTTAGCCTTGATTACTCTTGCATAATCATATTTTGCTCTTGTCGGCAGTGAATCACAACTATGCCTTCTTTGGACTGTTTTATCGTAAGAATCTATAAGAGGGCCCTCTTACTTCTAGTCTTTCTTCTTCTATTATTAAATTGCAGACGTGCTTCAACAGCTTCTTTTTTT
>JACYFF010031956.1:31718529-31747002 GCA_017589665.1 Selenicereus undatus | reverse complement strand
CTTCATGTGTTTGTCTCTGCCCAGAATGTTATTCGTAATTTTAGAGCTGTCATTTTCATGAAGCATTTTCTCTCGCCTCCTACCCAGCTTACCTTGCTCATCATTCTCTTCTCTCTTTCTTCATCGTTTCTTGACCAAGCTTCGAGCAAAATCTTTGCTTGATTTCGTTTTATTTGTAAATTTATCTGCTCTTCATTGCATGAATTTCAATCCGGTGGTGAACTTCGAACTGCTCTTCAAGTGTGTTCGATTTATTGCTCTTCTTTTTTTGTTGAAGGGGTGATTAAGTTTATTCTAAGCTGAAATTTGTTCATTTCTACGCGCATTTGGGGATTTGTGGTTGAATTTGTTCGTTTTGTAATATTTTGAAGTTTTAAGTCAATTTTTCCTTAATTTGCGTGTGTAACATTGTGTTCTTCATCAAAACCTAGGGTTTTGGGTAAGTTTTTTCTAATTAGTCATGTGATTTTTGGTTTCATTCACTGTTATTGGTTGTGGTTACGTTTACTCATTAGTGGGTTAGGGATGGCTAGTTGTGTCAATCAGTTAAGAAATCCGTGTGCTAGAATCCCTTTGAGATCTTATTTTCTCAATCTGTAGTCACATTCATTGCAGTTAAGATATGTTCATCATCCAAAAAGGGTATAATCCTCTCAATGAAGCATAGGGATTTCTTCAGTTAAGCGACGTTTGCAAATTGTCATAGACCACTGGATTGGTCATATAGCTAGTTGGCCATGAAGTTGAATGTGTTTCCTGCAAATAGTTGCATATTATAGGTTAATTATTTGATTGGTTATCAAAATCAGGTGAGGTTCGCAAGTCTACTTTTGTTTAGTCAAACTGAGCAGGTTACCGGATAATTAAAACTAGGTGATTTTATGATATATCTATTTCCTCACAATATATCCATATGAGGAACCAAAAATAAAGAAAAGGAGGTATTCCTTCGAGCACTATATTTCTTGGATTCTTTGTGTATTTTTGGTCTAAAATGATGTGCCGACAGTCCATATAATTGTTGATTATCCGACAGGTACTTTAGGTTAAATGATTGCCCAATGGATAACTCTTTCATAATATTCATTTCGTCTTTTGCAAGCACAATCCTCTACCAATGGTTCTCATAGCTTTCTTAGTTGTGCTAGTTATGTTATGATCTCCGCCCTTTCACATGCCGTTTACCCGAATCTCGTGAGTAAATGAATAGCATTGGTAAATAGCAGTCTATGCCCCTTGTGCATGTAAAATATGCCCATCAATACACGTATGCTCAAGCAAAGCTGAGTGATGCTTGAAAATTGGGCGTATAAAACCATCCGATGTCGTTTCGATTGGAAGTGCTTTTAGGTGGGCTTCTGCCTTCTGTTTGGTGTGCACATTTGATATATATTTGTAAAG
This sequence comes from Selenicereus undatus, assembly GCA_017589665.1. Classification (NCBI taxonomy): domain Eukaryota; kingdom Viridiplantae; phylum Streptophyta; class Magnoliopsida; order Caryophyllales; family Cactaceae; genus Selenicereus; species Selenicereus undatus. The sequence continues at coordinate 31,745,601 of JACYFF010031956.1, read as the reverse complement.
TAGGATAATGTGCTAGACTGAGCTCATCTACAACACTATTATTAAATGCCACAGTCCATAAATTATAAGATGGTTCTTTTGCATAGATGAGATTTGCCATAGGAGGGAACTATGCTAGAGGGAACAAATGTTGATTGCCCTTTTCAAATAATATGTGTGTATGATTATGTTAACTGTGATTACCAAAATAGTTTTGAAGTTAATTCATCTAATGTTATGTGAGCGGTCAACTAGCGACTACAATTAAGCATCTTGGTGCTCTCGATTCGATTGAGTTAATTTATCAATTTTTACGGACTCGTGATCATTGCCTAACTTATCATTTATTTTAGGAATATTCCCTAGTCCTTTTTTGAATGCGAACGTCAATATTAATCTTGGTCAACTTGTAAATATATTTTAGTGAACCTCTATAGATATTTTTGTGAACATATACATGTATTTTGGTAAACTTGTAAATATATTCTGGTTAATATCTAAATATATTTAGGTGAACATATACATATTTGTTTGTGAATATATTCATACATATTGGTCAACTCGTAAGTATATTTTGGTGAACCTATAAATATATATATTAGTGAACTCGCACATGTATTTTAGTGAACATGGCTATTCACCATGGTGAACATGTACATTTCTTAAAAGTGAACTAGGTCGATGCCTTGTAGATTCATTCATGTGAATTAAGTGATGGACTTTTTAACGAACTTTGCACCGATATTTTAATGAATTTATATATTAGTCTACTTAGTCACTTTTGTGTTAGTATACTTGTACATTCATATTAACAATATTGGATATATTCTTTGTGGTGAACTTATACGTGTACTTTAGTGAACTTGCACATATATTTTAGTGAACATGACTATTCATCGTGGTGAACATGTACAATTCTTAAAAGTGAAGTACATCAATGCCTTGTACATTCGTTCTTGTGAATTAAGTCATGGACTTTTTAGTGAACTTTGCAGCCATCCTTTAATTAATTTATGCAATTGTGTTGGTAAATTTTAGAGTTGAGGTTTTATTTTATGTCCGCTTTTGTTTTTTGGATGATGATACCTTTGATAACATTCGTGCAGTGAGATGTCCACTTCACAAGCTATTCCCATCGATGGTAATGTTGATGATCAAAGTATTGGTGACAACGACCAACATTCCCAGCATTCTGAGCTTGATCACCTGCAAAGTGATCCTTGTCCAGTAGAGAGCACAAGAACATCTTGTAATGTCGCCTATATATATTTTCTTTTTTTATTTCAACTTGCTTGTTGTCATTTTGGGAAGAATGTGGTGCTATTGTTGGCTTATTGTATAGTATGGTGAATTGATGCTAAAATGTTGTAGTTTCAAGATGTATTCACACAACAAACCACGTTTTTTACTTACTGTTGTGTTTAGTTATAATGATGTGTGGCATTACATGTCTAGTGATGTTGATTATTGTGTTTTTTTGATAAAAAATAGATTCTAATGATTTGACACCGGTGTTGACCAATTCATCCATTGATGTTGGAGGGGAGTGGGTTCCAGTTTGTGAGGAAGCGTCCTTTATACCTAAGTTGAAAATGAGGTTTAAAAACATTAAGGACGCTCTAGCATTTTACGAGGGATATGCCAATTGTGTGGGGTTTAGTGTTCGGAAGTCTTCCACCACAAACAATAAGTAGGGGAAGATTTGGAAGGTCTTTGTTTGTTCAAAACAAGGGTATAGGGAGCCTCATAAAACTCCACCCCAAAGTGCAATTGCCTTAGCTAATGCAATATCTAGAGCAAGTGAGAATGTTGAGGAAACAAGGGTTAAACGGAGAAGGGTTGAGACTAGAGAAGGATGCAATGCACGTATGGTTGTGAGCTCTACGAATGATGGTCAGTTTGAAGTGTGTACTTTTCATGCAGGCCATGTGCATCCTCTGGTCACCCCAAGCTGAAGACAGTTCCTACGATCTTCTAGGAACATTAGTTCTATCCACAAGGACTTTATTTGTAAATATGGGAGAGCAAATGTTGGGGCTTCGATGGTTTATCATCTCATGAAAGAGCAGGTTGGGGGCTATGAATATGTGGGATGTGACCAGCAGGATTTTAAAGAATTACAAGACGGATTTAAAGGCAACGATCAAGGATTCAGATGCGCACATGTTTGTAGATATCTTAAAGAAAAGAAAAGAAGTTGATCATGGCTTTTATTATATTCATGAGCTTGATGACGAGAATAGGCTCAAGAATGTCTTCTGGTGTGATTCCTTGTGTAGGAAGTCCTATGTATTGTTTGGGGACTTGTTATCTTTCTACACAAAGCATAAGACTAATAGATATGGCATGGTGTTTGCTCTGTTTACGGGCATCAACCATCATCGCCACCTCACTTGCTTCGGTACGCATAGGTACTGTATGTGGCATATAATGAGAAAGTTGTCCAAGAAAGTAGGCCACTTATTGAATGGCTGTGAATATTTCCTAGAGCGGATCAAGCTATGTGTTTGGGCATCTGATACCCTGGAGGAGTTTGATACAAAGTGGGCAGATATGCTAGCTGATTTCAACTTGGGCAGTAATGATTGGTTGAAACATATATATGACATTCGAGAGGATTGGGTACAAGTTTATTTCAAGGAGGATTTCTTAGGGGTTAGTATGAGGACTACGTCAGGTTCTGAGAGTCAAAATGCTATGTTTGGGAACTTGACAACTCCAATATTGAGTTTGGTGGAGTTTTGGGTTAGGTTTATGCATACCCTTGAGTCTCAATGGTATTGAGAAAGTAAGGCTGAAAATGCATCCTTAATCTCCCTGCCTGAGCTAAAGACGCCTTTGGACATAGAAAAACATAGGAGGGTCATGTACACACAGACTAACTTCTACATCTTTCGCGACCAGTTATGTGATGCATTGTTTAATTGTGAGATATTAAGCATCAGCATTATAGAGGGTGACAGCACTTACAAAATAGAGGATAAAAGGCATCAGAGATATAGATATGTTGTGTATAACAAGGAATCCAGGGATGCTACATGTACATGCTGCTTCTTTCAATCTGAAGGGATTCCTTGTGCTCGTATTTTGGTTGTGCTAAAGTCATTAAAAGAGATTCCTGCATGCTTTAAAGTTGATAGATGGACGAAACTAGCGGCCAAGAAACCTATCTTTGAGCTTGACACAATTATGTCCACAAGCTATGTACAAGTGGGGCAGCAAAATAGGATCATTTCTGATGCCTGGTCACGGTTGTATAAGTGCATGGATTTGGCAGGGCGGGATGTAGATAAGTTGCAATATGTGATAAATGCAGCCGAATCAATTCAACAGAAGTTTGAAGAAGTGGTTGGTGGTGGTTCTATGAGTAATGCATCTACAGATCTCCAAACATATTTTGGGTGTACGGTGCCAGATATAGTTGAAATACAACCCCCTCTAGTTTCGGTCACAAAGGGAAGAGCCAAGAGAATGAAGACAGGAGTCGAGAAAGTAATTGAGCAGCAAACGCATGCACGGATGTGCCACTACTGCAAGCAAGTTACCTCTCATGATAGTAGAAACTGTCCTGAGAAGAGGAACTAGTGCACTATGTCAAAAGTATGTATACCGATTTTTGATTTGGCATGTTTTTCACTTTAAAAATATTGATTCTTTTTCTAAGATTTTATTCTTTTTGTATTTTCCTTCACTTGTTTGCAAATTGTTAATCACGTGTGTTTAGGGTTCGTGTAATTGAATCGTGTTTGATTAGGCATCACTTCATTAATTCGTGCTTGTATGTTTCAAATACAGATTTCCATAATTGAAGACCATCAGCATCCGCCTACGCATACATACACATACTCTTCAAGTTGTCTTATTTGCTCAGAATTGCTTATTGACGGGGCTATGAAATCTTTGACGTTGTGACCAAATCACAGCCTAAAACAGTTAGTTAAGCTTTCAAACTTTGAGTGGAGCTCTTAAACTAGCTCCATGACGTATTCATAAAAGATTAGATGAACACATAGTTGATTAGATGTAGATAAAAGATTGAATGAACATAAATAGTCAGTTACGTACATGCATATTAACTACAATCAATTGTTCATAAGTGGACTGGGTTTTGCTCTAAGGATGGAAGACGATAAAGGGAGCATTAGCGATGCCACTGATGGTTGAAGGATACAAGATGGGGCTCATCAAATTCGCGATCATTACATGTCGAAAGCCAGAGTAGTGATTCTGCAAGTCACAACCACATAAATGCTTGACCAATAGGTTCCTTTATAGTGTCATTGCCATTGCTCAATGCCAGCTAAAGTGTTAGTACACAATAATTGGGGTAGCATTTTCTCTTCTGTAATAAATTTTGTTTAGAATTTTGTGTAGCTTCCATCTTTACTTGCACATTCGGATTCAATCATATGCTATAAGGTAATGGCTATTTGACAACTCAATTTGTCCGCTTGCTTTGATGATGAAATGCTTTGTTCTTTTTTTTTTCCAGGGGGCAAATGAGGCACGAAGGTTGATATAGGTAGAATTTAAACCCAAGTCTCTGGTAACAACTGTCAAAAATTTTATCAATTGTGCTAATTGAGACCACAACTAAAATGCTTTTGTTTATATACCCCACCTGTCCCGTTCAATTTTTTCCCATTATTTTTCATTTTTCTTTTTTGATCTTTGCTTGTCAAACTCCCTTGAATAGATTGAGGCAAGTTGTTGATGCCATGGCTGTTGAGATGCATGTTGGTCTGGCTTCTGAAGGCGGTTCTAAGCTTAAAATGCTCCTCACTTATGCTGATAAACTCCCAATGGGTATCCCTCTTCCTCCCTCCCCCCCTTCTCTCTCTCAGCTTTCGTGGTTGTGTTCATTTGTGGGTATTGGGTTTTGTTTGATTTGGGGGAAATGGGGATCTACTTGGTTTCATGATGATTGATATAGTTTGCGTTTTTGGGTTGATCCCCCTTCGCTGTGTATATCATTGATCAGGAAGTTCCCCTTCCGATGAGCGTGTCATATACATATATAGATAGTCTTTTTGTTAACTGTTTACAAGCAACTTGTTTTTATGGAATGCCTAAATGTTGCTTAGAAAGGGGGAAAATGAGTTGTTTTTACGTCCACGGAATGGGTTTAGGGCATTGGCATCCTAGCTTGCTCCACTTAAACGCCTCATGCCTTGCACATGACCTTCTTGTTCCCTTCTCTTCTTCTCCAACTGCGTGCAGAAATCCTGAAACCTCTGGTGCTGCCCCCCGATGCTAGACCCTTTGCTCTGTAGCTGTTGCTGGTTGACAATGGAAGTTTCCCTCAAAAGCTTATTTTTGCATGCCATTTTGTTATCCTTGTGCCTTTAAAGGTACCACCTTTCTTAATCTTCTTCCCTCTTTCTGTTCGGTTTTTTTTTTGGGTGACATTCCATGCCAATTTCTTCTTTATAACAGAGCAAGCTCTTTTTTTTGTGCCTAGAAAATTCTCCTCGAGCCACCAAGAGCCCGGGACTCCCTTATTCTACTGCTGCTATGTCTAGTTTTTGGTGGGTACCCTCAAAAGTTCCCCTTTGCACCATCATAGTTGGTTTGGTTGCTAAGAAAGCTTGCGAGTTGGGGGTTAGAGGTTAGTATATCTATTATTATATTGTTAAGTTTGATCATAATGCTTCGTCTTATGAAGTTTTTTGCAGTATTAATATCTTCTGTTAGCATCAATGTTATTTGCCCTTGGGTTCTCAACATAGTTTATTTCAGTGTTTTGCTAAGTTGCCATTAACGAGTCTTTTAAATTTCCCTTGTTGACTTCTATATTTGCATTTCATGGTGACATGGAAAACTCCTAGGTTCACTCTGTGGCATTTTTGGGTTGGATTTTCCTAGCTGCAAAATTACAGACAATTGGGAATGTGGTTTGTGTCCAACTCTTTGGTGATCGACATGCTAGAATCCTGACCGAAAGCCTGAAGTACCTTAAAATTGTCATTGGCATACATTCTAGCCTGAACTACCACTATTGAGGAAGTTATTAGTAAGTTGGGTGATGTGAATCATTTTCCACAGTTCCTAAGAAATTTGATTGGATGGTCCATTGTAATATATGCAACTGAGAACAAGTCGGATGCAAGGATTGCAAGTGCAACGCACCGGAGTAGGTGACAACTATAAGAAGTTGTGTACATGTGATAGAACCACCATCTGGGAAGCAAAATCAATTTTGTCTCTAGCAAGGTCTGACAACATACTCATTCTAGCCGCACGATAAAAAAGGGTGAAAAAGGGTCTGATTGCAATGTTCATGCGCATAGCTTGTACAAATATATGGCATTTGTAATATCTTTAGATTTATGATCTCTTATACCTGAATTGGTCAATTGGCTTGTTCATAGAACTATTTTAGGATTGTGAAGACTTGGGCATTTGTAATCTATTTACATTTAATTTATGATCTACTATCCTTGAATTGGTCAACTAGCATGTTTTTTTTTTTAAATTATTGGTCGTGGTGAATACTTATTTCCTACAACTAAATAGGTTCAATGTATCTTTAGAAAATAGATATATAGATGAACATTGAAATTTTATAATGTTAGTGCTTCGCATGTGAACGCTTAAAATATAAAAAAATGAATATTTAAGCTTTAAATAGTGAACATTTAGTAAAGACGTACCCTTCACCGAAGATTCGTTCAAGGCGGTGTAAATATAGTCCTGGATTCACATTACAAAGCAAACAGGAGCAAAGGCAACTACTTTCATATCCATGGAAAGACTCTGAAATTCCATGTGTTAGCTGCAACAATTCAATATTTGAGTATGCAAATCAGAAACCTATTTTTGGAGTTTTGAACTCAAATAGCATATTCTATGTTCCTTTGCTAGAGTTTTACGCATTCACTGAGATTCCGACCTTGGTATACTTATCTCTGTTTGTCCTCTCTGCTGCACTAAGCTTATTTTCAGTGCCATAAATGTGGTGTTGTCTGTATCCGAGTTTTTTTTCTATGTTTTATGAAAAAGTGAAATTGCAACAACATTTATCAATCATCCAATGCAATGTTTCTTGTGCAGGTTTTCTGGCGGTTCAAATCTGTTCAAGTTGCCAATAAGGAGGCTACAAGTTTGAACTTCATCAGGGCAGTTTGAGTACTTGAGTTTCAGAGTCAATAAGTCTCTTTAGTTTCTCCCTCCTTTTCAAAATCTGAGTCCATACCAGAGATCAAATTGAGAAATTCATAAGCATTATATTGCGGGGAACCAACTCCCTCCCCCCTATTCGACAAAAAAACTTGAGACAATCCTGCCTATATATTGGTTGCCTACAATTCCTAAGCTGTTCCATTGACCAAATAGTAATTGAAAAATATGTAACAAGAGTGTCTTACAATTATGTAAATGTGGAAATTTACTTTCTAAGAGAAGGTTTCTATTTAGTCATGTATATACCAAAAAAGAAATTAAACTAGTTCTATAAATGCTGCTCCAACTTACCCTTCATCTCCCCAAGCCGACTAGGAACAAAGTCTTCAGTAGGAACAAGTTCACAATCTGAGTCTCTGGTGGTTCAATCATCAGATAGGCAAACCCACTAGGAACAAAGTCTCTCACAAAACCTACCACATCTTTTTTTCCCAGAAGTCAGAATCGTCTCGTAATGTTGACCAGGAACATCAAATATAATTATTGTGTCAGTAATGACACAAAGAAAATTCACTCTTATTTTCCACATAATAATACCAAAAATCACAACCATGTAGGCTTAAAAGTTGCACAGAACAAAACTAGAGAGAGCTTAACATACTTATAGATGAAAATATGTGTTAAGCTGGACAGATTACCCTATACCGACAGAGGTTTTGGCTCTTCTAACAACAGTCATAGAGTTCTGAAAATAGCCATAGCTCGGACTCTAACCCTTCAGCTAATATTGTTAAATTCAACTGCATCGTTAATCCCAAATTCCCAATAAGATGCAGAGTGCGTTATTTAGAAGATGAAATTATGAAGAAGTTACATAATCCTCAGGCTTGAACAAATGTCTCTAAGCCGTTCTTGCTAGGAAAGTGAAGATTTCAAATACGTCAAGAAAAGTTATCCTATCTTGTGGCGGTTCATTTGGTTCTACTATCAAGGTTAGGATGTCGACCCCATCCTTTACTGCTTGAAACCAAAGCAAACACAAACTTTAACTCCTCCAGAGGTTACCTGTTCTGGTACCTGAGATGATGAGGAGTTGGGTACACATGCAGATTTATTTTGGAATTTGCTTCATTCGGTTTCCTCACCCGTTTGACACCTATAAATATAAGCAAGGGAGATACAAAGGTTGATATGGGTGAGATTTGAAGCTTGAACATAGGTCTTTGGTAACACGGAGAAAGATTTTACTAGTTATGCTACTGGACACTTGATTATGGAAAAGCAGATAGATATTTACTAGGATACAAAGGTTGATGTAGATAGGATTATAACTCTTTAAGTTTCTGATATGATGGATAAAGAGTTTACCAAACAAAGGAGTTACGACTTACAACTATAGGAATAGGGATATTTAGTAAAAGTTACCTATTTTTCAACAGCCAGTTGTGTCTTTTGAGTGATTCAGAGGCTTAATTGTGGCAAGCAGAGAGATTACTGCTTCAAAACCTATTTTTTCATTCTCTTTATTCTGGGTATCATAATGTTGATCATCCTTAGTACAACCAAGCCGGATTAGATCAGACCAATTAAGGCCTGGTTCGTAAAAGGTTGAGACTCCTTTGTCTAACAGGTTAGACCAAGGGCTAGGACCAACTGACCCAACCGGAAAACGCAAAGTTACATGTATTCAAATCTCAGTTTAGACACAAATCCAATAAAAGGGCATTCGAAACTTCATCCAAGGCGTGTGCAAAGAGTCTTATTTTCCAGATAATAATACCAACAATCACCACCACACAGATCAAGCTTAAATGTTGCACATAACAAACATTGAGAGAGGCTAACATCATTATAGATGAAAGCGTTGTGTTAACCTAGACAGATTACCCTATACTAACATATTAGCATGTGGTTTAGAATAATGTTTAGTCAGCAAACAACAAAGAAATAATGATAAACAATAAAGAAAGCAGTAATTTCGCTACAGTATTCTTCCAATGATAAATGCCTTGTCATGCTACATCACAACAAGCAATAGGCACAACAAGTTTAGTATAAAATCCTTCTGGACTGTCTTCTAGTTTAGCAAGGCAATAAAATATATTGATGGATTCCTCGTATAGGTAGAATTCATTAAGCTACTACATTCATGGCATATATCCATTAGTTTTGAAACTGAATAGCCAAACATAAGCAGCAGTATCCTAGAACTTCCCAGTACTTCCTTGAACTTTTGAGCTTTGTAGTTTCATAAACAACTACCATGTTCTTCACCTCTGGAGTAATGACATTGGTAGATGATGTGACGATCTTGTGGCAATATTGCACCCTTAATTTATGAATTCCAACAACCAAAGATTGGAAGAGGGGGAAGCAAGAGGATCCATTAACTTGTATTATAACCTCATAAGATAAGCAGAAACAATAGATAACGACCTGACATCGAGTTACTATACATAAACAAATTTTATCAATTCTTTTTGGGAAAAAAAATTTAAAATAAGAGGAGAACAAGAAAACATATTTCCCAAACAATTAATATCAATTTGATGCATTTTTTTATTTTTGGGGAGAAGGGAAAACCCTTAATAAAAATTTATATAATATCCTCAATGAAAATCCTTTAATCCAAATAAATCCATTTTAGTGTCAATTTGACACCAAACTAGGACAGCACCCCTACCAGTTGAATCACCTCTAAACATATATAGCATTACTTTGAACACCAACTGTACTTTTTACGATCTATTGTGGGCGCTAATTTTACTCAACATAAAAATATCAATAGCCAACCCAAAAAATAATAGAAGAAAAGGAGGTTGTGTCTGCCAACACAATACAAATATACAATACTATTACATTGCATACCGTTCTCTACCACATATAATACCAGTATTCCATCTCACCCAAGTGACCCAACCCAACAGGGATGTTAACACAGAGAACTTAGAACTCAAAATAGTATCCAATGTCCATGCATTTGAGCTAAGCACCCCCCGGGAAAAAAATACATGTAAAAAACCCATGAGAATGATGACCCCCCCCCCCAAAACAAAAACCAAAAAATAAAAAAGCAAAGGGGTTCATGAATATTACCAATTGATTCTCTCTCATTTAATAATGATGACAATAGGTAATGAAAGATCAAACACTTTTAAATGAGAAAGCCTATAGCATGCTAACCTCATTCTTCCTCAATCCAACGTCCCAACGGGTGGCCACACCTTTGTATTCCTCCATATGCCTCATAACATAAATACCTCCATTATGATCTTGTTTGGAACTGTCGATTTTCCAAGGCATATCTATGTGTTTTTCTTGAAACTGTTGAATAGAAGTGCCTCTCCTATCATCACTCCATTCCTTGACAAGATATTCTCTCAAAAGTGTACTCTGCTTGGTATGAATATGATTTTAAAAAAAATAGTATCATTATCTGCTTCATTTGAAAAATAATAAAACAAAACAACAATGTGTAACCTCACCAAATGGTCTGTGAAGAACTCTTATAGGCAACTATCCTTTGGCTTTTTTTTTTCATATGGTCTATTATATCTATAGTTTTGTCCTTGAAATTAAAGCAAAGAACAATTTGTCTTTTCTTGTGTACACAATAGAAAAACACCTGAAAACCCAACATAAAGTTTTTTTGGCAATGTAGAATAACATACCCATCATGTTGATAACCTAATTTCCAAATAATAGATACCAGCAAAAACAGTTACAAAAAAATACATTTAAAAGTAATGTGTTTGAGTAAATTTTACCAAGTCAACTTCCTTGAATTTGACATGCAGAGTCAATGACAGCTCCTCATTTAGCCTATGAAAGAATGCAGCTTATGCTTGGGCTTCATCTTTTGTCTTGATGTATAGATCCTTCAAGGCAAAACCCAAAAAAAAAAAAAAACGAGTTTTACTTGACTAACCGTTCATATGTAAAACCATATATATACATGTGAAAATGTTATATAAGAATCTTTTTAATTGACTTACCAATGCTTCACTTGCAAAGAAAACCTGCTGAACGCCAGATCGGTCTCTGTATTGCTCACGTACATTCAGTATATGCTAAGGCTGTCAAAGTCTGACTCGACACGATAACCCGACCCGAACCCGACCCGAATTTACTGAGAGAAACATGAACCCGACCCGAACCGAGCTTATTTCGACCTGAAGTCGACACGATTTGACTATTTATTGTGAAAACTTATTATTTTTCAGTTTTGAGCAAATCTAAGCTATTTTCAAAGCCGAATACAAAATTGACCAATTTATTAAATGGGTCGAACCGACCCGACCCGACCCGACCCGTTTGATAGCCCTAGTATATGCGCCCAAATATTGATAACGGTTTTATCAATGTCATTATCCCCAGTAAGACTTGAAAGCACAAGTCTTGTAGCCACATATTATGTATCATCATACAACACTTGGCTACAAAAATAAATAGATAAATTGTACCTTTAATATGAGTTTCCTGAGTCTCCTCATAAAATTTTATGACTGCAGGTGAGCGGTCTAATATGTCGTCAGGTATAGATATGGCCCTGATGTTTCCATAACGTTAGCCAAGCATTGTTAACAAGAATTCTGTCAATTTTTGAGTAAACTCTTTCATCAATCTCATGTTTATTTGACCAATTACAAAACCAAGCTGAAAATTGTAAATCCATCCACTTGCAGGTATCAACAAGCACTCTGAAGTCCATCACTCATGAATTGCTACTGTAGTTCAGCCAATTCTATCTTCATCATTTAGAAAACTACATTCAAATCTCCTAAAGCACACCATGCTCTAGTTGTTTGTGCAGCAATAGAAACTATTCACGTATGAACAACTTGGCTATGCAACTCAGGACAACAAAGAGTGAATCAATCACCCACGTCATATTAGTTATCAGATGGATATAAAAATCAACTCAGAATAACAAAGACAAAAATAGACATATTAGATATGTACCATTTCGTATATTACTCAATCCACTAGTTGACTGGCTCATGATAAACATAACTAAAGTATTTTACTGATTGCATTGGTTAATATCCTTTCTACAGTCAATGAACCAATTCCATGAATGCACATAATTGTGGTTAGCTATTCTCTCAACTTTAACCTCATAAACAACAGCTACAAACACATCTTCCTTTATTTAAAGGGGAAAAAAGAGAGGGGCGGAGGATGGGGAAGGGAAAAATGAACTAGAGAAATTGCTAATGACAAACTACTATATTTCCAAAGCAATGACATGAGCAAATGTTTGTATAGTCTTTAGTAGCTTTAGCAGTTTAGCCTTTGTAAACCCATTAAAATCAATCAATGCAGTGTAAACATTAATAATGGTTAATTTATTAATCTTTTATATACATTCATATATTCCTTAAATTACCATATCCACAAATCTCAAAAGCAGAATGCTAGAGAAAATATTAATGGTCAATGCCTAATTTAAGAATCACCTAGCTTCGACAATCCTTTGGGTTCAAGTTGATGAAATGCATACTAGGAAGTGTAAACAGTGTTTAGTTACCTTTGGTCTTCTGACGAGTTAAACACAAAATCTCCATATAGCTTTGGTTCATAGGCTATTGCCCCAAAGATATTCATGTTCCTTTGTATATAAGGAGAGCACAAAAAAGGTGTGAACTCTTTCCTTTCCCGGTGAGGATAGTTGCGTCTTTCTAACATTCTGTTTCCTGCATCTCCTTTCAAAACACAATTTGATATTAGTCAAGTTCATAAAGTAGTACTTTAAAGGAAGAATAGTAACTAGCAATGCATCTAAGATTTTTTAGGAAATCCCAAATAATGATGAAGGAGAAATGGAGTAGCAATGCATGTAACATTGTGTTTGCATCATAGGGCCAGCAAGTGTGTCATGATAGAAGACATATTCAGTTATTTCAACTCTTACTATGTCAAATGTGAAATTCGTTAACAAGACATATTCATTTTTAGTTCGCTCTCCAATCCTATCCAAATGATAAACAAACTGCATTAATTAGCTTAAACACTCACAATTCTTCACAAGCTAAATGGGCTCTTGGGCAGTAAAGATAGACTTTCCAAAAACCTGAAATACCCATTAACAAAGAAGTCCCAGTGTTCTGGGAAGTAACTTCATAAAACTCCATAGCAAAAGACAGCAGATACAAGCTCTATGAGACTGATCATTCACAATTCGAACCCTGAAATAGTAGAAGCTTGTTGGTTATGTACTCTCTTACCTCAATGCTAGTACCTGCCTGTCTCTCAGACATTCTTTGCTGCTAAAAGAACTGTAATGATCAACCACAATCACTCTAGCAACAAAACTTCATAAACCAAGGCAAAATACAACAATTCAAACTCTTGCATATGATGTTCAGTATAACCCAGATTGACAGGACATACCATGCATATCATGAGTCTAGGATATCCCTATTCACATCCATGCCCCAGAGTAACAACTAAGAAAGGTGCAGGGTGTCCTTTGCCCACCATACTTAGGTTTCATTGCACGGTTACTTTCAACTGTAAGCATATTGACTTAAAGCAACCATGCCAATAACTCCCTTATCAAGCAAGATCTTACTGCACATCTTTCTATGTATCTAAGACCATCAAAACCCTAGATCTTGTGCCCAGCCCACAACTCATAAGTTCTAGTATAAAAGGAGTAAACTATTATAAAAGAAACCATCCCTTTATGAAAAGAATGTACAAGTAAACCACAATACTCGTTTAAGTTCGACCAATTAACTATAAAAGTTCACCAAAGTGGTGCAAAAAATTACTTAAAAGTTCGTCTCATACAAAAAGATACTTATAAAGTCCAAGCACACATGTCAAAATAAATCAGATTATTATTAATTCATATGAAATCTGCATAGTATTTAGGTAGAGATCTATATATCATAATCAAATGTCATTGAAACTAATCCAAAAACCCTTACTCTTGAAACCACAACCACATCCCCTAGAACTATTATAGTCAAATGTCATTGAAACAAATCCAAAAATTTGCAGCAACATACTACACCCTTATCATTTTATAAACACTTACGTGCTGCAAAATGAGAGTATTTTCCATTTTTGTAAGACAATAGGGTGCTTCCCAAAAAAAAAAGCTCAGAATTGTGTTGCTTTTTGGGCCACTACACCAGCATATTTAGAGTGGCATCCAACCCTTTTCACCCCTCCTAAAGAAAAAAGGGTGGAAATAGAGAAATAGACAGACAAAGAGGACAAAGAAACTCCAAAAAAGAACACAGACACAAAGGTGGAAACATACCTATTGGTACTTGCATGCTATTGGATCGCATGGACCTCGTTGTTGGTCTTGTTGACACTTCCTCCATAATTCCTTTGCCTTTGCCAACATAGCTTACTTCTAGTACATCTCGTAATGAAATGTTCGCATCTAGCTCTCTTATCACAATTCCAGTAGCAGGGGCAACACTGTCTCCTTGAGGCTCAGCTTGACAGATGAAGATTTTGTAACACAACTATGTGGTTTCCCAAAAAAAAAAAGAGCAATAATAAGGTACAACTGATTGGTTTTCTTTTTTGTCTTTTTTTTGTTTGCCTTGTTACTAGTTTTCTTCTAATCTCAAACATGTTAAAAATATACATGCAGTTGATCTAATGAGCTGCTTTGTTCATGCTTGCTTCTGTGTGTGTGATTTTTTTGGCAAAACATAACTCAAAAAGTGGATAAGTACTTGATTTTCTTCTGTGAGGCAATGTTTACATTCATTATGCTTGTGTTAGGCCATGTTTACATTCATTATGTAAAGAGAGAGAGAGAGAGAGAGAGAGAGAGAGAGAGAGAGAGAGAGAGAGAGGCCAAGGAACAAAAGTGGAAACATACCTGTTGGCAATTGCATGGTTCTGCATTGCATGGACCTCGTTCTTGGTCTTCTTGACACTTCATCCATAACAGCTTTGCCTTTGCAAACATAGCTTGCTTCTTGTACATCTTGCAATGGAACATCGACATCTAGCTCTTTGATCACAACTCTAGTAGCAGGGGCAACACTCTCTTCTTCATGCTCTGCTTCAAGGCTGAAGAGATGAGTGGCTGTTTGCTCATTCTCTACTTAAGACAAGCCGAGGCTGAAGCTTGGCGGAGTAAATTGAGGGAAGTGATGTTCGCTTTTTTGGGCAGTCAAAAATTGCTTCTCAATTGCCTGAACCGCCAACAAGAAATCTTCCAACGCATAGGGGTCGAGTGAGAGTACGGTTTGGTACTCTTTGACTTCCCTGGCAAAGTTGTCTTTGCAAACAGTGCATCAGTTGTGGTTTGCACAGCTATTGTTCTTACTCTCTTTAGTGAAGCATGTGCGTCAGGAACCAACTTTTCTAATTCCGGGATCACCCCTGCCAAGACAGAGTAGTGGTGATGATCTCATTGCTCGCCTTCTTAGCATCCTCAAGAAGTGCCTAATCAAAACAAAGACAAGCTAAGCAACATAAGGTCGATGTTGAGTCTGAGTCCTAGGTTGCATTCATCCGTGAGACTTCAAACAAGTCTACCTACTTGGGGGCTCTTTTGACATTTCCTTATGAATTCACATCAAATCAAAATACTAAACAATTAATTATATTTCAAGTTTAACTTAAACTTGGATTTGATGGTCAGGGCACGTGACAAGAATATGTGAGCGTTATATCCACTTCTAGATATCACACACGAACATAAAAGTATGGCCATTTACCAATTGCATAGACACCTAAATGTTACATATAGTACAGAGCAAAGAGTCTAACGTAGTGGGTCATATACCTTAATCTTTGGTCGTACTGTATCATGTTCAGCTTCAGCAGCAGCTTCAGGGGTTGCATTAGATGGTTCCTCTTCATGAACCACTTGAGCTTCATCGGGCCTTTCGGTCTTATGTAGACAGTCCTCAAGGGCACCTTTGCCAAAACCGACTTCAAATTCTTGTTCTTCCCTTGATTGCACTTTATCATTTGTCCATCCTCTCAGGGTTGGAAACTGATCTTTGAAAATAACCCGATCAAGATACCAAAGCTGTGAAAATAAGAAAAAAGTTCAATTTCTTTTTACGAAACTTGCATGAAAAATTAGATGATGTAAAATTTTAACGATTCCAATTAAGTGCATGAATAAAATGAGTAAATAGAAATTCTCAATGTACCATTAGGAAGAGTATTGGCCCTCTAAAAAACCTCAAGGTCTTCTTTTTCCACTCATCAACTGATGAGACAAGGGCTCCCATTGTGTATTGCGCCCCATTTAGTTCTCTCACTTTGCTTAAATCCAATAATGCATCAAGTACCAAGTAATTCACTTCACCTCTTTGGTTCCCATTGATACAACTAGACACCACAAACACTATGAAGTTTCTTTTAAATTCTTCTCCCCCATCTACCTGACTGCAAACCATCTCAACCATCTTCCCAGATTTAGGGACACTATCTCTGTCAGGCCATTGTTCTTTCCATCGCTTGAGTAAGGTTTTGAATTCCGCACTAGAATTCATTTCACTTTTGTCCTCAGTCACCTCAAGGGGCCCTTGGGAAGAGCAAATGTCATATAGACATCATGCTCAGTGAATCTCAACCTGCCATGGGTGAGGGGCATGGAGCATGAGCAAGTGTCGAAATTGCGAGCTAACCACACTGGTAACTTCCCTGGAATCATGTCAACTTGCAAGTACAAGAAGTTGCCAAAACCAATTTCTTTGATGGCTTCCTTTTGCTTGTCACCCTTGGGTGACATCCGATTGTTGAATTCTTTTGGTTTGCTTTTCTTTGTTTTTGCTTTGTTTCTCAATTAGGTAGTGTGAACACCCATTGAATTGTTGTCTAATGCCACTACTCCTTCTTCTTCTTGAGTCATTGGTTGTGTATCACCCATATCATGACTTGTTTGTGTACCTTGCTGACCATCCGAAGGTGCTGCTTCTAGATCCATTTGAGAGTGTACATTTGGAGGTTCAAGGCTTGGTTGGGAACATTGACCGCGAAATGTTGAGGTAGGTGTGGGTTTGGGAGTTGCTGTCTCCAGAGGGATATACTCCTCCGTGTGTGCAGCACTAGAAGCTTCATTAGATTCGCCAGTAGTTGTAGCAATGTACACTGATGTTGTTCTCTTTGAATTAACTTGAACGCACAATCTTTTTGGTTGAGCACAAAGCTTCTTCCCCTTTCTGTCTTTTTGTTATCCTTGAGACCGTACTTCTAGAGTGTTCACTGGAAAAATAATTTTAATAAACTGATATTAGTATACACCAGACCAACCAAATTAGCCTAAATGTTTGCTATAGGTTAGGGTTGTATTAATAAACATCCAGTTAATATACATATTTGGTGGACAATTATATTAAATGAGTTGTACACTTAAAATGGATACATATAAGATTAAATCTACATTTATGAAAGATGATCACATTGGATGAGTGTTTGAGTGGATTACTATTGGAAGTTAGAGGTAATGCATCTTTACATTCAAACCATATCTGCAAAAACATATATCCAACCTCATTAAAAGAAATGCATAAGTTTATTACTCATATGTAAGCAAAAAGAGCATGCGTTAATTGACAAGACTGAATATACAAGGGGATTGAATCAGTTCACTTTCCAAAAGGCACAAGTTCACCATGTTGAACAACCAAGTTTGCTACAATATATGTGCAAGTTCACCACTATTGAAAACGATCTCTCTA
The DNA here is from genome assembly GCA_017589665.1 of Selenicereus undatus. Classification (NCBI taxonomy): domain Eukaryota; kingdom Viridiplantae; phylum Streptophyta; class Magnoliopsida; order Caryophyllales; family Cactaceae; genus Selenicereus; species Selenicereus undatus. Next base: position 31,727,824 of record JACYFF010031956.1, on the reverse strand, counting down.
CATAAAATCATTCATTCAAGAAGGAACAAATTATGAACACGCTGAAATATGGCCTGAAGTTTATGGTGGGGAATATGGACAAGTTCACTAAAGTACCTGTATAAGTTCACCATGATCATTTCTTATTATTTATTCAATTCTTCTTTCTTATTATTCCCAAAAAAGGAGCTAATTAGTAATTTCATATTCATGTAATCGAGTAAATGATTAACATAATACCTTTGAGTGTTTTGCATTTCAATTCCTATATCTCCTTGATGATCGCTCGAGTTTGTTGACCTTTCACTGCTTCTTGTATGAACCATTTTGCCTAAAATGAAAAAAAAAATTCGTTAAGAGTACACCAATCATAAAGCTTGCAAGATAAAAACATATAATTTTCCATATGCAAATTTCATTAATATGAATGTACACCTTAACTAATGCAAATTCACCATCATAAGTAGCCAAGTCATGACCATTTGCCTTTCTCTCTCTGATTCAGAGTGGAAGTGGAATTGATGATGTCCTACCTCATACCATTCTTAGATATTGAATAGGATGAGGCAGGCACAGATAGAGAGCGAAAAATAAGAGAAGTAAGAAAGACATGCAAAAATGGTCGCTGATCCCAACTTCAGGTCGTTCTCTGTAAGAGCAGAGGGTTTCATAAGGAAAGTCATCAGTGGCCACCCTTTTTTTAAAAGAAAAAGGAATGTTTAATTGTTTTGGATCTGGTCAATAGCATTTGGTACTCAAAGTGATGTATCTGCCAGATTATATTGGATCATTGTATAAAAACAATGGGCCTAGATCGGTGGGCCCAAGGGTCAAGATTCATGAACGAATAACTGTAAAACAATGGGCCCAAGGGTCAAGAAAATGACTACTCTTTCCCTGTATTGTAGCCAATGCTTGTTACAAACTGGATGAAGTTGCTTATGACAGGGAAGAGGAGAATCTGCAGAAGGGTCGATCACTAAGATAACTATCCTTATTGATGCTATTGAAATCCTGCCATTTTGCACAGCAAGTAACCTGCCTAATTTTCAGGTCAATAAGAAGCCACATCATGAAGTGTGGAAAGAAAATATGGTTGATTTAGAGAAACGATTCATTTAGAAAAAGAAAAAAAAACATATATGATCAACATCAATGTTCTTTCACTTTGTAAATTAGACAGAAAATTGCACACATCTAATTGTCTATTCCGTACATCATCTTTTAAAAAAATATAATAAGTGACCACGCACAGATTTGAAGCTTACAAGAAATGAATGAAACTGAAGCATCAGACATTGAGACTTCACAAGCCGCCACTCTTTGTTTATCAGAATGAGCCAAATTCCAGTGTATATGGGAGATCAATTTCAAGATTTGCCCACATAAAAAATGTTTATTTAACGGAAAATTGTAACACTCCCAGCCCCTAGGGCTGAAAGCGTTACATTTTCCTAACTTCTTACCTAAATTTTAGGACGAAACGGACAGAATTTTTCCTGAAAACTGAACGTTCCCAGGCTAAACGCCTTACAATAAGTCCCTGTAAATCAACGGAAGCGTAAACATTTAAAACATAAATCAACGGCCACACGCCGGAGTTCATTACTCGACGAGCCACCCGCTTGGAGTACACCAAAAATAATAGTTCATTAATACAGAAACAGTAAACGATACAACTCAACAGTTCACACAACCGGAGTATGGGGTTTACATCCCAAAACATAACCAACTTCAACCAAAAGACATCTAACTGACCGGATGGTTGGCTCATATGGCCATACAGAGCGACTTATAACCAATATGCATTACATGAACTTAGAATACTGATTACAAACGTTTACAAAGTAAAAAGGGCATTACATGACTCCTTAAAGACATAAATAGGCACAAGTGGCACTTTGCAAGCAATAATCGATTCCCGTTGATTCAACTTCTTCCTGTCATAAAGAAAACCTGGGGCAAAAGGGGAAAGAGTATGGGATGAGCAACCACACGCTCAGTGAGTGTCCCCCAACCCCCTTGAAAGCAAAACCGTTGCAGGCAATAATATCTTTATTAATCACATATCACGTATTCATACTATAATATCATAATAGGCATTCACAAAGTTCTTATAGAACTATTACTAACCATAAGCTTCACTTTACCAACTTAACATATTTCTAGGTCCTTAAATGACCAAACTTCTTGACTACAGGCAGTTAAACACTTAGGCAAGCAATGAAGCTAAGCACATAACGTTCTTTCTCATAAACATAACTCATAATATCCACTTAATGAACATTTAGGTCACACGATGACTATAATAATAAGCTACATGTCACATATTGTAAACACTTAAACATGATAGGTTCTCAATTTCATGATAGGTTCTTAGTTTCAATAAAGGTGGCATGTTAGGGACTTGCTTACATATCATGTGACTCTAAACAAACTTAGGATGCACTATCTCCTATATGCTCAATATGTACTTCAAGAAGTCACCACATGATATATCATGGAAACAACATGGCCACTTGCTTGCTTGAACACATGCTTCTAACTATAATGCTTGTACACTCACTTTGAAGTCACATATTCTTTACGATCACATGCTTTGAAGTTTCAAGTATAGACACTTTCGTTTCTTTCTTTGCAAACATAACTCATTCATAAAGTATACTTAGAGCATGCATATAGCACACATAGGAAACTTTCTTTCCTTTTTACTGAAAACACTTTATTTACCCATTGAGGCTCTTAAAACTCTTCTGTTAGCCTCTTGAGGCTCTTAGAACTCTTCTGTTAGTCTCTTGAGGCTCTTAAAACTCTTTTCTTTCACCTTGGTTGCATAATGACCCTTCAAACTTTCTTTCTGAAATATTTCAAAAGGCAAAGTGCCAACTGCTTTTCTTTTGTAATAAGAAACTACTTCTGGGCATAAGATCATAAAGTGCTGGTTGGGAGAGATCTACACTCAATCCCCTAAGCTCTTACTGCCGGGATGGCAACTAACTTTTTGGACCTTAACCCTCGTCAGGGTCTCTAGGGACTACTCCCTAGGCTATATAGAGATTCCCCCGTTCAAGCAGGTTCACTCCCTACCTGATGTCCCTATGCACTTATCTTAGCCATTTAAACTGGTCATAACGACTACTAAGTTTGTTGCCTCTCACAGCGAAATCTTTTATCATACAACTCACGCTTTTGTAAAACTCTTTAGGGATTCCCCCGTTCAAGCGAGTTCACTCCCAAAACTGCTTTCATTTACTTAAAATAGGCCATCATGCAATAATAGTTATGGCTACTATCATTTCAAAACATGAAATCTTTCTTTAAAAACTCACTCTTATGCACATAATGCAGTCTAAGCATTTAAGCACATATATTACATATATCACATTTAAGCACTTCGTATCAATCATATCAATTCAACACAATAAGCCACAAATGGCCTTGCAATCCACACAATTGCGGTTAATTCACAACCCAGTCTCCCTCCTCACTTTCACCGTACACACAAGACCTCAAACGCTCATAATGTTATCCTCAAACCATCCAACTACTAGCTCGTTTCATCAATTTATTAGTCATAATAAGTTATCATATAGACTTATTTAAAAGAGGGTGAGGTTTAAGCTCTTACCTGAGCAAACAGCACCTTTCAGCCACATATGACCATATTTAGTCGTCAATTGACAACACCTTACTAAGTAAACCAAACATGATTCAAATCTGACATACACGATGTATTTTAAAGGAAACTTTCGTAAGCATGAACGTACTTCGCATGAAACAAAGCACATCTCAATAACTTCAAGTTTAATTCAATTACAAACATTAGTTAGTTTAACTCGGATCGAAGCTAAGCATACTAAACTAACTTCATTTTTAACCCTTTTTATACATTAGCTAACTTTAGTCACATTCAAGCTAACCACGTTCTTATAACTTCAAAATTAATCCCTTTTTATGCATCGTTAAACACTTGAATCGAAGCTAAACATATTAAACCAACTTCGTTTTTAATTCTTTTTATACCTTAACTTACTTTAGTCGTATCCAAGCTAACCACGTTCTTATAACCTCAAAATTAATCCTTTTTCGTGAATCGCTAAATACTTGAATCGAAGCTAAACATATTAAACCAACTTCGTTTTTAATTCTTTTTATACCTTAACTTACCTTAGTCGTATCCAAGCTAACCACGTTCTTATAACCTCAAAATTAATCCTTTTTCGTGAATCGCTAAATACTTGAATCGAAGCTAAACATATTAAACCAACTTCATTTTTAATTCTTTTTATACCTTAGCTTATTCTAATCAAATTCAAGCTAACTACGCCTTTATAACTTCAAATTAATCTCTTTTCATGCATGGTTTTCATTCAAGTCCAATTCACGCATGGTTCCCTTTATACGCACATAACTTGCATCGATTTACAATCTCAGGCATAAATTAACCAAATTGTTCGAATCTAATCATGCACAGCCCATTTCTTGACATTTCTAACGAATCTAACAAACCCTAACTTGACATGCAACATCAATCTGCTGAAAACATTTTCGAAATTAATACTAATTTAGGAGGTAAGGAACACCCACCTCGATTCCGTGCTAGAGGACTCTTTCTAAGCGTTTTCGAACTCGATTTGGATAGTAGGAAGCTTCAATCTTCGACCCAATTAGTCCCAAACGCACGCCCAATAGCTAAGACCAAACCCTAGCCCGAATGCGTCACTTGACCGAAACCCTAGGTCCCGAATTGGTGACGCTTGTGGCGGATTGAGGCTCGATTCTTGGCTCTAATTTATAGAGGAGGCTAGGATAGAGGTAGGTCGTCGGTTTTCGGCAGGTGGACGGCCGGTTCTGGCTAGGAGATGCGTGGGGATAAGGCTGTGTGAAGTGGATGCGATTTGGTGGTGGAATGGGCGGCTGAGACGCGTGGTGTGGGGGACCGTTCGTCCCTTTCTCTCACCGGTGACGTGTGCTGGCCGACGGCAGCGCCAGGTGGCGGATCGCCGGTCGCCGGTGAGAGAGAGAGCGAGGTAGAGAGACGCGCGAGTGAGAGAGAGATAGCGTGGGTTAGAGAGAGAGTGAGGGATGTCGGGGTTCTCTACCCGACTTAAGCCCCCCCATTTATGTTTTAGTTTCTTTTTCCTTTTTTTTGGCTCAATAACATCATTCAACTGATTCCCAGTCCCGTACTCGTTAGTGGTTAGGCTAAACTTAAGTTGAAACGAACTACGACCAACATTTCAGTTTAAAAGTTGGAAATCGATTAAGTAAAATGGAAAACGATTTTAAAAACTCGGTTTAGCATCGATTCAAACATTTTATAAATAAGTAACGTCAATAATAACATAAATCAAGTAATCATCCTTTTTAATGAAAGTAATCGTTTAACAACTAGATTAAACTATCAATATAATTTACAGACATAAACGGCACGAATTGACTTTAAAATCAATAATAGCAATAATAGTCCCTTTTTTTTTTTAATAAAATTACAGCTCCCAAAAGCAAATCTATAATCATTTAACTCATATAGTTACTAAAAATACGATTTTATAACATAAAAAGGTAATACAAGCAACTTAATATAATAATAACGAAAGCGGGTCTTACACTCTTCCCCCCTTACAAGAATTTCTCCCTCGAAATTCTAAATCTAAGTTCGGTCTTTCCTAGAATGCATGCACACAACTAAGATCTACGCGATAGGTTTTCAAAAGGTTTCATTTTGCAAACACTTTCTTTTTAAATCAAAAGGAAATGACGTATGGTATCCAGTCTCCTCCTCGCCAATCCTCTTCAAGCGTCTACTCACTCTATTTAGGCGCCGAGGGAAAATCGCATTGAAGAGGGGCAAATGAGTTGGCATGGACAACCATATTGGAACATGAAACATAGATTTTCGATGGTCTAAGCTCAATTCGCATGACAAGCAATAATGCTAGCCATAGGCATCTATAAGTGCGCATCTAAAGGCATGATAATCGGGACAATGACATATTAAGGTCACACGCTAGTAGTATCATACTAAAACATGAATTCAAGTCACTTTGAAATCACAATGATTAACATGGAGACTCTTATAACTCATTTAGAATAACAAAATGTCACATAGCACCACATAGTATCATTTAAGCATAGTAGCATCACATAGAATCATTTACGCATAATAGCATGACATAGTATCGCATAGTATCAGCAATTCAACATTCTCAAGTTTAGGATCTGGAGATAACATGAAACCGATCGATATGCATATAACAAGCAATTCACAAAATGAAAACATGTATGATAGACAATCCAGGTTCATATGAAAGCAATCATCTTAGTCAAGTTCATTCAAAGGCAGAAAGTTATTGGGTCATTCATAAATGGTTTCAATCTAAAACATGAACTAAATCACTTTTAGGGTCATATCGGTTAACCTTGAGACTGCTATAACACACTGGAGTAATAAGGTTGTCACATAACATCACATAAAATCACTTTAGCACAATGACATCACATGGAATCAACAATTCAACATTTTCAGCCCAAGAGTCACATCCAACATGCATCAATCCATCACGTCTATGTAATAAATAACATGAAAGAGCATAACAAATTCGACCATCATTAATCATGTAAGCATATAACTTAGGAGGTTACATAGCAAGAATATGGATCGATGAGCGGGAATAGGTCCGTACATGTTCACACATCAGTCACAAGATACATAGGACTTAATCATATAGGAGATGAGTAACCTCCGTTATAGTCACGCATATCCCAGTATACCATTCAATGATGCATACCAAGGTAAGTGTTTGAATGCAAAGGGTTGTAGCCACATAAGTATGTTATAGAATATATGCATAGCCAGCCATTTGACCAAAACATAAAGGCTAAGTGCCAAGTAGAAAGTAGCTAACTGTAATTACATGAAGCGACAATTGACGTGGGTTGGACTATTTGGCCAAATTAGGGACACACCCAACAAGAATCAAGTCGAACATGTACCGGGTAGTTCATTTACTAAACCATTCGCTCAGGAAACACATAACTGGTCATCAATCAACTAGTAGAGGTAAGAACAACAGTGTCATTGGTCTTACAGGTATGTGTGTATGCAGCTATTAGCTATGACATGGAATCATAGAATTCATGGAATGCAAATAACGTGTTAGAGGTCAAGTCATGTCCTTATTTACAAAACTTAAATAATTAACTAATCAAGCCACATGCCAAGCCAACTTAAGTCAAGCAAATACCAAAATATGCCTTCATTAAGCCAATCATTCACAGGATACTTGATAATTGCGCATGATGACATGACCCCGAGTATTCTATCATGCCACTTCCTTAACCATGAGATATATACTCTATACACGTAATTCTGGTAGACATAACTCTATTATCATCTACTCATGCATTACATACATCGAGTTCAACTAATCCAACTCTAACACGAGATAACAGTATTGATGGGTTGTAAATGATGATCCAAGAGTCATGGTGTGAAACTAAGTACATGAATCAATCGTTCTAACTATTACAGTCACAGACTCACATGTTCAAGCAAACTCAAGCCAAGCAACTATAAACAAACTCACTTCGTTGGCATTTGTTCACAACACGTTAATGGTTACATACAAAGGTCACATCTATATGTATTCTTATGGTCTTACACGGCACATGACATCATAATAAATTTTTAAGACATGCAAACCCACATGTTGTCACATAAAAGAACACTTAGACACATAAGTATGCGTGTAATCCCCTCTGTTACAGCCTATGGTCAATGGCATGCCTTAAACCTCATCCAATTTAGGAGGAATTGGTGTTGAGCGACTAGAATTGTGCGAGTATGGTTGACATCAATGGCTTCATAGGCACACGTTGTGGTCTTATGAGGTACATCTATGCAATGGTTCACGAGGTCCTACCATTAGCACATAGTCTTCAAGCATGCATACAAAGGTAGCCTCTAATATACTCAGGGGATTTGGAAATCAAAGAAAGAGGGAAGATATCACTTAGTAGGATTACCAATCATAGCAATCATACATGGACTAACATCCACTAACATGTGACATAAAGTGTACAAGCTAACATAAAGTGTGTAATAAATGAAGTCAATTGTACATGAAAATGACATGAATAATCATATGCTAGCATAATGATAACCATAAGTTGTATATGAACTAACACATTTAAAAACATTTAAAGACATTATTTCACTATTCAAGCTATCATACCAGTCAAGTATTACTATATGCATAAACTAAAGTTATAGCAATCAATCTTAACACGTATACTACAATGGCATGTACTCGGAAACCTAAGCTCGCTCATCATAGCTAAAGAATGTAAAGTAAATCTTGACGCGACAACGAACAGATATTAACATTTGGAAACTTTGGATGTCAAAGGTGAAAATAGCTTATCTGTTTTTAACTTCTTCTCTACCATCCTTTGAGTACGTCTGCTCACTCCATTAGGGGGCCCGAGGAGCAAATCGTACTTTAGGGGCAAAGACGAGCTTACAGAAAGACTTTTCAATGGTTCGAGTTTAAAATGACATGCTTAAACTATCGACTGTCTTATTAGAGCGCACAAAAAAGACATTTACTAATCAAAACATAGCTTAGCGCACACAAGAACACGGAAATGGTTTAGGCTCACAAACATCCGATTGGCTCATCCGGATCACCTAAAAGTCAATCAATGAAGTCAATTGGCATGTTAGGAGAATATTGCACCAATGAAGTACTCACAACGTCACCCGAAGGTGTGGTGAGAGCTAATTAACTCCTATACTAACGCATAACTCGCCACTTTCACTTAATCGATCTACTCAAGTCTCACATAAGTCAAATATAGCCGTACTACAAAGCACACTTCCATAAGAACCAGGCATATGTCACATAACCACAAAGTGTTCCTAGGAACCTATATGAGATGCAAGACTCTGGTCGTGGCCTACGGTCGCAGGACCATGCTCTGATACCATCAATGTAACACCCCCATCCCCTAGGGCTAAAAGCGTTACGTTTTCCTAACTTCTTACCTAAATTTTGGGACGAAACGGACAGAATTTTTCCTGAAAACTGAACGTTCCCAGGCTAAACGCCTTACAATATGTCCCTGTAAATCAACGGAAGCGTAAACATTTAAAACATAACTCAACGGCCACACGTCGGATTTCATAACTCGACGAGCCACCCGGTCGGAGCACACCAAACATAATAGTTCATTAATACAGAAACAGTAAACGATACAACTCAACGGTTCACACAACCGGAGTATGGGGTTTACATCCCAAAACATAACCAAC
>JACYFF010031956.1:31664895-31675473 GCA_017589665.1 Selenicereus undatus | reverse complement strand
GCCGTGCTCAGGGTCCCTTAGCCCCTGGAGGGGCTAAGAGCGTAGCGACCGGCCATAAGGTTGTGCTCAGGGTCCCTTAGCCCCTGGAAGGGCTAAGAGCGTAGCGACCGGCCGTGAGGCCGTGCTCAAATGGCCTTAGCCCCTGGAGGGGCTAAGAGCGTAGCGACCGGCCTTGAGGTCGTGCTCAATGGCCTTAGCCCCTGGAAGGGCTAAGAGCGTAGCGACCGGCCGTGAGGCCGTGCTCAGGGTCCCTTAGCCCCTGGAAGAGCTAAGAGGGTAGCGACCGGCCGTGAGGCCGTGCTCAAATGGCCTTAGCCCCTGGAGAGGCTAAGAGCGTAGCGACCGGCCTTGAGGCCGTGCTCAATGGCCTTAGCCCCTGGAAGGGCTAAGAGCGTAATGACCTGCCGTGCTCAATGGCCTTAGCCCCTGGAAGGGCTAAGAGCGTAGCGACCGGCCGTGAGGCCGTGCTCAAGGCTTTTAGATCCAAAGGGCGCCAAGGGCTTGGCGCACGGCATTTGGCCGCGCTCATGGCTCTTAGTCCCACGGGGGGCCAAGGGCGTGGGGCACGGCAATTGGCCGCCCTCATGGGCCTTTGGACCCGAAAGGGAGTCAGAGGCGTGGTAAGCGGTACTGGGCCGTGCCTCATGCCTTAGTCACCCTTTAAGGGTCACGGCTGTGACATCCTGGGCCTATGTCTTGAGCCAGGCTATTGCTTAATTACCACGTGGCATCCCTTTTGAGGAAGCGTGGTTATCGAGGAGCGTTGGGGCACGCGAACCGTCTCTTGGCTCTATATAAGGATGGGGTCTTCACCACCGTAGTCATTTGTGCCATACTTTTACAACCAATTTAGAGAGAGAAACAATTCTAGAGAGAGAGGCTCTGACATCCTCGTTCCTTCCACTCCCCAGATTGCCTGGCTACTTCCAACAAAATTTTTATTTCTTCGACATTCTCAGGTACATGCTCGCCCCTTTTGCCGCATTCTTTGTATGTTATGTCATCTTGTTCGTCTAGTGGGGATGTCTCCGAGGAGCAAGTCGGTCCTCTCATGGAGGGCCGGCATCCACAACTCCCCAACCTCCCGGCCTTAATTGATGGCCGTGTGGTGGCTGGACTCCCCGGAAAGAATAAACCAAGGGAGCCAAAAAAGGTCCCTTACGCCGTACCCATTTTTGAACCTGGCACTCCCTCGTGGTCCAGCTGCGAGCATTCTTCCACCCCTAGTATTTTAAGTCCCGAGGTGACTGTGACGTATCTATGGGAGGTTACTATTGCTAATTTTGTGCCCGACTTCCAGGTCCGCGGCATGGCGAAGACGAAGTCAACCCCCCGTATCCGGACTCCAGACGAGCTTTTGGCCGAGAGCTCGATAGATAATGTTTGCTCAGTTCTTCCTCAGTCTAATATGGAGGTCCAAGTTGCCTCCTCCAGTTCTAGTACGTCTTCTCGACCTGGCTCATCCAGTGGGGCCTCGGGGTGCTCATCTTCATCCGAGGAGGCGTCAACAAGCTCTTCGTCCGAGTCGTCAGGTCCTGGCAATTCGGGGCGCGCGCGCCATCAACGTGCGGCCCCTGTACCAGAGATTGTGGCCGAGGGGGTGGAATTTCCCGGGGCCCCAACTCCTTCGGACCTTCAGGACGGACCGGGAAGTCACTTCCCTGACCCGCGGGTAATCTCCAAGCTTAAGAGGTCGGCGCTCGACAAGCAATACCTCCTGCCGGCCGGATATGGCTTTGTAATGCCCGAACTGGACGACACAGTTAATGAGCCGCCCGCGAATTGCATTGCCGTGTACCGAGCGGCTTTGGATTATGGCCTTCGGTTCCCTTTACATCCAGTAATTAAGGATATTCTCAATAGGTATGAATTGGCGCCCGCTCAAATTGTGCCGACGTCTTGGCACAACATCTGCTCATTTGTGGCCACATGTGAACTGCGGGGTCTGACCTGCTCGGCGCTCGCCTTTAGTCTGGTGCATACGGTCCAAAGGGCCCCTAAAGAGACCGGGGACTTGGGATGGTACTGTTTCAATAACCGCCCGGGCCATATGACCGCAATTGAAAAGAAATCGAAAGTTAGATATTGGAAATACGACTTTTTGTTTCTGCGCCGGGCGTCGGGTTGGGGCGACGTCCCTGATTGGAACGAGGGAAAACCGGTCCGCAATCCTTTCGGGGAGCCAACGGCCGAGGAACGGCAAACCGCCCGGTATTTTATGTTCTATATCCATGAAGACGATCGTCCTCGGCCCATCCCCAGATTCATGAGTCAGGCCATTGAGGTCGTGAAAGGTCTCGAGAAGTGGAGGACCAAGTCTAGTGACCGGGAGCCATTAAACTGGTTGCCGAAGCTAAAATTTTTTGCTAACGACTTCTTTCTTACCGCGACCGGTCTATTGATCCTTAAAAATTTTACAAAGGGTACTAAGTTGTCCAGGCGTGTTTTTGTTTCACGTTTTGTGCTGACCTGACCTGTTCTTCTTTGTGCAGATCAAGCAAGGGCGAGACTGACGGTCTTTGAGACCAGGGATGCGACGCCCGAACAGGTGGCCGCAGCCGCCGACCGCAGGAGAGAGGAGGAAAGGCAACTGGCCGTCGTCCAACAGGCTAGAAAGGTACAATATGACCCCTTTGGTTAGTTGCCTTTACGTTCGTCAGAGATTAACTTCACCTTCTGCAGGCGCCTTCACTGGGACCTCGCGGTAAGAGACCTGCTGTGAGTCTGCCTCCGCCCCGCAAGAAGCCGAGAACCGAAGAGGTGACCAGGGGAACTGACCACGAAGCGAATGCCCAAACTGCGAGCCGGTCTTCTGGAGAGCGGGCGGCAGTCGAGCAGAGACGCCGCACACCTCCTCGCGTTACTGCCGCGTCCCCCGTGACCCCAGCTAGTGTCGGTCATTCCTCCCGTCCTTCAGGGAGCTTCATCAAGGCCGACCCTCCTGTTCGCCTGGCCCTCGTTCAAGACATAGTTAAATCCTGAGATTTATCAGCCACCGATGTTTCAGATCCACCGCCGATCTCTGCGGAAGAGATTGGCATGGCGGAGGCTTTTGCCCGAGGTGTCAAGGCCGTATCCGAGTGCCGACACCCAGAAGGAATGGTGAACAGGTATCAGCGTCGGTGCGAACGGCTTCAATCGGACCTCGCGGCCTGTGAGGCCACCAAAAAGGAGGTACAACAGAAGTTGGACCAAGCTGTAGCTGATACGACAAAGGCCCAAGAGCGCGGTTACCAGCAGGGCCATTCCGATACTTTGACATATCTCCGCAAGGTGCTGTTAACTCTTGCAGGAGAATTTGATGATGACCGGTACTTCTAGGCATACCTAAAGTATGTTGACGAGCGTGAGCGAGCCATTGCTGAGGGCCGCGACCCAGACGAAGTGGAGTTCGTCGCTCTATCTGAGGGTGAGGCCACTGCTGATGAACCCACACACCCTCTTGAGGTAGCCGGCCTTTCGGAAGAGGAGCCAGCCGATGACAATGAGCCCGATGCATAGCTGGTGCTACTTTGTCTATCTCATCCCTTGTAATTTTGTAACTTTGCCTTTAATGTCGGTCATGTAAACAATGTTTGTTTTAATGAAAAGGGGATGCTTCTTTGGCCTTCTGTTTGTGTTTCCAATTCTTTCTCCTATTCACACGAGGGTGGCCCCGAAACAGAAGGGCAAAACGCGTGAAGGTCGTGCTTAGGGTCCCTCAGCCCTTGGAGGGGCTAAGAGCGTAGCGTCCGGCCATAAGGCCGTGCTCAATGGCCTTAGCCCCTGGAAGGGCTAAGAGCGTAGCGACCGGCCATGAGGTCGTGCTCAATGGCCTTAGCCCCTAGAAGGGCTAAGGGCGTAGCGACCGGCCGTGAGGCCATGCTCAAGGGCCTTAGCCCCTGGAAGGGCTAAGAGCGTAGCGACCGGCCATGAGGCCGTGCTTAATGGCCTTAGCCCCTAGAAGGGCTAAGGGCGTAGCGACCGGCCGTGAGGCCGTGCTCAATGGCCTTAGCCCCTGGAAGGGCTAAGGGCGTAGCGACCGGCCGTAAGGCCGCGCTCAAGGGCCTTAGCCCCTGGAGGGGCTAAGAGCATAGCAACCGGCCATGAGGCCGTGCTCAAGGGCCTTAGCCCCTGGAAGGGCTAAGGGCGTAGCGACCGGCCGTGAGGCCGTGCTCAGGGGCCCTTAACCCCTGGATGGGCGAAGAGCGTAGTGACCGACCGTGAGGCCGTGCTTAATGGCCTTGGCCCCTGGAAGGGCTAAGGGCGTAACAACCGGCCGTGAGGCCGTGCTCAAGGGCCTTAGCCCCTGGAAGGGCTAAGGGCGTAGCGACCGGCCGTGAGGCCGTGCTCAGGGGCCCTTAGCCCCTGGATGGGCGAAGAGCGTAGCGTACCGAATACAAACAAAATGGCACGAGTAGTCATTCACAGGAATCAAGGAGTACATTACAACTCAAACGTGATATTTCCTTAAATTGCTGCTATGCCATGCCGGGGGAACAGGAGTGCCGTCAAGAGTTTCTAGCCGAAATGTGCCGGGACGAATTTGCGAGGCCACCTTTAAGGCCCTTCCCAATTGGCTGTTAACTTGCCGTGTTCCGTTGCGCGGGCAACGTTCTCCATGCGTCTGAGCACCAAATCAGCGACTCGGATGGGTGTCATCCGGACTGTCCGATTGTGCCTTCGTGCGATGCGGAGTTTATAGAGGGCCTCTCGGAGCATAGAGTCGCCGCGGATCGAGGGGAGGAGATCCAGGGCCTCTCGTACAGCTGCATTGTTTGCTGCTTCTTGAAATGTAGTTAGACGATGTGTATGAAGTGCCACTTCCATGGGAAGAACGGCTTCAGAGCCATAAGTGAGCATAAACGGTGTCTCACCGGTGGCAGTCTTCTCAGTAGTCCGGAGGTTCCACAGGACGCCGTGCAGCTCGTCTGCCCAGTTACCCTTGGCGTCATCAAGTTTTTTCTGAATACCGTGGAGGATGGATTTGTTGGCTGCCTCGGCCTGTCCGTTAGTCTGGGGATGCGCCACAGCCGTGAAGCGAGCCTGACATCCTAAACTACTTAAGTAGTCGGTGAGTTTGCTAGTATCGAATTGCCGGCCATTGTCGAAGATCATGGTGCGGGGGACGCCGAATCTGGTGACAATGTTTCGCCAGATAAATTTGCGCACCTCCGCGGTGGTAATGGAGGCAACGGCCTCAGCTTCGATCCACTTGGTAAAGTAATCTACAGCCACAAATAGGTATTTGCGCTGGCCGGTTGCCCTGGGAAAGGGTCCCAGGATGTCCATACCCCAGGTGACGAATGACAGTGGGCTGACAATCGGCGTCATCAGAGTTATGGGAACGCGTTGAACGGGTCCGAACCGCTGGCATTTGTCACAAGTCCGGACTAGCGTCATTGCATCTTCCCGTAAACTAGGCCAGTAGTAGCCAGTACGGAGGGCTGTTACGGTGAGCGCCCGCCTGCCGAGGTGCGAGCTACAGATGCCTTGGTGCAATTCTTCCAGAACCTTTCTCCCCTCTACTGGGGGTATGCACCTCAGAAGGGGTCGGGCAAAGGAACGCTTGTAGAGGATTCCTTCGTACAATACGAACCAATTTGACCGCTTCTTGATTTTCTCTGCTTCTTTGGCGTCAGTGGGCAACGTGCCCTCGGCGAGATATGCACGGATAGGCTCCATCCACGTGGGGCTCCGGTCCAGCCATGCGACCTCATGCAAGCCGATACTTCTATCCGTCAAGGTCTCCCACTGAATGTTCTTCGGCCGGCCGTCGTCAGAGGAACTTGCGAGTTTGGACAAAGCATCGGCCTGCCGGTTTTCAGAGTGAGGGATGTGCGTGATGGCAAAGTGCTTAAGCAGCTTGGTGGCTTCGCGAACCCTCCAGACGTAGGCGGCCATAACTTCATCCTTTGTTTCATAGTCCCCGTTGAGCTGACTTACGACAAGTTGCGAGTCAGAAAACGCCTGGACGTGCTCGGCCCCTGCGGTGTGACAGAGCTCTATTCCCGCAATGAGGGCTTCATATTCCGCCTCGTTGTTGGATGCCTTGAACATGAATTTGAGGGCATGCTCGTAACGTGCTCCGAATGGGCTTTCCACAATGAGACCGGCCCCACTACCCTCCTTGGTGGAGGAGCCGTCGACATACAAGTTCCAAGGGCGCGGTTGGGAGTGTTGCCCCACAGGTGTCTTACATTCGGCGAAGAAGTCAGCCAACGCCTGTGCTTTGATGGCTCGCCGGGGCTCGAAGGCCAGATCGTAGCGCGAGAGCTCCACAGCCCATTTCAAGAGGCGACCTGATGCATCCAACTTCTGAAGGACGCTTCTGAAGGGTTGGTCAGTTAAAACCAAGATCTTATGGGCCTCGAAGTAGGGCCGCAGCTTCCGACTGGCCATTACCAAGGCGTAGGCGAACTTTTCAATGAGGGGGTAGTTTACTTCTGCGCCTACTAAGGCATGACTTACGTAATACACTGGTACCTACTCCTGTGCTCGCTCGGCCACTAGGACCACACTGACCGCATGTTCTGAAACGGCCAAATATAAAGTCAACACTTCCCCCTCTGTAGGACTAGCAATCTGCGGCAGTCGAGCTAAGTATGACTTCAGCGCTTGAAAGGCCTCATCCGCCTTTTCATCCCACTGGAAATTACCCCACCGGCGTAGAACGCGGAAGAAAGGTTGGCACCGGTCGGCTGATTGAGACATAAAACGGCCGAGGGCAGCTACACAGCCTGTCAAGCGCTGAACTTCCCGTATAGTTTTGGGGGACTGCATGTCCAGGACGGCCTGAACCTTGTCTAGATTTGCTTCTATGCCGCGATTACTGATCATGAAGCCAAGAAATTTTCCTGATCGCACTCCGAAAACGCACTTTTTAGGGTTGAGCTTCATGTTGAACGCTCGGAGGATCTCGAATGTTTTTCGCAAATCAGTGGGGTGGTCAGTCTGGAGCTTGCTCTTGACGATCATATCGTCCACATACACTTCCATGGTCCGCCCGATTAATGGCTCGAACAGCTTGTTGACGAGGCGTTGGTAAGTGGCCCCGGCATTCTTTAAGCCGAACGGCATGACTTTGTAGCAGTGGAGTCCGCGGTCGGTTATGAACGCCGTCCTTTCCTGGTCTTCTGGGCATAGGGGTATCTGGTGGTACCCTGAGAAGGCATCCATAAAGCTAAGTAGGGCATGGCCGGCAGTGGCGTCCACCAGCTTGTTGATTTTTGGCAGGGGATAACTATCCTTCGGGCAGGCCTTGTTTAGGTCCGTAAAATCCACGCACATCCTCCATGCGCCGTTGGGCTTTTTCACCAACACCACATTCGAAACCCACTCTGGGTACTGGCATTCTCTAATAAAGCCGGCTTCTAGCAGCTTCTGGACTTCCTGACTTGCCGCGGCCGCGCGCTCAGGGCCCACGTGGCGCTTCTTCTGGACAACCGGCTTGTGCCTTGGATCGGCATTTAAGTGGTGCTCCATTACCGCAGCAGCTATGCCGGGCATCTCGCTGGGGCCAAAAGCAAAGATGTCCTTGTATTCTTGCAGAAGACAGACGAGGGGTTGACGCTCTGAGTCGGCCATTCCGCGCCCGAGCTGTACCGCGCGCTCTGGCCGCCCCTCTTCCAATGGTATATGTTCGACTTCGTCTTCAACTTCTGCCCGGCGTCGGAAAGTTCGACGGCGACGGAATGAATTACCAAGGTCTCGGGACCCATCACGGCAGGATTCCCCTTTGCCCTTTTTGCTGTTGCGAGTGGTACTGCGACCTCTCGCTTCCGGGGTCGCTCGATGAGGGGTTTTATGCTAACTAGGTAGCACTCTCGGGCCGTCCGTTGATCCCCCCGGAGCTCGCCGACGGCTCCGTCATCAGTCTTAAACTGGAACTGGAGCGTAGGCCGTCCGAGAATCACGTTGTATGCCGTGGGTACATCGACCACAAGGAAATCAACTTCCAAACTTCGGAAACGGGTCTTGTCCTCGAAACGCATCGGTAGGCGAACGGTCCCAGCAGGAGTCACCTCTTGTCCTCCAAACCCCAAGACAGGGGTTGTAATGGGATCGACCGCGCGCCCCGGGTGGGAGAGTTTCTGGAGGCAGTCTTTCGTTATGATGTCCACGGAGCTGCCGGTGTCTACAAGGATACGGCGCACCAACGCGTTTGTAATTTTCATCTCAACCACCAGCGGGTCATTATGGGGGGGTAACTAATTGAGGGGCATCCTTGCCTCCAAAGACCATGGTGGGCGCCATGAGGCTAGACTTCTGTTCCATGGTGAGCACCTGTTGCGCGCTCCTCAGTTGTGCCTTCCAAGCCGAACGTGTCATATCCGGCATGTTGCCGCCCGCGATGGTTGCCACAATTTCTGTTGAGCACTCTTCGTCCCGTGGCTGGGATGACTCGGGGTTTGGCTCCTTCCGCAGCAGGCGCGACCCTTTTCTTAGAAAGCGATCGATTTGTCCTTTGTCTGCGAGCTCATGGAGAGCTTTCTTTAGCTCTCTACATTCGGTTGTGGTGTGGCCGCTCTGTTCGTGGAACTCACAATATTTCCGTGCGTTTTGTGGCCAGGGGGCCATTGTCATTGGAGGCGGCCGACGCAACATCGGATGCCCTCATACCTCCATCAGGATATTCCTTGCGTCCGTGGTGAATCAGGCATCTAGAGTTTCCACTGGTTGCCTTCTATCACGGGGAGCGGGGTTCCTTTCACCCCGAGTGAAACCCCTATCCCCTGGAGCCTTCCCCTTCTTGGGGGCGTCTGGTCCCTTGGCGCAAATTTCAGTGGCTCGGATGAAGTCCGCAGCCTTTCTTAATGCTTCAGCTAAGGTGGTTTCTTTCTGTTCCGCCAAAGAGAACTTAAAACGTCCATTCTTGAGGCCATTCAGAAAAGAGGTGTACGCCACACCGTCTTCCAATTCCGGGATGAGGACTGCCTCCTGATGGAACCGTCTGACGAACTCGGCTAGGAACTCCTGCGGCCCCTGCTTAATTTTTGACAAGTGAATGCTAGTTCGCCGTTCTTTACGACTCGTAATAAACTGTCCAACAAACTTGTCAGCCAAGTCCTGAAAACAGGCTACGCTACCCTGGGGAAGACCATTGAACCAGGATTGCGCTACTCCCTTTAGGGTGGCGGGGAAGTAACAGCAATACGAGGCATCGTCCACGTCTTGGACGTACATTTGAGCTTTGTAGACCCCCAGGTGCTCCTCTGGATCCCCAGTTCCGTCATACAGATCAACCATTGGCATCTTCACTTTTCCGCATCTTGGGGCGTTTATGATCTCTGGGCAGAAAGGGGTTGAGAAAGAGGGGGCGGCCAAGCGGGCGGCCGTTCCCGATACCTTGATGGGAGTACCGTGGCGCCGTTCAACCTCTATCACAGAAGGACTTCTCGTGTCCCCGATGGGATGTAACCCGCGACGGGGGGAGCGATCCCTCATGTGGAGCTCGTAGCCACTCGCTTCCCTCACCAGGGGACTTCGCGCCCGATCTCGGTTACTGCGATGCTCCGAGCTGCGGCGACGACCGCGCGACTGCTCCCGTATGAGCCGGGAAGTATGTTCCTGCTCCTGAAGCCAACCGGATTGTCGCGAGTGAGTGGCGTAAGGAGTTGAGGCGGTAGTAGACGCTACAGTACGCCCGCGCTCCGACCGACAAGCGACATCAAGTGTAGCACGGTCTTTCTGCCGTTCGTCTTGGAGATGGGGTACTTGGTACGACCTTCCCTCTCGGGTGAGGCCCCGTGAGCGTAGGGACCCCAATTCTTCCCTGGGGGACTCTGCCCGTGGCCCGAGGTGCCCAGGAGGGTTGGAAAGGTTCCTTGCGCCATTCATCTCCAGAGCCCTCTGGACCTGCTCGGTGACCTGTCTCGTGATGGCGTCTGCCATGGTGGACATAAGACCTTGGAACGCGTCAACCGTGACGTAAGCTAGAGGTTCTCGCTGCAAGGCCCCCACTGGCCGAGGACCTGCCCTGGAACTTTCGCCGGCATCCTCAAGCGTGGCGGCGCAGAAGGACCCACGGCTGGCGCGTTTTCTCTGCGCGTCCTTGCTCGTGTCGCATCGCTGACTACCATCGTTACCGCTCCTTCCCCACAGACGGCGCCAAACTGATTCCGTCAGGAATCTGTCTCGTGATTGTGTTGATGACGTGGGGCGAAAGAACGGGTTTATCTGACAGCTGGCGATCAACACGGCATCGTTCTCGTCTCCTTCTCCGACCTGCAAAAAAGGCCAACCCCGGGGTGTGGTCCGGGGAACACCTCTCCGACGGTCAAATCAATTAGATGTTCCAGAAGGTGTGAATGTTATAAAGAGTAAATTCTTCCTTGTCAGCCCCCCACTTTCCCGAGGGAAACAGGTCACTATTTATAGCCTGTTTCTAAAAGGGGTAAAGGAGTAATATTACCTTAACTGGTTGTCTGAGTATCCGGTCCTGTAGCTACTGGGCCTGGAGGAAAGCCCCAAGGGTTGCGTCTCGGGCCTCTGGGGATGTCACCTCGCGAGTAAGCATAGGCTGGATTCCTAAGGAATCTTGGCCCACATAAGTGATCCAATTAACCGCACATATCCTGGGCCAGGCCCAAGAGGTGA
>JACYFF010031956.1:31650567-31663340 GCA_017589665.1 Selenicereus undatus | reverse complement strand
GAATTTTGAGAGACAATGGAGAGAGTTTTCACAACTCAAAGTTCAAATTCATTCAAAAGTTGTCTTTCTTTACAACCCAAGGTCTCCCTTATATAATAGGAAACCTTTAACAAGCTGCAAGAAAGGGGAACAAGATGTCTTACACGTCCAAAAAATAAGGGGAGACACAAAAGATGAAGAGTGCTTTTTGCTTTTTTGTCAGCAACTTTTCAGTTTACAAAGGTCAACTTCAAACAGTTATATCTCCTATGTTTCTCACTCAAATTGGATTCAACAGACCTTGCTGGAAAACTTAGGAAGTCAGCTTTCACGTGCCTCAAGTTTCCAGCCATTTGGAGCTACCGTTTGGGAGATATGGGGCAAAAGGTGCAGCATATGCAAACTGGGACAGTTTCTGCAGCATCTGAAAAATGACTCTTTTTGACTTATTACCCAATGCTAGAACTCTTTATATGTCCTTAAATCTGACATATTAAGGGTTCCAAAAAGTATATTTTCAGCTTCTTATATCCATTTTAAGCTTGAATAATCAAGCTCAGAAAATTGGGTTGCTGTGCTGGAATCGGGGCAGATTGTATAGCTGAACTTTGAGAGCTGAGTTGGATGGCCAAATGACTTGAAATTTGCTTTATTGGAGAGATAACTTTCTGAACTTAAATCCTAAAGCAATAAAACGGATTTAAACCACCTTGAAGCTAGGTGATTAGGGTCACCAAGTTGCTACACTTGCTGTCCGGAATTGCATCTTTTAAAAATGGCATTTTGAAATTCAAGTAAAACTCCATAAAGTGTCTTTTACCATGGAATTCAAACAATGGAGATGAAAAAAGATCTTGCCGAACTTGGATTTGAAATGAAGTTACCCCAAAAGGATTGGATGAGCAAGGTTGTATGTAATGCCCTAGGAGATATGCATCACGTGCTTTGATCTTTGCGCCTGTGGTACACCAAGAAAGTAGCAGTTAGTTAATGGGGTCAATGAAGAAAGAGGATAGGATATTTTTGATGATTGGAAAGTTTGCTGTTTGTTAATTTGCTTTTGAGGATTGAGACTAAACTTGTTAATTTAATGATGCAACTTTGATGTTATGGTGCCATAGGAGACTGTAAATATGACGGAACATTCTTTGTGATTTCTTACTATTCGAAATCATGTAGATAATGGATAATTATGGGATGTAGTTCACTATATAGACTTAGTTTGGTTCAGGTTGCCTGATCAAGATTGCTGTAGAAGGTTTGTCTTGAGCAGGGATGCGGATTACGGGATGCATGAGCATTCCCATTACTATGGTTGGATCTACATAGTTGTACATTGAATTATTGGCGTAACTGGTAAATGATAATTATGAACCAAGGAAGAATAGCTATGCTTAGATCTCTGTCATACCTTTGTACTTCTGATTGGTATTGCTCCTAGATTGCAAAAATGCATTGGTCTTCTTCAACTTCGAAGGCATATGTGCAATTCATTTGAACAGACGGTGTAGTGGTACTGCTCATGGGGGTATCTCTTACAGTGGAACTAATTCTGAGTACACTAGAGTTCTGGTACTTCATTTATCTTTATGCACCTCTAGGAACCCGGATGCTCCTTACGTTGGCAACTGGTATTATATGCAGGAGTGTTTCCTGGGTCAGGATCAATCATTTTTTAATATTTTGCATCTTCTTGGATCAATAATGACGCGTTAACTATCCTTTGTCACATTTGGAGCACCATATCTCTGACATGGATGCTTGAGCCTAGAGGATAGCGAGTGGTCAAAATGACGGAATAAAGCCTTTTTTTGGATGGTTAAATTCACACATTCTGGTTTAACCCCCCAGGGGCATGACTGAAGCCTAGTTTATGATTTCTCTAGTTTCATGGTCTCTTTGAATGTGAGGCCACTAGAAGGAAAAATCTGTATAATATCATCTAGCAGTTCTTTCTTGTTTGTCTGCGTGCGTCTTGCCTAGACCCACTAGGATTGGAGGGTTAAGGTGGTCAATACGCGATAGTCACATGAGGGCAAGAGTGGTCAGAATCTTCACCTTGGGGGCTTTTTTCTTGTTTACTGTTCTTTTACTCTAGGTTTTGTGTTTCTTGATTTTCACTTATACAGCATATAGTGGATTCTGCTACCTTGAAAGTGTTACTTATAAATATGTGATAAACTATTCTTGAGATGGAGTGGGCTCCTGCTTCTAGACTTTTTCTGAAAGTCATTTCTTCCCTCTGCGGTAGTTCTGGGTTGATCTCCTGGAGCATTGAGCCTTACTTTGGCATCTAATCTTTGCATAATTCTTGTGTTGGGAACTTCAGAAGATGTATCCAGATGTACGTGCGCAAATTCTTGAATATGACAGACGTTTTGAGCAGTATGGAAGTGATTTTACATTCTATGACTACAACCTACCAGAAGAGTTGCCTCAAGCAATGAAGCATGCTTACCAGATTATAGTTGCAGACCCTCCTTACTTGGTAAGAATTGAGTTTTTGCAAGTTTGACTGTGACTTGTTGCATGTTGTTTTCTGCATTCTCTACTGATCTTGTTTCTGTTGAAGTTAGTTCAAAATAGCGTATTTTTATCTTTCTCTGGTGTTATGCTTTTTCTCAGATATGCTGACATTATTTCTTTATTCTGTGTGTTTCAAATGCTAAAGTATCCTTTGTCTGTCTATCTGTTTCATTGGCCATAATTTCAAAATGTGACGATGATGTGCTGATCTTCTTCATCTCTTTTGTGGCAGAGTGGGGAGTGTTTAGAGAAAGTTTCTCAAACAATAGCCTTTCTTGCGCAGCGTGGAAAATCTTTAGTGCTGCTTCTAACTGGTAAGCACTGATGACATTTCAGTGTTGCAATTTACAATCTTTGTCCTCCTATGAAACATGGCGATAATCCGCTATCCAACATGTGCATTTGACTGCAATCTCTTATTCCAGTTGCATAGCTTTTTGGGTGAAAACAAGTATTACATCTTCTCTCATAGCGATTAGCTAGGGCAGTAATGGTGTCACGAAGTGCACAACGCTACTTGATAAACTTTGAAATGCTATGTTATTGGTATTGCAGGTTAGAATGTGTGGAGCAGACTGAAATCTGCAATGATGGAATCAAGTTCCCTATTTGTGTTTACTGACATACATCATGGATTATGAAATTTTCCATACAGGGGCAGTACAGAAAGATAAGGCTGCAACGCTCTTGGGTTTGCGTCCCTGTGGTTTCCAGCCTCAGCACACCAGCAAGCTTGGGAATGAGTTCCGACTTTTCACAAATTATGATCCTGGAAACAGAGTAGGAGGTTGGGAGTTGGAGAAGTAGATTCTTAGGTTCGTATTATGTCTCTTCTGCCACATTGTCATATGTCACATCATTGTTATGTAATACTGTACTATTTCTGCCGGGTATGGTTTGTACGCACTGTACTGACCGGAAAATGGTAACCTACCATACTGTAATGGTGCAACATTCTAAGTTAATCAATTGTTTGAAGGTAATTTAAAGTTTCATGTTTTATATGTAAGTACTTACAGAATCCAGTGTCACATACTGGTGCAAAACTGTTATGTTGCCTGCTAAAAACCCATACAGCATCATTGATGTTGGTTTTTATTATTTGTCAATGATTTTGGCTCTGCACTTCCTAATGTGGTAATTTTTGACTGAAACTACAACTCTTCTGACAGGTGCTAAACAACCATATTTTCCAAACTTGACGAATGAAAGCTTTCCCTGTATATCATTTGAGTTTCATCTGTGTAGTGAAGATGTTATCAGCAGAAGAATTTGATTGAGGATGAGAGGCATGTTTGTAGATGGGAATGGTTGGTGATCGTGGTGTACTGATTGTGTTGTGTTATGTAGAACAATGCCACCAGGGGTTGGACCTTCGTACGTGGTATCACCATCCTTGTTCGTCTCACAATGTATCTGCATCCTGGTCCTCTGCTGGAGTTGTGTCCTGGATCTTGTTGATGCACGCTGTTTGGTTTAGAACTTTAAGCAAGATGGCCTATCGCCCTAAGCGACGGTACTTATATGGGCTTAAATTTCTGTCTTTTCCATTTTTCATGATTTTGCATGTCAATCTTTTGTATTTTGTAGAATTCAGAATCATCAGTGCTGATCGACCTGCACTGTACCTATGTATAACTTTTGAGGTAGTATTGATAAGAGCTTTTTAGTGGTAACAAATTTTTATTTATTGTTGATTTTTTTTGGGGGGGGGGGGTGGTGCGGTTGGTAGGCGGTGTTTTTGAGTTGGAGTTATATTTCTAGTCAGGCAAATGGGGTAGAATCCATAATTGGTGCGCTTTTTTAAGATGAATTTTAAGTTTCATTATAACAACACCACCACCTCCTAATGTGGGTCCCGTTTTCGCAAGGTTTAGGGAGATCTAGATGTAAGCAACATTACCTCTACCGATATGTCTGCCTGTAGAGGTTTTGAATCCAAGAGACCCACAAAACGACATTTAAGTTTCATTATTGAGATTATTTTGAACTTTCGTTGGAAAAAGATTAGAAAAAAAAAATCATAGTATCTATTAGCGACGTACATATAAGATTTATATCTCTGTTTGTTCAATGTAACTAATTAAGAATTTGGAAGTTTTTTAGACCTGACAAAAATAACGTGAGATTGAGCTATAGGGACCCGAGATAAACAACACGCTGGATTGAATGAAATAGAAGAGTATACCAAAACACTCACAGAGATATATTTACTATCAAAATAGAATGTGGAAGATTGTTTATGAATAGTCTTAGGGGTTTGCCCTACTAGGATTGTAGTGCTCGTTGTTATTACTCAGGTGTGCCTGGGTCACTAAACCAATGTATATGTTTTGGTGATTAGTAATATCCTTTGCCTTTTACCCAACAAAATGACATGAGACCCGAAACCCAAGGCCCGAAACTTGAAGCAAATGACTCGGATTTATGCCCGACTTGACATCAGAAATAAGTTCACCTAAAAGTAGATCCGAAACCCGAACTAACTCGAACCGAACCATACCCGACCCAAAATTTCGAACAAAATTAATTATTTTTGCATGACAAGCATATTGAACAAAAATCGGTTGGCCCAAAGTTAACCCGAGCCGAAGTTGACCTGATCCAAAGCGGACCGACTTAAAATGTTGCTTGACCCGAAATATGACCTAATCAAAACTTAACCCGACCTGTCTCCGAATCGAATGACCCGTTTGCCAGATCTAGAGTTTCTCTCTTTTTTCTCTCTCCAGGGCATGAGGCTCTTCTTGTTTTTCCTTGAAGTTTATTTACAAAAAAATGATGGAGAATGCACATTATACCTTTATGCTAAGGATTTGTCTAATTACCCTTTCGAGCTCAATATTAGTAACCTAGTTTTGATGACTTGGCTTGGGCCTGCGTCTTTGCGAGTAGGGGACTCGAGTGTGTGGAGGTTTTTAGGGGGAAAACGTGGGATTAACTTAGGGGGTAGTATCCTCCTAGTTTCGGAAGTCATAAGCGATTTTCGTCTTTGCAGTCTTACTTTGGGAATTGCATTTTTTTTAACCTTGGTCGTTTCTAGTGTGGTAACCCTAGTGGGCCATAGATTAGGAGCTACTTGATTTAGGTATGAGATAAGATCATGATTGCTCTCCATTTACTCGATATGCAGGGCGTCAACTACCTTATTTGCTTGATTTTACGGATGTACATTGAAGTAGTGCATATATCTGTAGTGGTTGGTAGGGATTTGGTGTGATCCTGCTGGCCAAGGGCATCTAGTGAAGGAAGATTGGAATCTTTAAGGGATTTAAGTACCACTAATTGGCGATTTGCAGTGTCCTTTCTTTTCCTGCTTCTTCAACTTTTGTTTGATTTCTCTGGCTTTGCACTACGTAATATCTGTAAATAAAGGGTTTCATCAGATTCTTAATCTCTCCTTACCTATTTTCCTTTCAGGCTCTTTCCTTCTATTTCCTTACCAATGTCTGATTATATTTCTTTTGAAAAGGAGTCTCCTGTGATTAAACCTCCTAGACCTCGACTGTACTTTGATTTTTGGTGGGATATGGCACTTTTAGGAAAGTTTGAGGATTCAAAGGAATGGACGGTTAATCTTTGGGGAACTAAAAGGTATCTGAAAGTTAGAGAGTTAGGGGAATATTTCTTGTTTCGTTGTCAACTAGAGGAAGACAAGGATGGCCTTGCTACTTTGGGTCATGCATCCATGCAGGGGTTAGTTTTGATTTTGAAGCAATGTGGTGCTAGGAAGACTCTTAAATCTTTAAATTTCAATGATGTCTATTTATGGGTCCAATTAAGAGGATATTCCCTTTGGGTTTAGGGGGCCAATTGCAGTGATATCCTATGGTTAGTGTTATTTGGGGAGGTGGTTGACATTGGTTTTTATGGGGATTATGATTATACACTCAAGTAGTCAGGGCCCTTGTGTGGGTGGATATCTCTAAGTGTTTGCATCCCAAGGTCTTTGTTGAGGATGAATATAAGGAAGTTCACTTCTGGCATGAAAATGCGTTTTAAGATCTACACGAGGTATGGGTTTAATAGCACACCAATGGAATAGGTGTCACATGCTGCAAGAGAAGGTGATAAGGAAAAGTGAGAAGGGGTTTAGTGACCTTCAGAAAAGAGGTCACACCATTAGAAGCGGAGAGGGGAGGATTTATAGGAACAAATTTATGACTTTCCCCGTGGTTGAAAGGTATCTTACTTTGAGAATTAGGTTGGGGAGATTTGTTCATCCCAGGTTGTTATTTGCGGAAAATCTAACTCTAGATCCACAAGAAAGCGCAAATGAAGATGATGATGGGGTTGAGGGATGTGTTGATGGACCTATCATTACCCTACAAAGTGTAGGTGGGGTTAGCTCATTAGGTGTTCTTACTGAAGGAGTGCTGGGGAGCGAAGGTCAAGGGGGGTTAGCCGGAACCGAATTGGAGACTGGAGAATGAGGATGGTGATGTCATCATCCAAGATCTGTCTATACAGCACTAGCATGGCTCCTATAATGGGCTTTGTTCCGAAAGAATTGGGCGGTCAACTGTTTGATTTATTGGGGCCAATAATGAACAATCAATGTTAGACTTTAGTGGTCTCATCTAGTTAATGATGGGAAAAGGACATATGTTCTCCAGCTCCAATTAGGACAATTATCCTCTTGAGCCACATGTGCAGACAATGGGCAATCTCGAAGATAATATTATGGGGGGAACAGAAGTACAGCAAACGATAAACATGAGGTAGTGATTCTAGTTTGGGCCCTTTGGAGATGAGTGGGATTGTAGATACATGGGCTCTTACTGGTCAGTCAACTAATGCAGGCTTTCAACTCCCACTGTCCTACCCATTCATGCAATATTTATCTACAAAAATAGACCTCGGCAGGACTTCAAAATCTAGTGTTAAAATGTACATTTGGGAGGTTTGTGAGAGGCCAACTGGAATTAGGGCCCCGTCTTATCCCATATGAAGAGAGGGTGAGAGGATCGGTCAGAGACTTGGAACTAATGAAGGGTTTTCCTTTACAGTTACTTAGGGAACAGATCTTGGGCCTCCCTTCTTTGGGCCAGGTTCTCCTCCTTTTTTCGGGCTCTCAGTGGAGTCTTTTTTATGGGAACAATGGCTAGAAGATTATCAGCTCGACATCCCAATAGAAGATGAGCAGGAGATAGGAATAAACATTCCTTCTCAACCACCTTCTGTCAGGTCATAATCAGCTGAAGAATGGCCACTAACCCTCGAGTTTTCTTCACCTACGAATTCACCAACTCACACCTATGTGCTAGTGATAGGAACTGGAAGGCTCTAATATCTATCTTGTCATCATCCTGAAATAGTGGCAATTTAGTCTAAGAATGGGAATGATTGGTCAAAAAATGTGCAAGTTAGAAGAAAGGGTCACCATCAACCCTTAAATAACCAGGGTTCTGATAGTCGGTTGGGAAGACTGGAAAGATTATTCAGGTGCTACAAAAAAGGAAAGCTCTTTCTTTCCTGGATGCGGGACCTAAAGTGCAGGCACACTCTTACGGAGGGACAATCAGGCGATGATCAAGCAAAGAAGGGTGCGGTGAGAGAATCTAAACTGATGCTTAGTGGAGGCAGAAAATTGCCTAACCTGAGACTTCAAAGGGCTTGGGAGGTGCCCGTTGAAAATCCTCTCGAGCAGTCATAAAAGTCTGTTGCTACAAGTGCAGGCTGTTTTAGGGGAGACAAATACCTCTGTAATTGTTATCTGAAAGAACTTTGCCTTACTTAGGCTGAACAAGATGGATTGTTTCTGTCGGTATTTGTGTTGTGTTTATGGTAACCCTCATCTTGGTCAAAGACAAGAACTTTAGGATACTACATATGAGGTGCTTGGTACTTTGCGTAAACCTTTTGTAGTCATGGGTAACGTCAATCATCTTGACAATTTTGAAGACGAACATGGAGGTAATGATGACATTAGAGGGTGGGAAAGATTTTCAGAGTGGAAGCAAAGTGTTGACTTATTAGAATTGCCTTCCTTGGGTAATTATTGCACTTGGACGAACAATAGAGGAGACTTAGAGGAGGTGATATTTGGAAGGCTTCCTACGGCCGATGCATCAATTGGGTGGTTTGAAATCTTTCCTTACACCCACACTATGATCTTGTAATAGCAAGCTCGGATTAGCCCCTGCTAATCTCAACTACAGAGAAAAAATTATATGATGGAGGCATGGGCACTGAAGAATGAGGATTTAAAAGGAGAAATTGCAAAGAACAAGGGAAAACGCACTGAAGGAGTGCCTATGTATAAACCTATTTCTAACTTAGCTAAGGAAAAGAAAGTGTGTAAATTCCAGATGATGAGGTGGCAGATCATATGAATATGAGATTAGAAGAAGTGCTCACACTCACGGACAATAGACAGAGGCGATAGACGTGGAGAGTATTTGCAGATCAACTTTGTTCAATTTTTTGACAGCAAAAAATAATCTAGAAGCAACACTTGAGGATACAGAAAATGATTGGAAGAAGAGAAACAAAATGATGGGGCTTGTGCTTGGGGATAATGTTAATAGGTTCTTCTCTAAAAATTTGGAAGTTCAACAAAGTCATCTATAATGCGTGGGATTCTGAACATAGAAATAGAATGAGATTGGGTATTTGATATAATAGAATTGGCTGAAGATGTTGTATGAAATTTGCTAATCTTTACTCAAATCTTAACCAGTTAGAGTGTGGCAAGAAAAGGGATATCTCACTGGTTCGGAAAAATATGAATATAGGCCTTCATAATGATGATCCACCCCATCTTGCCCGACCTTTTTCGGAGGATCAAGTGAAGCAGGTTGTCTTTTAGATTAATGGGTATAAGTTGCCGAGGCCAGATGGTAACTCAGCTAATGCAGAATGAAAGGCCCTTAATCACAAGAGTGAGTAAACTTCAACAACCATCGATCAAATAGACCTTGAACCAAGCTATACCTTGAATAACAAAAGGAAAAATAAGGAAATTTGTTGATTTTTTTAATATAGGAGAAGCAAATAAAATGGATCATATGATTAAGATAAAGGTCAAGCCACCACTTAGCCTAACAACACACCAATTAGGTCTCTAAAGCAAAGCACGAAGAATTAATATAAAGGATTGACTCAATCACCATCTAAATGCACAAATATTTGAAATAAAAAGAGATTTTCTATATGGAAGACAAAAGCATTCTAACTTTCATTCATGATTTCTCAAAATCAAGTTTGTCTACAAGGGAATACAAAGAGGCTAATTATACCCAAACTAAGTAGTGCCCCTTCCCCAAGCTACAAAAATGAACCAATAGAAATGAAGCATTGCATCAAAGGGCACCCACTGGTGTGGTTGATGTCCTTGGGGCCAAAGGCTTCACCAGTGCGATTGCTTTGAGTTCACCGCATTATGAAGGGCACCCACTTAGCACCCTTAGTGATAGGGTGATCCTAGCAAAGTACCATAAGAACCAAGGCTGCAAAACATAGCAAAGTTAGCAAGAAGGGAAAAAAAAAAAAACATTCTAATGCACAATAATAATAAAGCAAAGCAAATAAGCAACGCCTACCTCGAGCACCTTCCAAAAGCCATCGATGGTCACAATGGGAATATGCTGCTCGTCCCACCTATAAGCCCTACTCACGTACTTCAACAGGGTTGGAAAAGCCATGGTGCTCTAGTCAGTGATATCCTCAAAGTTTGCCATCTAGTAAAGATGGAACATATTGCCCTTGTTAACGATAACGGCAACTTAGCAAATACGCCATGAAAAAGGGGGAGAGCTACTTGTAGTAGAGGCCACCTAGTGAAGCCTCAAAGAGCTACTTGTAGTAGAGGCCACCTAGTGAAGCCTCGAAGAGCTCCTTGATCATATATTACTAAATAGAGATGGAGTTGAGGGGCCATCTCTAAGCCAAAGACGTAAACAACTCAATATGCTTCTGCCTCTGCAACTGGAAATTAGGCAGTACTTAAGTGGGTTCGTCCCAAAAGGAACCCCGATCAGCATGCAAAAGCCTGTACGAGTAATCACCATCTTCTCAAAGGAAAGTGGGAAGTGTTGCTTGCATCCCAAAACCTCTCCATGAAAATCCTAAGGAGCTAACAATCAGTTTCCTTCTAAGCCCCACCAACATTGATTAAGGGACTGAAGCTAGCACATATCACTATTGCCTCAATAACACTGTGAAACCTCCGATTGATATGCTCAATCTTCTTTAGGTTTCCATGCCCTTTTACAAATTCTTGGCTTTGCTAGCAAAAGGAAAAAAAAAAAAGAAAAGAAAGCGTAAAAAACAAAAGCATACCGAACATCAAAGTAAATCCAAAAAATTAGGAAATGTCAAAAGAAAGAGCACTAAATTGTAAGTCACAAGAAAAGGAAAAAAGAAAACTTACCACATCCTGTCAAGCGATGACATAGATGTGCTGGTGGCTATCCTGTGAGTACAAAAAAATTGTTTTTTTGCAAAAAACATTTAGCAACGACAAGATACCCTTGTTGCCATTAATAAACTTTCACAAAAACACCATCTACTTCATTGTAATAGCTCGTCGCCATAGAAAACTTTCATTTTTCCCCCACTTGAGAGGTTGGACATGCTTTTTAATTAAATGAATTGATTTTTTAAAACGATGGGCCTTGTTGTAAATGTCCTAGCTTTTGTGAACAATGTCCATGGTTCCCATATAAGCTTTGTATTTTGACAACATAATTTTTTGCTAAATATATACCCTATTTTTGTTTTATTATAAGCACCAACTCGTAATCATCTAGTTAACCTTAATTATTTGAACTTGAGTCGCTAATAACTTGGAAGAACAAGGTTAGGACGTTACGGCCATCATAGAGAGGATAAGACTTAAACCACTTACTCAACATAAGTGTCATGACACACTTTAGCTTACATACAAACCACACAATGCATAATTTATACATCCCCAACTCAACTAAAGTCCAGCAACACACAACTTTCGAGCCGATGATTTTTCACATCATAAAATGTCATTGTGAGCTTGTCTAGACTTCATTGACTATTCCTTGTCTCCTTGGTGTTGAACAAGTAAGGACTTCACAATTTATTTACCCAAAAACATAAAACAAAAAAAAAATTGAAGAACAAGTCGAAACTCAATATGTTTACTTTTATACTATAAAGAAAAGAATTTTATTTTTCAATAAGCGAGCACATTTCAATTCATTTTAATTTGAAATGAGGGTGAGATAAAAACATGTTAAAATTGTTACTAGTTATTATGTGAAAGTGAAACCCAAATTGATGAGTTCATATGCACATTGCGATCATTGGGTGGGTGCACATGTCCCAAACTGATTAAGAAGCTTGAGCTGGGGATACATGGGTGAATTGATGGGCATAAGCCTTGATAACTGGTAACTGGTGGGTCCACTTGATTATGTGTCAAGACAATGCTTGAAAATAATTCATTGAACACATGTATATTACGAGATTTTGGTTTCCATAAAAACATGTAGATATTTGAAGGGTACAGGCAGTGAACGTACTTGATTTAAAATCTCTCTCACCTCTACAGAATGTTGATTATCAGCTCGACAAATTGAAAAAATGGTCTCGCTTCTACTTCAAATAAATCTTTTATTATTAGTAATGTTATGTAATTTCCATCGCTGTACTATACACTTTCTATTCTTCTTCACTATTTAAAATTCAATAATTATTTAATTAGTTCTATTACAATTCTCATTATAAATATTTCAACTCCTATCCCTTGTAACTTAGTAATTTGTCATTGAAAAGAGCTAGGTTAAATGGTGCAATTTATGGATTTAGTCTATTTCAACATGGCTCTGTCATTACCCAATCTTGGATTAGTAAGGTATTCACTTTAATAAATTCGAGTATAATATCAATTTTCATTTACTTACTCTTACACCATGACCAATGTTTCACTTTTAGCCCACTAACATTTTTTAATCGAACCCATAATTCTTGTTTTCAATAAGTTAGCTATAATCACACCTTAACTTGTTATCATCACTAAGTCAACTCCTTATTTCATTTCCTCTAGTTGATATTTAAATCGAGCAAGAAAGCCCCTCCATAATCCTCACTAATATATAATCTATTTAACAATGTATCAGTTGATTACAAGCTCCAAAATATAAACAGTTAAATTAAATTTCCAAACTTTGCCAATTCCCTCATGTATCACCTTCAAGTGAGCGTTCATATTCCTACCTTTTTCATGCTCATCCATAGCCAATTCTAAAATCATATATATATATATATATATATATATATATATATATATA
>JACYFF010031956.1:31575184-31589954 GCA_017589665.1 Selenicereus undatus | reverse complement strand
TTGCATCTTTGTGTTGCTTATGAGAATTTCAAGTTAATGAGCATTAGCGTAGGTGATTTTGTTGTTAGTATTTAACCCCTTTTGTTCGAATCAAGATTTGTTCGAAGCGCTTCATTTTTGAATTATGGAAATTTATTAACTCCTCATTTACGTACTAATCATGAATTTTCGTTAGCATTTAATCCTCTTGAAAATTCAAGTGGACAAGAAAAAAATTAGAGCTTCACAATTGCAGATGGTATGTTATGGTTTCCCAAAAGTAAAAATAAGGTTAGTTCACTTGTTTTGACATTGCCCAAATTTGAAGACTTTGAAATACCCTCCAATGCCTTGAAAATTGGGCTGAACCTAGGATGTTGCTGCCTGTAAATAACTAACATTCAAGGGCTTGACTTTTTATGTCATACATCTTGAATAGTGGTAATATTCAAAAGGAAGTGATGTTATTTGGCGTGATGTACATCCTATTTGAGAAATTTTGATTTTCAAAATTTTGAATTTTAATTTGGTTTATTGTCTTTAGAATGTGAGCATGATTAATATTCCATTATATCTTATGCTACTATGACAAATGATTTTGTATATATGATCTCAATGCTTTTGTTCATAATTATTATTCTCCCTAATAGTTGCGTAGATGATATTGCTTGTTTCTATAAGAGAAAAATTATATCACTTGATCATTTTTTGATAGCCTTGATTTGCTCTTGATAGCGGGAGAATTTTGTTAATGCTACTATATGTTAATCTCCTATTGCATCTTTGTGTTGCTTACGAGAATTTCAAGTTAATGAGCACACTACAAAAAAGGTTGCTTCCCTCCACATTTAATTTTGCCAATAACCACACTCATAAGTGTAGAAACAACAGTTGCCAACACTTAGGCTAAGTGTGGGGAAGGTAAGTGTGTGGAAGTGTTCTCCACACTTAATGAAAATACGGGTAGAGCTATATTTCCCACACTTATAAATGCGGAGTAAGTACTAATTACCCACAATTTATGTGTAGCCATTTTACGTTATGCCCACTCTAAAAGATGCAAGAACTTTTAATTTTCCCCACACTTAGAAAGTGTTACTAGTGTCGGTTTAGTTTTTAAAAAATAATGTTGGCAATTAATATAAAACTTATTAATTTAAAATAGAACAATTGTATACAATTGTTCATTTTTTAATTAATAAATTTTACACTAATTACCAGCGCACATAACATGAATGAATAAAATTGACAAACCAACAAATTAAAATAGATCAAATATCAATTCAATAAATTACACATTAGTGCATGATAAAAAAATTAATTGCAGACACAACATAATGACAAAGGTAGTCAAAACTAAATATTCTTGTGTTGTTTTGAATCCATCCTACTAATTTTTTTGTTGTATGTAGCTGATGGAACATTTTATTGCTCTATATATATACCACATAAAACTATACTTTGAAAACATGCCTAACATCCAAGAATATATAACAAAATCTCTACCTTCGTTTTCTTCACTGAGAGATGTTAGCTCTAGCAATGCAACCTGTTAGGCAATTGAAACACACAAAAAAATCATATTAGAAAAGATAACCAAAGAGATTAACTAAGACGCAGACTTGGCAGAATCAAGTTGATGCACAACAGAGTTTGAACCAACAATAGAACCACAACATAGTTGAACCAACAATACAACCACAACATAGTTGAACCAACAATACAACCACAAATCGAGTTCAATCAATAATACAACCACAACCAAGTATATGCATGAAGACAAGATAAATTTACTGTTAGGATCATAGTTACTATGATCTTAAATTGTCAGCCAACTCCACATCATCAACATCGTTCAAGGCGCTCATCTTATGCTCCTGCTGATGATGAAGGTATAACTACCTAGATATTTTAGATTTAGAATTAGGGGTTCACAAATAGCATAATTTTATGAATTCAAGAAAGGAGGGGTTCACAAATAGCACGTTCGTTTCACTTCACAGGAACAACTTCAGCAAAATCTACCTAATACCACAATTACTTCGCAATTTATGGGAACAAATAGCTCGGTTCAGTATCATAACAATTTAATCGTTTAATTCACAAAGCCAGTATCCACAAGCATAGATATAATCGCCAAAACAGACCCAAAATCTTCAACCGAGAAAAGGGTGGGAAGGAATAGCTGTTCAGATGGTGTGAAGAAAAGGCTAAAAGCTTAATCACCAAAACATACTCTTACCAGGTTGCTGAAGAGTAGCGAACAACTTTTCGTAAAGAATCTTGCTCAGTAGGTCCTTGTCCACCTTCTTTTTACCCTCAATATAGGCCTACAATAAATGATGTTTTATTTTTAGAATTGATTTACCCAAAGTAAACGACATTAATCAAACCTTAAATGTAAGAATATACAAGAATTTATATACCATGCCACCTAGAAAACAATGGGCAAACTCTCTTCTCTTTTGGATTCCTGAAACTTCTCACCGTGTCCGAATTTTCCTCGATCACCTTATCGACTAACTTCTCTATCTCTGCACGACCACACTTAAGATTCATTCAAATGAATCATTTGGTGAGGATACTTGAAGTAAGAAAAACATAGAAAACCACATGCGTAAACGAGTAAAGATACACTGGAAGTATAGAGTTCACAATATCTTTCAACAACTATTTACCTGACTATGCAGTGATGTCTTATTTGCTTGTTTCTTAGGCAAATTGATACTTGACTGAAAATTAGAAGTATCTACTTCCTTCCTCTTTTGTGCGCTGATCGGATTTTGTACTTGTTGATTATATGCAGTTCCTACAAGTCTCCAACAACCATCTCTAGAAATCTCATCATTCGAGGTGACACCATCATCACAAGCCCCAAATTCAACTCGAGTGCTCTTCGAATTTGTAAGGCTCCGAGGCAAACGATTCATCTCCTTAGATGATCAGTGATTACGGTGAGTAAAGTTGTCCTTTAAACAATAAAAACAACCAAATTAGTTGAATAATCTGTTCCAATTTAAGAAACATAATATTAGGGAAAAAATTACTTAATTAACGTCTTACCTGCTCCCTTTGGTCAAAATTTAGCCTGCGAGCGATGTTCGATTGATTTGAGCAACCAGCTGAAGTATTTGTATTTTCCCCCATAGATGAAAATAGTTCACCCGACTACATAAAATTACAAATTGAAAAGAAACTTCAATAACGAAAAGCTAACTGTGCAAGGTTTTTACATTATACTCTAATGTAATGTTTATGTGCACAAAATAAGGACTTACTTGATTTACAAGATTATGGGGTCGTAGCATGCCACTTGTGGAATTTTCCATCCTATTTGTCACAATAGTATGTTTCTTGCCGATTTGAGTTGTACAGGACTTGTTAACTCCTTCAAGTGGATTTGGCTAAAGAAAACTAGTAGTCAGATATGATTGTGCAAGACGAAATAGCTAATAAGAACATAATTGTAAGTGTCATGATTGTAAATGTCATCTTTACACAAGTGGCACAACATGAAGCTAAATGCATCAAAATAAAATAGAAGTGGTTGTTTTGTTTTATTTGCACCTGTATGTTCTCTTTGCCTCCAGCACACTGTCTTTGATGACTCGCCTACAAACACACAAAATCATGTATGACAGTTCTTTAAAAAAAAAGCCAAACATAAGATTTTGTACGAGAATACGACATTTATGCGTATACAGAATGTGAACTCACTTGATTTGGAACATGAGACCACCTAGATGTATGAGCAACTCCACCTTTATCCCTTAATACAATGGTATTTTTAATTTGACCTGCAGCCTTAATATACGCCTCATCATTCTTAGCTGATGTGGGCACAGGTATCGAAGTATCTCTTATGGGTTCACCAGCTAAGGGTGTGTTATTCCTTTGATTCTCTTCAACATCATCACCCTAATCATGCACCAAGTAAAGAAGTTAACATCAACCTTATCCAAAGAGTACATGTATTCATTATCTATTTTTAAGTGTGACAACTTAATAATAAGTAATAAAACCATAGTTTAAAAATGACCTGAGATAGAACATGCACATCATCATTTTGTTGAGACTTCAAGTAAGTAACCTCTTGGCGCAAGGATTGAACCTCTTTTAGCAATAAACTCACTATGCTAGAATCGGAAGGTTCAGTTCCACTTTGACAATTACGTTTGCCAATAAGTTGATTAGAAGTTACTCCAGACCCAACTCCTCTAACCCTCCCACTACTTTCAGGTCCCATCAACTTATGATAAGCAAAAGTCTCAGCCGGCACCGTGGCTTCAGAAAATAGCACCTTTGAAGCACCCGTCTTTCATTTGACAATGTCAACAACAATATCCTATATAAATTATTGGCCATAGATACCAACGTTTATCATTATGTTGTTTACGTATGTAATAATTAATGACATACTCTATGTAAATTATAATAAGTGTATAAATGCACATACTACAAATTTCTTATTCGCCGGTTCATGGTAAGATCCTTCTTTATCCTGATGAGTCTCCATAAACCATTCCAAGGTTCCCTTTGATGCTCCTTCTCCTATAAATCATTGCATAGCCATAAACAAAGAATTATATACATAGCAAAGTAAATCTGGGAAAAGAACATTGAAATACAAATTAGCATGCCCAAGAAAGCATCCATTGAGAGTCCTAAGTCTACCAAGGCATAAATCCAAAGAAACGAGCTAAGGGTTTATTGACATTGCATTCAAGCAGCTCAAGCTGTACTCTTTGAGCCATATTGAATCAAGCATAGAGTAATTAATAAAAAAACCCACACATTGACATTGTATTAACCAAAAGCATTATGAATGTAAACTGTACTTTTCGAGCAAATATTATGACACATGGAAAAAAGAATCAGCAGAATCATCAACAGTGTTGTTCATTATGAGATTGATTTATTTCTTTAGCATTCTTATAGCTCTATTACTTTTACCGTGCAGCTCTTTTGAATGACGCCTTCTGAAATCTTTTACTCATGGAGCTAAATAAACACCATAACAAAGATGAACACATGAAAACAACAATGAAAAAGGTGACAAACAACACCATATTCTTAAGGTTACAGTATGTTTTGCTCTATTGAATCATTCCCCGCAGCTCATTAACAAGCTCAAACAGTGTAACATCCTAATATCGAGGCTAATGATGTTAGTAATTTCTAGAATTTTGGAAATAAACGGACATAGTTTCTCCTAAAAACTGACCATAACTTAGGCTTAGAGCCTTACAATAAGTACTTGTAACAATAGAAACATAATAAATATGTCCACCAGGCTCGACGGCTACACGCCGAAGATCACAACTCCATAACCCACACGACCGGAGTACCAACAATATAAAACAAACGGACTCTATAACGAACTGTCTTATAGTACGATTGTAGAGTAAATACACTTAAATCTTTACAAAATGAGATCGAGCACACACAAGTTCTCCACAAAATGAGATCGATCACAAACAAGATCTCTACAAAATGAGATCGAGCACAAACAAGCTCTCTAGAATTGCACCCCTTGCCTCTTGTATGGAACGAGACATATACACGCAAAAGTTCAAATAATAGTGCCCAAGAAACTCCGAAGCAGCAAACTTCTCTAGCTTACTTCACAAGAGCCTTAGCAAAGTAAATCAAGCGCATCATAAACAATTTCATAGCGGATGGCTTCATCGCAGGGATAAGTTTCACAGATATTCAACAAACAACTGCTCTAATCGCAGCCATCAATCATCATGATAGCTTAAAAAAACTCCAGGGACTGCAGACTATAAAACAACAATGAAAAAGGTGACAAACAGCACCATATTCTTAAGGTTATAGTATGTTTTGCTCTATTGAATTAGTCCCCACAACTCATTAACAAGCAATATAAGATGTGCAGCAAACCTGAGTTTCAAGCCCATGTCAAGAGAGTATCAACAAACTTGATGAAGTTACGCTAAGGACACTACCAATCAACAAAAATAGAACTGTTCTGCACTGCACTATACAATAGCATGTCGATAAATGATTCTTTATGCTATACATGACCAAAATCAGGTATAGAGGATTATGGTTAGTCACGAGGTTCTATTTGGCCATTTTACTTAGAAAGGGTGCAAATGTCAATATTGTCAGACACTTTTGGGACCTAGTCTGGAACTCGAACTACATAACCCCATGGGCACTTGTTGAGTCTTGTGCGATACCCCACCCTTAACCACTTGATTGGTCTAATAGACAGTGTAATCAGCAGCTAGTACAAAGGAAGACTTAGGTTGCAACATTACTGTAGTCCAAAAAAGGAAAACCACATAGTTTATAGTTGAGGTTAACACCACCACCAAAACAGTCACCCTGTGCATTAGTTTCTTTGACTTTGAAATGATTACTTAGAACATGCCACTTCCAGGTATTTATCCCTAATACATAAAATCGTTGACTAGGTGCACCCCTCCTAGGTCAGTTGGGAAGCCTAGGCTTAGCCTTGCACAAAAACGACGTGGTTTTTCGGCCCCTGATAACTTGCAGGGAGAACACCTTGGCAACTTGCAGGAGTTTTATTCTCATTTTATTACTTATTAACCATTTCCTTTATTTACTTTTCTTATTCTTGTTTAGTTAATTATCAATTTCACAAGCTCTAATCATCTTGTACTCTCCTCTTAGCTCTTAGTTCTTAAAGCCTCACAACCTTATTTATCATTTATGAAACAAAAAATTAGAAATTTACCAGTATGATTCCATTTGCTATGATTTACAGATCTCAATCGCTCTTACATGGCTCTTAAATTGACAGTCCCAACTCTTATTTAAGATTTTTTTCCTTTTTCTTGATTCCTAAGGCACCCCCCAACAACACCCCCCCCCAAATATCATGTCACAGAGATCAAACAACATTTTTCTCATTTACTCGCCGATTTAAGGCTAATATAAATATCATGTCATGCTGGGGGGGAGGGGATAACATGACAGTGAAGGGGGAGAGAAAATGGATTTAAGCTGCACATTGAGACTGCACCCCAAATTAGTTAGGGAGAGTGAGGAATGGCAAGTGATGGTATAAAATGAAGAGGAACACCTGAATTTGCTAAATTTACAAGGAAAATAGGCATCAATTTTTGCAAAAAAAACAGGAATTTAGTTTAAGTGATTGTATAAGATGAACGTTGGGAATCAGAATGGGCACAATGAAACAACAATGATACATTTGATGTGTGGGAGGCTACGCCACTGAGAAAATCTGCGGGGCAAGTAGAGGGTGATATGAGAATGTGACGCGGGAAGGAGTGAACAATGATGGAAAGGAATCAGATTGAGAAAAGTGAGACAATACTCAGATGAAGAGCATGAGAAACTGAAGAGAGATAAGCAGGGCAGGATAAAATAGGATTCCGTAACTTTTTGTATAAGTATGACTAGGTAAGTGTTTATCATTTCTTCCCCCATATTCAGCAAGTCTTTAGGTCATAGCTTATGCTAGATCGTGGGAAAGGGGTCAAAGAACTAGATGGGTATTCTAAGCCACATGTTTTTTCACGTTGGATGGGAGCCTGAGCTTTAAGATCAAGCACATCAGAAACAATTTCATAGCATATGGCTTCATAGCAGGGATAAGTTTCACCTAAAATCTGACAATCCTCATCAAAGCAACCAAAAGCATGGAGTAATTAAGACAGCGTAGCACAGCTCAACATGTAGGATTTAAAAGCATAAAGAATTACAAGCTCAAACAGCATACCACCCTAATACCGACCCTAATAATGTTAGCAATTTCTAGAATTTTGAAAATAAATGGACAGAGTTTTCCCTAAAAACTGACCATAACTTAGGCTTAGAGCCTTACAATAGGTACCTGTAACAATAGAAACACAATTAATATGTCCACGAGGCTCGACGACTACACGCCAGAGATCACAACTCTGTAGCCCACACAGCCAGAGTACCAACAATATAAAACAAACGAACTCTATAACAAACTGTCTTATAGTGCGATTGAAGAGTAAATACACTTAAATCCTTGCAAAATGAGATCAAGCACAAACAAGCTCTCTACAATTGCACCCCGTGCCTTTTATATGGAACGACACATATACACGCAAAAGTTCAAATAATGGTGCCCAAGAGACTGCGGAACATCAAACTTTAGGACAACTTTAGGATGTCATATTGCTCTTGTCCACATCTGCTTACCTCGCCCGTAGAGCTAAGAACTCAGTGATCACCTCAAGGAGCATGCCCTTGGTTTCATGAACTTTTAAGAGTATGAAAATCCAAGCAATTACGCTAACCACAACATATAAGCTAAATACGCCAACAAAACCAATAGATGTGAGCATCACAGGGATGGTGTAGCTGACAATGATATCACCAACCCAAAAATCACAACATTGTCAATGGATCACCATTTAACAATGTGTCACAACAACTCATGATCATACAGGCACCCAGGAAATCACACAAAAGATGACCTTCTAAAACAACTAAAATGTGACAGTCATGGGAGGTTAGCCCATATGCTCAAGCAGAG
Source organism: Selenicereus undatus (assembly GCA_017589665.1). Lineage (NCBI taxonomy): Eukaryota > Viridiplantae > Streptophyta > Magnoliopsida > Caryophyllales > Cactaceae > Selenicereus > Selenicereus undatus. The sequence goes on along the minus strand of JACYFF010031956.1, from coordinate 31,581,448 downwards.
TCTAGACTATTCAAAAGGTTAGCGAGCATGGTCATGCAGAGCCTAGACTTTCCACAAACTTTATACCATATAACAGCCACACCGTATTTAATATAAATAAAGTAAGCATACATGACTTACAAAATTATCCCTTTTGATTACAAAACTTTGTGAGCCACTTATATGTGCATGTAGTTGCATCCCTCTTGCGCTTTTCCCGTTAGTAGACCACTTCTACATAACAAAAAGTATTATATTGTTATAAGAGATATTGTTATAATGGTGGAGAAGCCAAACAATTAGCAAGGCAATTAACATACGACACCGAGACACGATGAAAACGATATTTCATAAACTTACTTGAAACTTCTCCGAAAAGAAATAATCGACCAAACCAACCCACATCTGGTCACCTACAGCAGCCGTGCGCTTACTCTTTTCCAAATTATATAACGCCTCTTTTGTGGTATCTTCTTTAACATACTTACATCTCAAGGAATACTTGAAACGTCGAACCCTCTCTCCAACTGACTTTAGAATTTTCTGGTTGACTTGTACCCCATTCGGCAACAAAAACTTCCCCTACCAAAACAAAAGTTCAAGTAAGTATCTGAATTAGTTACATTTAGATAGCATGCATCAATCATCTTGGTCATAAATAAATGCTTACTCTAATAAACATTATGATCCGACCTCCAAAGTACTACGGCACTAAGCGCCAATCGTTATAGTTAAGACGAGATAGGCTAGGTCTCTTAGCAACATCAGCAAGGAATCTATTAAATAAACTCCCGGCTTTCTTTATTGGTTGCAACAAGTTGTTTAAAGGTACCATAATCCTCTCCAAAGGAACCAATTTATATGCCATGTTCACATTTATTCTCCCTCCAAACTCTCTACCATTGCCATGTTCATCTGTATACAAAAGAATAAGATCCTCCTATTAGCAAATAAACTATAGCTAGTTAAATCATTGTGCAAGTAAAATGACTAAATGGATATTGAAGATTTATTTACCAATGATAAATACCTCTTTGTCATCTTTAAAATCATCAGGTATGTTGCTAAGAGAGGGATTCATATTAATCAAAACTCTTGATTCAGAAATATCCCCTCCAACATGTTCGACTTCTTCTTCAAAATTAGGAATCATGTCAATATTATCTAAAGACACATCTTCACCTGCTGCATCTTCATGTTGAACAGACTTAAGATACTCTTCTAAGGTAATCCTGGATTGGAACATGATTATGATGCTTCAAAACTTACAAGGAAAACTCGTGTTAGTTATGACGCCATTCAAGTAAAAAATGGTTCAAAATAAAATACAAGCTATATTACAAAAATCGAACATTATATACTAAGGGAAACTAAGTAAGCAAAACAATCACATACACTTGTGTACTGATACAAGTTATCAGCATATGTGATTTTGTTGTTAGTATTTAACCCCTTTTGTGTTTTTTTTTAGTGTCATAGATTAAGGGGGAGCGTCTTTATATGTCATTGACTCGTTAACGGGGAGCTATATGTGTTTGTCATAATTTTTATGCTTCGATTTTCTTTCTCCTCTTGTGCTACCTATTTGATGAAATACAAAAAGGGAGAGAAAGATTAGGGTAAGGTAATTTATTTTGCGAACATATGGGTAAGTTCATAAAATCCGTTTTTATTTCTACAGGGTTTTGTCTTTCATCAAAAATGGGGTATTGTTAGCTTTCCTTAAGCTTAAGATGTTTTTATTAATATGTTTTGATAAAAGATAAAAAAGAATTGGTCAATTGATATATTCATCATATTATATTTGAATTATCTTAAAATTTATATTGTTTAAATATGTTATGATTCTAAGTGAATATTGACATGCTAGTGCCTATTGCCCAATTCAGTTGATATAAGTGGCCACAATATCTTGAGATGATTTAGAATTCAAATTTGAATTTGTGATCTTTATGATATTATATTTGGTAATTTAAATTTGATTTTGAGATTGTGATGCTATATTTATCAAATGTCAAGATTTGATCAAAATATGATATTTTCTTTTGATATAATAGCTTGGAAGATTGTGCTACAAAATAAACCAACTTCTATATGATTATCTCAACCAAGGTTTTTTGCAAAAAATAAGAAAATTATTCATTAGAGATCAAAAGAAGAATGTTGAGCAGAACTGCGAAGTTCAAGGACTTGAAAGACTGGGTTCAATGCCTTAAAACGAGATGGAAGATTGATTTTCCTTGTTTGGTGCAATGGTCACTTACCAAGTTTTACTCCAACATCTCCAACACCTCTTGACTATAAAAATGAGAGGAATTGGTAGCCAGAAGACACACAAGAGAGAGCACAAGCAAAGAATAAGAAGAAGGAGAGCTACACTTGGCAATCAAGAAGAGGACGTTGGGAGAACTAGATGCATCGAGTTTATATTTACATATCTATTGTGTTTATTTGCTCCTTCTTATAAAATGTATTTTTTTTATCTTTCTTTGCATTAGGTTGGATGGATTAGTCGTACGGTTAACTACCCAAGTACGGTTAGGGAGCAACGTATACTTTGGGACACTAATAGCTGTAGGGTCAACTAGTAAGTTGTACGATTGGTGAATCGTGCGTAATCAACCGACCTAATAAAACAATGAGCTTTTAAATCCCAACGGCGAGGGCCACCCCCGGGTAGAGGACTAGGCAAGACCGAACCTCTATAAATAGCGTGTTTTGACCATATTTATTTTTCCGCATTTACTTATTTTTAGACTTTGATCATTACCCTATTTGCCCACCGATAAGGTGATTTAACTAGCCAAATCAAGCCAATAATTAGTATTATATTTCAAAGACCTTACTGTCTAATAGTCCGCTCCCATAGTTAGTTATGATTTTGACTCTGACTGCCCTCCACTTTTTAAAGGTAATAATTGCTTTTTGTGGTAGGAAAAATTTGAGCTTTCTATTAAGCACAAGAGTCTTGATCTTTAGGAGATCATAGTCTAAGATCCAATAGTTATTGAGAAATCGAAAGATGATTATACTGAAGAACATTATAAGCAGATATCAAAAATTTTTAATGTTCTACACATTTTATATTGTGCTCTTACTATTGATATTTATGAGTTTACGTCACATTGTGATAGTGCCAATGAAATTTGAGAGACTCTTTATTGTTTGTATGGGACTAATCAAAAGTGGCGTTAAGAAGATTTGTGCATAGGATAAAATGATTATGGATGGAAATGTTAAGGAAGTGGAAGATCATCAACTATACGAAGAGCAAGAATATAAAAGTGATTATCTAATTCAAGGCGTCATACATAATGATGTGAACACATGCCCAAATTGAGGAGTTGCTTGAAAATGGTGAGAAAAATGAAGACTCTTATTATTTTCTTATTCTCCAAAGTGGTAAGTGTGAGGCAAAACCCATGCTTGAATTTTCGAATAATAGTTTATCTCCATGTTGTGACATTTTTGATGATTTAAAACCACACCAAATTTTCAACTTTCAAAAATTCTTGATTGTAGTGTTAAATCAAGAAAATGTTTCAAGATTGAGGGAAAGAAAATTTTTTCCTTATTAATTCTTCTTATTTATAAACATTTTGAACCCAAGAAGAAAAGGGTATCAAGATTTGTTCGAAGCGCTTCATTTTTCAATTATGGAAAGTTATTAACTCCTCATTTAGGTACTGATAATGAATTTTCAATAGCATTTAATCCTCTTGAAAATTCAAGTGGACAAGAAAAAAATTAGAGCTTCACAATTGCATATGGTAAGTCATAGTTTGCCAAAAGTAAAAATAAGGTTAGTTCACTTGTTTTTTCATTGCCCAAATTTCAAGGCTTTGAAATACAGTCCACTGCCTTGAAAATTAGGCAGAACCTAGGATGTTGCTGCCTGTGAATAACTAAAATTCAACCGCTTGAGTTTTTATAACAAAAATCTTGAATAGTGGTAATATTCAAAAGGAAGCGATGTTCTCTTGCGTGATGTACATCCTATTTTAGAAATATTGATTTTCAAAATTTTTAATTTTAATTTGGTTTATTATCTTTCGAATGTGAGCATGATTAATATTCCATTATATCTTATGCTACTATGACATGTGATTATGTACATATGATCTCAATGCTTTTGTCCATAATTATTATGCTCCCTAAAACCTGCATAGATGATATTGCTTTTTTCTATAAGAGAAAAATTATATCACTTGATCATTTTTTGATAGTTTTGATTGACTCTTGAAAATGTTAGAATTTTGTTAGTGCTACTATATGTTAATCTCCCGTTGCATCTTTGTGTTGCTTATGAGAATTTCAAGTTAATGAGCAGTAGCGTATGTGATTTTGTTGTTAGTATTTAACCCATTATATGTTTTTTTTTCCAGTGTCATAGATTAAGGGGGAGCATCTTTATATATCATTGATTCGTTAAGGGGGAGCTATATATGTTTGTCCTAATTTTTATGCTTCGATTTTCTTTCTACTCTTGTGCTACTAATTTGATGAAATACAAAAAGGGAGAGAAAGATTAGGGTAAGCTAATTTATTTTACGAACATATGGGTAAGTTCATAAAATCCATTTTTATTTTTACATCATTTCGTCTTTCATCAAAAATGGGGTATTGTTACCTTTCCTTAAGTTTAAGATGTGTTTATTAATACGTTTTGATAAAACATAAAAAAGGATTGGTCAATTGATATATTCATCATATTAAATTTGAATTATCTTAAAATTTATATTGTTTAAATATGTTATGATTCTAAGTGAATATTGACATGCTAGTGCCTATTGCCCAATTGAGTTGATATAAGTGGCCACAATATCTTGAGATGATTTAGAATTCAAATTTGAATTTGTGATCTTTATGATATTATATTTGGTAATTTAAAGTTGATTATGAGATTGTTTTGCTATATTTATCAAATGTCAAGATTTGATCAAAATATGGTATTTTCTTTAGATATAACAGCATGGAAGATTGTGTTACAAAATAAACCAGCTTCTATATGATTCTCTCAACCAAGGTCTTTTGCAAAAAATAAGGAAATTATCCGTTAGAGATCAAAAGAAGAATGTTGAGCAGAACTGCAAAACTCAAGGACTTGAAAGACTGGGTTCAAGGCCTTAGAATGAGATGGAAGATTGATTTTCCGTGTTTGGTACAATGGTCACTAACCAAGTTTTACTCCAACCTCTCCAACACCTCTTGACTATAAAAACGAGATGAATTGGTAGCTAGAAAACACACAAGAGAGAACACAAGCAAAGAATAAGAAGAAAGAGAGCTACACTTGCAAATCAAGAAGAGGACGTTGGGAGAACTTGATACATCCAGTTTATATTTACTTATTTGTTGTGTTTATTTACTTCTTCTTGTAAAGTGTATTTTGTTATCTTTCTTTGTATTAGGTAGGATGGATTAGGCGCAGGGTTAACTACCCAAGTACGGTTGGGGGGGCAACGCATACGTTGGGACACTAATTGTTGTAGGGTCAACAAGTAAATTGTACGACTGGTGAATCGTGTGTAATCAGTCGACCTAATAAAATAATGAGCTTTAAAATCCCATCGGCAAGGGTCGTCCGCGGCTAGAGGACTAGGCAAGGCCGAAGCTCTATAAATAGCGTGTTTTGACCATATTTATTTTTCCGCATTTACTTATTTTTAAACTTTGATCATCACCCTATTTGCCCACCTCTAAGGTGATTTAACTAGCCAAATCAGGCCAATAATTAGTATCAGAGCTAGTATTATATTTCAAAGACCTTACCGTCTAATAGTCCGCTCCCATAGTTAGTTATGATTTTGACTCTGACTGCCCTCCACTTTTTAAAGGTAATAATTATTTTTTGTGGCAGGAAAAATTGGAGCTTTATATTAAGCACAAGAGTCTCGATCTTTGGGAGATCATAGTCTAAGATCCAATAGTTATTGAGAAATCGGAAGATGAATATACTGAACAAGATTATAAGTGGATATCCAAAAATTTTAATGTTCTACACATTTTATATTGTGCTCTTACTGTTGATATTTATGAGTTTATGTCACATTGTGATAGTGCCAAGGAAATTTGACAGACGCTTTATTATTTGTATGGTACAGATCAAAATGTGGCATTAAGAAGATTTGTGCACAAGATAAAATGATTATGGATGGAAATGTTAAGGAAGTGGAAGATCATCAACTATATGAAGAGCGAGAATATAAAAGTGATGATCTAATTCAAGGCGTCATAAATAATGATGTGAACACATGCCCAAATTGAGGAGTTGCTTGAAAATGG
>JACYFF010031956.1:31543237-31559681 GCA_017589665.1 Selenicereus undatus | reverse complement strand
CCAAGCTAACTACGCCTTTATAACCTCCAAATTAATCCTTTTTCATGCATGGTTTTCATTCAAGTCCAATTCACGCATGGTTCCCTTTATACGCACATAACTTGCATCGATTTACAATCTCAGGCATAAATTAACCAAATGCTTCGAACCTAAACATGTACAGCCCATTTCTTGACATTTCTAACGAATCTAACTAACCCTAACTTGACATGCAACATCAATCTACTGAAAACATTTTTGAAATTAATACTAATTTAGGAGGCAAGGAACACCCACCTCGATTCCAAGCTAGGGATTCGATCAAAGCTGCTGGGCTCGACTCTAGGTGCTCGAACAACACTAACCCCTCGGTCCTTGCTCACCACGCACGAACAGAGCCCAATTCGCGCCTAACTCGACCTCACCCAAAACCCTAACTCGCAATTCTGAGGAATTTAGGCACAATTGAGATGGAATTAGGGTGAGAATCCAATTTGTAGAAGAGAAGAGGTTCGGGACTCACCTAGTATGCTCTAAATCAACTGGGTGTTCGGTCGGATTCCGATACGTGGCCGACGATTCGAGGCTGCTATGTTCACGGCGAGGAGAGAAGAGAGGAGGGCTGGTGGTGGTCAGCGGCCGCCCAGGGAACGCCGTGGTCCCTCCCTGGCTCGCCGGCGAGGCAATTCGGCGGTGATGGCAGGAGGTTCCCTGGGGTTCTGCGTGAGGAGGAAGGAGACGTGGAGATGCAGCGGAGAGAGAGGGAGCTCGGGGCTCTAATGACCGAGAAGGGGGAGAAACCAAAGAAAAGGGGTTCGCAAAATTACGAAAATGCCCCTCCCTTATCTATTTCCATCCCAAACTGTTCGGTGCTTAATACCGCCAGTCTATTTCGTATCCGAATTCTAAACCCAAATCATTAAAACAACCTTCTATCAACTATTCGTTCCCAAATACGTCTAGGTTCGATTCAATAAACCTAGAAACTAATTCTAAGGTTGAAAACCTAATCGTACTCGGGAAACGACTAAATAAATCGAATGACGACTAAATTAAGCTATCGATATAATTTAAAGGCATAAATGACACGAATTAACTTTAAAATCAATAATAGCAATAATAGTCCTTTTCTTAATAAAATTACAGCTCCCAAAAGCAAATCGATAATCATTTAACTCATATAGTTACTAAAAATACGATTTTATAACATAAAAAGGTAATACAAGCAACTTAACATAAAAATAACGAAGGCGGGTCTTACACTAATGAGACACATTTTGAGTACACTAAGACTGCTAACCACACTATCAACAATATAATGACCGCAAGCCTTATTAAGAAGGCTAGAAATGATGGCTTAAGAAATTAATGTGTTACAGAATATCAAGTACATATTTCTATTAACAAAATATCTTGTAAATATTTTGTTACCTATTGACTAGTTGATTATTCACTAAGCTAAGGTTAGGAGAATATTAATTATCTTCTATATATGTTGGCCTTCCACAGTCCTTAAAGAATAGAGAAAGAGAAAATATTTTTCCTATCTTCCTCTCCTCCTACTTTTGACATGGTATCAGAGCATACCACAAGCTAAACATCAAAGCTTTTTCTGCCGTAAACATGGGAGATGATGGAAAGCCTAAGAATGAGACACCAAAGGAGTTCATAATCACAACTCAATCTCCTTACTATCTTCACCCGTTGGATGGTCTCAGGGCAATTATAACCACTATCATGTTTGATGGAAAAAATGATGACCTTTGCGCAAAAGTTGTCAATACAGCCCTAAAATCCAAGAATAAGCTTGGATTCAACAGAACTAAATGCGTGGGAGATGGTAAACTCCATGGTGACTTCATGGATATTGAATGTGATTGATTCCAAATTGCGTACGAGTGTTGCATACCTTGAATTGGCCCCGCAAATGTGGGAGAACATTCAAAAATGATACTCAGTTCCGAATGCACCCTGAATTCATCAACTCAAAGCAGAAATTGCATCGTTAAAACAAGGAAACCTAGACGTGGTTCATTTTTTTCCCGAAACTCATAGGCCTGTTAGGTGAATTGTAAAACTTTGTGAACTGCCTGAAGTGTAGCTATGATACAGCTGAGCAAGTCTTGAAGATGATAGAAGAGGATAAAGCCCATCAATTTCTGATGGGGCTCGACGATGATTAATATTCAACAGTGAGAAGCCAGATTCTTGCCATGGATCCATTAACGTTACTGGACCAAATGTTTCATATGGTCCTGCAAGAATAAGCACATAAGAAGATGATGGTAAGACATGATGTCAAGCTGGAGCATGCAGTCGCCTTCGCCACCATGATTCAGCCCATAAATTCACAACAAATCTCCGATAGAACCAGCTGCAAGCATTGCGATAAATTTGTTCACAATGAGTCGAACTGCTTCGAGATCATCGATTATTTGGTGAACTGGGGAACCCATAGTAACAATAAAGCACGTGGCAGAAGCAGAGGGGATGGCGGTCAACGAAGTCGTGGTGGAGCAGGTTGAGGCCGAGGCAGAGAAATGGCATTTGTAGTCCAAGCGCCAATTGAGAATCAAAATACATTAGAAGAAGGGATTTGTTCAGACTCTAATGTTCAAGGAGAAAACCCAAGTTCACGACCTAATATCCCTGGGCTCACTAAAGATCATGTACAAAGGCTAGTGAGTCATTGAGACTCCTAAGTTGGGATATGAGAAACTCTCAGGTAAGGGTAATTGGATTTTAGACAGTGACGTGTCATACCATATGACCGATTGTTTAGGTCACCTAAACCACGTAAGGGATACGAGGGCCATTCCCATCCAATTACCTAATGGTGCATATAGTGTGGCTTCTAAGCGTGGATCAATTGATCTTTGCCCAAAATTATCTTTGAACGATGTTTTCTTTGTTCCCGGATTAGACTGCAATTTAATTTCCGTTGTGCAACTCATAAAGGAGTTACTTCGCACAGTAACATTTACGAAAAAACATTTTGTGATACAAGACCTTACCGTGAGGAGGTTGATTGGACTGGGTAAGCAACGAAGAGGGTTTTACTTACTCAATGAAGATGCTTTACCAAACATTCAAGTTAATCGAGAAACACACATAGATTTATGACACTAAAGATTAGGGCCCCCTTCGAATCAAGTTATGAATCAACTATCTAGTATTTTTGGTGGAAAAGCTCATAGTAATAGAGGTGATTTTTGTGATGTGTGCTATTGTGCAAAACAAATACGTTTACCTTTTCCCATTATTGAGAATGAAGCATTAAATTGTTTTGACTTGATTCATTGTGACATATGGGGTGAATATCACGTTTAGTAATTTTGTGCTGCTCATTAATTTCTCTCTATAATTGATGATGCAAGTTGGGCCACTGGGTGTATTTGATGAAAGATAAGGGAGAAGCCTCCCAATTAGTCATGAATTTTTGCACGATGACTAAAACTCAATTCAAGGCTAGTGTAAAAATCATAAGAGGTGATAAATGATGTGAATTCACTTCCGGACCAATGAAGAAATTCTACGGGGAGCAGAGGATTATACATCAAACCAGTTGCACTGATACACCCCAACAAAATGGTAGAGTCGAAAGAAAGAATTATCATCTCTTAAATGTCGCTAGGGCTTTACATTTTCAAGCCAACCTACCGATTGATTTTTTCAGGGGAGTGTGTGCTTAATACGGCTTACTTGATCAATAGGACTCCCACACTTGTTCTTAAATAGAAAACTCCCAATGAAATTTGTTCGTAAATTCATATATACTCTCTCTCTAGCTGCTCTCTCTCTCTAGTTGCCCTCTCTGCACAATCACAGAACGGTCAATTGGTGACCTCGGAAACAGCCGCAGCCGGTGTCGACGGACTGCACAGAGACGGTAGTCGGCAAGGGAGACCATCGACGTTCGCTCGGGTCTCACGGCAGTGTCTGAAGGCTCTGTTTTGGGGGTTCGCGATTGCTCTATTTCGGACCGTTCCAGTGTGGCTCTGTATCGGCTCCCTCTCAGGTGAGTACCAGGCATCGCGAAAATTCAAGTCGGTGAGGTGTCCCATCTCCCCCCTTTGATTTGCTGTTAAATTGGCAATTTTGCTGCCCACCCTCCTTGATTTTGTCTAGCAATTGGCTCTGTCGGCGGGATTTTGCCCGGGTGTGTTTTGTATTTGTTTTGTATTTGTTGCTTACAATCCTCTTGCTGCTTGTGCTGCTCACTCTAGCTATCTGGGTGGCTTCTGGTACGGCTTTTGCTGTTTCTGTTACCGTTGTTGCCGGTGTTGCCGGTGTTGCTTCTGCGGCCTGGTTTCCCCTGCTGCTTCCTGTATCAGTTCTGGTTGCTTTGCTGCTTCGGGTGCTCGGTGGTCAGCCGAGGCTTCCACCTCCTTGGGTTTTGCGCAGTGCTCGGTGCTCGGTGGTCGACCGTTGTGCGCAGTGGTCGGCTGAGGTTTCCCGTATCACTTCCCTCTGTTTCGCTTTGGGTTGCTTTGGTATTGCTTCCACCTCCTTTGCTTCTATTGCTTTTGTCGCTGCCTGGTTGTTCCTTGCTTCGGTTGCTTTGGTGTTGCTCCCTTATCACTTGTGTTGCTGTGTGTTGTCACTGGGTTGCTTTTGTTGCTTCTCTGTTTTGCTGTGTGTTGTCTCTGTGTTGCTTCAGTGCTGCCGGTTACTCCCTTTTTTTGACATTCTTCTTGTGGGCCTTTAGGGTGTTAGCCCCCTTTGGCCGTGAGTAGTTCGTGGTTCGTTGTTGTTAGCCTCTATTAGGGCTGCCCTGGCGTTTGGAGTGTTGGCTGATTTTAGTTGGCAGTGGTCGGTAGCGGGTTGTAGTTTGTTATAGTTTCTAAAGCTTTTGTTTAAGTTTGTAGTTGTCATTAGCTGGTGTGTAGTGGGTTAACGTTCGCTATTTGTTGTAGTTGCAGTTGCCGCTAGCTGTTTTTAGCCTGTTATAGTTTGTTAAAGTTTTGTTATAGTTGTAGTTGCCGTTAGCGGGTTGTAGTCTTGTTTAGCCTTAGTTAGTTAGGCTTTATTAGATTTTGCTCCCTTTTTATCCTGTATCTTAGTCTTTTTTACCAAGTAGTCTTGCTGTTTTTATTTCTTTTCTGGTGGTTGGAGGGTAGTTGACCAGCTTTTTCGGGTGTCTTATAGTTGGTAGCCCTTTAGGGTGTTCGTGGCCTTGTAGTCGTCGGCGTCTGTGGCGGGCCATGTAGCTGGTTCAGCCTGTCCTCCGGGGAGCTCTGGGGTTAGAAGGGGGTTAGGGTTGCGGAAGGTGCGTTTTGCATCCTGGAACATTGGGACCCTCACGGGTAAGTCGATAGAATTAGTTAAGGCTCTGCGTAGGCGTAAGATTAATATAGCGTGTGTCCAGGAGACGAAGTGGGTTGGGGCGAAAGCCAGAGAGATCGATGGGTTCAAGCTGTGGTACTCGGGGTCAACCAAGGCGAAGAATGGAGTTGGCATCCTGGTCGCGAAGGATTCGGCGGACCAGGTGGTCGAAGTGAGGCGTAAGAGCGACCGGATTATGGCAATTAAAGTTTTGGTGGGTTCAGTTTTTGTGAACGTGGTGAGCGTGTATGCGCCCCAGGTAGGCCTGCCGGAGGAAACTAAGAAGCTCTTCTGGGAGGATCTAGACGAGGTCGCTCAGGGGGTACCCCAGAGTGAGAAACTATTCATAGGAGGGGACTTTAACGGGCATATAGGCGCGAAGGCAGCAGGTTATGATGGGGTCCACGGGGGTTTCGGTTTCGGTGAGAGAAATGTGGGAGGGGTTTCTGTGTTGGACTTTGCGGTGGCCTTTGATTTATGGGTTGCCAACTCCTTCTTCAAGAAGAAGGAGGACCACATAGTGACCTTCAAGAGCATTTCCTGCAACACTCAGATTGACTACTTCCTAACGAAGAAGGAGACTCGGAGATCGTGCAAGGACTGTAAAGTGATCCCCGGCGAGTTGCTGGGAACCCAACACAGGCTGCTGGTTTTAGATGCAGAGTTCAAGTATCCCAAGAGGTCAAAGAGGAGAGCTGAAGAACCTAGAATTAAGTGGTGGACCCTCACAAAGGAGAAGGCGGGGTTAATAGCAGAAAGAATAGTTGAGGAGAGAGCTTGGAGGAGGGCTGAAGACGCCAACTCGATGTGGGATGCTATGGCGGATTGCATCCGTAGGGCGGCTAAGGAAACCTTAGGTCTGTCAAGGGGAGGCGGTAAAAGGATGGAGGGCACTTGGTGGTGGAACGAAGAGGTAAAGGAGAAAGTTAAGACAAAAAAAGAGGCTTACGCGGAGCTCATGAACAGCAGCTCGGAGGACGAGAGGGCGCATAAGAAGATTGGATACAAGGCGGCCAAGAAAGTTGCCAGAAGGGCAGTGGCAATAGCAAAGAGTCAGGCGTTTTGATAGACTGTACCATAGATTGGGGACGAAGGAAGGGGAGAAGGAGGTTTTTAAACTGGCGAGAGCAAGGGAGAGGAAGACTAGGGATTTGGGGGTGGTAAGGTGTATCAAGGACGAAGAGGGTAAGGTGTTGACGGAGGATGCTGAAATCAAGGAGAGATGGCAAAGGTTCTTTGCTAAACTCCTCAATGAGGAAGGGGGGGAGAAGTCAGTAGTCGGGCCGGAGAGTGTAGCGATCAGCATGCGGGCGTTATGATCTCAAAGGAGGAGATTAGGGAGGCCTTAAAGAAGATGGCGAAGGGGAAGGCAGTGGGCCCGGACCAGATTCCAGTGGAAGTTTGGAAGTTACTGGGGGAAGTGGGGCTAGAATGGCTCACAGAGCTTTTCAATATCATTTTTCGGACCGCTAAGATGCCCAGAGAGTGGAAGGTCAGTACAATCATCCCACTGTACAAAAACAAAGGGGATATCCAAGATTGTAATAACTTTAGGGGCATAAAGCTGCTCAGTCACACTATGAAACTGTGGGAGAGGGTGATTGAGAGAAGGCTGCGAGGGGAAGTAGAGATTTCAGAAAACCAATTTGGTTTCATGCCAGGCAGAGCAACCATTGAAGCGATCTACCTCCTCAGAGGGCTCATGGGCGCGTTCAGGGACAAAAAGGTGGATCTGCATATGGTGTTCATTGACCTGGAGAAAGCCTATGATAGAGTGCCAAGGGAGGTATTGTGGAGGTGTTTGGAAGAGAAAAGGGTGTCGCCCGAGTATATCCGTGTTATCAAGGACATGTACGAGGGAGGGCGGACGAGGGTTAGGACCCCGGGCGGGGTCTCGAATGACTTTGCTGTTACTCTGGGCCTGCACCAGGGATCCGCTTTGAGCCCGTTTCTTTTCACATTAGTTTTGGACAAACTCACTAGAAGTATACAGGACGAGGTGCCTTGGTGCATGTTATTTGCAGATGACATCGTTCTTATCGATGTCACCAGGCAGGGGGTGAATGACAGGTTGGAAAGTTGGAGGCGCACGCTGGAGGCTAGGGGTTTTAGGTTGAGTAGGTCGAAAACGGAATACCTTCACTGCTGTTTCAGCGGGAGGATAGTAGAGGGGGGAGATGTCGTTATGGATGGGAGGGCAATACCAAAGGTTGACAAATTCAAGTATCTGGGTTCGATCATCCAGCAGAATGGGGACATTGACGAGGACATCAGTCAGCGGATTAGAGTGGGATGGCAAAAGTGGAAGGCAGCGTCAGGGGTGATGTGCGACAAGAGAGTGCCCATAGGTTTGAAACGCAAAGTCTATCGGATTGTAGTCAGACCGACTGTTCTCTATGGATCGGAGTGTTGGCCTGTAAAAAAGACGCAGATCCAAAGGCTGATGGTAGCTGAGATGAGAATGGTCAGGTGGATGTGTGGCTCAACGAGATTGGACAGGATCAGGAATGAAGTGTTTAGGGGCTTAGCGGAAGTGGCCCCGATAGAGGAGAAGATGCGCGAATCAAGGCTCAGATGGTTCGGCCACGTCAACAGGAGAAGTGCGGCCGCTCCAGTGAGGAGGTGTGAGAGAATCAACCCCCCCGGTGGTAAGAGAGGGAGGGGTAGACCGAAGAAGAGTCTAGAACAAGTGGTTAGAGAGGACCTGAGAGTTGTTGGTCTCACGGAGGACATGGCCCAGGATAGGAGGCTGTGGCGGGACAGGATTAAGGTTTCTGATTGTAGGGGTCAGGCTGTAGCTTAGGTGGGGTGGGTCGGGTTTTGGTTTGCTTGTCCGCAGGTCGTGCTTTTCAGGGAGGAGACGGCACCAAGCGCCCCTGGCTTTGATGAGGTATGTCTCCGCTCCGCTTCCTATTTATTTGCTATGTATTTAATCCCTCTTTAATTGCCTTTCGAAACCTTTTCTCATCCTCTCTATCTTTCTCTTACTCGGTAAGTGGTTTCCACAATCGTTTTTCCTTCAAACCTTTTTCACAAAACTATTTTGTGGGTCTTTTGGAATCAACCTCTCTATGGGTAGGAATACCGGTAGAGGTAAGGTTGCCTACAGCTGGATCTCCCCAGACCCCGCGAAAGCGGGACCCACATGGGAGTTTGTTGTTGTTGTTGTTGTTGTTGTCCCAATGAAACTTGTTCAAGGTACAACCCTCCTTTGATCATCTTAAAGTCTTTGGATGCTTGTGCTATGCTTATCAATATCAACGGAAAAAAGATAAATTCGACTCTTGGAGTACAAGGATCATTTTTGTGGGATACTCATTTGCCAAAAAGGGGTGGAAGGTTTATGATTTGGAATCCAGTGAAATCTTTGCTAGTAGGGATGTGATTTTTCATGAAGAATATTTTCCATTTTGTGAGAAAATAAAAGAAGACAGCATACGACATCCATGTAACATCCCCAAACTTGATGCTAGCAACAGCTTCCTAGATGAATATGATTGGTGCATGGACCGCATGGGAAGTTTCTCAATCTACCCCTGAAAATGCAAGGCTGCTGGGGTGGCTTCAGGGAGATGGGCCAAACAGAACAACTGCAGGCCAACCACGAGCCGCTTCCTTAGATGATGCAGATGGGTCACCATGACAGGGGGAGTTCAGCCCACAGCTAGCAATGGGCTAGCCTTTGCAGCCCACCTTGTTGGCTGATGATAATAAGACGCCAAGCCAGGGTGAGGCAAGCCCAGAATCAGCAATAGGCCAGACTTTTCAAGAGAGCCCGAGGGAACAAGTTGTTGGATCAAGCCCAATGGAGAGTGAGCTACAACGGGCAGGAGTTGAGTTGGGTCACGAGTGTAAAGTAACAAAGAAGCCCAATCACTTGGAAGACTATATACGTTACTCAACCGGTACTTCAGACCCCTCCTCCACTTGCTTATTCCAAAAGGTATACTCAGGTAAACCTTATCCCTTAGTAAATTATGTTACTTGTTAAAATTTCACTAACACACATCAAAGCTATATTGCTGCTATTACCAAAGTTGTCGAGCCCAGGTATTTTTATCAAGCAGCTCGAGATCCCAATTGGCGAGGTGCAATGGCAAAGGAAATACAAGCTTTGGAATTAAATCAAACTTGGACAAATGAGGACTTGCCACCAGGTAAGAAACCTATTAATTGTAAGTGGGTGTATAAAGTGAAGTACAACTCAGATGGATCCATTGAACTATGTAAGTGGGTGTATAAAGTGAAGTACAACTCATATGGATCCATTGAATGATGTAAGGCTCGACTTGTAATACGAGGTGATGTGCAGATAGAAGGATTTGACTACCATAAGACCTTTGCACCAGTGGTGAAAATGGCAAGTGTGAGATGCTTTCTATCTGTGGCAGCAGCTAAGGGATAGAAACTTCATCAAATGGAAGTGCATAATGCATTTTTAAATGGCGATCTTGAGGAACAAGCGTGTATAAGACTATCCCTGGGATTCTAGTGTTCTAATCCTCACAAAGTATATAGACATTGCAAGTCTCTTTATGGGCTCCAATAGGCTCCACGCTAATGGTTTTCTAAGTTGTCTTCTAAATTAATTGACTATGGATTTTTCGTATGCTGACTATTCTCTGTTTACCTATCATAAAGAGGGTAAATACATGGCTTTGTTGGTCTATGTTGATGATTTGGTAGTCACAGGTAATGATGCTCACACTTGTGCTCAATTTAAGCAATATCTTAGCCAATGTTTTCATATCAAGGATCTCAGAGCGTTAAAGTATTTCTTGGCGATTGAGGTGGCTAGAGGCCCTCAAGGACTTTTCGTATGCCAAAGGAATTATGCATTAGAAATTGTTGATGAGTGCGGCATGCTTGACTGAAAACTGGTCGAGTTTCCTATGGACACAAATCACAAGCTTCCTTTGGTAACAAGGAAACCTTTGGAAGATCCGGCACAACACCATCGGTTTGTAGGATGAGTAATCTATTTCATAATCACGAGGCCCGAATTGTGTTATGTAGTACACATTCCGTCTTAGTTTATGCAAGAGCCTAGAGAAGAGCATATGGAAGTAGCAAAGCGTGTGTTGAGATACTTAAATAGGAATCCGTGACAGGGGATCTTGTTACGAAGTGAATCTAATTTGCAGGTGTATGCTTACTGTGATTCAGATTGAAACGCTTGTCCTATTACACGGTGTTCCTTAATGGGGTATTTTGTGACTCTTGGTGACTCTCCAATCTCATGGAAGACAAAGAAACAAAGCACAGTTTCTCGATCATCGACTAAGCCAGAGTATAGGGCTATGGCTACGGTGACTAGTGAGTTAATCTAGATTAAGGCTTTTCTTGCTGCAATGGATGTGTTTCTAGATACGCCGATTAAGTTACTTTGTGACAATCAGACAACATTGCATATAGCAAAGAATCCAGTCTTTGACGAAAGAAGAAAACACATTGAAATTAACTGTCACTTTGTTCATGAAAGGATACTTTCTTGGGATCTCGTCATAGCATACTTGCCTTCCAAGCATCAATTAGCGGATATATTTACAACAACATTGGGTAAACAGCAATTCAAATTTCTAGAGTGCAAGTTGGTCACTGTCAACCCTCATACTCCAACTTGAGCGGGAGTGTTACTTAATATCAATTACATATTTATGTTAACAAAATATCTTGTAAATATTTTGTTACCTACTTACTACTTGATTATGCACCAAGCTAAGGTTAGGAGAATATTATGGATCTTTTATATATGTTGGCCTTCCCTGGTCCTTGTAGGATAGAGAAAGAGAAAAGGTTTTTTCTGTCTTCCTCTGCTCTTGCTTTTGACATAATAATACAAAATTATTCATGATTCACTCAATCGTAAAGGCAAACAACAGAGACAAAACATGATATAAAATCTAGTGGATAGGGTAATTACTACTATCATGCCTAAGTCTTCGAAAGATGGAAACAACAAATGGAAGGAGACCAACAAAAGCAAACTGAAAATGATCAGAGGTATTTGTCCTCACAGTCAGTTGTCCACTAAGCTTGTTATTCAATGAAAAATGAATGGCCATCTTTGAATTCCGCCCCACAAAAAGCTGAGATTGGAAGTGAGCCCTAACTACTAAGTCCCCTCTCCATTTCATCAAGGATAGAACAAATGATGATTGATCTTGCCCGAGTGGATAATCTACATCTCTAAGGCGTACCTCTAGGTTAGTGCCATAAGTGACATCTTTTTGACAGCGAACTGCCCCTGTACTACCCACTAATACCAACCTCTTGTTCATAGTTATTTGATCTTCAAGTTTTACTCCGACAGCCAAGTTTTCACCCAAAAATGTTAGAGATATTCCAGCAGTTGCCTTGTTCTTTTTTAGGTTCCTAAATTTGCTTTCCCCTCTGACAATGTATGCAAGCTGCTTGCTTATAGTTTGGATGTCAAATCCAAGTACACTGGAATTGTTTTCTCCGTGCTTGGCTGAAACTGCGGAATCTAAATGGATGTTAAACTCTTTCTTATGTTTTGTTACCTGCACTGCAACTGCAATGGGATAACAACTTGTTATTCCCAAACTTTGCTTGGCATTGACACCATTACAACCACAGTCATGGTCCCAACCATGGCTGTCTAAAACTGGCGTAACCAAGAATTGTGAAGTTGGTTGTAAGACTCGATATCAATATGCTGGGTAGTCATCGTCAAAAGATCCAGGTAATACCATGTCTGGTAAAGGCACTTGCATAGCTACTGGGGCTTCATTTTCTGCATCAAAATCTTCTGACAACTCCCCATAGTTATCCACACTGTTCTTCCCTTTCTTCTTTACCTCTCTTATTCTTTTGAGGTCTTTTCTCCATTGCATCCTCTGAAAAAGTTTTACTCGATAATCGTACACCTTAAAATATGCCTTCCTTTGGTCTCTACTAAGTTTTGCAATTTGATGTTTCCTCAAAGGCTTAAATGGTGGGAGTTGTTCTTATTCTTCTTCTTCATCAGAACATGATAAGTCATCCAAGTCAATGTCAGAATCAGCATTATCACCACCCTAATCAGCTGAAAGTTTTGGGTGAACACGATGTTGCAATAGTGAAGATAATAAATAAGGGAGAGGTGGTGAACGAGCATGAAAAGCCAAAAGCTTCTTGTGGTAAAAAGGATCATAAGTCAAGATGGAACTTGCTTCTGACAAGATTTTCACATAATAAGAAAGCAATAATAGTTGTGGTCTCCAGGCTTGGCCGTTAAGAAGCACCTCTTGGCCTTCTCCGTTCTTTCGACATGCAGGGTGGTTCTCTACAAGGGCAACAGAGTTCATCAGACTTGGATTTATAAAACGAAAATCATCGACAGCTTTACCGATATAGTGGTGAGCAACACGATTACGTTGTGCCACAAACACTTCATAGCTGAATTCATCCGGAGGTGTGCAAGAAGCATGTGTAAGAGTGACAATGGTACTTCGCCAAATTGAAGAACCAAGGGAGTTAGTGATTGTCTTTAGCATGGGTACATCATTTAGGTCTCTTGATTGTGAGTCTAGCCGATCCACACAAAGCAGAACATTAGGGGGATACTTCTTCGTGAACTTCTTTACAGAGGCTAAGACTTTACTATTGAAACCTTGTTCAAGTGCAGAACATTTGAGACCAAGAGCATCAATTACCCTAATCTTGAATTCATTCACGACTCCACTAATCTCGTGCACAGATGTTGTTCCATATTTAAAAGCTCCAATTTTGACCTTTTCTTCACCAAAAATAGAATTGACAGTAGCACTCTTTCCAACACCAGTTTTTCCAAGGACTAGTATATTCATGGAAAAGTTTGGATCATCCTTCTTTTGAGCCTTAAGTTGCATAGCTATTTATTTAGCATTATCAACAGTATATTCTGGGTGTGTTTTCCCTACAAGAAGTGCCAATCTATACAGAACTTGTGTTGCCATGGAATCCTCAGCTCTTTGGCCGAGTCTATAAACAAGTCTCAAGAATTTTACCCTCAGTTGGTGTGTATGTTTTAACTTCTTCCTTTTCGCTTAGGATCTTAGCCGATAGAGAAGCAAGACTAGGAGAAGTTAAGAAGTTAGAATTGCTTGATGGTGATGTAGCTCTCATGGATTGAAGTGATGGTCCCAAACCAGCAGGACGCTTAGTAAAGAAAAGGCAAGATCCATCTTGAGATGTTACAGAGGAGGTGCCAACATCTGAGGTAACACTGGCCGTTGTTCTCAAAGGACTACTTAATGTACCAAACTCAGACGACTTAATTTTCTCTACTTCCTTATCAAAGTCTAATGCTTGCCTAGAGTTTGTGACAATCTCACCACTAGATCCCTCAGAATGGTCCAGAGAACTAGTTTCTTGTGAATCTTGTTCTGACTCCTCTAAAATTGGACTATTTTGTGCTATACTTGAATAGTGTGTGTGATTAGCCGCTGTCCCATAGCTATTCGAGTCACTAACATTACCATGATCATGACAAACATTCTTTATATCCTCTTCATCTTGTACTTTAGTTTCTAACCTTGGTGTTTTGCTATCTTGTGGCTCAACATCTAGATAATCTGGCAGAACCTTCTCATCCCTGCCAGAAACAGCTTGTAGTTTTCCTGTAGGGTCATACACTTTGGAGGCAAAAGTCATTTTCTCGCTTGATATATTTTTTGTTTGGTTGTTCGGCATTCTTCCATGACTTCAACAATTCTGCTTCCTCTTTCTTACCCTTGTTACGTCCTTCATGTAGAGAAGGTTCTACATCATTTTTGGGTTCATTGTCCCCGTCCTCAGTGGCATCTACATGCATTCCCACCATCATTGAGCCTTCTCCAATGGTTGACTTCACCCCATCAGATTCAGGAGTTTTCGAGTTCTGTGGAGCTGTACTTTTAATATCTGACGGAGTGGATTCTTCAACTGAATCTTTCACATTACTCTAGTATTTCCTAATTCCTTCCTTTCCTCTGCCTCCTTCACATCAATAGGCATCAAATCCATACCAAAATCCTTTGTTTGTTTTATTTTCCCACCAGTTGCATCCCCTGATTCGACCACGTAAGCATAAGTGAAATTTCGCAATGAACTTTCCTCATTAGTTGACAGTGTGCCAACTATTTTAATAGATCTAGAATCTGCATCAGCAGATTCTTTGGCTTCTGCCCCTTGTTTTTCTTCCATCCCGACAGCATTAACTACTGATCTCAGAGTTTCTTCATCAGCAGTTTTAGAATCCAACTCAGAGCCTTCAACATTATTTTTGATATTAGCTTACTCCAACTCAAAATCAACACTTTGTTTATTAGTTGACAGCAACTCCGGGCCTTCAACATTACCACGAAAACCCACCATTTCATCCTCTACCAGTTTAGTACCTTCATCCTAGCCATCAACCTCTTGATTTTCATTAGCATCCTTGCCAGTTAACACCTTTGCTTTCAGAGTGTCTACCTTTTGACTCGAAAGAATCGGTGAGTTAGTCGAAGACCAAGAACAAGGGGCATTATTTTGGCCTAACTTAAGGGTTTCATCATCTGGGCCAGCCAAAGGGGTCCCAAATTCATCGTCACCACCCTCGAACTCACCCTTATTGATGACATCATTAAAACTACTATTGTTGTTACCATTGGTCGAAGTCTTGCCGTTATCATCATTTTCATTAATTTTCTTCGGGGAGCTATTTTTTTTAGTTGATGATTTTGAATCAGAATTATCATCAGCAGTATCATCATCATGAGAAGGCAAAGGTCGTATACCTGAGGGTTGCATGGCAGTTGACAGGGTACGTCTTCGAGCTTGTTGGTCTTATTTGGCTCTCCTTAAATGACCAAAGCAACGAGAAGGCAGTGGGGATTTCTAGGTTCTTGGTTTGGTTGAGTTGTGAAAAATTATGTTCTTTAGTAAACTGAAATTTAATTAATGTTTGTTGAGAGAACTGTGGCACTTAGTAAGCTTTGCCAAGTATTGTCTTAATTAGCAACAATCTTGAGAAGTTAAAGCTACTTATTTGCATTAAAACTCTCAATTTTTGTAAAAAATGACACAAAGGTACCCTATGTTATTGAAAAATAACTTTAAGGGCTCTGACTTTTCAAAAATTATTGTGTAGTACCTTAATTTATTGAAAAAGTTATAGCGGGGCTCATTTCCGGTGAGTGACGTCATATTTTTTACGGTTTGAGCAGAAGAATTTAAAATACTAATGTAGAATGCCAAAATTGCCCCTCCTTTGCTTTTAATGGCCAAGAGATACTTCCCATTTCAACGGTCCACCCACCCCCTCTTTGTTTTGGCTTTGTTATACATACTCACTCCCCACTGCTTCCCCATGTTTTACCTAGGGCTGGCAAAAATTTGGGTTTGGGTCGATTCGGGTCCGGACAAATCAGACATTCAGACAAAAGCTTCATACACAAACCTTGTTCGGATTATAAATCGGACACACAGGCCATACTTGGACCTGGACTTGAATGTCCGATGTCCGGACCCGATTGTCCGAATGTTTGAATTTGTATTATGATTTTAACATATTTGGACAAAATTTTTCTGTGACAAAACCCGAACTCGGTTTTTTTGTGTTTGAACCCGATTGTCTGAAGTTATTTTCATAACATTTTATAAAGAATTTGGACTAAAATTACGCATAAACGTAGTTGTCTTATGTTCGAACCCGGTTGTCCGATTATCCGAATTGGTTTGAACCCGAAATAGTTCAAAAATCTAAACAACCTGAACCCAAATGTTCAAATCCCAACCTGATTGGGATTTCAATTCGGACATGACCGATTGTCCAAATTTTAAATTCAGACATAAATTTTGTGACCATACCCAATTTTTTTCGGGTCGGACGAATTCAGGTAATCGGGTCGGACAGATTTTTGCCAGCCCTAGTTTTACCTTTCCTCCATTGCTATTGCCCATCATCTTCACCCCCTTCACAGGTTAGTTTTTTTTATTTTTCGGTTTTGCTCTCTATTTATAATTTGATATGTGATATTTCCATTGAATTTAATTAGTTTTAATTTTTGTAGAATTTTATTTTATCTGTTATTATTTCCCTTGAATTTATATTGTTTGAATATAATTTCTTTTATGTTTATATGGTTTTTGGCAACTAGCTGCCTAAAAATTCATAGGACATATTACTCCATCA
>JACYFF010031956.1:31476369-31543227 GCA_017589665.1 Selenicereus undatus | reverse complement strand
CCACAAAAATATAGGGTATTTGCATCTATTCTAATATTTGCCAAATCTCTGTACAAAATACAAACTACACCAAATTGCAAACCAAATTTTTAGCAAGTCACCAACAGTCACCAAAAACATGGGGAAAATTAGTGGATAGCAGCATCCTCTTTAGGGTGCCTGACTGGACTATGTTGGAGGACCTGTTACCACCAATGCCCTTGACTTTGATTTCTTTGCCTTTGCTCATTTTGTTTGCTTATCTCCTCTTGAATTTGATTTCCTTTCCCTCTTTTCTACTCCTGCTAAAGTTGCCTTCCTTTTCTTCTTCTCTATTAGCCTACCATATTCATCTCTGGGTCTTCCACAAGTAGCTAAGCTGTGCCCTAACTATTTGCATTTTCAACATCTAAATGACAAAATTCAAGCCAAATTTCAAAATAATAAGAAGCAAAATAGGAGGCTTGTTGTTAATTTCCACAAGTATACGGCTTATCGTTGTTGCACTTACAAGTGTCATTCTCAGGAATGAGTGGTGAAACTGGATCACTAGGTAAAAATTATCATTCTAACATTACAATTAACCCAAAATATAATTACTAACCAAAGCACTGCAAACCAAATTATTTATTGACTTTGCTCTCAATCTTACAACCCTATGAAGCATGAACGGTAATTCGAAACCCCAAATCAGAATACCAAGCAATCAAACATCAACCCAAAACTGTTTCGCACCAAGCATAAGGAAAATGGAGCAGTAGAACTTGGAAATTTAGGAAGTAAACCTGAACCAAGCTCACAAATCAGAATAGCACAAGCAACTCAAAATTGTATTCTCATATCAAGCCAATCTCAGAAACATTATATGAATCTCAAAAATGAAGGAAAAAAACTGAATCTGAAAAAAACCTCAAGCAACGAAAACTGATGGAAAGGAAATAAAGCTAAACCCCTAATTTCTACTTGCTATCCTCAACTCTACTCCCATGCTCTGTTCTCAACCTCTATTAAAAGCTCCATTCGAACCCTTGCCAGTTCGCTCCACTCTCTATTTCGACCCCCAATTATGGCATAGTAATGCCCCCATGATTGCTTGCAACGGTTGAAGAATTTGATGAAGGTGGGCAATGATGGAATGAATGAGGAGAGATGAAGAACCGCCATGGCCGTTTCGATGGGGAAGAAGAAGAAGTGCAGGCATGGACACAGGGTTGAGGGTTCTGTAGACCTGGCAAATGGGTCATTCGGTTCGGGTACGGGTCGGGTCAAGTTCGGATCGGGTCATTTTCGGGTTAAGTGACATTTCGGGTCGTTTCGGTTTAGGTCGGGTATGGTTCGGGTCGGGTTGATTTCGGGTCAAGCAATTTTTGGTGAAACACGCTTGTCATGCCAAAACAAGCAACTTTGTTGAAAATTTCGGGTCGGGTATGGTTCGGGTCGGGTCAATTCGGGTTTCGGGTCCACTTTCGGGTGAGCATATTTCGGGTGTCGGGTCGGGTATGGGTCCGGGTCATTCGCTTCGGGTTTCGGGTCTCGGGTCAGTTTTGCCAGGTCTAGGGTTCTGGGTGTCGTGGGATGAGGAAGAAGAAGAAGAGGAGATGGGGGGCTACGAGATCATGTGCAAGGCACGTGTTTCACTTAAGTGGGAAGGGAAGAGGGGAAACATGGCAGACAAAGAGAGGAGCAAGTGGGTTGCGGTCTGCTGAAAACTGAGCTGGGTATGAGAGAGGCGTGTGGGCCTGGGGCGGATGGTGCTGGCCCACGAAGCTCTGGTTTGAAAGAGAAGAGAAGTCTAGACTAGGCCGACCTCCAACTTGCCATGGCCCTTTGCTTTGTTCATTTTTAATGGTCTAACACTCCTTCCATATCCTTTTTGTAAGAATTTGGAGTCTCTTATTTGTTCTTATTCAAACCTTCATAATTCCTACAAAAAAAAAAACACAATAAAATCTAATTTAGTGATTTATTTTGAGCAAATATTAGATAATAAAATGGCATAAAATATCATAATTTATGGTTTAACAAATACACCCACACTAAAATTTTGCTCATCTTCGAGTAAAACAAAAGTAAAAATCCTAAAAAAAAAATTTCGAACTCACTTTTATAGGAATCATGGTTGCATTTAGCATGTGCAACAAGCCCTTTAAACCCATAGGTTACCCCCAGTGGACAAGTAAGGTCTCATGAGGGTTTGCAGAAGATATACTCATAAAATCTATAAAACAAAAAAAAAATAGAATATCAAAATCTTTTTTGGTTTTTTTTTTACAAAAATTTTTATATACAATACTGGAGAAAATATATACATCGAAGAAAATATATATACATTCTAACGAACTACATCACTCAAGTAACCAAAGCACTATATCACATATAAACACAATGTCCACATCAAGAAACCCTTAATCGCCTCTGATGACATCGATACACAATCTTTAACCCCACTTAGAAATTATGTACAAGCGTGGTAGAACCTCACTTTAGGGGACATGTGGAATACTCCCACTCATGTATTTAAAATATAACATAGTTCACTCAATTCTTTTCCATTCATACAAACTACCATAGGCTTGATAAGATTCTCGATCTTCCACCACTAAAATGCAATATGCAAAACAATAATCAAAAGGACTTTTCAGGGTTGCAATGGAGCTAAAGGTTGAGGATACGAGATGGACAAACGATTCGGGAAATGAGGAGCTAAAAGCCGAAGCTAATGAGCAACCAACAATTACACCAATTACTATAATGAACACTCATTCCCTCAAAACACAAAATAAGAACATACCCCAATTAAATTGACCATTGAAAATGAGTACACATAATGATATATCCATGCCAAACAGTCTTATTCACAACTCTTTTTTTGAATTTTGGAGATTTTTTTCAACTTTTTTTCATTGTTTTCATGGAAGCTTTTTCATCTTTTTCTATTTTTTCTTGCTTTTGTTTTTCTTTTTTTCTCTTTTTTTTCATGAAGAAAATGAGTGAATGGCATATACCAAAAAAAAAACCAACACAACTCAATTTCCAAATGGTCACCATGATACAACCCATAACCAAGATTAACCATCAATTACATAAAATACCCAAAAGCTACCCAACTTATGATGAAGTGTTCCCCCCCATTAGCCTTGGCTTAGGGATGGGAAATGTGTTTAGGCCAAGGGTTAAAATCAAGAGTTCATAACAAAAAAGTCAAGGCTCAAAAGGTGTTAACAAAGGGCAAAACATTCTAAACAAGGGTGACAATTTGGCTATGTAGCTCACAAAACAAAGAATGCCTCTATCATATTATCATAATGCATTCAAAGAGTATCAAAGAAAGTTCTAGAGATGTAATCATAGAAGAGACACACATGAAAGAAAAATATGAGACTAAATTGATGAATTAGTCTATAAGGCTCGAAATCTTATTGGTTTATCTACCATAGTCACGCTTACTTAGAATTAATGTCGGGAGTTAGGATCATATAAAAACATTATACTTTAGGACTAAGTTCTATCAATGTACACCATATCTATATACAACCTCATACTAAGGTACAAGAGAGCATAGCTAATCAGAAACGCACATATATTCCCTAAAACAAAGCAAAAATCTTTCTTGATTTGTCAAATTTTTCATTTTTTTTTCCTTCAATTTTCTTAAATTTTCAATGTTTCCCCACCCTTACACCTAAATCTCACAATGTCCCCATTGGGAGTGAAAAGAAACATAAAAACATAAAATAAGAAGGTATATACAAGAAAACATAACTCAAAAAGAAAGAAAAATGACAAGACTCTAAACTCAAAAAGAAAATAATAAAAATAAAACAACGCAACAAATATATACAAAAGAAAACAAAATAAAAGATGAGATAAAGAGGAACTATTATACCAGGTCAGGCGCAGAAGTACACCTAAACTACAGCCTCAAGAAATTTGTTGAAATAGAGGCTTATGGAGCACCATCCACTCCATTTTAAGTTGAAAAGTGCTACTTTAATCAAAACTCATTAGAGCACGAAGTAGCTTATCAAACACAGAAGACCAACTCTCAGCAACATAGAAATAGTAAAAAGCACATAGTTGGAGCCAAAAAGAGCACATCCACCATTTCAACGAAGCACAAGTAAGGGCCCGCTTCAACTTGTCAAACTGGTAGGCCCAAACATCAAACGAGTAGACGTATTAAAAATTAGCCAGTGGGTAGGTCATCATTTTAGCAATTTTATCATCATGAATGAGCGGTCTAGGTAAAATAGTGGGTCTGAAGTCCACAAGTCTCTTAATATCAAAATGCCCTAAAGTCTGAGCTAAATCAAAATTCTCAGTGACAATGGCCTTAGAGTCAACAAATTCAGACTTGTGAGATTCAAAGAGGAGATCAGTTATGATGGGGTCAAAAGAGAAGGATTCATATTTAGCACAGAAACCCTCATCAAAACTTTCAGTTTCATCAAACCCACATGAAAAGGATTCATATTCCACAAGAAGAATATCATCATCAAAGTCCAAAATAGTGGGCTTAATTATCTCCTCGAATGACTCCTGTAAAGACATAGCTTCTGACTTATCTTTATCATGATGCTCATTGTAAGTCGTGACGCCCATATCTAACTCACTAGGGTTCCCAAGGGCTTCACCCACCTCAAATTCACATGAGTGATTAAAAGGGGCAGGTGGGTCGGCATAAAGTAGGACATCTTCAGTGACATCCTTAGGTGAACTAGTGTGGGGTGCAAGGTCATAAGATAGAGACAGTGGGAGGTCAGTCTCTAGTTCTAGTCTATGCAAAGGCTCAACATCTTGCAAATTGGACCTAGATTGATAAGAGGGCTCAAAATTATCATAATGACTAATTTCAGGTTTTAGAGATCCTAAACTAGAGTCAGGCTCCTGCAAAGTAGTATCTTCCCTACCATGATTGAGACAGGAGAATATTCAGCAATTCTCTATTTCATACTTTTTACCACTTGATTGGTCTTGTCATTTATCTTCTTTTCAACACTTGCACATGTAGCATCAACGCAATCAAGATATGGACAAGTACAACCATCATGATAAGAAGACTTACAATATTCACACAAAACAGGCGGCACAAAGGAGTAAGATAGGTAATATAAGTTCATAAAATGGTACTGGTGGTAAGGAGTAGCATGGAAAGCATACTCACAATGAGTTGGGTATCTAAAATTCTCTTTAGTTTGTTCAAACTCACAAGTATCGCAAGCTAATTTTTCAAAGAAATTTCAAACCTCATCTTGAGTTCTAAACAATAATATTATTAAACCTCGAGGACAAATAGACTCAATATAACTCCCAGATGTAGAATTTAAACCCACAACAATGACCTCACAAATTTTTCATTTTTGAAAACATTGATTCAATTGAGCAAATAATCATTAAGTCTTAATAAATAACTCCAGAAATATTCATATTCGAATTGTGGAAAAATGAAAACTGGCATACTTGAAACACTCCTTTTCTTTTCAATTTTAAGAATTTTTCAATTTTTTTGGCTTTTTAATCTTTTCTGTGTTTTTTGGATGTGTTTTAGAAAATGGGAAAAACACATCAACAACTCTATGACACTAATTATAAACTAATGACTAAAACAAAAACAAGACACCTAAATAATTAAGTTAACAAAGCAAAATAAACTAATAAAAATAAAACTATATTACAAAAAGAAAAGAAAAACACAAAAGACTCAAGAAGAATTGACCTAACACAAAAAACCAAAAAGGAGCACATACACAAAGCTTGTACACCATTTTCTTAAATTAAAAACCTAAAACAAACTAAAAGCGAAAAAAAAAAAACTAAAACCGAAGCTCCTAAAATCAGAACTCTATATAAAAAAAAATTCAACACATTCACAAGGGACATGATTTTTTTTTCGAATTTTTGTTGTCCTAAACTATGCAGAAAATTACAAACAAATTATTAAGTCGAAAATTCATAGAAAAATCCCAAAAATCCCAAACAATTCTAGACAAATTCACACAAACTCTAAAAATCATGACGACTCTAGGAAAAATATCAGCATAGAAAAAATCACACCAAAATGGTCTACAAAATTCAAACAAAATCTAAAACTATAGAAAAATATGCACTGATATTTTGTTCTGAATCGATTCTGCCCTCTTTTGCTGCACATAAACCAAATTTGTTAGTATTGTTTTTTCAACAAATCTCCTCTATAAATTAAAATGAAACTAATCTCAACAAAAATCAAAAATCAAAATCAAAGCACTAACTTAATTCAAAATAAAAAAAAAACTAAACCAAATTACTAAAACTAAGTAACGACTCAACTAAAACTAAAAATCACAACTGTAAAACTAAAATGAAAATGACTTGAACGACGCTTATGACACGACACAACCAAATTTCATAAATCCATCCCCAACAGAGGCACTAAAAATTTGTTGTTAATTTTCACAAGTATACGGTTTATCGTTGTTGCGCTTACGGGTGTTGTCCTCAAGGAAGAGTTGTGGAATTGGATCACTAGGTAAAAATGATCATTCTAGCATTATGATTAACCCAAAATGTCACTACTAACCAAAGCACTGCAAACTAAATTATTCATTGGCTTTGCTATCAATCTTACAACCCTATGAAGTATGAACAGTAATTCAAAACCCCAAATTAGAATACCAAGCAATCAAACATCAACCCAAAACTGTTTCGCACCAGGTACAAGGAAAATGGAGCAGTGGGGCTTGGAAATTTAGGAAGTAAACCTAAACCAAGCTCACGAATGAGAATAGCACAAGCAACTCAGAATTGTATTCTCATATCAAGCCAATCTCAGAAACATTATATGAATCTCAAAAATGAAGGAAAAAAACAGAATCTAAAAAAAACCTCAAGCAACAAAAACTGAAGGAAAGGAAATAAAGCTAAACCCCTAATTTCTACTTGTTATCCTCTGCTTTACTCCCATGCTCTGTTCTCGACCTCCACTAAAAGCTCCATTCGATCCCTTGCCGGTTCGCTCCACTCTCTGTTTCAACCCCCAATTATGGCTTAGTACCGCCCCCATGATTGCTTGAAATGGCTGAAGAATTTGATGAGGTCGGTTAATGATGGAATGAATGAGGAGAGAAGAAGAATCGCCATGGCCGTTTCGATGGGGATGAACAAGTGTAGGCATGGACGCAGGGTTTGGGGTTATGGGTGTCGTGGGATGAGGAAGAAGAAGAAGAGGAGATGGGGGCGGCGAGATCACGTGCAAGGCACGTGTTTCACTTAAATGGGAAGGCAAGAGGGGAAACAGGCCGGACAAAGAAAGGAGCGAGTGGGGCGTGGTATGCTGGAAATTAAGTTGGGTATGAGAGAGGCGTATGGGCCTGAGGGGATGGTACTGGCCCGCAAAGCTCTGGTCTTGAAAGAGAATAGAAGTTTGGACTGGGCCAAGCTCCACTACAAAAAATTTGGTTTATTGTAGCAATCTATTTGTGGCAAATTTAAAATTGCTACAATAGCCTAAAACTAGTGAAATAATTGTGGCACATTTGATATTGCCACGAAAAGCGGTGTCTATTGTAGCAATTAGGTGAAATTGCCAATACATGATGTTTAAACCCCACGTGTTGGGCACATGCCTACCCCCCCACCCACTTATATGCTCATGTCTCTCTCATCTCCCTCGGCAAAAAGAAACCAGAAACCCCAGCCCCCAACCTTCATCTTTTCTCTCTCTTCTCCATCTCTCTGTCTGTCTTGAACTCTCTCCACATCAACGCCATCATCAACACCCCCATCACCACAATCACCCTCATCGACTCCACTATCTTCATCGGCCAGTGCATCATCATCCAATCGTCCATGCCATTCCACACCAAGGGCTGAGATTGAGCCGATTTGGGTACAAATTGATGGCAACGGCGTTTGGGCAAGGTAATTGGGGAATCTATGTATTAATTAGGTTTTAGTTTAAGTTTTTCAGGCTAAATTTAGGGTTTCTTGTTAGTTTAATTTCAGTTTTTAGATTTTTAGGGTTGAATTTAAAGTTTTGTTTTATAGATTTTAGGGTTCACTTTTCGGTATTTCGACTATGATTTCGAGTTTTAGATCCATTCTCTAGCCTTCCATTTCGTATAATCGAATTTTTTTGCGTTGATTTGGAGTAGGTTTGATGAATTTCAGCTTGTATTAGAATATTTTCGGTTCTGGGCTGTTCTCGGCTAACTTCGAATTCCCTATCCCCCGTTCAACTTCTTCGTTGCTTATGCTCTGATGCTCTATTTCTTCTCTGTTTGTTTGCTGCACGATTTGGACTTGGTGTTGCTCTACTGCTCCGTTGCTCAGCATTTTTCTCTGTTTCTGGTTGTGCTCAAGGAACTAGCCTGGGTTCTCAACTAGGTAGATGCCTTAACCTTTTCCCTTACTCTTGTTTTTACTTTGTTTTTGGTTTGGATGAATGTGGATAACCACCATGAATGTTGGATTGGATGTTATTATATTGGATTATTTGCTATTTAGTTCTGAATTCTGACTCTGATGATTACAAATTGACTATATGAAGTGGGTTAACTGCTACAACCTAAGTTTATCATGCAGTTTGGTTGATTCTATACCTTCCAACAGTATTATGGTTCATATTTGATTGCTTTGAATCATGTTCATTGCATCATTGCTAGAATTCACTTTCCTATGTCCTACGTAAAATTTAGGCACATTTCTTGGGTTTGCTTGGCATTGGTGGTATCAGTTAATGTGAGATATGAATTGGCATTGTGATGGTATGATCTCTTTAAGCACATTTCTTGTGCTCTGTTTCCACCATTAATCTCAATACAGACCTATATGAGTCGCACCCGGTTCATATGGATCCTAGGAATGTGGGTGGGCAGGCTTCAGCCCAAGGGGTTTTGCTGCGGAATAGCAATGGGATGGATGTGTTGTATGGAGGGAATTCCTTGACATATAAAGTGATTAGTGATGTCTTTGACTTTTACTTCTTTTCAGGTCCGTCACCTTTTAATGTTGTGAATCAGTACACTAACTTGATTGGCAGGCCATCTCCAATGCCTTATTGGGCTTTTGGTATGATCTCTTTACTCACTGCCTATTAGTTTCTTTTTCAAGTTCTTGCGATAGGATTTGTAGTTGCTTCATTATTTCATTGATATTACATGGATGCTTTGTTGGTTCATTGAGTGTTCTGTCTTTTTGTTTTGTTCTTGAGGATAGTAATAACTAATTTCTAGAAATATAAGGTGCAGCCATGTAAATATGTTGTCCTTGACTGGACGACGTGATTGTCTGCATGGGGACTCTGACACAGACCTGGTTTAGCAAGATTAACTTATGTTATTAACTAATCAAAATTTAAATATGTCTAATTTGGTAGTTTTCTCAGCATCAATTTATGGGACTTGTGTATTTTGTCTTATTGCACTCTCCTGAGGGCAGGTTTGGTTGTTTGGTTTCACTCATCCTGGGGACAGGTTGGTTGTTTGGTTTCACTCATCATACTTTGCTCTTGACATAGCAAACTGTTATTTGGACTTATCAATTTTGGATCGAGGTGGAATGCTTTAGTGGAAAATTTGCCTATTCGGACTAGACTAGGTCGATTGGATTTGGTTTTTGTTCAGATGTGCTGTCACTTATTGCCCTTTTGGTTGATCCTATATTACTTGTCTTCAATGCTTAGTTTCATGTTCTCGCACCATTTAATTACCATTCAATTAGGCATTTTTATCTGGCATTTTTATTATTCTTGGTTTGTTGGTTCATTAAACATAATGTTCTTTGTACCTTAATAAGGATGCTATTAAAAAAATAACATTAGTGATACTCATTTGTATTCTAGTTATGCAAAAGTTGTTTTGATTCATGGATTGCTTTTGACTGCTTGATCACAAGCATAAAAACTGATCTAATTTTGTAGCACTAGCTGTATTATATTAGCTCATCAATATCTACATTTGTCCTTTCCAGGCAGCATCTGTTGCACTAAATAGGCAGCACACTGCACCTGCACAGATAGCAGTAGCTGCACTGAACGGGCAGCATACTGCACCTGCACAGGTAGCAGTGGCTGCACTGTCCAGGCAACAGCTTGTTGTGCTGAACAAGCAGCGGCTGCCCTGAACAGGCAGCAAGCTATGCTGAACGGACAGCAGCGGCTGCAACTGTGCAATTGTTGTGGCTACAGTTGTGCATGGAGAAGCAGTTGCTGCACTGACGGCCATGGCAATTGGTGCACTGGCAGCATGTGAATTGTGACAATTTTAATTTGTGATTATTTAAGTGACCATCAAGCAATACAACATATTGGCTGCTAGAGTCTCCATATGTTTCTTATTTGTTTCAGAATTATCGCAACATACATTGTCATGTTTTTTGTATGTAAATAGTACCGGAATATTAATACTTATTTCATTATTTACTTCGTCTTTCATATAGGCGTCCAATTTAAAGAACGGTGCCGAACACGCATACGGAGTGAGGAGAATAAGATGTTGATCATGAAGGCCTCGCTTTTCTCTTTGCTTTCTTAATTAGTTTCCACAATTTAGTCTTCTTGGATTTCAGTACTTTTTTTACGGGATTGTTCAATTTTTCATTGATTAGAAATTATAAACAAAGTACACTTATGAAGAGTAATACTATGTGATTGAACTTCTAATATATGGAATTGATTTTAACTTTCAACCTTTGTCTTTGGTTTCCTTTATTTGTTTTTATTTATTAAGCATATTTATGTATAATGTTATATTTTATTACCAATTGCAAATATTAATTATATTACTACAACAACATATATCAATCCAGTTTAAAACAAAATTCAAATGTACAAATTGTATAATACAAATAATTATACATTTTTAGTGGCACAATATGAGTTGCCACAAAATATATTCAAATTTGGCGCCAAAATGTAGTTTTGTAGCTAATTATATTGCTACAAGTAGTATGTTTTTGTAGCAAATGCATTTTTGTGGCAATGTTTGACTTGCTACAAAGCATGAGCTATTGTAGCAATTTGGTAATTGTGGCAGATTAAATTTTGCCACAAAATCTATATATTTTGTGGCAAACTAAAATTTGCCACAATAGCCTTTTGTAACGCAGTATTTGTGGCAACTTTGTAGCAAAGTTTCAAATTGCCACAAAAGGTTGTTGTAGCAAAATTTTAGCATATTGTGGCAAAACTAGGTGCTACAGAAACTAGATTTTCTTGTAGTGCTCTAACGTGTCGTGGCCCTGTGCTTTGTTTACTTTCAATGGTCATACACTCCTTGCATCTCCTTTTTGTAAGAATTTTAAGTCTCTTGTTTGTTTTTATTCAAACCTTCATAATTCTTACAAAATAAACAAAAACACAATAAAATCTAATTTGGTGATTTATTTTGAGCAAACATTAGATAATAAAATAGTATAAAATATCAGAATTTATGGTTTAACAAAAATATGGGGAAAAGTAGTAGGTAGCAGCTTCCTCTTTAGGGTGCCTGACTGGACGAAGTTGATGGCCTGTTATCACCAATGCCCTTGACTTCGATTTCTTTGCCTTTGCTCGTTTTGTTTGCTTACCTTCTCCTGAATTTGATTTCCTTTTCCTCTTTTTTACTCCTGCTAAAGTTGCCTTCTTTTTCTTCTTCTCTGTTAGCCTGCCATATTCATCTCTTGGTCTTCCACAAGTAGCTGAGTTGTGCCCCAACTGTTTGCATTTTCGACATCTAAATGACAAAATTCAAGTCAAATTTAAACATAATAACAAGCAAAATAGGAGGCTAAGTTGAGAAGTAGGTTAGGGGAGGCATAATATGTAGTAATTTTTTAATTTACCTGGTAGTGCCAGAACTAAATGATGTGGTCCCTATAGCAGGTGGCAGAGGCTGAGAGTCTCTTCTCTTTTGTTCTTCTAGTCTTCCCTTCTTCGCATCAAGTTTTAGAAGGGTTCTATTCTCCCACATACTTGGAGTAGAAATAGGATGCAATATGGTATCACACAACTTCCTATACTTCTCAACCTTAAACCAATCATCACAATAATCTTAAAGGTTGTCCTTCATCCTCAAAATGCATCTTGCAAGATGTTTGCAAGATATCCCACTAATCATCCACTTTTGACAGTCATAAATCTATGACCCAACTTAACAGTGAAGTTGGTTTCGCCTTCAGTGATATCAAACTCCCTCTATCCTGCATGGATGATGCTCTGATACAATGCCTACTTTTCCTTCAATAAGCTTTAATTGCTTTTCCATATAAGGAACTACTTTACCCTCCCCTCATTGAGCCTTTTCAAATCTCCTAACAGACCTTCCTCCCATAAGCTTCCTGATATCTTCTAACATTGTGAAAATAGGCTTACCTCTAAAATTAAGGACGACATGGTTAAAACTTTCAACAAAGTTATTTGTGTTGTCAGGATATTTTAGGATATGATCAAACTTGAATCTAGCCCAATGCTCTAAAGGTTCAGTATCCCTCAACCAACAGTATGCTGCAGCATCTTTTTCCTTAATTTGTTCCATGGCTTTCTCATGCACATAAGCATAATATGCATTGGTAGCAATGTAGAAATAAGCATGGAACCAAGCAATTAGGTGTAAATACCAACGCCAAGACACATTATAGAAAGTAAAACAATTACAACTGCAAACAACTTGTATCCATTGCAAAAAGTCAGGAGGCATACCTTGTTACCTGGGTAAGATGATGTAAATTTTTTGTACAAATGGATGACACAAACCCTTCTTCAATGCAATTATGATCCCCTTTAGTTAAGGACGTCATTTTGTATGAATCAGTTATTAAAAAAATGACAGACAATATAAGCCTTGCAAGCATTTGAGGAAGTTACCTTTGTGCCTGCCAGATAATATAGTGAATTTCGACTACTTCTCAACAACATCAAGAGCTGTCACAAGGTCATCCAAGAAGAAGCAAACCTCTTGGTGATTTTGTTTCTCAACAATTGCATAAGCTAAGGGAAATTGACCATTATTCCCATTAAGGCCCATGGCTATCATTAGCACACCCTTGAACAGTTTCTTTAAAGGATAAACATCAATCCCAATAATTGGCCTGCAGTATTGTTTGAATGAAGAAATAGTAGCCCCAATTTAAATGAATAAGTGCTTGAAGGTGGGGTTCTTCTTAGGACCCTCCTCAATCCAATTTATGAAGCATATGGACCCAAGATTCTTTGCTTTAAATTTCTCAATTTAGTGTGCTAACATCCTATATCCCTCTTCATGTTTGCTTCAATAATCTCTCTCATCTTTCTCATAGCCCTCCAACAAGTATAGTTACGGACTCAAATGAAAAACTTCTTCAGAATGTACTCCTGCATCCCTACTACTTTCATCTTTGGGCTAGCTCTAAACACTGACAACAAATGGTTCACTACCAATTTTGAGGTTGCCATCCTGTTTTGTTCTGGGCTAGGACAAGAATGTCTCCCTGTGATTGTCTTCACCATCCATGTAAGTCTATCAACAAGAACACTAGAATGGATCCTCCAATTACACCTAGGATATGCACATTTCTGTGTGTATCTTCTCTTCTCCCTTTTTATCTTTTGTAAATGAAACCCTTCTTGACTAGAAAGGTCCTTAATCACTTGTAGCATATCTTGCTTGCTTGCAAATATGTGCTACAGTGCTAAACCTACACGTCCATTTATATTCCTAGTCCACAAAACACCCTTGTTGAACATCCTACTCTTTTTGTTCACAACCAAATTCCTATCACTCTCACCATGAATGATCTCCCTCCTAAAACCCAAATGCTAGACTCAGCATCAAACTATAATTTCATGTCATCAAATCCTTTATCAGAGTTGAAACTCTCTTCATTAAGAGAAGTGTCATCATATTCCTCAACAAGCTTCTGCCTAGCCTCATTGAAATTAGCATCCTCATTATCATCATCACTTATTTCATCTCCCTCATTGTTTCCTCTCTCTTCTTGCATTTCCCTAACACAGTCAGCCAACTCATCAACATGGGGTTCAAGCTCTTTTGCTAATGTGTTTGCATCAAAATCAACAAGTTCAATAAAGTTTAGGGTTAATAGGTCCAAGCATACAATTAAAACTAAGGAGACAGGGGGTTGGGATGTATTCCTAGATTGTGTCGACCTCCTCCTAGGGATTCTTGGCAGATTAGGGGCCTCACATCGTAACACATGGCAGGTACCGTTGGGAGATGATGTGAGTAATCTTGTCCTAGGCCTAGAAGTGGGCTTGCTTGTGGAGTTGGGTCTTTTGGGGATGCTCTGTTTGCTTCTGAGCTCTGTGATCTTATCCTAGGCCTAGAAGAGAAGGTTAGGCTTGCTTGTAGAGTAAGCTCTTTTGGGGATACTCTTTTTGCTTTTGAGGTTTGTGATATTGTCCTAGGCCTACAATACATAGCTGAGTTGGGTGTACGTTGTGAAGTGGTGAGTGATGCTTTAGAGGACTTGGGAGAGTTTGGTGTAGATTGGTGTGGGTATGATAAGTAGAAACAGTTTCCATATGTGATTTGTAAGCTTGAACTCTTAGGTTGAGAAGATGGGCTGATTATTAGGTTGTTTGTCTAATTTGTAGCAATCCATAGGCTTAACTCAGTCTCAAGTTGGGAAACTCCTGCATTATCCTTACTACTATCAATGCCTACAAGCTACTACCAGCGGAATATTTGAAGCTGTTTTCAAGTCAAACAAGTATATAGGAATGCATTTGTGTTTGTTCCCCTCCCAATAACTAGGAAGCCTAAGTCAATCACCATCACAATCTGAAAGCCACCTCCGATTCTCTTTGTTTGTTAGATGCCATTAAAACCCAGCAAATTATGGGAAAACAAACCTAGCTTGACTAGCCAGGTTTCTAACATCACTATACAAGTCAACTTTTTGATATAGGTCTAAATCAACATTATTAATATGTACCATCCTGTCCTTGTAATGAACTACACTAGATTTTTCACCCTATTTAGCATAGAAATTAGAGAGCACAGAACACAATTAAAACAGACAACTCAGGGTTTTTACACTGCTGCATGATGTTAAACAAAAACCACATACATGCACCAACATCCCACATGCACATGAACAATAACAAACCTCAACTTATAGTCCTATGCTGCCAAAAATCATAACACATATCAACTGCATTATGATGACAGTAAAATATAGAGCAGAGACACATCCTCAACTAAAACCCTAAATTTTTTGTGACTTAACTAGAATTCTTCACTTCAAGTCTCAACAGTCCCCATTTACAAGCCTTTAACCAATTCAAAACAAATATCCACAAAATTTTCAAGATATAGGCTGGAAAACATAAAACCCTAGAAATTGTCCAAATCAAAGTTCTACTTCGACATAGGAAAAACAAATCATACATTTGCCACTAAATGACCCACCACACAGCACTTCACACATATTTGGGGTCAAAAATCAAAATTAACTGAAAATCGCCCACCCTAAAACTTGGAGACACAACCAACACATGAGATTGGTGAAACATAGACAGCAAAGGCACTTATCATTGTAAATATTTTTGAAGAAATTCCTCTCTCACATGAAGATCTTGAAGATCCTTCATCAGTAGCAATGGCGATTTCAACGGGGTGGAATGATCTGGAGAGAGAGAGAGAGATAAAGATAGAGAGAGAGAGAGCGAGAATACAAGGGGGAGGGGGAAGGAGAAGGGTTTTATATTTTAGATTTCCAAAAAAAATAAGAAAATTACTTTCATTCTCTTGTCTTAAGTTTAGTGGTTTCATTAAAGGGCATGCTGGTAAATTCACATCGCAGCAACTCCATTCACCGGAAATGGGCGCCTCTGTAACTTTTCCAATAAATTAAGGTACTACGCAGTAATTTAAAAAAAGTTAGGGTTAAAGTTATTTTCCCATAACGTAGGGTAACCTTGCGTCATTTGTTGCGATTTTTGGTTCCCTTATTTGTAGTTGGGTTACTAAATTCTTTTACTCAACTTGTGCTTTTATACTTTTCTCAATGTTCACTTCATGAGTCTGTCCAACATCCCGATGAGAATTTTGTTGAAAGAATAGCAATTTGCTTTACCTCTTTTCTTTTTTTTTTCCTTTCACCTTTAAAAATGCCCTTTCAATTCATGAAGACATCTTTTTTATCCAAAGTTAAAATGTCTCTGTCTACTATAAGATTTTTACTTTTATAAACATAAAATTAAACTAGTTTAATGGCCGCTTTTTTTGGGGAGGCTATATAGAGTCGGTATGTCATTTATATTACCTCATATGTGAGTCCATAAATTTGAAAAGTGCCTATTGTATGTTTTGAGGTCGGTCGCTAGCTAGTCTTGCACTAGACATGGGCGGAAAAATTTTTAAATCTTGAAATTTTGGGGAAATTTTTTTAAAAAAAAACCTATATATATTATTTACTTTGGAATTTTATTAGTAAGCACTCAATGCTTGAGTGGTGTGAGGTGCTGGGACATTGTCTAGGTGGTAGAATAGGTGGTGTGTTCGAGTGTTAATAGTATTTGGCTTTGTAACTTTTTTAATTAAAATACATATGTTAATAAGTATTAGTTAAAGTTTGCAAACATATAGCGATCCTACATTGCAGAATTGGTGTGAGGAGTGTGAATTTTGCTCGTTTTGGGGGTGCATTGCGTGTTCGAGTATGAGTAATTGCAATTTGTGCTGCTTTTTTTTAAATTAAGACACATAATATTTTTACCATTAATTTTAGCATTTAATATTTAATTAATCCCTCTCCCTTGCATAAATGGAAGATTTGAGATTTGCTTCTAGCTTGATACATCGTTGAAAAAAAATTTAAATTAAAGTGGAAATTTATTTTATGTTGACATCAACCCAGAAAAAAATAGTATAAAAGATTTTATCTCTAGAAGCAAAATTAAGGGCAGAAATATTCTTTTTTAAATTTATAATCATTCTTCGTAAATTATTAAGTGTAATTTAACAGTTCTAGTCAAATTTGTGCCAAACAATTATGCTAATACCATTTTAGTAATAGTCAAATAGGAATTAATTTTGATAAGCTTGTGAATTTGAAAATCGAACTTGGGAGCTTGAAGATGGAATTTGGTGCAACATTATCCTTATGTTGTGTCATGAAAAAATACGGAAGAAATATATTAAAAAATTAGAACGTAAATTAGACAAATATTAATTGTATTGTACAGTATAATCTGATACCTTAAGATTTGAATACTGACTCCACCCATGGCACTAGAGACAAGTTATTAAGAGAAGCAAACTCTATCTTTAAGAATAGAGTTTAATATACTCTATATGCTTCAATTGATAATTTTATTATATCTTTATTTATTATTGTAGGCAACGTCATACTTCTCTAATATTTTCTAACAAGATATCATTTTCAGCAATTAGTGGTGGTTGGGGCGGGGGTGTCATCGATTTGGGCAAAAAAGGGGAAGAATTCAGTTGAAGGGATTGACGACGAGAGATTGCAACTGGCGTCTATCATGCGAAAATGTTACGCAGATTTTTGCATCGTCCAGCTTTCTACTCGAAGATTTTCTTTTTAACATTTTCCTTCTTGTCATCTTATGATTGACAAGTTTTTTTATATTTTTTAGTTTTTATATTTTCTTGTTACGTATATTTTTAAAAAAACATATTGATTCTAAGCATATTAGTGATGAAATCATGCCTGTAAGGAAATTCGTTTTATTTAAAGGAAAAAAAGTCAATCATAAGATTGTACTTTGGTTACAGTAATATTATCTTACCGTAATTTTTGCATATGACTTACTCTCATGGAGATTTATCCTTTAAGGGAAAGAGAGGTATTTGGTAATGTTTTACTTATAAATAAAATTTTAGCAAACATATAAATAAGACCTACAAGGTCAAGTACAGTTTTCATTTCTATACGAAACCGTAGTAGGTGGGCTCTCTCTCTCTCTCTGTGTCCGTAGAAGTCACAAAGAGCAATACAACATAATTATAAGACAATGAAGGATGGAGAATAGAGCCTAGAACATGATGTACCTAAGATCTCGGTCTTAACCACCAGGCTAAGACCTCATTGATTAGACTTTCTCTTTTTTGTTTCTCTATTGGTTGGAGTTCATGCATTAGAGTTTGGCATTGCACATTGCGACTAACTATTTATGAATACAAGTGTTCCATAAGTATATGTTAGCTTTCAGGAAACACTCTTGTACAAATTGACTACTTATCTTTAAAAAAAAAGGTTAATTAGTGATTAAATTCTTCAAGTATTAATAATTCATCCCCTTTTTCTGCTTACAAGCGAGATTAGTAACCGGACCGCCTTTCTCCCGCCCAAAAAAAGAGAGTATGCCCCACCTTAATTACATGAATATACTTTGACTTAGTTATCAATTTTGAGCTTCAGTATTTGGACGACAAGATTTTCAAAAAGCTAATAAATACCATGTATTAGAAAACAAGCATTCATTTTGAATTCTCATACTCACAATCCACTTCACTTTGAGCATATTTGGTTTTCGATTGAAGATATTACCTATGTTTCACGGGAAAAATCAATTGAAAACTAGAAGAGTCATCATTTATGAAGCACAATATTAGTATCCGTGATTAAGGGAGCTTTGCCAAGCATCAAAATGAAGTAAAACTTAACTGTTGGGAGGGCAAAATAGCTCAAGTTTTATTAACTTAGAGGAATTCTTGTAAGTTGGC
Organism: Selenicereus undatus; assembly: GCA_017589665.1. NCBI lineage: Eukaryota > Viridiplantae > Streptophyta > Magnoliopsida > Caryophyllales > Cactaceae > Selenicereus > Selenicereus undatus. The sequence continues at coordinate 31,524,595 of JACYFF010031956.1, read as the reverse complement.
CAAATTGCGAGAAATATGATCATCAACACAAAATGTGTTCAAAAAAATAAATTGACGTTCTTCACAATGACCAACAGGTTGAATTCAATGGAAAGCAAGAGATCACTAATCACCACACTTAATACTCCAGCACTATCAAATAAGGAAGATGTAGATTTCATTAGGAAAAGGGATGCAAGTTGTCATGCTTGGACAAATGCAATAGGACATCACTCACAACTTTGACTTGAGCACAAATAGATAATGCTTTGACAAGATTATTATCAAAACATAATGTCTCTATGAAAGTGAGATTACGTTCTCAGTTGGGACATGATAGATGTGACGAAGATACATTAGACAGCATCGATAGAAATGCTGATTTCTCCAACATTAGCATTAATCAATACCAAGATACCGTTCCCAGTGATATATATTACTTGCTTTGATACCATATTAAAGTTATGTATACTGTACAACTTCACTGAGGCAGAACCTACCGTTTATATGGTCGGCATACATAAGAAAACTACAATCATATGTATCCCTAGAAAACTATAGTTAGGGAGGTGATTTGGACTTGCTGTACATTGGATCAATTTGGACCAAATAAGTCGCATAATGCAGCCCCTAAATTCTTGTGGTTCAATTGTTGCGTTTGATTCCTACGCGTTGGAGCTCTCGCAAGTCCCTCTCAAATTTCAACTCCCCTGGACTGGTATTTGCCCATTCCCACGTTAGAGATATGAATATATGATATGCCTTCTTGTCTAGGTTGATGCAATCGAATGATTGGAGGGGCCATGAATCCACTGAATCTCCACCTCTAGAACATAATTGTACAATGCCCTTTTGCTCTGGTGGCGTCACGACAAGCGGGAGGTTTAAAACTTAAAACTCCAAACATTGTGGCTGTGGAGCACGCGAGCACCGACCACGACGTACAATGACCGGCTACCGTTCGAATAGATATGGTAAACGAGTTATTGTGGGTTGGATTTTTTCCAGACGGGATCATGTTAAGCTCATGAAATTTCACTTCAGGTGGCATCAATTTCGGTTCATATCAAATTCAGGATTGGTGGCCTAGTCAAATTCCAATTCGAGATTAATACCTAGTCAAAGTAAGTTATTTTTTTTTCACAGTGGCAATTAATTACCTTAAACTAACTTTGTAAGGGCTGGCAAAAATTCAAGTTCGGATCGAATTCGGGTAGGACAAATAGGACAATATCAAAATTTCAGCAAGAAATTAATGTCCAATACCCGGTTCTTTTTGGGTTGAACAATTTGGACAAGGCTAAATTCGTGTCAAAACCGTGTTTGGACAATAGAAATGTAAAAAATGGTGTGTCCGGATTTAAAATTCGGACGAAAAATTCATAACCGTACCCGATTTTTTTGTGGTCGGACAAATTCGGGTATTCAGGTCGGACAACTTTTTGCCAGCTCTAGTTACCAAATAGGTTTAATTCCTAGTTTGTATAGTGTTGTAAGTGTGAATGTAAGTCAAGGCTCTGACCTAATTAGGGAGACTGGCGGTGTATATATAACATTCAGAGAGTACAAAAATTACATTATTGTCCTCTATACACTATTATGCACCCTCAATCTGTTGAGGAGAAACGTACTAGTAGAGTGTCTCTGAAAAAATTAAACAACTTAGAAGATAATCCTTTGATAAAAATATCACCTAACTGAAGCTTATTAGGAATGTAACGAACAACTAAATCCCCATGACCGACACGCTCACGAACAAAATGGTAGTCAACCGCGATGTGTTTACTACGATCATGCTAGACCGGATTAACAACCATATAGGAGGCACTAATGTTGTCACAATAGACCTTGGTAGGTGAAGATAAACAAATGCCAATGCCAGTAAGTAGCTTGTGAATCCAAATGGTTTCAGCAACTGTGTAAGCAATAGTGCGATATTCAGATTCAGTAGATGATTTAGAAACCGTAGGTTCCTTCTTGGAGCGTCAGGAGATAAGATTTGGCCCAAAGAACATTGCGTAGCCTGTTGTAGACCGACAAGAGCCTTTGCACCCTGCTAAATCAGCATCGGAATAGGCAACAATGACAGATGGAGTGGAAGCTGGACAGAGCTGCAAGCCGAAGCCCACGGTACCTTGCAAATACTTGAAAATACACTTGACAGCATGTAAGTGGTCAGTACAAGGCGCATACATATACTAGGAAACTACATGAACTCCATAGGCAATATCAGGTCTAGTCATAATCAAGTATTGTATTGCGCCCACCATATTTCTGTACTCAGTGGGGTCGACAAGTAACTCTCTATCTGTAAGGGTCAAAGAGGTTCTAGAAAGAGATGGGATATGAACAAGTTTAGAGCAGTGTGCATGTGAAATTTTCGAATAAGATCATTGACATATTTTTGCTGTGTCAAAAATATACCCTGAGAAGTTCGTACCACCTAAACACCCAAAAAATAATGTAAGGCACTCAAGTCCTTCATAGCAAACTAATGAGAGAGAACAGAGATGAAATTATGAAGGATAGAAGAGGAACTACGAGTAAGAATAATGTCATCAATATAAAGAAGTCATAGTGGTAGAACCATGGTGTAAACAAACATGGAAGTGTTTGGGGGGGAACAAACGAAACCATGAGATAGAATGAAGCTGCTGAATTTATGGAACTAGGCACAAGGTGCCTGTTTTAGGCTATAGATAGCTTTCTTGAGCTTACAGACATGACGAGGAAACTGAGGATGAACAAAACCGGGTGGTTGGCGCATGTAAACTTCCTCAGTAAGGACGCCATGCAGGAAGACATTTTTAACATCCCGTTGTCACATAGGCCAACCAAAAGTGAGAGCTAAGGAGAGAGCCAAGCGAATAGTGGGAGGCTTAACAATAGGGCTAAACATCTCATGATAATTAGTCCAGGCTTGTTGGTGACTACCAAAAGCAACCAACTACGCCTTGCACCATTCAATAGATCCATCACAATGAAATTTAACTCTATAAACCCATTTACAACCCACAAGATTTTGTCCAGATTGAGATGGAACCAACTCCTAAGTATCATTACCAATTAACGCACTGTATTCCTCAGTCACAGCCACTTGCCAGCTAGAATCAGAAGAAGCCTGTTTAAAAGAAGTGGATTCGAGACCTACAATAGCAGTGTCAAGAGACAAAATGTGCTTAGGCTTGTGAATGCCCCTTTTGGCCCGAGTGACCATATGATGAGAGTTGAAAGGCTGAGAAAGGGATACAGGTGCAGGCTAGGCCTGGGAAACAGAGGGCAAAGTGGGTTCCATATTGGGGCGGGAAGATGATATGAGGAGAGGAGGTGTTGGGCTAGCATGTGACGTGGGGAGCTGGCCGGGAGAAGGTAAAGGGGAGGAGGAAATCGACACCTGGGTAGTGGGCTGGACTGAGGGGGGTGAAATGGACGGCGCAGCAGCAGGTGAAACAACAGCGGAAGAAGGCAATGGGGAGGGGGAAAGCTCGACTTGGACCGGAGCAGGGGATTGGGCCAGACACAGAATGGGGCCAGTGGAGCTAAGGGAAAGGGGGCCCAAATTGGATGGGGGAAACGGGCTGCTGGACTGGGTCAACGCAGAATGTTCACAAGGGTTGGCAAGGGTGGGAGTAGGCCAAGATAGCTCAAGAAGACAAGCGGGGGAAGGATGATCAGCCCAGAAAATTGTGGAGTTGGGTAAGTTGGAAAATTCTAAATAAGGAAATTCATGTTCATGAAATATAACGTGCCGACTTACAAATATCCGACCCTGGAGAGGGTTGAGACACTTGTATCCTTTGTAATGAGGGCACAACCAAGGAAAATACATCTAGCGGATCTTGGGGCTAATATATTAGCAGAAGTAGCTGAAACATTGGGATAACAGGCACAACCAAATGTTTTGAGAAAACTGTAATCAGGTGATTTATGAAACAAATTTTCAAAAGGAGATTGACCTTGAAGATTAGATGTAGGAAGCCTATTAGTAACATAAACAACAGTTTGAACAGCATTAGCCCAAACAGTGGCAGGCATATGCACCTGAATAAGAAGAGCACGAGCAATCTCATTGACGTGACGATGTTTGAGTTCAGCAACGCCATTTTGAGATTGAGTTTCAGGACAACATTTTCGAAAATAAATCCCATGTTCTAAAAATTGAGCACTAAGAGAGGTATTATCAAATTCACGCCCACTATTACTTTGGAGCATTTTAATTTTTGTATGAAACAGATTTTCCACCAACTTTTGAAAAGCACAAAAATTGGGTAGAAAATCATATTTGCATTTGCGTGGATAAATCCAAGTGTAACGAGAAAAATCATCCACAAAGCAAACGTAATACCAGAAACCATGATTAGAAAGAACAAGACATTGCCATAAATCAGAGTGTATTAATTCCAAAGGTTTGCAACAACGATGTTCCACTAATTGAAAAGGTAATCGATGTGATTCAGCAAGTTGATAAGAATTACATGAATCATGAAATGTATTTGGAAAAGAAACTAAATTTTTAGTTCTAAGAAAATTTAAAATCCTAACTCCACAATGGCCAAGTCGACGATGCCAGGTAGTTGCAAGGTTAATAAGAGTAGCAAGGGCCAAGGGGGAAAAACCAGGAACAACTAGAAGGTAGACATTGCCAGTTGAGGAAGCATGTAGCTGAACTTTACCCGAGATTTGTCCTTGATACAAATAGACGAGCTGTCAAATACAACAATGCAATTGTTATCTTGGCAAAGTTCTTTGACAGACAGTAAATTGTGTTTTAATATAGGAACATACAAAATATTTTTCAGGACAAAAGGCTTAGTGACTGTAGGAATATTAAGTGAACCAACATGTTTAATTGGGAGAAGAGAACCATTCCCGACCCGAACTTTATCATTGCCAGTGTAAAGAGTTTTAGAGAGTAAATTACCTTCTATAGGAGTCATATGGGAAGTGATAGCCGAATTAGGATACCAACTGATTCATTGGCGTCAACCGGATTAAAAGTGGCAAAAGCAGGGACAGAATTAGGTTGGGAACAAGTGTAGTGCTATGGGCAACCTATAGCTGTATGGCCTGGGGCAAAGCAAATTTGGCAAACATCATTAGGATGAGAACCTAAGACACCTTCAGATGAATTGTTACCTGTCGAGACACAGTTAGTACGAGAAGGAGATGAACATTGAATACTAGACCATGAAAAAGCAGTATTACCATAACCAGTCTCTGTAGGCATACTCCTGGTCGTAGATTGCTGCTGATTTTGATTGGAACTACGATTGTCGCCCCCTTATTGCTTATTACCTTTACGGTTGTTGCCCGATCCTCGATTTTTATTACCACCAGACCCATTGCGACGATTTGAGGACTGAGTAGCTTTCCCGAACTCAAAAGAAGAAACTGTCATAGCCAACGTAGGATGATGAATTTGAAACAACTGCTTTGATTTTAGAAACTGAAGCCGCTGCTGGTAGTGAATGAGTTTCGAGCAAAGATCATCAAAAGTGAGTAAAATAGTGCCATAAGAGAGAGTGGTGACCAAATTGTCATAATCCTCATCAAGGCCATTCAAAGTAAGTTGAACAAGTTCAAGGTCCGGAACTGGAGTTCGAATGGAAGCAAGAGAGTTTTCAATATATTTAATACCCCGTAAATAGTGCTATATGCTTTGTTTAGGATCTTTAGACAAAGTGGATCAGTACGTTGTAGATCCATAGCACGGGCAAGGCTAGCAGTATTAAAACGGTGTGATAGACAGTCTCAAATTTGTTTGGAATGAATCCAGTCAAGGACCTCAGTTAATGGTTCTGGTGAAATTGTAGCAAATAACCAAGTGAATAAGTTGATCCAAACACAACCAAACAAAATAGGACGGATTCGAATGTTGCACTCCATTAAAGTCAAGTGTATAGGAAGGAGGAGTGATGATCATACCATTAGGAAAACCACTTAGCTATTGAGTCACAAGAAAGGCAATGAACTGAGTGTGCCACGATAAGAAGTTCTCAATAGTAGAAAGAACAATGGTAACAAATTTTTTGATATTGATAGAAAAGATCCTCAGGTGAATAGGAGGCAGGTGAGATCTGAGGGTCAGCCATGGAGACTCAGCCATGGAAAGAGGGTTACCAAGAGGAATACCCCCTGTCTGGGACAACAAAGAAGTCCCGAAACCACAAGAAGTGAAGCTGGGTTGAACGGTGGAGAACGGGACATGAGTCGGGGCAAATAGGTTGAGGAGTAAGAGAGGCCAACGCTAGAGAACAGCCCGAAATCTGACATAGCAGGGTTAGACAGAACAGGCAGCTGCAGTGCAGGTTCGACGTGTGGCGGTGTCAACAGTGGTGGTGGGAAGGGTGCGGAAGCAGCCACCCAAATGGGAGCCATGACAGGATGAGAGTCAAGAGGAGAAGAGCCGCCAGTGGAGACGTCGAAAAGAGGCAGAGCGGTAACCGGGGTAGACGCCTCGGTACTCATAGCGATGGTGTAGCGACGGACGAAAGGGCGACAAGAGAGGCGGAATGAGGGTTTCGGTGAGGAGAGAGAAGAGCCCGATTGAGTTTTCTTGAGTTGGAAGAAAACAAAAATTAGGTCAGGAATTGGTGCTCTGATACCATGTGAATGTAAGTCAAGGCTCTGACCCAATTAGGGAGCCTGGCAGTGTATATATAACATTCAGCGAGTACAAAAATTACATTATTGTCCTGTGTACACTATTAGTAAGGACCACTGCCTGGTGGGCCCCAATCCTCCATGAATGGCTCTTCGTTTGGGGGTGTTTCCTTGAATTCCTTGTATTACTAACTTATTAAAATTCATAGGAAATTGAAGTATTGAGGTTTCCTTAACCGTTTAAAAATCACATGGGTTTTATCATAAAACCACGGGCTTCTAGTATAGAAATTATTCACTCTCTAGGCCCCCAAAATTGTGTGGCTTTTAGTGGTAGTTCAAAAGTATTTAGTGCTTAGTTTTGGAGTTTATGAAAAGTAGGATCGTCAATGAGTTTTGTTTTTTTTCATTAATTGAAAAATTCACTCTTGTCGTTGGGCTATAAGTCGGGGGGATAGTTAAAGGTACATGAATCCAATCAAAGAAAGTTTTCAATAAGCCTTAACTATCCTTGGAGGGAGGGCCATTTGAATCTTATCAATGTTAGCCCAAGAAATCTGAATTCAAGGGTGAATATATGACAAGAAGATGAGATGAAATCCGATGTCGTCTATCATCATTAATGGTCGTTGCTAGTGAAATGAGAAAAAACAAAATTGTTACCCTAAAACATACAATCAACCAGGCACCAAGTTAGCTAATAAAATAAAGAGAACTCATATCAATATTGTATTTAAGAAGAAAAAAAATAATTGGCACAACGGGTGTGGAGTTTAACTAATTACAATCATTTTGTTTTCTTGCTGATAATAAAAGAATAAGTTAACCAGACAAAGATGACAAGAAAGGATAGGAGGTTTGTTGACTTGGTCATATTTGGTATATTTTAACGACAGTCAAAAAGGGTATTATGTATATACTTAAATAAATTGATGTGTTAAGAGTAGACCTGGGCAGTGGGCTTGGTTGGGGCAATCCCAATAGTAAAACAGGGTGGGACGAGTTAGCAGTAAAACTTTAGTGGGGTGGGTGGGGTCATGGGCTTAGTGACCCTGACCCGCCATGACCCGCCTAGTTTAACATTGTTAGTGATCTGGGTTTCTGCGCAGGCATCTCAGCTAGGAAATTAACTAAAAAAAATTACAAGTCTGAAAGTTCATTAAAAAGGCCCACATGATAGTCCAATTGTCCACACTGTAATTTTTTACTTACACAGACTGGATTCTCTCTACTTAAATTTCAAGGGCCCAATTACTTTACTGCTTGTACGTAATATTGTTCCAAATGCCCAGCTGCTCACTACCTATCAGGTCGAGCAAATCCTAACTCAACTGGGTCTCTCCGTTCAAATTTCTTGACAGAACTCTGAAATCTCCTAATTCTCTCTCTAAAAATATGAGTTTCTTGATCTCTCTCTCTCTCTAAGTCGATCTCAATCGATCTCTCTGTATTGCTTTCGATCTCAGTCAAATTAATTCAGGGGCGTTACTGCTAAAGAACTTGGTGAAATTGACGACTATGAAGCTTAGTTTTCGTTGAGAGCCTCATTAAAAATCTGTAAGCCGTTACACATATCTCGACCCTAGACAGACCCGATTTCGTCCACATTAAATGACCTGTTCAAAGCCAACCCATTTATCATTTAAGTGGGTGTCGCCCCCTTTTTTTATGGGCCTAACCTAGGTGGCTCCTTGGGGGCCCTACCCACTACCCAGGCCTAGGCCAGAGTATGTTTGATATATGTTTGATGTATGTGGATGTTTTATGTGTTGTTAATAATATAGGCTGCTACTTAACTCAATGTATTTGACCACATGTTACATATATCTTGTCTCCATCTTGATAAGTGTAGTTTTTGTTTGATTCAAAGTCTTTGAGTAAGACTTCAAGTGTTTTTTGAGTAAAATTTTGTCAAATTTAGTTGATTTGATTTTGGTGTGGTATGTTGTCACTATAGCTTACTTCTTGCATATACCGGTGTGTTGAATATATACACTTAAAGTATTTGACCTAACTTTGATATGTAGCCTTGTATGCTTTGATGTTATTATGTCAAAGATAGTCGATCTGACTTTGAAATACATGTCTAAATGATAGTATGTTTGTATACATGATTAAATACGTTAAGTAAGCCTTGTTATGTCATTGCATATATGTGCTTAATGTATCATGATTATAAGTTCATGTCACCTTGATCTAATTCTGTCAAATTTTTGTGTTCACAGTCCAATGAATGATTCTTTCATAGTTTTTGAGCTTTAGTATATTCCTATCAAAGTTGATTAAGCTAACTTTGGAATACTTGTTCGTAGATTTTCTAATCTTTTTGAGTGATTATGCTTGTCCGATATGCTGTAATATTATCTTGATCTTTGTGCTTAAAATGCTTGCCTTAAGTATAGATCTTGATATGATCATAAGATCTCTTCCCAAAGCATGGCGAGTCTTATTTGAAAAGAATTTTGATAAAATCCTTTGATTGATTTTTGAACTTACAACAACAACAACAACAACAACAACAACAACAACAACAACAACAACAACAACAACAACAACAACAAGGGATGACATTTGGTCATGGACCCGACCTAGACCTAGACCCATCAGACCCTACCCAAATTAGAGGTTTTGAATTCAATCAAATGAGTCCCTATAGGTCTTAAGTGGTCTGGGTCCAAGGAATGTGGGTCGGGACCAGGTTTAGGTATGAAAAATTCAGACCCAAATTCGACCCAAGACCCATTAATTTTTTTTAAAAAAAATATATGACAAAATAAATTGGCTATATGACAAAATAAATTGACTAAAGTAACTCTAAAGTAGTAAACCCTAAGGCCACTTTGCTTAGTGTCAACCACAGAAGAGGAACTATTCTATTATATTTGTGGACTTTCTCCTTGTGGTTTGTATTATAATATTATTTTTGATATGTCAGACGTAAGTAAGAACACTTAATTATGGTATGTATCGCTAGAATTGTTTTTATGGAATATTATGTCTCCTAAATGCAATTATTTATCTTTAAAATATGGCAATTCATGCTGGAATATGCAAAATATAATCTTTAGTGTGAAAAATAATTAGAATCCATGGACCCGCTAGGACCACAAGGTCTGGGTCTAGGTCCCATCTTTACAGACCCAACTGATCTAGGGTAGATATGGGTCCAGGTCCAAAAAATTAAATGGGTCTGGGTCTAAGTGGACCCGACCCATCGTCATCCCTAACAGCAACAACAACAACTCCCATTGTGCCTCCTACGTTTGCGGGATCTAGAGAGATCAAGACATAGACAAGATTACCTTGACAGACATGACTCTCATAGAAAGATTGATTCCAATAGACTCACATAAAAAATTTTAAAAAAATAATTTAGAAATTGAAAATCATTTGAGAAACAGAGGTAACAAAGACAAGATCTAATTGCTTTCAATAACATTAATTATAAAGAACAACATAAGGGCGGTAAGAGTTGTATGTACTTGGAGCAGTAAGTGGTGACATATTACTAATTTGGCCTCAGGAAGTCTACACTTAAACAATCGGAGGTGGGGGAGGAATAATGCAGTTGCAATGAAGGTATTACTTAAGTAATAATCTTATCAATATCAATATACTAGCCTACAAGATTGTAGCAAACATAGTATAGAGTAATAGTCGGTACAATAAACTACACTCAATGCTCACAAAAGCCAAAGGAAGGACTCGTAGCACACTACCCATAATCTGCAACCTTAATAGTGGATTTCCACACACTTTTATCATGAGTCATATAAACTATTAGTCCTATTTCAAATCATATTTAATCATGTCGTTCTAACTTTTCTTTGTTCATCCTCTAACTCTTGTACATTCTGGAAGGTTAATCATCTCACCTCTTCTCACTGATGCATTCACAATCCTCCTCCCAACATGGCCAAACCATCTTAGTCCAGTCTCCCTCATCTTATCCTCTATGGCTATCACCCCTACTTTCTCTCTATAATTCTATCCAATCTCATATAGTCATATAGCCATCCAATTATTCTCATATGCTACCATTAACCTTTGGACTTGAGTATTCTTGATTGGCATGCACTCTGAACCATATAACAAAGTTGGCCTAACTACCATAAGATAAACTTTTCCTTTCAATCTTACAAGAATTTTCTTATCACACAAAACTCTGGAAGCATTCTTCCATTTTTATCGTCCCACTCTAATACGATGATTAATGTCTTCATCAATATTTCCCAACCACCTACTTCATCACCACTAAACCCACATTTTAAGCATTCGGTATTTGACATGCTATCCACCTATACTCTACGGTAAGCCTCCATTGCTCTAACTTGTTGACTTTATCTCTAGTCTAATTGACAAGAACAATATCATCAGCGAAAACCATACACCAAGATACCTCATCTTGTGTTCCTTTTGTGAGCTCATCTATAACAATAGTGAAAAGAAACGGGCTTAAAGCTGAGTCTTGATGGAGCCCAGTGTCAATAGAAAATTCCTTTGTATCTCCTCTTGAGGTCCTGACGCTTATTTTGACTCTCTCATACAATCCTTGATAACTCGAATAAACGCCACCGATACCTATTTCTTCTCTAAACTTTTCCATCATACCACAGATACTTTATCATATACTTTCTCTAGATCTATCAATACTATGTGGAAATCCTTTTCCCTATCAATATACAATTCCGTGAGCCTTCTTATGAGAGGGATTACTTCTATAGTTGATCTACTTGGCATAAAGCCAAACTGATTTTTTGAAATTGGAATATCCTTCGTCCAACTTCTTTCCATCACTCTTTCCCACAACTTCATAGTGTGACTAAGCAATTTTATACCTCTATAATTATTACGATCTTAGATACCACCCTTATTCTAGTAAAGCAAGATGATTATACTGATTGTCCATTCGTTAGGCATCTTTACCGTACTAAAATGTCATTAAAAAGCTTTGTCAACTACTTTAGTCCCTCTTCACCCAAACACTTCTAAATTTTCATAGGGATACGGTCTAGACTCATAGCTTTTCCAGTCTTCAATTTCCCCAATGCATCTCTAACCTCTTTTGTACTAATATGGATGCGAAACCTATAGTTTTATTGGCCCTCTTGATCCCCTCTCTTAGGGCTCTAGGAATTCTTACTCCTCTCTTCATTAAATTGCTTAGAAAAGTAGCTATGCCAATTCTCCCTAATTGTTGCTTCCTTTTCTAAGACCTTACCATCATCGCCTTTGATGCACCTTACATTTTTCAAGTTGCTTGTTTTCTTTTCACTAGCCCTTGCTAACATCAAGATATCCTTCTCACTTTCCTTAGTCCCCAGTTTCTAATACAACCTTGCATATACATTGTTCTTTGCTATAGTAACATATTTCCTTGCTATCGTTTTTGCATCCTTACACTCAACTTCATTAACTTCTTTTTCTCAGTCAATTCTACCATCGATCAGGGTGGTGCATGCATCTTGTTTCTCTTTAACTTCTTTTTCACCTCTTCCTTTCACTACGAAGCTCCTTTTATTCTTCTTCTGCCTCCTCTAGAGATTCCTAAAGCCTCACTTAGCTAACCTTCGAATGCATTCCACCATTGCTTCCCACATTGTGTCTGCATCTTTTTACCTACCCCTAATTTCCTTCTTCTTTAATCTTCTATGATAATTTAGTTGTGTTCTCACTAGTAAGATTCCATCATTAAACTTTGGGATCACTAATACTTTTCTTATTCCTCTTCCAACTTTTAATCACTACATCCATAACCAATAGTCTATGCTAAGTCGCTAACTAGTACGATTCCATCATTTAACTTTGGGATCGTCGATACTTTTCTTATTCCTCTTCAAACTTTCAAGCACTACATCCATAACCAATAGTCTATGCTGAGTCACCAAATGCTCACTTGGTATCACTTTACAATCTTTATACATCTAAAACCCCGAAAGTTTTCAAATTATGAATATTCATTTTGTTTTTTTTTAAGTGGACCAACTTAGAGTGCTTGAGCTCGTAAGGTAATTAGATTTTTATAGGTAATCTAAGTATGTGTTTTAGACGATACTTCAATCAATTCAAGCAAAGAGATACAACTATTTTGATCCTTTACACTAAAAATTTTGAAAAAGTTTAGAGAAAATTGTTTTATGTTAATGAGATTTTAAGCCAGCAAAAGCAATCAATTTTCTTCCCCTTTACCTATGTGAAAAAAGGAAGAAAAAAATCAATAAATAAAATATATTTTTCCTCTTCCTCCTTTCTTTTTCCATCTCTTTCCTCCCAATCTTTCCTCCCAATAAACCCTGACCCTAAAGGGTAATTTTTTCCAACCTAAATCAGCTCACACTCTTAACCTCTATGCTTTCTCACGTCAACTCTCTCTCTCTTTGTCTCTGTCTCTCTCTCACGATCCGTTTCACTCTCTCTCTCGGCACCATCTTGCCGCCGTACCACCGGGCCACTAGCCAGCCGCCGTGCCACCTCTGCCGCCGGCTTCCATACAACCGTCGACTCCCCTCTTATTCTTTTCGTGAGTATGACTAGGGTTTATGAAAAAGCCTAGCCCAAGCATCCTCTTTACCTAAAGTTCTTCATAAATCCTTATACCTTGATCCATAAATTTGAGTTTTCTTATGTCTTCCTTGATTTTTAGATTCAAAGTCTTAGTTTGAGGAATCAAAACATCCCTCAAGTTTCTCATTTCCCCCTTAAACTCTCTTTCAAGGTAAGGTTCAATTTCTAACCCTTACAATTTTATGGCTTGAATTGGATTAAGGGTTGGGAGTAGCATGGGAATGAGGAGGATGTAGTGTGAATGCATTATGAAAGACTCGAGTAAGGGATGATTGTGTTTAAGAACAAAATGTAGTAGATTATCGACCCTACTGTAACCAAAAAGTAGGGTAACTTTGGAAGATTACAGGTTATTATCAGCTCATCTAAAAATCACAAAATTTTCATGGCGATAGACCTATGAGTCCCCTGACGCAGAAATGTTGAATCATACAAATTAGAGTTAAGATTAGGGAGTTATGATAGAAATACCATAGCTACGCAAATCTAGACAACACTGGAATAGTTTGGAAACTTGGATAAATTTGAACTAGTTAAGACCACAATGTGATAATAACTATAAAATAAAAGCTACAGTACATGAACTAACCTTTCCAGAATAGTTTAAATCTCCAAAATTCGATATCAACAGTGGGAGTTATAGCCTCTGGAAGTTGGATGTAAAATCTAATTGTATTCAGGGAAGTGCATAAAAAGGCTAAATAGTTACATAAATATTCTAAAAAAGCACACAAAATTATTTTGAGAGTCTAACCTAGTAATTAGGCATAAAAAAAATGGGATTTAGGAAATTTGTAGGCCATAATTACTGTGCGCAATTTTGAGCTAAAGACAAAGACTAACATAAACCAATTTTGGGCATTTGCATAGGCCCAAGTTAGAAACTCGAGCTGAAGCTTAGGCATCATTTTCAATCAGGTAACAATCATAACCTAACTCCCTAGAATGTCCCTTACAAAATGTGTCTTATGAGTTGGGTTTATATTGATTTGAATTGGTGTTCGGGAAAATCTTGTGAATTAATGGGTGTGATGAGATTTTACCGTTATTATTGAAGTTGGCATGAAAGCCTGGTTTTGCAAGAGCATACTTTCTAATGTTTTCATTCGAGTATGCCTGGGAATGGTTTTGGACTTTATTGGGGCGGGATGGGCTGAATGAAAGTTAAGCACGGGACCTACTTTAAGTGTAAGAATTAAGTAAATGAATTAGGAGATGAGGCAGGTTTTTTCCCGATCGTAAGAAGGCCTTATTGCCTTCCCCGGGTAATTGCAACTCATGGATGAACGTGGGCCAGGTTATCGGTAACCATCCAATATGACTGTAGACCATGATATGGATAAGCGGTTGTATTTAAACCAAATGCATGCCATGAGACCAAATAAGGTTGCTTGACCTCTTTTATTTTACAAACTGACCTGAGTGAGACTTGGATGAACTTATTGCTCGAGATGAGGATGATTGGGTACTTTTTTTTGTTAATTATTAGAATTGTCTATTTGCGTCAACCCTAAACTATTTGAAATGAATTTTAAGCGTGTTTGACTATTAAGGGTGGTCGTTACTGAGCCTATCTCAGTCTTTAAAATGTTTTATTTTCAGGTGATGATTATGAGCATGGGAATGGGACATCCACTTAGAGTGAGGTCATTTAGTCATAGGATTCATTGTTTGTGTCTAGAATATTTTATTTTATTTTGAGTAGACATTTGGCTTAGACCTGTATGTTGGCCCCAATTTTGTGGTTGACTTAGCATTAACTATTCATTAAAGAATTTTCTGTGATACTTTGTCTTGTATTTCCTAATAAGGAATACGACGGTAACATCCCATTAGGATTCTGCTGCCATGTAGGTTAAACATTAGTAAATAAATTAAAGTTTGAGATTTCGGAGTGTTACAACACAACCAACCTATTGTTCGTTTAATGATGGTAAAAGAAAAGGAAAAACATATGAGGTGGGTTAGGCTGTATTTTTGTTGGATTATAGTTTCAGCTTCTCTTCTCAGCCTAATTTATCACTTTCTTCAATTGTTTTTGATTTTTCTGGAAAACTAAACAAAACTTAAACAAAAATTCTAAATTAATAATTGTTTTCAGCCAAAATCATAGGTTTAAAAGTATAAAATTACATAATCTTTGATTAACACCTAACTAGAAAGTAGCCAATTTGAGTCTTTGTGATGTCACTCCTAACGGTCACCAAGTAGTGCCCCTTCTTAAAAAGGGACTTAACAATGATCAAATCATAAGCAACGCAAAGTCCAAAATTGACACCTATCCACTATTTCTTAGACCATAACCAAAACCTCCATACATCATATCACACCCATCCACCTTTGTTCTGGATAAAATAATGAAAAAGAAAAGGAATTGGCTTAATAGAAACAGATTTAACAGAAATTGGGGTCACAATGTAAACAATGCACTAAATAGTGAAAAGTAAAAGGTTGTCAGAATAAACAAAAGCTAGAGGAAAAGGAAAATGGAATTTGACAAAACCAAAACAAATTGGAATCAGAGTTGACTTTACACCAAAATGGGAAATAAATGAGGCTGACCTACCAACACCTCGGTGTCTTTACCTCACACATGGTTTCAAGCAGAATGCCCAATGGTCATCGTAGCTACACCAAAGGTTCTCTACCCTAGCCCTATTGCCACTGCCGCTCAATGTTCGCACCAAAAGGTCGATGGCAAAGAGACCCAAGGTGAGTGGGTTGGATGGTGGTCTCTTTTTTACCTTCGTCCACCCTTACTGTAGAGGGCAGAAAAGAACAAAGAAGGATGAAGCCGCCTAGGGGCACACGTCGGAAACTCGAGGAAATAGCTATCCTTATCCAGGGCTTCTTTGTAGGATATAGCACGTGGTTTCGGCAAGGGCGGTGCTAGCACTGCTTCCCACCCAAAACAGAGACCCAAGAGGGCGCTGCTTCCACTACACTGGACAAGACAGAGCTACAGTTGGCACCGGTGCTAGTAACAAAAGACACAGGGGAAGGGGGCACACCGATGGCTGCACAAATTAGGCTACGCTACCTCACTTATCCTTTAGTGACTCGTCAACTGAAAGTCTCACTGACAGGGATAGACAATACATTGCGCGTGAGCTACTGACGTGTGCCATTGGCCGAAGATGACCTTGGACTGTTGGCTATATTAACGGCTAGGCAGCCAAATCCTGTCACCATTATGCTATGACGTGTCGATAATATTAATAGCA
This sequence comes from Selenicereus undatus, assembly GCA_017589665.1. Lineage (NCBI taxonomy): Eukaryota > Viridiplantae > Streptophyta > Magnoliopsida > Caryophyllales > Cactaceae > Selenicereus > Selenicereus undatus. Next base: position 31,508,225 of record JACYFF010031956.1, on the reverse strand, counting down.
GGGAAAAAGGAGAACGAGAGTAATAAGAAAAACAAATTCACCCAAAACAGATTCACCAGATTTATGAACTTAATTGATGATAATCATTGATATATTTTTCTAAATATCACATGTCATTTAAACTAATCAAAGTATCTGTACTATATTGAAGGAAAGCTTATTTGGAATATCTTGAATTATTTTATGGCATCAATTTCAGTGACATGGATGAATGTTCTGATATTGCCGATGACATCATTTGACAATACTTGCTGAAGCAACAGGAGAAACAATCAAGCAAAGATCTCATCCAAATTAATTTATGGGAGTTGTGTATTCCAAATGCGGCCAAAATCTTTAGAATAGACTTCGTTATGATCATTAGAATATTCTAGAACTTACTTATTGTGTCTCAACAGATAGAAGATCTAGTACAACGGTATAAAGAAGATCATTTTCCAAATGAAGATTTCCGATTGTTAAATGGAGATTTTCTCCAAGAGCTGTTTTTGGAAGCGTCAAAGTTGGAGGCTAGTGACATTGAAATCTTGACAACACCAAATTCAACTACATTTAAAAACTTGTCAAATTTATTCCAACAATCATACGAGGATTAGAAGGCTATATATGGAAGAGGTGAAGCAAGCGACAACACACAAGATTTGATTATGTTGTGATAATCATTTGAGTTATACTCGTGGTTTCAATTGTGCTCTCACTTGTGAATTAAATATTCGTTAGGGAAACTTATAATAAATAAGTTGGAGAACTTATTTGGGTAGCTAAGTGTTAAATGAAATAATACTTTAGTAAACAACTCACTTAAGGTATCTAGTTTAGTGGTAGATCTAAGACAGTCTCTAGATCAAGTGGATAGCCTTGGAAATACTCAAGGAAATTGTTGTCGTGTCCAAGACCCAACTTTATAACTTTTTTAATAAGAATTGAAGAAGTTTAATTCCTAAGGGAAGAAGAGCCTTAGGCGGTGATTAACCCTGTTTGGAAGGGCTAACAACATAAAAACATCTTGTCGTTTGTCCCATTTAATTTCTTCATTTATAATCATTTTCAAAGTCTTTGATTACTAACCTATTTTATGGTGACTTTGGAAGATACGCTTTCAAAGTGCTTTGAAGTTTCATTTAGTTTTAATTTTCTATCAATTGCCCTATTCACCCTTATCTAGAGTGGTATATCCTCAGCTTGGGGACCTTCAATTGGTGTTAGAGCAGGTTCACTCACTTTGACTTAATCGTCTTCTGGGAAATATCATAGCTTCCTTTGGAATTGTCGATATTGATCAAGGATGCTCTTTCACTAATCATTTCACCTCCTTTATTTCATGGTTCTACCTTTGCTCATTAGGGGGGGAACTTTTACAGATCTTTATTAAAGACCATGACTATTATCTTTGGGAAATCATCTCTAATGGGGATTTGATCTGTACTTTGAAGAATGGAGATAAAGTTAAAGTGAAGTCAATATCGAAATACACCAACGCGAAGGCTGAAAGAGTTGCAAAAGATTACAGAGCTTTAAATATTTCGTTTTATGGTTTGGATTCAAATGAATTTAACCATGCGTATGCATGTGATTCAACTAAAGATGTTTGGGACACTTTGAAAACTACTTGTGAAGGAATTAGTCAAGTTTGTGAATCAAATATCAGTCTTTATGTTCATTATTACAAACTTTTCAAGATGTTGTGTATAGAATCTATCAAGGATATATATATACAATTCACAAAATCATCAAAATCTAATTTCTTTGGGACAACATACACTGTTTGAACAAAAAATGTGCTATTTTAAGGTACTTTTTCACCGGTTTTATGGTCGTTTTACTAATATTTTTTAGGTTTTTAATTGATTTTATTTTATTTTGCATATTTTTAATAAATGTGAAAAAGGGGCCAAAAATGGTGAAAAAATGGGAAAAATGTCGAGAATTGAAGAACCAGCCTTGAATTGTCAAAAACCGGGCCAAACTACCCTGAACCAGCCCAAAAATAGGACCGAACCGGTCCAACATAAAACCGGACCGACCCGGTTCACCAAAAATCGGTTCGCGTATTTAATCCCCTTCCCTTTCCTTTCTTCACATCTGTCTTCTTCCTCGCGTTGCCCTGACCCCCAACCCAGAGAAACTCAACCCAGAACCCTACCCCCTCAACCCATAAATCTTCCTCATCGTCATCTCACTCTCCCTCTACCTCTTCATCTCTCTCTCTCTCCCTTATCCCTTTCCAAAACCAGCCCACCGTATTCCCCAAACCCCGAAACCCAAAACCACCCCAACCCACGGTTTTACTTCCCATCTTCGAAACCCCATCCCACCACCTGTAATTCACGCCCCAAATGCCAGCACATACCCCTTGTTGTCCCCTTCATTCACCGTCCACGACACCACCAGTCGAACGGTCGAGTTTCAAGATGGGTTCGGTATAAAAGAAGGCATGAAGAAGACGCCATGGAAGCTTCAAGTAGGTAATTAGGAGTAGGTAAATTTAGTTAGGAATTTAGGAGTAGGATTAGGATTTAAATTCCATTTTAGTTTCGTTTAATTTCGTTTTTCTTGCTTTCATATTCGAAATTAGGGTTAGTCTTCAAATTAGGTTTTGATTTTAGATTCAATTGTAGCTTTTGAATTCGTGTAATTTGGGTTGATTTCATCAGTACCGAGTTGTAATTGCAAGGTTTAGTCAGTTTAGGCTTGAATTTTTATAAAATTGGTTCGAATTTGGACGATGGTTATCTGCTGCGAAGTTCGATTTGCTGGGGTTGTGTTCTTCGCCATTAATGGAGGACACTGAATCTGGGTTTGATGGTTCATGCTAGGTATATCAATTATGCTTGCTTTGCATCGATTTCCATCTTGCCTCCGTTCTGTTTCAATTCGTTTTACCCCTTCCCCTGCTCCTCGGTTCATGTTCTGTTTCAATTCATGTTCTACCTGCCTTGGTTCGAATTTTAGGGTTGATTTTGATTGTTGCGGATTATTGTGTTGTGACTGCTATTGGTTTGGTTGATATTGCCAGTTAGGGTAGATTTAGGCTTGATACATATGCCCTGTTTTGACCTTGATTTAGTTTACTGATGACGATTGTGAGATTGGTTTAATAAGTTAATTTTGTTTTGGTTGAATGATTGCTTAATCTGACTTTTGTTGTTTTAGTTGAGTTAGCCTGGCAAATCTGGTAAATTGCATTAGTCTGAACTTTCCATTTGTGCCTTTGAGGTGATGTTGCTGGAATAAGGTTGCTAGTTAAGTTTCAAAGCTTTAGTTGATTAGTATCTTGGTTGAATTAATCGAATTAGTAATTTAGATGAGTTTAGTTGATTTGGGGTATCACTTAGGTTAGTTAATTTGTTTAATCACTTTAAATGACCATAAATCTCACGTCTTCCCTGTGGACCGACCGTTAAGTACTACGACTGACAATCGAGTATTTGAGGTTTCTTTTCTTTAGTTTATTTTCCACCCCCTCAAGATCGCTCAACATACACCAATGAGGAGATGGTGAGAAAGGTGTTGCGATACCTTCCAAGAAGCAAGTAGGACCCAAAGTCACAACAATTGAAGAAGCTCAAGATCTAAAGACCCCCAAATCATATCATCATGTTGGAAAAATTTTAACTCATGAAATTCTTTTGTAGGGAAAAAGTCATGAGCAAGCTCCAAATCAAGGAATTGTTCGAAACTCTACAAAAGATGACGTTGAATCACAAAGTGAGGAATTCGACCATGAATAGGATGAGACCATAGCCATAACAGCTAGAAGATTCAAGAAGATGCTTTAAAAGCATTCAAAATTCCAAGGGCTTGGGAAAAGATTAGCTTCAAAGAGGAATGGCAAAATTTCCAGAGGTAAGCACTCCTCTGACGTTGATGCTGACTTGGATATTTATTATGGTTACGCAATTCCAGGTTATGTAATCAAAGATTGTCCAAATATAAAGAAGAAAAATGAAAAGAAGAAACTATGTTGCATAGAGTGACAACAAAAGCAATGAAAGTGAAAGTGGAGAGAGGAAAATCGAAATCATTTCTTTATGACCAAAGGAGACCTTAATGAAAATTCCGAAGAGGAAACACTTGAGTATCTTTTTAGCTTCACGAAAGAATATCTGCACAAGGTTTATCAAATTGTGTTAGATATGTAGAGTAGTATCTAAGATTAAATCCCTTAAAAGGGCTATCAAAGTCATAAAAGAATAAAATAGTAACTTACAAAACACCTGAAAGTCTACATTCAAGGGTCGAAGACCTTGAACTTAAAAAATCTAATCTACAAAACAAATATGAGTATTCTCATAAGTCATTTTAAAACTTACTAAAGGACAATAAAATCTAGATAAATTACTTGGCTCTCAGTGTATGTCTTTTAACAAAGAAATCCTTGGTTATAACCCAAAAAAATAAGAAAAATTCGTAGAAAAGCTTATTTGATTAAGGAAAACACATGAAAAATCACATAGTCACTATGTCCCTCAAAAGAAATAAATTAATTTTGGATATAAGATATCAAGTTACTTTGCTCATCAAAATAGACAAATCAACTTTGGTAATGTATATCAAAATCTCCCTGTTTATCAAAGAAGACAGAGAAAGTTTGGTCATCCTAGATATCAATGTTATTCTCATCCTAGAATTATTCAAATTTGGGTAACTAAATGAGAGCAACAAACATGTTGGTTATTAACAACCCTTGACTCAAGTTGATGTCCAATGTGCTTTGAGAAAGGTTGTTTGAGTTTGATTTTGTAGATAGACTTGGCATCCAACTAAAATGATGCAAGTTGCTAAAAGCATATGTACAATTGCCTAAGCAAGAAGAGAAACAACCAAGGTAACGATCTTATCAATATTAATTTATGGCCTTCTAAAATTTCAATCATATATGTTTCTAGTATTTTGGGCTCCGGATTCCAATTGAGGATGGCCACAGCATGATCCAAATTTATTAGCTGGGTCTAGATACAAATTGGAGGCAAAACCATAGGGCATCTAGGCATTGATCAAGCTGTGTCCCTTGGTAATGAGCTAGACATAAAACTATGCGGCTCCTAAGCCTGTTAGGACTAGGTTTGGGTTGGGTCAAAACGACGTGTCTTGTGAGTCCAATCCTTAGGTAATGGGCCAGACCAAAAACTGCATCACTTATGAACACTAATTTGGTCAAGCTAGAAAGTTGAGACGTATACGGTCCTCTAGGTTTTGGGCCACACCAAAAACCATAAGACCTATACACCCAAATTAGATTTGTAAACTAGGATGACTTCTCTACTGTAGTTGCACTTAAGGTTAAATTTGAAAGCTAGATTCTTATTTGCATTAGGTTCTACCCTACATGGGCTCTGAACTATACAGGACGGGTATAAAGTATCATCGACAACTCTTCAAAAATTTGAGACATGTTTCAGGTGACTACAAGTGGTATATGGCATGTGGTTCTAGTTTTTCTCAACTCTATAATAGCTATTTGTGAAGTTACCTTTCATTTTTAAAAACAAAGAAACTATTGTTCATTAGTTACTAATTTGATCATTTCGTAACTACCTTTTCTTGTTTTCCTAGCAAATAAAGGACGAATTGTTTATGTCATACAATATCTATAATAAATATCATCTTCAAGAACACATTGCTACTACTAAGTTCAATCTCATTATTCACACTGGTATGTGCTATTACTTTAGTAGTCAATGAATTGATGTTAATACTACACATATTTTTTTAAATTAATCACAATATTATCTTGACGGTAGCTAATACTCTCTTTGTTGTTTAGAACACTTGTAATGGGGGCCTGATAGGGCTACAAGCATACAATGGCATTGTAGCAAATCAAGGTCGATTCCACAGAGACTTGGTCAACCAATTAGGTTATATTATGTCAAGATAGGTTAAGTGAATCAATACTTCATATTGAAATTAAACTAATCAACTATCTAATCTAATGGATAAATAATCAAGGAATTATACAAAACTAACAATCTCTCAAGTTATGTATCAATCTAGCATTTCTTCCTTAATAGATTATTTTAAAACCGATAATCGAAGTATTCCAACCCTTTTTCAAGATGAAATGAAGTACCTAAATCTAACCAACTACCATTTCTCAAGGGCTCTTGATTTGTTTAGGATCACTAAGCTTGCGATTATCAAATTTGTGGTTTCTCAATTGGTAATTTCCTTTCTAGACATCACGCAATCAAGTCAAATCCTAGAGTTCGAGTATTGAATTTCACTTTTTAGTCTTTCATCCAATACCCAAAACATGCAAGAAGGTGATCAAATTTCTTGTAAGACAATAAACATCTAGGATCCAACAGAACAATCCAATAATTCCAAAGTGCTCAAAGAGATTAACACCATATCAACAACATAACTAGTATCTGCATAAATCCAAAATCAAAACAACAAAAGATAATCAAAATTACAAAAACATAAATCAAAAGATAATGAGAAAAGAGAAGAGAAAAGAAAAGAAATGCTCAGCCTATTAATGAACTTGTATCCGTCGATTGCACACGTCATGGAATCCTTGTAAATCTTCACTTCAATTCACTCTCTCTTTCTGACAACCTAATCTAACTAAAAAACTTAAAGAGAGGAAAATGGAATGATGGATGTTGAAATGAGGTTGTAAACAATGCTTTTTATAGCAAAACCCCAACAAGTCGAACAATTGCGAGAAATAATGGCATTAAAACTACCTGGAAGTTGAAAAGCCTCGAGAAAACAAAAAGCCTCTGGACAAATAAGGACACCACGGACCGAGGTCTTCACCACGGTGGGTCCGCGGTCAACTCTAGCTCAAGATTCTTCTGGTCTATCTTCCTTCCATGAGTATAGCAACTTAGGGGTATCCGTGGGGAGTCAAAATACACTCAACTAGGGTCAAAACAAAGACAAAATGGTCCAAAAACCTGCAAAACACAGAAAAGAACCATACGCAATTGTAAAACAGGAAAATGAAAATGGATTATAACATAAAGTGCATAATTCTCCCTAAATATGGTATTAAATGACCTTACAATAGAGTGCACTATACGAACTTATCAAACTCTCCCATGCTTAAATCGTTGCTTGTCCTCAAGCGAACACTATAGAAAACCAACAAGGGGAGATGCATTTAGGACTCAAATACATAACAACCTCCTTAAAGTAGGCAAGTCATAGCATATTGATAAGTGCTTAATATGTACATCTTTTTATGGCTATTTTGCCTCGTTTTTAGGAGAAGTTTGTGTTAATGATGTTATTTACTCTCCTATTCTCGATTTATGCTTGGGTATAGTTGTTTTATGTGCTTTGCAGGATTTTTAGTCTTTTTACCCAGAACTTGCCCTTTAATGGATGTGTTTTGACTGCCCCCACAGTCATCGATGTTATGCCACGACTGTAGAGTAAAGAAAGACCAAAAATTCTAGATCTAGTGCAGATCACGGTTAGACTGTTGTGAACCCCACGGATTGTGGTGTGCCTGTAACTGTTGCCTCTTTGTTTTCCCTTGGCTGTGTGGCTGAGACCAACTGAAGTTTCCTATAAATAGGGACATTTTGCAGCGAAGGAAGCACAACAACAAAAACTCAAGCACATTCTAAGCAAACAAGCAAGTAGTTTAGATTAGATTAGATTAGTTTGTTTTCTCTTAAATTTTGGTCTTTGTTTAGTTTTGTGTGAGTTTTGAGTGTGAGAGTTTTGATCCTGAGGTGGTTCCGAAGCCCTTGGTGAAGGCCATCTCAGTTGAGTCCCTTCTGCTCATGATTTCGCCGATCTTTTTTGTTAGTTTATCTTTTATCATGTCTGAGTAGTTTTCTTAGTCTAGGAATTTAGTAGTTTTTGGAATTGTTATTGGATCGTGTTTTGATTTCTAAAGAATTGTGCTTATTTTCATGATTGGTTTGCGTTGGTTCTATCAAGTATTTGATATATTGTGAGTTGATTTTTATGCAAAATTTACTTGCACATTTGAAACAATCGAGTGAACATTCAAAAGGCGACATTTGATTATTGGACTGCTTGAATAGACATAGTTTGAAAGAACGACGTTTGCTTAGTTTAGCTAAATTTGATTGATTTCAAAAGAACAGATCAAGTTTCTTGATAAGATTACAATTCCTCGAAATTAACCAATTAGAGAATAGCACATGTTTATTCATTTTGATCCAATTCTCTTCCATAACTGCAAAAATTCCTAGATGTTTTTCTCTTATCAACTTAGATATTGTTAATTTATTCGCAATAGTTAATCGAACCCATTTGAAATTGAGTTTTGCTCAGCATATTGTAACTAGACTAGGCTCGATAGATTACTTTAGTCCCTGAAGAACAATATTGGTCAAGTTTAGATTACTTTATCTAAACTACGAACACCCGTGTGCTTGCGATAGTGTGTTGGTCAAGTTTTTAGCGTCGTTGTCGGGGACTAAATTTCTAACTACTGAGTATTGTCTTGAGAACTAGACTAAGCATTTTATTATTTTTTTTCGATTTGCTTTCTTGTTATTTTTCTTTTTCCTCTTTAATTGCACTGGTAGTGTTGGTGAAAGTGCTTGCAAGAATTTTTCCTAGTTTATGCGAAGTCTGGTTTTATACGAGCCTGATCCAGAGATTGAGAGGACTTTTCGCTTAAGGAGGAAAAAGCAAAGGATTGATGAACAAAGGCGCGAGGCAACAAGGAATTTAAGAATGACGTGTGAAGAAAGAAGGACCCTTCGTGATTTCGTTACTCTCGGAGCCCAAGGGATTGCCTTAAGCATAGCTCGGCTTGTTGTAGACGCCAACAACTTCGAACTCAAGCCAGCACTTATTTCCATGGTACAGCAATCTCACTTCGGCGAAACTCCTTTGGAAGACCCGAATCTACACCTCTCGGTATTTTTAGAGGTGTGCGATATGCTAAAGTAAAGGGAGTCTCCAGCGATGCAATTCGCCAGCGTTTATTCCCTTTCTTATTAAGGGATAAAGCGAGGGCTTGGTTGCACTATTTACCGTCTGGTTGCATAACTACTTAGGACGAGTTGACAGGAGCTTTCCTTGCCAAATTCTTCCCCCCAAGCAAGACAACAAGCTTGAGAAATCAAATCACCAACTTTCTGCAAAAAGAGGATGAGACGCTCTATGAAGCCTGGGAGCGTTTTAAAGATTTATTGCGTTTGTGCCCCCATCATGGTCTTCAGCGTTGGATGATTATCCAAGCCTTTTATAACGGTGTGAACCAAGCCGTAAGAGCCACTATTGATGCGGCGGTAGGAGGAACTCTAATGAGAAAGACCGAGGATGAAGCCTATAACCTTATTGAGGAGATGGCGCTTAATAGCTTTCAATGGTCCACTGAACAAGCCCAACTTAGACGGGTTGGAGGTAAGCTTGAAGTTGATGCTTTTACTTTACTTTCTACTAAAGTAGATGCTATGACTAAAAGACTGGACCGACGAAATGTTAATGTTGTAAACTCTAGTGCCCCTTCCCCTTGTGAGATTTGTGGTTCAATTGAGCATATATCTTTGCATTGTCAAGTTGGGAGTCTTTTTTTCCCAAGACCCTAATGAAGTTAATTATGTTTAAAATTTCAACCCGAGATAAGCCAATGACCCTTACTCTAATACCTATAAACCATGTTAGCAGAATCACCCAAATCACTCTTATAGGTCTGATCTAAACCCTGTGAATATGCCCCCTATGAATGCTATAATACCCCTTGGTTTTCAAAGATCCCCATTCCCTTCTCAGATGCCCTAAAAGTAAAATTTAAAGCTAATGATGGAAACCATGCATCTGGCACAATAGAAACAAGATGAGTACATTAAGCAATTAGCCTCAAAGATTGATGTGCTTATAACTCACAATAGGATGTTAGAGACCCAGATTGCCCAGAAAGATGCTTTTTCATCTGCACCCCCTGATAGACTTCCCAGTAAGCCTGAAACCAACTCTCGTGAGCATTGTAACTGTGTTACCATGAAAGAGGATGAAGAGGACTTAATTGACTCTAGGGAAGTACCAAAGGAAGAGGGTGGAGAGATAACTATGGATGGTAGTAAGGAGAGTAACTATGGTGGTAGGACTGCCACATTTGTAGAGAATGATTCTATTCAGATCCCAATCATTTTTTCCCCCTAAGCTTTTTGACCCAGGCAATTTTCCTATCCCATGCGTTGAAGGTAAGGTAGAAATTGAAAGAGGGCTATGTGATTTAGGTGTAAGTGTCAGCATAATTCCTTACTCTTTGTTTCATAAGTTACACCGAGGATCGTTACTAGTCGCCCCCTTTTCACTACAGTTGGTTGATCGTTCTGTAACATAGCCCATAGGCAGGTTGGAAGATGTGTTTGTCAATGTAGGAGACATTTGGGTGTTAGAAGACTTCATAGTAGTCGATATGCCTAGAACTGATTATGCCCAAATTTCTTTTGACGTCGAGGGAAGGTTTGCTGTATTTAGTCATAGAAAGGAGGATGCGGTTTCTCCTCATTCTTCTATATTGGATGCATTACCCCTTTCCCCGGAGTATGATATAGAGATGTCCTGTATGATGAAGATCCTCCTGATTCTGAATGGATTTCATATGAGGACCCTGACCAAGGGTATGTTAGGGTGGAGTTTTCTACTCCTATGCCAGCTAGCAAGCTCGAGGTTGAGGCCCCTATTTCTAATGATTCCTCGATAAGTAAGTATTGTAGGTTTGCACGAATTGTTCACTCTATGCCCCCCTTTGGACAGTTTCGATGCAGATTTTGATGTAAGGGTTGAGCAAGTAGATGTTACCCCATCTGATGGGCCAAGAGAGCAATTTGTTTTGTACGGAAACAGTGCGTTATGGGACGAAGTTATGAAGATGAAGGACCTGCAACTAGAACTTCTGTGGTGGTACCTTCAACTGAAAAAGTTTGATTTTGTGATCCGAGACAAAGCCAATGTCCATACACCATCAAATCTGAACCAAGCCTAGAACAAGGGTCAAGCTCTTGACCTTAAAAGCGCTTTTTGGGAGGCAACCCAAGCTTTCGTTCTCTTTTCTTTTTATAGTTTTGACTTTTGAAATTTCATTTTTGTTATAGTGAAAAAAAAGCAGAAAAAAAAGAAGAAAAAATATAGATATATCAATAAAATGTTGGCACCATGGTCAGGAATACCAGAAATACGACCATGGGTGCCAACCCTAAAAACAAATAGAAAAAAATGAGCAGTAGCAAACACCATGGACCGTTCGTGGTGAGCACCACGGTCCGTGGTGGGTTGCTACGGGCCGCAATCTAGGTTTTTGACCGTGGTGCCCTTTCTCCTCCCCCTCACTTCATCTTCTTTACTTGACACTTTCTCTCTCTTCCTCCCTTCTCTCTCTCTAAAACCTCCGTAACCCACACCTTTAATCTCCCTCAAATCTTCTCTATTTTTCTTCATTTTCACACCAAATTAAGTTGCCTTTTGACCATTATAGGTAACAAAGTTATATTCTTGAGTTGTTGAGACTGCTATGGATAATGGTATACAAGGGCTTTGAGATGAGCCAGTGTCTATTAAGATTTTGTTTGAAATCCAGGTTTGTCCGTTGAAATAGTCCATTTCAAGTTTGTAGGTATTACTTTGATTAGTTGTTACCAAAGGTGCTTTAGTTCGAGGGATAATTATGGTACTATAGCTTTGTGTTAAAACAGGTTGATTAGCTACACGTATGCCTATGTTTGTATAAGAAAGTCTAGGTGCTTGATAACTAGTTGATGCTTCATCTTCTTCTACCAATTAAAAGTCTGTTAATGCAGGTATTTTTGCTTCTTGCATTGGAGGAGAGATAATAGTACTGATAGTCGAAAAGATTGGATCAACAATTATTTTACCTGTTTGTTTAAAATCTTTAATTGGAAAGTTTGTATTGGAAAATATGTATAATCCTCTGTAATAGAAGGATAATGATCATTTCCTAATTGTAATCCAATATCTGTTAAGAGTTTGAATTGCAAATTTAAGGTGCCTTCTATATTTTTGCTTTGAAGAGTTACCGAGTAATTCAGGTTGCATTCAAAAATTAATTTTTTGCAAATTAAATTTCCTTGTAGTGTTCCTAGATGGCTATTCTAAATATTTCGAAATTTTTGGTCATGTAATGATAGAATAATAGGTGAGTTGATACCTTCTTTAAAGGAAGCGTTTACAGCAATTTGTATTCCTTGTAAATGAACACACTTAATCAGTTTTCTATCTTTTGTTGGGATTTCTGACAAAAATTTATCAATTATTTCTTGAGTCATTAGTCGTAAACGAATGTTTCCTTGTAAATGTTGAATTTTAACTGGTTGTTCTATGGTGTAAAGCTTAAAATATCAAACTAATTTTCGTGCTAGAAAATCATCTAGTTTTTTCATGAAAGTTCGAGGGTCTTTTAAGGATAAATCTGTTGCTATAATCTTTTCATAGAGTTTTTGATTGAAAGTAATTATTCCAGTATAGTTTTCATTACTTTCTTGTTCTTGTTGTTGCATAATTTCTGTTTCTTCGATATTCATCTTTGGAATCTGAATAGCTTTCTGTGTTTGATGTGTTGGTTTCAGTGTCTGAGCTGATAGACTCATAACAGCTTGAAATTGTTTCATGCATAATAGAGGTCATTGGATATAGTTCTTCTTGAATTTCTTTAAATTCCTCTGAAAAGAGTTTGATTATATTTGCTTTTCGTTTGTTATAATCAATTGGTTTATGTCCAATTTCTCCACAGTTCCAACATCGACATGAAGTCGATTTTTTACTTCTTTTATAGTATCGATTTAGTGGATTATAGTTTTCTAGAGTTAACTTTTCATGTCGAAAATGTTTACAACTTTTTTGAGGTTTGTTTACTGATTTTTCTATTTTTGTTTTCTTGGGAGAAAATTTTTTCTTTTGAGATAATATTTTTTTTGAAGTTGTTCTTGTTGAAGGTTTCTTTCCCGTTTGTTTTGGAGTTCTTTTTCGTTTAGGTCGAAAGTTATGATAGTTTTCACATCCGTATTGTCCTGGTTCGGTAATGTTTTCACAGCATAAAGTTACTTCTTTAATGTATCTTCTTCTCTGTTCTTCTAAACATAGTTTTATCATTTCTTGGTTTATACAAGATTGGACTACTACTACACTCCGAATAACAGTTGGATTTTTAACAAAATTTTCAAATTTATCTGAAAAATATTTATTCCAAGGATGAGGAAATTTGTTCAACAGTAATTGAATATAAGATTCTTGGTCTTCTTTTGACTCATAAAGGTCATAATAATATTTATCAAATTCACAAAAGAAACTTTTATAATTACATAGGTTGCAAATTCGTAAGTTTGTAAGTTTATATAATGCTTCCTTTTTTGATTCAAATTTATTGAGTTCAACATCTTGAGTATAATCAAATCCTTGAAATTGTCCAATTAAGTATTTTTCAAAGGTCCATAATCCATATTAGATGGATTTTGTGAGACTGTTCTTTACTTCAACCTCAATTATATTTCGTACAGTTGTGGATAATCCATTATGCCAATTTCGAACAATTCCTATGAAAGAGTAAATTATTAGATTGTAAATAGTATTTACATCTCTTCCTTCTCCTGCGTGAGATGGTTCTTGCAATAGTGATAGTATTACTTAATAGCTCCAATTGTCTATAGTGGCTCTTTTATTTGTTACACAATCAAGATTTAAAATATATCCCCATGCCGGTACAGGTTCTATTTGTAACGGATTTTTAGGTTTAAATTCTTCATTAATAAAAGAATTTCTCATCGGAAATTTTCTTTTATTTTTAAAGTTATCTGTATGTTTATTTTTGTGGATGTTTTGAAAAGGATTAGAGGGTTCTCCTATTTCAAAATTGTTTGGATTATTACTTCCTACACTTCCTATGGGAGTTCCTACTTGCATGTTTACTTGTTTTACTAGTTCGATCAATTGCAAGTTTTCAAAGTCGTTTAGTAGTTCTTCAATTTCTCTATTATATTCACCCATTATTGCCTACTTTATGCTTCTTCTTGTTTTTCTTTGGCTTTAATTAGTCTTCTTTCTTCAATAGCCTTATGAATAGCTTCTTCTTGAGCTTTGATAGTGTTATTTTGATATCTATCAATGTATTTGGCATCATTACTGTTGGGTGTTACTTTGTTCGAAATTTTAATTTCTATTGGAGTATATTCTCTTTTTTTTTTAGGTTTTAGCATACCTTCAAATGTTAAGTTTATGAGTTGCATTTGCAATACTAATTGTTTTATAGAGTTATTTAGTTCGCTAATTTCTTCTTTAACAACTTTTAGTTCGTTTTCAAGTTGTGGAAAGCTCATTGTTTATTAATCTTCATCATTAAACCAGAGCTCGGTATCGAATTGATCTAAGTTGTCATCATTGTTATCTATATTTTCACAAATTTCTATGTAAGTTCTTAGTTCTTCTTCATAGATTAAGAGATCTAATCTATCTTCATTTAAGCAAATTATTTGTTTAGAGCTATTATTTTTTCTTAATTGTTCAATTTTCAGTATATAAAATTTTCTTTTTGTACTATTTCTTTCTTCGAAAAAGCTTTATATAAATTTAGCAAAGATTCACTGTTTCTTCGAGTCATTATTTTTAGTTTAGGAAATTCAGACTTTTCCATTAGGCTAAAATTTTTTCAAGTAAGTAAATGCTAACTAGTCGGTTAATTATATATATTATTTTTAATTCAAAATTTAGACAATTATTTTTGCTTTGACAAATATTTTAACAGTTGTAACATATTTGCGTCACCATACATTCCTTCATCTAGTTCACGCTCAAATTCATGATAATTCATCAGCACAGTGTTGTGAAAAAGACATTTTTGTTCTTTAGCAATCCAAATTTTCCAAAAAAAAGTCTTTTTCAGAACACTATGCTAATGAATTATCATGAATTTGAGCGTGAACTAGATGAAGGAATGTATGGTGACGCAGATATGTTACAACTGTTAAAATATTTATGTCAAAGCAAAAATAATTGTCTAAATTTTGAATTAAAAATAATATATATAATTAACCGACTGGTTAACATTTACTTACTTGAAAATTTTTTGGAAAATTTTGATTTTGTGATCCGGGACAAAGCCAATGTCCATACACCATCTGATCCGAACCAAGCCTAGAACAAGTGGCAAGCTCTTGACCTTAAAAGAGCGCTTCTTAGGAGGCAACCCAAGCTTTCTTTCTCTTTTCTTTTTATAGTTTTGATTTTTGAAATTTCATTTTTGCTATAGAGAAAAAAAATAGAAAAAAAGAAGAAAAAATATAGATATATCAATTAAATGTTGGCACCACGGTCAGGAATACCAGAAATACGACCATGGGTGCCAACCCTAAAAACAAATAGAAAAAAATGAGCAGCAGCAGACACCATGGACTGTTCGTGGTGAGCACCACGGTCCGTGGTGGGTTGCTACGGGCCGCAACCTAGGTTTTTTACCGTGGTGCCCTTTCCCCTCCCCCTCACTTCATCTTCTTCACTCGACACTTTCTCTCTCTCTAAAACCTCCATAACCCACACCTTCAATCTCCCTCAAATCTTCTCTATTTTTCTTCATTTTCGCACCAAATTCCTTCTTTTCACTTAATTCCCCCATTTCATCCACAAAATTCATCTCTTTTCTTCTTCTTCTTCTTCCAAATTCATCTCACCCTCATTCATCCACCATACCCATCCTTTTCTCTCTCTAATTCTTCACATTTTTACTTATTTTCTTTAATTTTCTAGGTTTTTGTTCTTATTTTTGGTTTTAGTTTTGGTTTTGGTTAGGTTTTGTAACCATGGCACCAACTAAAAGGCAGAGGAGCACCAAGGACGTTGGTTCATCAAGTCAAGCACCACCGTGACCTCAAAGGACGTCCAGAACATCAACCAATGCGCGTGCTAGAAGTAACGTTCTTCACCCTCTTGGTTTGACTCATCCGGATCATGTTGCTAAGTATAATTGTTTGAATGAACATGTAGTAGTAGCAACTAGATACTATGATGAGGATTTGTTAGCTCTATTGGGAATGTTGTATGATATTCATTGGTTGTTTGCTAGAGGTGGTATGAACCACTTTTTAGAACTCAAAGAGCATACATATAGGGGCCTGACCTTAGAATTTTTAACTACACTCCATGTCGAGGTCACTAGAGGGCCTCAATGTCAAGCTGGATATATATCATTTTATTTGCAGGGTCAATTGTATGAACTGAACTTAGGTACCTTCAATAGTATTTTTGGATTTCCCCCTAGCATAGACCTATCGCACCGTCAAGTCCCTCGCGAATTCAACTCGAATGCATTTTGGGGTGAACTTTCGGGGAGTGTTAGGTACAGTACCTGTTCATCAAAATGCACGCATATTAGGATCCCCTGCATTAGAGTAGCTCAGCGTATCCTTGCTTGTTCTCTGTTTGCTCAGAACGATAGTCTGAATGTCCCGAGACTTTCTGAGTTGTGCCTTCTGTCATGTGTGCTAGATGGTGTCCAACTTGATCCAGGTTCTTTCTTAGCTAGGCAATTGCATAGTGTTGTTGTTAGCACTAAAGGTAGGATAGTCATTAGTGAAATAATAACTACTATCTCTGGATTCTTGAGTGTTGAGCCCAATCTCGAGAATAGAGTTTCTGGGTCTGAGTGGCTTGACCAAGCTGCTTTTGAGATTATGAACTTTTGCAAAGTTGAGGCTGGCCGTTTGTGTTCGACACCGGCTTTTGCCGCTTTCCAATGTCGATCGTACTACTTTGCTTCACCACGGTAAGTGCCTGGTGATGACGAGGTTGTTCGACCCGTACCCCACCAACCTGCCCATTACTCTAGTCAAGCAGAACCTAGTTCTTCATCTCAACCGCCCCCACCTGACTATTATGATATCCATGACACCCTTCGGTCCATTCAAGAGGAGCAAGTTTCCCTCCACACCTTTGTAGCTTCAGAGAGTGCCGCTCTCCGGGACTTTGTCCAAAAGCTCCACGATGAGCTTTGTGGGTTGCTTGCTTGCTTGCTTCAGAGACTTGGCGAGATTGGCCTATCTGTTATGGACAACCACCCCATCCTCCTCCACCTCCTCCTCTCTAATTCTGATTTTTGCTACCCCCCTCCCCTTTTTATAACGATGTGCCCACATTAAAGGCAATGTGTGATTCAAGATTGGGGGAGTTAGTTATTATATTTGGCGTCTGATGCATGTTTTTGTTTGTTGTGTTTGGTTTTTTTTTTCTTTTTATATATTTTTAGTGATAGTTTTTGTAGTTTTTGTTTTTGTTTTGTTTTAGTGGTGCATTTAGTTTTCTTATAGATTGCACTTTAGTTTCTTTTGCATTGTTAGTTTCTTTTGCATTTTCGTTTGCATTATTTGTAAAAAACCAAAAAAACAAAAAGAAAAAAAAATCCTCCGATGATGATCTTTATGGATTTGGTAAGTTTTCTTTGGTTAGTTTGATCCTTTGATTCGCTCAGATTGTGCATAAAAATTTGTGAATGAATTGTCGAACTGAATTCCATGTTTTAACCATATGTTGAATACGAATTGATTTTTCCCAATGAGTCTTTACATGAAATTATGGCATGTGTTTGCTAGTGAGCTACTTTTGACTGTGGTAGATGTCCCCGTGAGACTTTGACCTTTTAGAGACTGTTCATCATTATTAGTCTCATATTTTCTTTCATGTGTGACTCTTCCTTGACAACATTTCTCTAGAACTTGCCATGATTCTTATTCAATAACACATTTCGCATATGCATTTACGCAACATGATTGAGGCATTTTTTTTTCTTTGATTTGTTGAACACCACGACCATATAGCCACCCTTGTTATGCATTGCATCTCTTGTTACCCCTTTGAGCCTATAACCGTTTTTCTTGATCTGAACCTCCTACTTTTGGCCCATGGTCAAATACTTGTCTTACCCTTAGGCCAAGGCTAGAGGAGAGTTACATTGTTTTGCATCAACTTTGATAGGGCGTTAGCAAGGGGAATTGTTATTCTCTTTAGTGAATTTTGGCTGTTTGATGCAGGGATGCAAACATTTGATTAATCCCTTGTTTTCTTGTGTAAAGTTTAGGGAAGAGTTTGATTTTAAAGTTCATTATGGAATTCCCTTGGCTATTCCTCTTTGAAAATAAGAGAAATAAAAAAAAGATATGAAAAAAAAGAAAGAAAAAGGAAAGGAAAAAAAAGAAGAAAAAAATTCGAAGAAAGTGATTAGCCTTGGTGGGAATGTAAGATATTTGTGATTTTCGACTCTATCTCTTTTTATTTTGGGATTTCTTTTGTTGATGAGCTGATAAGGTTCGAGAAGGATGTAGTATGATGCATTGGAATTGTTTAAGCTCTTAGTCTATAGCTTTTAGCTCCTCATTTCCAAAAAAATTTGTTCCCCTTTTACCTTTACCCTAAGCCCCATTACATCCCTATGAAAGTCTTCATGATTGTTTATTGTATTTGCATTTTAGTGGAGGCGAATTTTAGAATCTTGTCAAGCCTATGGTAGATTTGTGTCCAAGGAATGAGAATTGACAGAACTTTCATATATATACATTGTCAAACACATGAGTGCTGAGTGCCAAATAACTATAATGAGGTTCTACCGGCCTTACTAGTCTCACTCGTTTCATATGCTAGAATGATTGTATTTGGCAATTCGGGGGACAATTGGTTCAAGTTTTTCATTATGGTATATTAAAATGTTTTTGAAATTTCATTCCCTATTCTGTTTGTTAACTATATTTTTGCATCTTTTTGGGCTACCTTTGGATCATCCTTGCCATTTGGAAGTTACCTATGTCTATCTTGAGGAGGTTGTGTATATCTTTAATCCGTGCATTACTTGAGGACAACCAACAGTTTAAGCATGGAGGAGTTTGATAAGTGCTTAATATGTACATCTTTTTAGGGCTATTTTGCCTCGTTTTAAGGAGAATTTTGTGCTTAATGATATTATTTACTCTCCTACTCTAGATTTATGCTTGGGTATAGTTGATTTATGTATTTTATAGGATTTTTAGTCTTTTTACCTAACACTAGTCCTTTAATGGTTGTGTTTTGACCTCACCCACAATCATCCATGTTATGCCACGACCATAGAGCAAAGCATGAGCAAAAATTCCAAATCGAGCACAGACCACGGTCAGACCGTGGAGTGCCTGTAACTGTTGCCTCTTCGTTTTCCCTCGGTTGCGTGGCTGAGATCAACTGAAGTTTCCTGTAAATAGAGATGTTCTGCAGTGAAGGAAGCACAACAACAAAAACTCAAGAGCATTCTAAGCAAGCAAGCAAGTAGTTTAGTTTAGATTAGATTAGTTTGTTTTCCCTCAAATTTTGGTCTTTGTTCAGCTTTGTGTAAGTTTTGAGTGTGAGAATTTTGATCCTGAGGCGCTTCCGCAGCCCTTGGTGAAGGCCATCTCAATCGAGTGCCCTCCGCTCAAGATTTCGCCGATATTTTTTGTTAGTTTATCTTTTATCATGTCTGAGTAGTTTTCTTAGTCTAGGAATTTAGTAATTTTTGGAATTGTTATTGGATCATGTTTTGATTTCTAAAGAATTGTGCTTATTTTCATGATTGGTTTGATTTCGTTCTATCAAGTGTTTGATATGTTGTGAGTTGATTTTTGGCCAAAGTTTACTTGCACATTTGAAACAATTGAGTGAACATTCGAAAGACGACATTTGATTGTTGGACTACTTGAACAGACATAGCATAACTTCTTCTTGAAAGAAAGATTTATATGTTAGTAGGGCTAGTAAGTAATCGAATATATTAAACTTGGATTAAGTCAAATTAGTTTAAAAGAACGATGTTTACTTAGTTTAGGCAAACTTGATTGATTTTGAAAGAATAGATCAAGTTTCTTGACAAGATTACAATTCATCGGAATTAACCAATTAGAGAATAGTGCATGTTCATTCATTTTGATCAATTTCTCTTCCATAACTACGAAAATTCCTAGACGTTTTTCTCCTATCGATTTAGACAATGTTAATTTATTTGCAGTAGTTAATCGAATCCATTTGAAATTGAGTTTTGCTTAGCATATTCTGACAAGACTAGGCTCGATAGATTACTTTAGTCCTAAGTAGCGTGCAAGACATTTTAAAAGCAAGAATAGGTGAATGTTTTCAAAAACGTACGAGACCATAAGCTCAATTTCAAACTGGATCGCCCCCAAAGAACCACAAAGCATGTCATGCAAGTGCACAGAATTGATTAGAGCCAAATGGACTGGTAGAATGTCACTTTCTGGAAATGTGAATCACTCTCACTCATGTGTATTAAATATAGCATAGGTTCACTCAAGACTCATTCAAAAGATGCGATCTGGCATATGCTTGCCAAGACTCTCAAATTCTCCACCGCCAGGAATACAATGTGCACGAAACAATAAAGAGGACTTGATATGGGTTGTAATGTGGCTAGAAAGGTTAAGAGAAAGGAGTGGACAAATGCATTTAGGACAATATGGAGCTACTTAACCAAGTGACTAGGGAGCAACCAATCAAAGCGCCAAGAAACCATGAAGTTCACCAACTCACCAAACCTCAACAATACAATGAATATACCCCAACGAATGAAACAGGAAATGAGTTGGCAAAGAAAGCAATTCATGCTATTTACATATCCAATGTCGATCACTTAATTTTTTTCCGTTTTCCTTTTCCTTTTTTTCGCTTTTTTTTACATGATTTTTCTTTTTTTTCCTCTCTTTTTCTTGGTTTGGAATATGAAATCAGAATTTCAATTATTGAAAGGCATAGGATCACTAACTATCATCTCCGAATCGAATACATATATACACAACCCAAACAAGAGGGAACCAAAGCAAATGCTCAATGTCATCAATCCCTCAACAAACCAACATACAAAAACCACCTTAAACTTAATTATCCCCAAAACCGCGTAATAAATAGATGAAGTAATGCTCTATAGATTTGGCTTAAGGTAGGAATATGTGTTTGGTCAAGGGCTAAGGTGAAGGGATCCCAATAAGAAAAGGATCATAGCTCAAAGGGGCTAGCAAAGGGGAAAAAACATGCAACAGCAAGGATAAGCTATTTGGCTATGTGGCTAAAATGACCAAAGAAAGAATGCACCTACTAAAGTGGTTCTGAATAAGAATTTAGGCAAGTTATAGAGACGCAACATGGAAGGGTCACACACATGAAAGAAACATGAGACTAAATGTAATGAACTAGTCTAAATAAGGCTCAAAATCTCACAGGATATCTACCAAAGTCTTAATTAGCTCATAAAATGACTATCATGTATCAACATTAGTGCTAATGACTTCAAGGGGTAATAGAGTTCTCAAACAAGACAAGGGTCAAAACAAGAAATATTTACAAAACCTTCAAAAATTTTAGCACCAAAAGGGATTTCACATAAAAAGTTACTCAAGCTTATGAAAGCTATCTTGCCTAAACAAAAGCATCATTTGTGGTTATCTCAAACCAATCCATCACATCTCTACATACAATCCAATATGCAAATCTAAAAATCAACTAAATGCAACACAATAATGCAAACAAAAGGAAACCTAAAACTTTATGCTCTAATCAATATTCAAACTAATAACCAAAATAGGAAACATGAAACTACCCTTCCCCCATGCTTAGATAAAGCATTATTATTCAAAGGAAAGAAAGGATGAGAAAGGAAAACAAAAGAGAACAATCTCACTAGGTTAGGTACTGGGTACACCTAAGCTAAGGTCTCCTCACAAATGGGGAAAATAGTGCATCAACCACTCCATCACAGCTTCCAGACTCGACTCATTAAATCAAACGTAGTCAAGGTCAGCAAAAGCTTGTCAAACACTGCAGCATGGGGCTTACAAGCTTGGCTGCAAGAGAGCAAAAAGATGAATATAACAAAGAAAGTTAGTGCTCTCTTTATCAAACTAAATACAATAGAAAAATAAAAAGTGAAATCAAAGAAGGTATTCCACATCATTCTTGCGGGCTATCCACTAGGTACATGTAATATGGGTCAAGGGATGCATTATACCAACTAAAGTAACCTAGGGACATAAATTATCAACATTCCCACCAAGCACATTGAAGATGTTGTCCTCATGACCCAAACCAACATTAGCATATCAAATCATAGGATTTTCAATCGGCATTTCAATATAATACTTGGGAGAAGGATAGGGTAATGAACTAATAGGTGAAATATGGGAATGATCAAGGGGATTAGGGAGAACATTATCCCAACCAAGGCTAGGAGACTCCTTATAGATAAAAACATCATGTGACCCCTCCAAAGGTATCTCAACTAAATCATGCACCTCATCAAAAGTGTCATCTGACTCAAAACATGCATCACTAACACTAAATCTAGCAACCACCCCAAAAGGTTCACCCTTCTTAGGCCCCGTGCACTGAGCTAAAGGAAATGATGAATCAGGTAAGGTAAAGACAACGTCAATATTGAACCAGGGTGATGCAAAGTTAGGTTGAGCATAGCAGTCCCAGGGTGGAGCAAAGTTAGGTTGAGCATAGCATGCATAATAAGGACAAAAATATATATCGTGGCCAGAAGAATTGCACAAGTCGCACCAAAGGGGGGCATAATAAGATCTAGAATAGAATGCACAAGGATCAGGGAAAAATAGCTAGAAACGCAACTAGCCTTCTCAAATTCCAATGAATCCCAAGCAATCCACTCACATCAACATTTTTACCATGAAAACCCCAATATCCTAAAAGAGCTCGAGTTTCACTGTTCACACCCTCATCAACAATGTCTCAAATTTCCCATTTACCGACACAATAATCACAATGAGCAAGAAACGAATGCAAATGTTTAAAATACCTCAAAAGTAATTCATGCTGAAATTGGGGAAAATGGAGAATGGTTGGTTTTTTTCTTTCAAATTTTTTTCTTTTAATTTCCAAATTTTTTTGGTTTTTTACCAAAGAAAACAAAATTCTTAGTCAAACTTATTGAGCAAAACTTAATTTTTAACTCTAGTCCTTGGCAACGGCGCCAAAAACTTGATAGGGCTAGCAATGTAGCAAATCAAGCTCGATCCCATAGAGACTTAGTCAAGCTATTCTGTTATATTCTATCAAGATAGGATAAGTGAATAAATACTTGATATTGCAATTAAACTAATCATCTATCTACTCTAATGGATAAAAAATCAAGAAATTATACAAAACTAGCAATCTCTCGTGCCATGTATCAATCAAGCATTTCTTCCTCAATAGATTATTTTAAAAATGATAATTGAAGTATTACAACCCGTTTTCAAGGTGAACTGAAATACTTAAATCTAACCAATTACCATTCTCAAGGGCTCCTGATTTGTTTAGGATCATTAAGCATGCGATTATCAAATTTGCGAGTTCTCAATTCGTAATTCTTTCTCAAGACATCACGCAATCAAGTCAAATCTTAGGGTTCTAGTATTGAATTTCACCTTTCAGTCCTTCATCTAATACCCAAAACATGCAAGAAGGTGATCAAGTTCCTTGCAAGACAATAAACATCTAGGATCCAATAAAACAATCCAACAATTCCAAAACGCTCAAAGAGATTAACACTAGATCAAGAACATAACTAGTATCTGCATAAATCCAAAATCCAAACAACAAAAGATAATCAAAATTACAAAAACATAAATCAAAAGATAATGAGAAAAGAGAAGAGAAGAGACAAGAAATGCTCCGCTAATTAACGTACTTGCATTCATCAATTGCAAACCTGGCATGGAATCCTTGTAAATCCTCACGTCAATTCACTCTTTGTTTCTAAAATCCTAGTCTAATTGATAAACTTGAAGAGAGGAAAATTGAATTATGGATGTTGAAATAAGGTTGTAAACAACACTTTTCATAGCGAAACCCCTAGAAGTCGAACAATCGCAAGAAATAATGGCATTAAAACTACCTGGAAGTTGAAAATCCGCGAGAAAACAAAAAGCCTTGGGAGAAATGAGGACACTGTGGATCGTGGCCTTCACCACGATGGGTTTGCAGTCAACTCTAGGTTGAGACTCTTTTGTTCTGTCTTCCTTCCACAGGTATAGCAACTTAGGGGTATCCGTAGGGAGTCAAAATACGCTCAACTAGGGTCAAAACAAGGACAAAATGGTCCAAAAACCTACGAAACACAGAAAAGAACCATACCCAAGCGTAAAACGGGAAAATGAATATAGATTATAACATAAAGTGCATAATTCTCCCTAAAAATGGTATAAAATGACCTTAAAATGGAGTGCACTTTACGAACTTATCAAACTCCCCCAATCTTAAATCATTGCTTGTCCTCAAGCGAACACTATAGAAAACCAACAAGGGGAGATGCATCCAAGACTCAAATACATAACAACCTCCTTAAAGTAGGAAAGTCATAGCATATCTCAAGCACGAATGCCAATCAATGTCAATCCCAAGTAGTGCGCAAGACGTTTCAATAGCAACAGTAGGTGAATGTTTTCAAAAACGTACAAGACCACAAACTCGATTTCAAACTTGATCACCCCTAAAGAACCACAAAGCATGTCATGCAAGCAAGTGGAATTGATTAGAGCCAAATGGACTGGTAGAATGTTACTTTCGGGAAATGTGAATCACTCTCACTCATGTCTATGAAATATAGCATCGGTTTACTTAAGACTCATTCCAAAGATGCGAGCTGCCATATGCTTGCCAAGACTGTCAAATTCTCGATCGCTAGGAATACAATGTGTAGGAGACAATAAAGAGGACTTCATATGGGTTATAATGCGGCTAAAAAGGTTAAGGGAAAGGAGTGGACAAATGCATTTGGGACAATATGGAGCTACTTAGCCAAGTGACTAGAGAGCAACCAATCAAAGCACCTAGAAACCATGAAGTTCACTAACTCTCCAAACCTCAACAATATAATGAATATAACCCAACGAATGAAATAGGAAATGAGTTGGCAAAGAAAGCAATTCATGTTATTTACATATCCAATGCCGATCACTTAGTTTTTTTCCTTTTTCTTTTCCTTTTTTTTTTCTTTTTTTTACATGAATTTTTTGTTTTTTCCTCTTTTTTTCTTATTTTGGTAAATGAAATAAGAATTTCAATTATTAAAAGGCATAGGATCACTAACTATCATCTAAGAACCAAATACATGTATACACAATCCAAACAAGAGGGAACCAAAGCAAAGGCCCAATGTCATCAATCCCTCAACAAACCAACATACCAAAACCACCTTAAACCTAATTATTCCCAAAACCAACCACTAAATAGATGAAGTGATGTTCTATAGATTTGGCTTAAAGGTAGGAATATGTGGAACTCTGACGGAAAAAGCGACGCGGAAGATAAGCGTCGGGAAATATCAGAGGATCTGACGGAGAAACAGGCGGGGCTCGACGGAGAAACAGGCGGAAATTCCGATGGAATTCTGTCGGAATCCGGCGGCCGTTTTAAAAAAAAAAAAAACGTCGATCTTGAAAATTGCTTCGTTCAGGCGCGTTTATAAATTTTGCGGAGGGGGTTATTTCACCGGTAAATGAAAACTTAGAGAGAGAAGGAGTTTCAAACAGAAAGAGAGAGAAAGTGAAGGTTGGAGGTTTTAGTGATCGGAAAATTGATCGATAAGTGATTTTTTTTGTTAATATGTTGTTTAAAGTTGAAGTGGTTAAGTTAATTGATGTTTTTTACGTTTTAAATTTTTCGAGTGTGACCGTCGTCGCCTCGCCGCCGTCACCGTGCCTCGCCGCCGGTAATATGCTTGATTTTTCGGTTTTGAAGGATAGTAGAATTGTTACGCTTTAAAATTATGTTACTTTGATATGTGACGTTTATTGTTGTGAATTTTAATCTGGAAGCATGTCTGTTTATTTTGATGTATTTGGTTTGTTATTTTAAAATGTCAAATTTATTTTTTTTTAGATATGGATGTGAAAACGACATCAACTTGAATCCTGACGATGAAGACGACTCCGAAAATGACAATGATGATGACCTCATAAAATTTTCTGACTTTGATTAGTATTTAATTTAGCACATTTCTTTCGACAGATATATAAAAAAATTCGTATTTGGTAACTATTACTTGCGTATTGAATCTAATTTTTTTGAATTTTTATTTTGGGGGTGAAATCAAATGAAAAAAAAATTATTTTTTTAAATGGACGGAAATTCCCTCCCCTGCCTTGCTCGCTGTCTGCGCAGGAACAGCTGTCCGACGGGATTCCAACGGGGTATCTCCGTTGGAAATTCCGTCGCATGCCGTCGGACTCCGTCGGAATAATTTCTGCGACGAGCTGAATCCCGACGAGACGTACTCCATCGTATTGTCCGTCGGAGATCCACTTTTTCGTCGGAAACATGAGCTTTTTCCGTCGGTATTTCCGCCGCTGATTCGATGCATTTTTGTAGTAAAAGGGACTAGCAAAGGGGGAAAAGCATGCAACACCAAGGATAAGCTATTTGGCTATGTGGTTAAAATTACCAAAGAAAGAATGTCTCTATCATATCATCAACTATGCACACACTAATGTGGTTCTTAACAAGAATCTAGGGAAGTTATAGAGACGCAACATGGAAGAGTCACACACATAAAAGAAACATGAGACTAAATATAACGAACTAGTCTAAACAAGACTCAAAATCTCACGGGATATCTATCAAAGTCTCAATTAGCTCATATAATGACTATCATAGATCAACATTAGTGCTAACGACTCCAATGGATGACAGAGTTCTCAAACAAGACATGGGTCAAAACAAGAAATATTTACAAAACCTTCAAAACGTTTAGCACTAAAAGGGATTTCATATCAAAAGTTACTCAAGCTTATAAAAGCTATCTTGCCTAAACAAAAGCATTATTTGAGGTTATCTCAAACCAATCCATCACATCACTACATACAATCCTATATGCAAATCTAAAAATCAACTAAATGTAACACACTAATGCAAACAAAAAGAAAACCTAAAACTATATGCTCTAATAAGTATGCAAACTAAAAACCGAAATAGAAAATAGGAAACTACCCTTCCCCCATGCCTATACACATACACTGCTTAGAAAATATCATCAAAGGAAAGAAATGAGGAGAAGGGAAAACAAAAGAGAACAATCTCCCCAAGTCAGGTATTGGGCCCACCTAAGCTAAGGCCTCCTCGCAAAGGGGCAAATGGTTTGTCAACCACTCCATCACAGCTTCCAGACTCGACTCATTAAATCAGACATAGTCAAGGCCTACAAAGCTTGTCAAGCACTACAGCATGGGGCCTACAAACTTGACTGTAAGATAGCATAAAGATGAATAAAACAAAGAAAGTTAGTGCTCTCTTTATTAAACCAAATACAATAGAAAAATCAAAAGTGAAATCAAAGAAGGTATTCCACATCATTCTTCCGGGCTTTTCCACTAGGTACATGTAATATGGGTCAAGGGATGCATTATACGCTTTTCCACTAAGTACATGTAATATGGGTCAAGGGATGCATTATACCAACTAAAGTAACCTAGGGACATAAAATTATCAACATTCCCACCAAGCATAATGAACATGTCATCCTCATGACCCAAACCAATATTAGCATATCAAATCATAGGATTTTCAATCGGCATGTTAATATAATACTCGGAAAAAGGAGAGGGTAATGAACTAACAGGTGACATATGGGAATGATCAAGGGGATTCCGGAGAACATTATTAAAACCAAGGCTAGGAGACTCCTTATACATAAACACATCACGTGACCCCTCCAAAGGTGTCTCAACTAGATCATACACCTCATCAAAAGTGTCATCTGACTGAAAACATGCATCAATAACACTAAATCTAGCAACTACCCCAAAAAGGTTCATCCGCCTTAAGCCTTGTGCACTGAGCTAAAAGAAATGATGAATCAGGTAAGGTTAAGACAACATTAGTATTGTCCTAGGGTGATGCAAAGTTAGGTTGAGCATAGCATGCATAATAAGGACATAAATGTACATTGTAGTTAGAAGAATTACACAAGTCACACCAAAAAGGGGCATAATAAGATCTAGAATAGAACGCACAAGGATTACGGAACAAATAGCTAGAAACACAACTAGCCTTCTCAAATTCAAATTAATCCCAAGCAATCCACTTACATCAACATTTTTATCATGAAAACCCCAATATCCTAAAAGAGCTCGAGTTTAACTATTCACACCCTCATCAACAATGTCTAAAATTTTTCATTTACCAACACAATAATCACAATGAGCAAGAAACGAATGCAAACATTTAAAATACCTACAAATTAATTCATGGTCAAATTGGGGAAAATGGAGAATGGCCATTGTTTTTTTTTTCTTTCAATTTTTTTTTCTTTAATTTCAAAAATTTTTCTGGTTTTTTTTTTTCAAAGAAAACAAAATGCTTAGTCAAACTTATTGAGCAAAACCCAATATTCGACACTAGCCTTGGCAACGGCCCCAAAAACTTGATCGGGCTGCAAACGTACGGTGGCAATGTAGCAAATCAAGGTCGATCCCACCGAGACTTGGTGAAGCTATTCTGTTATATTCTATCAAGATAGGGTAAGCGAATCAATACTTGATATTGAAATTAAACTAATAAACTATCTACTCTAATGGATAAATAATCAAGAAATTATACAAAACTAGCAATCTCTCGATTCATGTATCAATCAAGCATTTCTTCCTCAATAGATTGTTTTAAAACCGATAATCGAAGTATCGCAACCCTCTTTCAAGGTGAAGTGAAATACTTAAATCTAACCAATTACCATTCTCAAGGGCTCTTGATTTGTTTAGGATCATTAAGCATGCGAATATCAAATTTATGAGCTCTCAATTGGTAATTCTTTCTCAAGGCATCACACAATGAAGTGAAATCTTAGGGTTCTACTATTGAATTTTACCTTTCAGTCCTTCATCCAATACCCGAAACATGCAAGAAGGTGATCAAGTTTCTTGCAAGACAATAAACATCTAGGATCCAATTAAACAATCCAACAATTCCAAAATGCTTCAAGGGATTAACATCAAATCAAGAATATAACTAGTATTTACATAAATCCAAAATCAAAGCAACAAAAGATAATCAAAATTACAAAAACATAAATTCGAAGATAATGAGAGAAGAGAAGAGAAAATAAATGCTCAACCAATTAATGCACTTGAATCCGTCGATTGCAAACCCGTCATTGAATCCTTGCAAATCTTCACTTCACTTCAGTCTTTCTTTCTAAAATTCTAATCTAATTGATAAACTTGAAGAGAGGAAAATGGAATGGTGGATATTGAAATGAGGTTGCAAACAACCCTTTTTATAGCGAAACCCCTAGAAGTCAAACAACCCGCAAGAAATAATGGCATTAAAACTGCTTGGAAGTTGAAAAGCCGCGAGAAAACAAAAATCCTCGGAGAAATGAGGCCACCGAGGGTCCGTGGTCCACTCTGTCTCGACATTCTTATGTTTGTCTTCCTTCCACGGGCATAGCAACTTAAGGTCATTCGTGGGGGGTCAAAATATACTCAACTATGGTCAAAACAAAGGCAAAAAGGTCCATAAACCTGCAAAACACAGAAAAGAAGCATACCCAAATGTAAAACGGGAAAAAGAGTATAGATTATAACGTAACGTACATAATTCTTCCTAAAAATGGTATAAAATCACCTCAAAATAGAGTGCACCTTAAGGACTTATCAAGGCTTATACCTTCCAATCCATATGATCATACGCCTCTTTTAGATCTCATTTGTCTCATCTCCACAATGCAAAAATCATTTCTTTGGGCAATTGAATAAAATATTTGTCGTGAAACCTACCACTAACCATATTTAACCGATTTTATTTTTTTGTTTTGTAAATTGTTGTATATGCCCATAAGCAGTAAATATTAATAGTTGTTGAAAAATTAAGTAATATGATTTTTATATTTTATTTTTGTAAAGAATTAAATGATACTAACTTATTTGTCAAAATAAAATAAAATGGTTGTTTAATTAATTTTTATATTTGTTATTTCTTTTGTATTAGTCAAACACTGGCTGACTCTCTCTGTCTCTTCTACCCCTCCCCCTTCATACTAAATTCAAACCCATAAAAACATCCCCATCTTCATATCTTCTATCTCTTCTGATATGAAACCTGGAAAGGTAAACACCTCATCCCATCTCCTCCATCCTAGCATGCAAAAACAGTCCCCCTTCTTTCTCTGTAAATATCTCTCTCTATGCGATAGTCGAAAATAGGTGCACTCTGCCTTATTCTCCTCCACCATCGTTAGCTAGCATCAACGTCTTTTCATTTCCCTTTTCCGCTAATCAGCCCACATCCAAAAAAATGGCCCATTATAAAGTACATCTGCTATAACAAACACTGGGTGTACAAATGAATTTATCAGCCCCGTCTCAGCTAATCATATGGGTTAATAAAATTGTGTAGAAAGACTGTGGATCAGGTAGTGTTGCTAGTAATAAAAGCAAAGCTTAGTACTATATTTCTGCCCACGAACTGTGGTTCGATTCTTGTTGCTGGCAAGGCGAAGAGATTTTTATTTCTTTTGGCCATTATTTACTTTATCCTTTTTTGGATGAGATAATTATTCCTTTTGGCCATTATTTACTTTCCCCTATTTTAGATGAGATAATTAATTTTTCATTCATTCTTCCTCATTATTTTTCGCTCTCTTCATATTATCAATTTAATTGTTGAATAATGACCAAAAATTTATAAATATGCTGTTTTTAACAGAAATAAATTAAATATTTTTTATTCATAAATAATATGCAATAAAAGTATACTTCACTAAAAAAATTTCATAATCAAACAATGTGACATTTATAATACGTGCTCCCTTATATTTACAATAGTGCTCACTAATGTATGCAGTAATGCTTATTTATGCATGAAATAAAATATTGATTATTGCTACTGTGGTTGAATTATAAAACTAAAAATATTATCCTTACTAATATACACAACAATACTCACTCATACATATTCACTAATACATGTTTTAGTGAGTTACTATCTAAATCTAGAAAGTTTGAATACTTTTATAACAAGTAGAACTACTACCATAAAAAAAGATTTCATATAATTTGGTGAGCTGGTATATACTTCTAGTGAGCTCAAATTTGTTTTAGTGAGCAACGTGACTAACACTTAAGCAAGCTAACAAAATTTTTTTGTGAATAAGCCAAACTCAATAATGCATGTTCGCTAACACATATTTTAATGAGTTAACACCTAGTGCTAGTGAAGTCAAATACTATTATAATACATTAGGACCACTAACATGAAAAAATATTTCATATACTTTCGTGAGCTATTATATACTTCCAGTGAGCTGAAATGTATTTTTAGTGAGCAACATGATTAACACTTTAGTGAGCTAATATATATTTTTCGTGAACAAACCAAAGTCAATAATGCATGCTCAATAATACATATTTTAGTGAGTTAACACCTAATTCTGCTGATATGGGCTGAATTTATAATGAATAAGGTTACTAACACTAAAAAAACATTGCATACACTTTGCTGAGTTGATATATACATTTAGCGAGCTCTTATATATTTTTAGTAAGTAACATGGCCAACACTTTAGTGAGCTAAACAGGTACTTTCAGTGAGTAAATCGAACTCACTAAATGTATACCACAGCTCACCAAAACATTATACTATAACTCTCTCACAAAGGCATATTTCATGTGAATAAAACTCATCAAATATATCAGAACTCACCAAAAGATATATCATAATAGCTCATAATATGAACATAAAGTATTGCTCACTAAATATATATCATGGCTCACAAAAAGACAAAGTGCAGCTCACTAAAAAAAAATATCATAACCAAAAAATATAAACAAGAATGTGTATGTGCTTGCTAATGTATATTACTATTATTATTATTATTATTATTATTATTATTATTATTATTATTATTA
>JACYFF010031956.1:31444472-31456369 GCA_017589665.1 Selenicereus undatus | reverse complement strand
TATATATTTGTGTGTGTGTAAATTTATTGTCGTAAGCCTTTAATGGTTTCATGTTACCAAAAATATTTTAGTAATTATGGCAATAGGTATATAATCTCTGTCATTTGTTCTTGTAATTATAATATTTACATATTTTTGTCTATTAAGTATGAATATGGAATTTTATCATAATTTTGTAGACTTTTAATCCATTATAAATGAAGCTAATGACTAAATATCAATTGGTGTGTGAGCTGGACTTTGACTTTTCGTAAGGCCTTGGTTTTAATTATTTCTTTTTTTTTTTTATTGAAGTCTCTTAACATTTAAGGTGTGTTTCATTTAGTTTAAAAAATAATAAGCATTCTAGAGAAAATGTTATGTATTTAGTGAAAAAACATTGGTGAGACCTAACAAATTTTTAACAATAACATTGATGAGATTCTTATGGTAAACTTTTACATTAATTATGTAATGCTATAATAGTCAAGTTATATTTAGAAAGTACGGCTTTAAAAGGACTTAAACGACTTCCTATATCACTAAAGGTGTATTTTCCTTTTTGGAAAACCCAATCTTATGAACTTGATAGTTAACCGTGCTTGTTGTGGAGAGGTCATGCGATAGGTGATGTTCTGGGATTGTTTTCTAGACAATGTGTAAGTGAGAACGAAGCCCACGAAAAGGCTTGCGATGATTTGTAGGGCCAGTTAACAAACCTTGAAGTCGTTTCTAGTGAATGACCACGACACAGGGGGTCAGAGCATTACTAATGGTATGAGAGCCGACCAACAACTGTGAGTAATGTCAGTAGACGATAGAGTCCTTAACAGTCATCTGGCAGTACAAAGATATTGGGATGTACCGTAAGCTACGAGGACACACAAGCCAATCAGTTAGCAAGGAATAACAAGGATGTTGTGCTCTTCAAGTGGGGTGAATGTAACACACCAAGTGTGGCTAAAAGGATTTAGAGTGACTACCTATATCACCGAATATGCACGTTATTTTTTGGAGAGCCCACTGTTAAGAACTTCACACTTAAGCATGTTTGTTGTGTATAAGTTCTGGGAGTGTGATCGCGTAGGGTGAATTTATCACCCCTAATATGGCTTAAAAGATTTGAATGACTAATTAAATCACCAAAGGTGCACCTTTGTTTTCAGAGAGCCCACTCTTAAGAACTTCATAGTTAAGGATGCTTGCTATGGAGAATTCTTGGAAAGTGTAACACCCCAACTCCTACTATTTCTCGAAATTAGAAAATGAGAAATTTATGTGAATTGATTGAGAGGATGAAATTTGTCGATCCTTGAATTAAATGTGAGGAAGAAATTCCTGATATCTTAGTGAAATGCAGGGATGTAATTCCTGATTTCTTGACTTAAGAATAAAAAGCTGCATATCTTTGTACTCGAGCTCAATAGGTTAAATGTAAGGTTCGGGTATGTGGATAGGAAGTAATAGACTAATTTAGTTACTTTTAAATTGGCAAGTAAAATCATTCTGATAAAAAGTAGCATTTTTGAATCGATCCAAATTCTAACATCCTTAAAAAAATGAAGAATAAGAAGGGAGGATACCACCACCCCTTGGCTAGCCCTCGTAAGGGGAAAAAATGTTTTATTTTCTTTTTCTTTCCTCTCTTAAAATAATAATAAATAAATCCTATCTTCTTTCATTTTCGCTCAGAAACCATAAGAAGAGAGAAAACATCTTCTTCTCTTCATTCACAACACATGGCTGCCTCCACCTTCTCTTCTCTCAAAATTCCTCCCTTCTTTAGGATTATTTGCTTTTTGGACCATCAAAGTTTAGTGCTTGAATTTTCGAGACCTCCTTTGTTGGAACTGAATTTTCCAGACTATTGACCTACTAGTGCAATAAAGTTTTGGGGGACAAGTCACTTTTAGGTGTTTACATAGTACGCACAACTTTTTATATTTACAAATGTTACTCTAATCCTTAAAATCTTACTATCGAAAATTTTAATTTTATGTATGTGATGTTCTTCTCATAAGTGCTACGTGAAGCCCTCTTTAATAAGGTATTAGAGCCACGTGAACATATATAATTAAGATAGTTAAGTTAATTAATAATTAATTTATATAATTAATTGTGTTTAATGCTTGAATCATCATCTACTTAAAACTGCTCCAAACAGTTCACATATTGTTCACACTCTAGAAAGATCCACTTCAGTAGCATCTAATTGAATTGTATCAGTAATATAATTTTAGAATTAAAGACAAAATTAGCAAAAATTAAAACTAATGTTAAGGAGATAAAGAAGAAATTGTTTGTAATTCATTTGTCTTTATACAATGAAGTTTTTTTTTTCCCTGATCATAAAAGGGGGGGAAGGTGTTATATTAAGTTGCTAGTAATAAACAACAAAGTTAGACATAGTGGAAAATCTAATCTAGTTATTAGTACTCCTTTTCATCATGAATATGCTTTTTCAAAGTCTAATTAAATTACAAGATCCAGATGTCATTTCTTTAGAAGGAATTAGGAGAAAACGTTATTAAAAAAAATGAAAAATTGGTGGCCAATAGTAAAATCAATGAACTTGGTGAAGAGTTCAATGTCGAAGAATTTGAATCCAATTTAATTAACAATGTAATTTCGAAACCTAAATAATTTGGTGAATCACCTAGAAAAAATAATAATTTTATGAGACCCAGATATGTTCCAACAAGACGAACATCCCATTTTTCTTCTGAATTTATCCCGAAGAAGACCACATCCTTTCAAGAACTTAGTCTCACTCTAATTACTCATATGAGTTACATCCCAACTATAGGCAGAGCTCGTAATAGAGAAAAAATATCTAAGTATTGGAAAAAAGGCATGAATAGTATCTTGAACTTGAATACCACATGGACTATTGAAAATTTTCTAAATTATATCGAGCATAATTTGTCTGACATTATAGCTAACTGGTATGACTCAATAGATGAGGAAGAAAAAAATATATTAAGAATGATGAAAACACTAGCTTCAAAAATTAAGTAAAAAAATTGAAACTGAACTTATTGGAGCAAAACTTAATTCCAAAGAAAAGACTAAATAGTGGAAAAGAAAGATTAAAAACAGAGAGCTTTGAGACATGAGATATCTAAAAAACTAGATCGCTAAATTTAGTCAATATTATTGAAAAATTGGGCATAATAAAACTAATCATGGTATATTTTTTGGTGAATTATCTTGTCCAATAAATTTTATAATCAAAGAAAAATACATTACCTGGCTTAAAAAAGTGAATGTCATTAACACACATAGTACAAGAATCTCTTATTTGAGAAAATGGGTTAATGATCAATGTCTTGATCTCAAAAACCAAAAGAAAACGAAAAAACAATTTCTAGCTTGTTGGAATCCTTCGCATCAATGGGGAAATGAACATGAGAAGAGAAGAAAAAGAACATTCTACAAGAAAAAGAGCTTTAACAAGCAAAGAGGAAAATATATAAAAGAAAATACTATAACAAACTAAGCCCCAAAAGGCGAAGATTTTTTTCAGAAAAGCTGTTCAATTTCTTGTAGGGAAAAATAGCTGTAAGTGTTGGACATGTGGAGAAGTAAGACATTACGTGAATGAATGAAAAAATAGAAAAAACAATAAGCTTATTAAAACATTGGGTAGCTTTATTTATTTTGAGCTAAGTAAGTAAGAAGCGCTATACCTGCCCCTGAGAAACAATAAAACAATTGTTGAGATAGTAATAAGAGATAAATATGAAGAAACTAGTCATATGATGCAAAATAACTCAATTAGTCTTGAAGACCTTCAAGAAGAAGAATTTATAGTAGACACTGAGAATAAGTGTGTGTGTGTGTGTGTGTGTGTGTGTGTGTGTGTGTGTGTGTGTGTATATATATATATATATATATATATATATAAACCATCTTTCTACTAAAGAGTAAACACGTAAGCAAAATGATGGAAAGGGATTTAGAGATAAAAGATGTAAGTATGATGTGTGAGAAGTTAATCTCATTAACTGGAAAAATATCCTGAAGTATAAGAAGGATAGAAAGTACATGTATATCTATGTTAGAAGTGTCCAAGTTCAAATTACACAATTACAATATTATTTCAAAGATATCGATCTCTATGCTTTGCTTTGTGATATTAGGCATACCAAATTTAATAATCAAATATCACAAGCATGAAGACCAGTTTGTCTAATGGTTCAACAGGATTTAATTGCCAACTTGGATATTATACGAGTTTAAAAGATGAATTTGCCAAAAAAATTTCCCATCCCTTAAGATAAAAATAGTAGGGATGGATATGAACGGAGGAGGTTACCCATTAATGATATTTTGAAAAATAATATACAAATTAGACATTACGACTACAGATACAAAAACTAAGATAACAATGACAGAGGCAAAAAAATTTGAAACTCCTACCTAATGTACAAAATTCCAAAGGATAAAATCCAATCAACAGAAGATAAAAATTGATAGATCTTGGATATATAGCTTTGCCAATCCCACAAAAATCAATAAGAAAAATGTAACAAAAATTGATGAAAATGAAAAAATTACCATTACATCACAAATATTAAGAAGCGTGAATACAAGATTATAATGAGAACAAGGATCGTCAGTACCTAAAGAAGAGTTCAAAGAAGATGATACAATTAGTATGACCAATGAAATGGGTGGAATGAGTTTTGAGCTGGCAAGACACATATCACACAATGCAGATCTAAGTATGAGTTTATATAGAAAATTTATTGGGTACAAAATAATGACGGTTAGTGAACCAATCTATGAGGATGAATTAGGCAAAAATATGACTATAGAAATATGCTATAAAGTTGCCAATACTAATCCTGATAGTATTTATATCCCAATAAATGTATGTTTGGAGGATATAATAAATATGAATTATGCACTTACATCGATAGTGGTTGTTCCGCTTATTTTGAAAAACGATCTCTATTTCCAAAATTCATTTAAAAAAAAGTAAAGAATCCTTTACAAGTAAGAATAACCAGTAATAGCATAATGAGCCATAATGAAGCCATAGAAAGATTATTCATGGAAATAGGAGGAGTCCAATGTATTAAACCAATTCTATAGGCTATTAATCAACCCTTCCATGAAATGATTATTGGAACTAATTTTTAGAGGTTATATTCTTCATGCACATAGAGCATAAGTCAAATCATATTCATAATAAATGGTTACTCGACTCCAATTCAAAAATTAAATAAAGCATACATTCATCAAAAGACTGAGTTTATACACAACCATCTTGGTGAGAGGGTAGTCCCTATAGAGCACGAAGTAGCAATAACAAACTCACTACTAGAGTTATCTATCAAAGAGCAGATTGTTGAATAACAAGAGTAATTATGCAAAGAACTCTAGTCTAATAATCCTCTTAGATTTTGGGACAAAGATGAGACATTTGCAAAAACTACTGTGTTAAATCTGAACACTACTATCCACGTTAAATAAATGGTGTATACACACTAGGATATCCAAGAATTTGAGAAACAAATCAAAGAACTTTTAGATAAATGACTAATTAGAAATAGAAAGAGTCATTGCATCAATTCCAGTTTCATGGTGAGAAATCATGCTAAAGAAAAAAGATGAACAATTAAAATGGTAATCGATTACAAAAAGATTAATAATAATATTGTCTTTGATGGTTATTATATCCCTAACAAAATAGTTCTTTTCAATAGAATTCAAGGAGGCTCTAAGTTCTTGAAAATGGCTTATAAAAGCATATACTGACAGATAAAAATGGATGTTGAAAGCATTCTTTTGATGGCTTTTAGTGCCCTCAAGGACATTATAAGTAAGTAACGTCGTTTGTTGTTAAAAATGCACCTTAAATATTTCAAAGAAGAATGGACAATATATTCAAAGATCCTTAATCAATGATGTCTAGATTACATTGATGATATTCTTATCTTTTCTATGACCATAGAACAGCGCAGAGATGATGTACTAGTTGTCAGTCAAAGATGTATTGATAATTGTATTATTCTTTATTAAAAAAATAAGTGCTTTTATGCCGAACAAGAAATAGAGAGTGTTTAGGTCTAAAAATAAAAGTTGAATAACACAATCTACCAAAGCATACTTTAGAAACAACAAAAAATTTTCCTGAGAAGACTGAAGATAGAAAGCAACTAGAAAGATTTCTTAGATGTCTTACCTATGCTTCTAATTTTATTAAGTACTTAGCTAAATTAAGAAAACAATTACAGCAAAAGCTCAAGAGAGAATCAAGTTGGACATGGACTCCTATTCATTCAAAGATTGTCCAAAACATCGGAGAAAAAATGAAAAAACCTTCTTGTTCATAATTTTTCTAATGAAGGAGATGATT
This sequence comes from Selenicereus undatus, assembly GCA_017589665.1. Taxonomy (NCBI): domain Eukaryota; kingdom Viridiplantae; phylum Streptophyta; class Magnoliopsida; order Caryophyllales; family Cactaceae; genus Selenicereus; species Selenicereus undatus. The sequence continues at coordinate 31,450,023 of JACYFF010031956.1, read as the reverse complement.
TAATTCTTATGATAGATGCCAGCAATGAACACTGAAGTGCAATACTCAAAACCAAAGAAATAGAACTTTGTAAATATCGCAATTGATGTTTTAATAAAGTAGAATACAACTATCCTATGATGGAAAAAGAAACCCTTTTAGTCATAACAGAAATTAAAAAGTTCTTAACCTTTTTAGCCCTAAAAACCTTTTCTTATTCAAATTGATTGCAAATGGATACTTGGTTTTGTGAAAAAGAATTTATCAAGTATATATGCAAGCACATGGGCGAATCCTACGTTAGCAATTATGGCTTAACCAATTTTTCTTCTCTATTCAACATATACACATATGAAAGCATTATCTGAAAGATAGTTTAACTCGTGAGCTTGCCAATGACGATCATCAGGGCAAAACTCCTGCTGGAAAAGGAATAAATCCAAAATGATTTGCCATTACTATTAGAACTGATTTCTCATTCTAATAGAATCCTTATGGATTTTTGTGATCTTGTACAAAAAGAAGATCACACTTTGGTTTTGTGTCTTCTGCTTATCTAATAGTACATAGCTTCAACCTTTTACAGTTACAAATGAATTATCTAAGGCATCTTTATGACTTTCCAACAAAAATAAGTTCCTATGCTTGAGAAAAATGGTTCAATGAGTGATACGCTGCCCACATTAACTACTATCATAGTTATTCCTATGATATGTGGGAGTCATGGAGTACTACATTCTTCTCCTCTAATAGATTTGGAGTTGGTTGTGTGAGACTCCCATCAAATCAATTCCTTTGCATGACTCCATCATGAAAGCCTAGAAATATAGGATGGAAGCTTACCTCATGGAAATTCCTGTTCCGAAGTATCCATTCTTCCCAAGTCTAACTAAGCTTCAAAAGTCTACATTCAAAAGGATCTATTGGATTTTCACATCTCGTGATGGTCCCATAAGATACTCCTACAATAGAAGTATCCATTGAGGTACATTATGCAGTGATTGTGTGTGAAAATAGAAAGGCAAAACCGTCCCATTATTTTGTTCAATTAATTGATCTGGAAGATCTCGATGATAAATGGCAAGAATGGTTTTCAGAGCGACAAGAAACAGTTAGTGATCTTGTTTTAGCAACACTTATTGGGTTTTTACAACATTTATCATCAAATGTGGCCAATGATTCAACAAGGAAAAATACTAATGTATTGTGGAAACACTATTTACGTTTTTCGCAATAAGTTCAACAAATATATAAAGGTCGAACTAGCTTCTTCAGAAGATGTCATTGATTTTCTCTTTGATGTTGGAGCTAAGAAATTTCTATTAGATAGAAAATAAATATCTGCATGATATATTTGAGAAATACGAATTTGAGCATCTTGAACTTGATGAAGATTTTGATTATTATCTGAATAATGATGGATTCGAAGATATTATTGGAGATGAAGGCATGCAGAATCTCAATATAGATGACAAGTCTTGTCATCATTAAGTGCTCTAAAAAATTACTACACCATTTTATGTCGTCTGGTTAAGTGTCAAGTGAGTAAAATAGTGCAGTCTTCTTTACCATATGAAAGCATCTTCTAATAGTATGTAAACTGTGGCCATTAGGGCATCTATGTATTTCATCTCCTCTATAAAAGAAGAAGTTGAGTGTTGTGAATGGACATGGTCATTTGGGTATACTTGAGCAAAAAGAGAAATTGGGTTTCTGCATTTCTCTATGAGCAAGCATCGCTAATGATCTTAGATATTAAATTTCTTCTTCAAATCATGCCATTGTGATATTTTCACTTTTAAGATTTCAATAAAGGAAGTTTCCCAATGGGAAACACTATTCAATTGAACCTTTTGTTTGAAATATTATAATTTCTTGTTTAAAGTTCCACTATCCTCAAAACATGAAAAAATTTGATTATGGCTACGGTTCGAGGTAGAAAACGAAACGAATCTATTTTATGCCTGATCTAAGGAAGGTGTGATTGAGATTAGCATTCTATGTAAATTAAAAGTTAGATGAACGCCAGGGTCCAACTCTGGCTACGTTCTAGGTAACGGTCAAAACTCTCTAATTATGCTTTATTATTTTGCTAGGCATGGTGGACCTATAATCACAAAAAATATAACATTTATAATATAAGTAGTAAGTAGATTGTAATAAGTAGTGCAAGTCATTATAAGAAGTTAAAGCATTTGGAACATGTATATTTTCAAAAAATGCCCCGAAAATAGCAAAATTGTTAGAAATGCCATTTTATCCTTTCGATCCACCAATGGTAAGTTGATTAAGAACTCAATTTCTCATTTTTTTAGAAGAAATCTTATTAAATAATTCCTATAAAATTTCTCGTTCTCTCTTTGATGATCTAATACATCAAAATTTTTGGATAAGAAGTCAGTAGAGAAGTTGTGAGTTCAGAAATTCTCTTTGTGATGGAAGAACCAACATTTGATTTATAAGGTAATTAACTTCTAGGAATTTTTCAGGCCTAATAGGTGAGAAGTTTTATAATTTTAAGCTCTACAAATTTTCTGCTATGTTAGATCTCTCATAATTAAAAAAAATTCTTTTTAGATTAATTCCATTTACCAGATCAAATTAACCAAAGCTTGGAGTACCTACATGCTGGAAATTAATCAAAAACTTATATTGAATTTCTGAGATAATTGAGAATAATTGGGAAAGAATTTGGGCATGAATTTTGCGTATGTTACAGCCCCAGATTTCTAGTTTACCTTGAATTTTGAATCGTTTGATTTGCACTTGTTTGGAATGAGATATGGCCAATATGCTAAAACTGCACAGAACTAACCAAAATTTGACACTCTAAGTGTTTTTTATTTTTACTCTACTTTGAGTTCAAATACGACCATATGCCAAGCAATAAAATTTTTAAAACTCACCCCATGGTTTCTATATTGGAGTTTTTCAATCCAATCGGAGTTGTGCGTGATTTATTATGGAATTTTGAAATCAAACTTAAAAATATGGTTTTTATAATCCTGTAACCTAAAGATGAATATTGAAAAGAAAAATAAGATTTGAGCATGTCCATGTATAAACATAAAGTTTGATGGCCTGAAAGTGTAAAGGAGACCGAGGCAACCAGCAATGATCTAGGAGGTATTGTTTAACAACTTAGTGTAAGTTTCTAATTTTCCTAATTATAGTTTATCCATGTCTAGGTTGAGCTCAACTCAACGATAGTCATGCGAGACATGTTACAAATATGCCGGAAATTTTGATAATTGTGTGTGTAGCTATGAATGCAATTTCCTAATCCGATCACAATTCAGTTTGTTAAGTTATTATTCTAGCTTTTGTACCATCTTATGTCTTCAATGACTACATTTCTTGTTGGTGCTGGATTCAGCAGTTTAATTCGGCAAATTCTGTGTCAAAGTGTTTAACTTCCTGTTTTTGAAGTATTTAATAATGTTTCTAAATTAGCCCTGAAAGGTTGTTTCTAGGAATATAAAGCCTTTGAATGTTTATATGTGAATCATTTGATGTTACTCTATGGTTACTCCTAACTATGGCATTTCAAGCTTGGGAAGGAATGAAATCCCAATTGAATTTTTTCAGAGAAAATTATTCATTCCAACCTGCCTTTCTGTTTCTTGAACTAGAAATAGTTTAAAAAAAGGGGTTCTTTTCATGAACTGAAAATATTTTACTCTTGATTTGGATTTTGATGGATAACAACTCATGTCTTAATCCTATAGGGGCACACCCCCTATTGCCCATTTATGAGTTCTCCCATCAGGCCATCATCCAGTTCGAGTCGCGTGATCTATACTGTGCACAACAAGTCATCAGAGGCAACATTGCGAAGATGCCTTTAACTCCTATCTATCTAGTGGATGCCGTCGTCCTATTTCTTATGTATGCCATCAAAATGTTAAACAAAAAATCACAATCCTTAATCAACTTTTACCCAATTTATTTGAAATCATTGTTTAGTATCGTGTTTAACAAAATCTTTTCATTTTTGTTTTTGTCTTGCTTTGGATAAGTGTAAGTTCAGCATCAGGTTTTACATCAAAAACACTAAATTGTGGAACAGTTTTTCTCCCCCCTTGAAAAAAAAAAGAAAATCCTGAATTATTTTGAGTATACATGTAATGAACTTTATGTACAAGGTTTTCCTTCAAAGGATGATTACTGTTTTGAACTTAAATTTTATCCTTTATCCTTTAAACTTATCCCTTCTCTAATTTAAAGGACGATTGGTCGATAGTCTTGTTTTTGTGTTTCCATTAATGTGTAGGTCATTGAAATACGTTCTTAATAGAGATTTTCCAAGGTTTATGACATATTTGAGCTTATCCCTTTTCCCCAAATAAGTTTTACACTGTCGTTCATAAATTGCTTTTACGCTTTTGTGGTTGTGTTACTGAGTTTATCCAACTCACTTTTGGAATGTTTTGTTTTTAGGATTGCGCTTATGTGGGGATTTTTGGCATGAAATTTTAGATGTGAGGATTGCTCATAGTAAGCACCGTTAATGACCCTAGACAAATATGATTACATTGGTAGTTGAGCTAATGCCACAGAATTATACTTTGTTCTAAGGTAACTAATTAGATTAGTTTAATTCAGGTTTTAATCAATACAGTATGTGTTGCCAACCTAGTTTGTATTTCAGAGCCTTGTGTCCTTCTTAGTATGGCATGCCAATAGGGGCGAAAATGGGGTAGGTATGAGATCGGTTTAGCCGTACTCTCATCGATATCTATTTTCAAAGTTAAGATCCATACTCATGTCCATACTATACCCATCGGGTGTTGAAAATTTATAGCCATACCCATACCCATTGAGTATCGCAGGAATGTGGGTTTTATTTGAATATATATAGATAAAAAAGAATTAGACTCATTTTGTATCCATATTCGACATCAATTAGTCAATATGTCACCAAACTTCCAATAACATATAATATTACATCGAATACAACTAAAAAAGTTTGTCAATAGTAATAAATTACCACTTGACAGTTACAGTTTCTAACAAAATGTCCGACTAAAGTCTTAAATACCATACAATTCAAAGCAACTAGCAAAATATCTAAGTATAAGTAACAAATTAGAACCTTAAACAAACAGGTACATGCTTTATATGGTGTGGGCATGACGAGGTTATAGGGCAAGTATTGAAAAAACTGGTATAGAGTGAATATGGGGCGGGTAAGACCTATACCAATGCCCATACCCATGAGCCACTGGGGCGGGTTTTATTGACTTTAAGGGGGTACCCTTTTTTTCATATCTTACGCATCGGTCACACCCCTAGGGACCACCATTGACAGATATTTGAGTTATAAATTATTTAAAAATATTTTTTGAAAATTTGGGCTGTTATAAGAAGGGTGACTTCTTGGGAAGTTTTCAACACAACATGGGAGACACGATGGGGTACGTGCGGAAATATTTGCAGTGATTTGTAGGACAAGTTGATGATCCATGAAACCATTCCAGATAGCTATGCGTGGCTTGATCTTCCGTGGTATGCTAAATGTGCATCTCAACGCAAACCGCAAAAAAAAAATGTTGTTAGGTGCACAAATTGA
>JACYFF010031956.1:31418275-31434472 GCA_017589665.1 Selenicereus undatus | reverse complement strand
TAAAAAATGAAAAATAAAAAATGAAAAATGAAAAATGAAAAATAAAAAAATAAAAAATAAAAAAAAGTAAAAAAAATAAAAAATGAAAAATGAAGAAAATGAAAAATAGAAATGTAAAAATTAAAAAAATTAAAAATTAAAAATCAAAAATCAAAAATCAAAAATCAAAGATCAAAAAATCAAAAATCAAAAAACAAAAAAATTAAAAATTAAAAAGAATAAACAAAAATTTCACAAAATTTCTATAACTTCATAAATTATCACACATTAATTACATTTTCATTATTTTAACCCATTTCACTCCACCACATAAAAAATATACCAATTTCAACCAACTTCAACCAACTTCAACCTATTTCAACCCACCTTTAAAAAAAAAAAAATCAATTTCAACCTACCTCAACTTACTTCACCTTTTGACCCACCCAATTTACCCACGAAAGAAACAGGCCCTAAGTGATTAATAATTTATTGCATTAAGAAAACTTCTAAATAAATATCAAAAATCCTTGTACTCAGTAAAGGTTACTATAGAAGTGTATGTGTCCTAACAAGTGTCAAGTGAGGCAGTCTTATACAATATTTACCATAAAAAGTTGGGTAAAGTTCTATTTTAATAAATTTATTAACTCCTGTATTGAGACCTGACAGATGGGTCATTCAACTCTGGTACGGATCATGTTAAAGATGGTCGTAGATTGGTCCATGTTTCCAACCAATGTCATTTTTGCATTAGGTCAGGTGATTTTCAGTATGGGTGGACTTCAAGTTAATTGATATTTCGTCCAACAAGATTGTCTTACAAAAAAGAAGCAACCATGCAGGAGATTTCAAATTATGTTTGATTCGATGCAGATTCATTTGGGTTCTAGTCCCTTTCTAGTCTATTTTTGTTGTCTAGTCATGTATAGGTATGAGTTGTTGGGTTCAGGTTTCCGAGTATCGCTTCAGATTTGTTAGGTCTACTTGTAATTCAAACTGTGTCCTTTCTTACACCTATTAGAAGTTTTGTTGCAATGATGATATCTGGTCTATGTAAATGATTTATTTTTTTTTTGAAAGAGTTGTTGTGGGTTTATTTTTTGTATTTAGAGATGTTAGAACACTAAAAGTCAACATACTTAGCATTTACATACAAATTTTTGATAGTAATTTTTAGAAACTTTAGTAACTACTCGATAATCACTTTTAAGCAAACAACTTGATTGATAAGTTAATGCCTTTTTTGAAGGGGCTGGGGGTGAATAATGGTCATCAAGTTGTTGGCTTGTATTTGCATAATGGTTATTAATTCTTACCTATGTTGATAGTTGATGTGATGTATTGATTGTAAGAAGAGTATATCGAAATTAATGGTAGGGAAAATGAGAGGAAGAGTTATGTTGTGGTGTACCACTGCCTTGAAAGTTATTTCAGCTCGATCTGGGTGCAAATTGAAGTAGTCCCCAAGGTTTACATAGCTAGCCCCTGAAGTCATGTACTCGCGGTTAGAAACTTAGAATACATAAGACTACGATTGCCTAGAGCAGTCGAAAGAATAGGTAGCAGAGGAAGAGCAGAGGAGAGGAAGAATGTTTTGGTGTGTGCTGTAGCAGCAGAAGAGTTAAAAATGGAGAGAAATCTGTAAGCAATCGTTGACTGTTACGGGGCCTGTAATGCCCCAAATGTACATAAATTACTATTTGCATTTCTTTAACTAGTTTTCCCCAATTAGAAATGATAAGCCAAATGATTAGGCTTTACCGCAGTCCAACAAGGACAAGGCTTTGCTTGTACATGATAAACCTAGCCATAATAATCAATGTTTATCATCAAAGGCATTCACACCATCACAACCTATCAGATCATTATGATAAATATAGAAATTGTTCTAACATTAAAACCATTCAAATATTTCAAGGATTACACCAAAATGTAGAATTTTGATAAAATATACAGTCTCAACACCAAAATAATCACAGTACAGTATTATAGACATCTCAACGATAATACATCCCCATTCCATAAAGATTTCTCGGCTCACTTATCATCTTCATCTGTCCTGCCTGCCTGAGGGCGATTCACTGAACACTTTCCTAAAACAGAATATGAAAACATTTCGAACTGTGAGCGAAGCTCAGTACATGCATTCCTGTATTGTTACACATTCATGGAAAGAAAAACTGATTGGGCTCGTATTGCAATTCATTTTTAATTAAAGAAAGGAAATGAGATAAATTTGAACCTGTGTTGTTAATTATTATCTGATAGTGAACCCCTGGTAACTGTTATGATATGAAGTTAGGTGTACACCTGGCAAGCCGATTAGGACCTGTCCTGAAGCTGCGGGGGTAACTGATAACTGATAGGGTCACTAATTATGTGATAAATCACTGATTAAACTGATTCATTGATGTACTTATCAAAACATTATAATTTTGATAAATACGTGCTGATTTTTAAAGATATAGACAATGAACGTACCTGAAATTTTTAAATGTAAGCTCATTGAATAATATTATGCATAAAAGTGGAAGGAATGATAGATTAGGCCCTGATTCTATACAAAATTATCGTTGTAGGAACATACGGTTAGCAAAAATATTTATTTCATAGCTAATAATTTAATAAAACAAAAGTAAAAGCATAACAAGGCTTAGAAAGAATAACTCATAAGTTAGTCATCTAACCTCTGATTGTGACTCAAAATCCCAATATAGAAAGCTTATGAAGTCCCAAAAATCTTTTATTTATAAAACCAAGCTTGATTCCCACAATAGAGTATCCAAAATGGGGCAGAACACAAGGATGTCAGTTTTGGTCCACTCTACGCAGTTTTGATAAAACGACCATAACTTTTTCCACAGATATCCGATTAAGGTAATTCAAAAGGCACTATCTACCCACCAAAAACCATAATTTTCCAATGGGTTGATCATTATCAGTTTATTCGTGAACTCTGTCCTGTTTTCCTAAAATTTTCAGCCCTCACAATTTTGGCTTTTCCCTCTCTTTTTTACACAAATTCTCAACTTAAACCATTCCTTAAAAGCATGAAAAAAAGCTTTGGTCTATCCCAACATCATTCAAAATCACAACACTCAAATTCACTTCATAATCATATCCAATAAAGATCATTTTTCAATCTAATACACACATAACCAAGCCTAATACTAGTTTAATCCAAATCATGCATTACTTGTCAAAACCCTAGTTTATGGCCAAGTTAGACTCACTTCAACTCATTTGAAATCACCAAAAACATGATAAAAAAACACCAATAAGTTAGAAGATAACCAAAACAAAGATAAAACAATCAAATCCAACACTTTAACATCAAGCTTGCATGATTAAGAAATAACCCTAACCCTAGCATGATCCAACCTCAACTCCACCAAGATCAACACCAAAATAACTCTTATTTCTTATCAAAACAACATGATCAAAGATCATAAACATCAAAACAAGAATCAAAACTAATATAAAAAGCAAAACGCACAAAATCAAATTTCAAGATTACTCACTTTGATTGCAAATAAGTAGAGATGGAGGTGTTGTTTAGTGGTTTGATGATGAAGGATGGTACCTTGAGGTATTAGGATATGGGAGGCGAAGGGTCGGAGATCACCGGAGGTGGCCGAAAAGGTGGCCGGAAATCAACTAGAATAGGCGAGGGGTGCTGCTGCCGAGAGGAGAGAGAAAAGAAGAGAGAGAAAGTGCTTTGGATAGAGTTGTGTTTTGTTGATTAATCTAACTTTCTTTGGCTGAGTTTTTAACTAGTAAAGTCACCCTTTTAAGCTAACAATGGTTAAGATAAATCATTGTAATTAGTTAGATTAATAGGCAAACTTAGTGGGCTTCAAACCGGTTGAAATAAGTTAGGTTCGGGAATAGAACGCTTCATAACGATAATGTTTTTACGAAACTCAAAATTAAAGCTTTGTAATATTACGGAAAACAAAATAAATTACATTGATTAAACTTGTTAGGGCCTACTATCAATAATTCCAAAGTTTTCGTCAATCAATTAAATAAACAATAAAAATCCGAATTGCCAAGTGAGGGCCCAAATGAAAAATTTTCGCTCGGGTGAATGAATGAAATAAATGAATATGAGAGATGAACAAAAATTATGAACATAAGGTAATTAAATAAATAAGCCTAATTAAATAATTTTAGGGTTGGGCTATTACACCCCCTCTTAAAGAATTTCGCCCTCGAAATTTATGACTTTTCCCATGTAATGCAAGATTACCACAAATAATATTGGATATTTGACTTTCATTTCCTCTTCAGTCTCTCAAGTAGCTTCTTGGGAGGTATGATTTCACCATAGCACTTTGACTAGAGGTATCTGCATGTTGTGCATCTGCTTAATTCGACGATCTAATATTTGGATACAATGGCGTGGTTTGGATCTAGGGTATAGTTTCTACGTTGAGAGATGTGAAACACATTATGCATGTGTCCTAGTTCTACCAGCAGATCCAGATGAAAAGCTACAGGATTGAACTTTTCAATGATTTCATATGATCCAATATATCATGGACTTAATTTGCCTCGTACCCCAAACCTCTTGATACCCTTAGTTGGCGATACTTCTAGAAAAACTTTATTTCCTATTTGAAACTCCAAAGGCCTCCATCTCTTGTCCGCATAACTCTTTTGCCGACTCTGGGCAACCATAATATGCTTCTGAATCCTTCTTATTGTTTCCATGGTTTCCTGGATCATTTCAGGTCCTAAAATCAATGTCTCATCCAAATCACTCCAGCACAATAGGGTTTTACATTTTCTCCTATATAGAGCCTCAAATGGGGCCATTATGATGGTAGATTGATAGCTATTGTTATAAGAAAACTCCACCAAAGGTAAATCATCTTCCCATTTTCCTTGGAACTCTAATACACAAGCTCTTAACATGTCCTCCAGAATTTGATTCACTCTTTTAGTTTTCCCATCTGTCTCAGGGTGATAAGAGTTGCTAAAGTTCAATTTGCTCCCAAAGGCATTTTAAAGTGATAAGGGCATCTGTTACAACATTTGCTTTTCTTGGATGATATTGAATTTGCAAATCATAATCCTTAAGCAGCTCAAGCCAACGCCATTGCCTCAAGTTAAGCTCCTTTTGGGTGAGGATATACTTCAAACTTTGATGGTCAGTATAAATCTTGCATGGTATTCCATATAAGTAATGTCTCCAAATTTTCAATGCAAAGACCACGACTGCTAACTCTAAGTCATGGGTAGGATAGTTTTTCTCATAGGGCTTGAGCTGTTGAGAGGCATAAGCAACTACCTTATCTTCCTGCATCAGGACACACCCCAATCCGTTCTTTGGAGCATCACTATAAATGGTATACTTCTTACCTTCCATTGGTAGCGTTAGGATTGGGGCGGTAGTTAGTCGCTGCCTTAGCTTTTGAAAAGCTTTATCACATTTTTCGGTCTACTCAAACTTGTTTGCTTTCTTCAGCAGATTGGCCATGGGTGAAGCTATTTTTGAAAAGTCCTTGGCGAACATTCGATAATAACCTGCTAAACCCAGAAAGCTTTTAATCTCAGTGATGTTAGTAGGCCTTGGCCAATCCGTGAATTCCTTCACCTTCTGTGGGTGAACTTTGATTCCTTCTTTTGTAACTACATGTCCCGAGAACACCACTTCTTCCAACCAAAATTCACACTTTAATTTGCCATAAAGTTGATGTTCCCTTGTGATTTGTAACACCATCCTTAATTGATCAACATGTTCGTCTTTGTCCTTAGAATAGATAAGAATGTCATCTATGAACACCACCACAAATTTGTCTAGGTAGGGTTTGAAGACTCTGGTCATACGATCCAAGAAAGCTACTGGGAGCATTGGTGAGACCAAATGGCACACTGTAAACTCATAGTGACCATACCTAGTTCTAAACGCAGTATTGGGGATGTCTTCAGGTTTAATCCTAAGTTGGTGGTACCCTGACCTCAAATCAATCTTAGAGAAGACTCCTGCTCCTTGTAACTGATCAAACAAGTCATCAATTTGCGGCAATGGATATTTATTTTTGTTCGTGATCCTGTTCAACTCCCTGTAGTCAATACACAGCCTTAAAGTTCTATCATTTTTCTTTACGAACAACACTGGGGAACCTCATGGTGACACACTTGGCCTAATAAAGCACTTATGTAATAGCTCATCTAATTGAAACTTCAGTTCTTTAAGCTGAGTTGGGGCCACACGATATGGTGTTTGGAAATAGGTTGACATCAGATATTAATTTAATTCCGAAATCAATTTTCGCCTGGAGGGTTAATCCTGGTAACTCTTCAGGGAAAATATCGTCAAACTCACAAAATACAAAAATATTTCTAGCTTTCTCTTCTTTTGCTTGGTGTCAATAGCATAACACCAATATCCCATACACCCTTGACATAATAGCTTACTAGCTTTTATAGCAGAAATCAAGAGATAGGATTTTTCCTCTCTATGCCTATAGAAGAATACTTCCTTCCCTTTTTCATATTTTAGCTTTTTCCTCTCTTTTTTTACAAAAATTCTCAACTTAAACCATTCCTTAAAAGCAAGAAAACAAGCTTTGGTCCATCCCAACATCATATAAAATCACCACACTCAAATTCACTTCATAATCATATTCAATAAAGATCAGTTTTCAATCTAATACACACATAACCAAGCCTAATGCTAGTTTAATCCAAATCATGCATTACTTGCCAAAACCCTAGTTTATGTCCAAGTTAGACTCACTTCAACTCATTTGAAATCACCAAAAACATGATAAAAAAAACACCAATAAGTTAGAATATAACCAAAACAAAGATAAAACAATCAAAATCGAACACTTTAACATCAAGCTTGCATGATTAAGAAATAACCCTAACCCTAGCATGATCCAACCTCAACTCCATCAAGATCAACACCAAATTAACTCTTATTTCTTATCAAAACAACATGATCAAAGATCATAAACATCAAAACAAGAATCAAAACTAAAATAAAAAGCAAAACTAACAAAATCAAATTTCAAGATTACTCACTTTGATTGCAAATAAGTAGAGATGGAGGTGTTGTTTAGTGGTTTGATGATGAAGTATGGTAGCTTGAGGTATTAGGATGTCAGAGGCGAGGGGTCGGAGATCACTGGAGGTAACCAAAAAAGTGGTTGGAAATCAGCTAGAACAGGCTGGGGGTGCTGCTGCCGTGAGGAGAGATAAAAGAAGAGAGAGAAAGTGCTTTGGGTAGAGTTGTGTTTTGTTGATTAATCTAACTTTCTTTGGCTGAGTTTTTAACTAGTAAAGTCACCCTTTTAAGCTAACGATGGTTAAGATAAATTATGGTAATTAGTTAGATTAATAGGCAAACTTAGTGGGCTTCAAACCGGCTGAAATAAGTTAGGTTCGGGAATAGAACGCTTCATAACGATAATATTTTTACGAAACTCAAGATTAAAGCTTTGTAATATTACGGAAAACAAAATAAATTACATTGATTAAACTTGTTAGGGCCTACTATCAATAATTCCAAAGTTTTTGTCAATCAATTAAATAAACAATTAAAATCCGAATTGCCAAGGGAGGGCCCAAATGAAAAATTTTCAACGTGGTGAATGAATGAAATAAATGAATATGAGAGACGAACAAAAATTATGAACATAAGGTAATTAAATAAATAAGCCTAATTAAATAATTTTAGGGTTGGACTATTACACCCTCCCCCTTAAAGAGTTTCGCCCTCGAAACTTATGACTTTTTCCATGTAATGCAAGATTACCTCAAATAATTATGGATATTTGACTTTCATTTCCTCTTCAGTCTCTCAAGTAGCTTCTTGGGAGGTATGATTTCACCATAGCACTTTGACTAGAGGTATCTGCATGTTGCGCAACTACTTAATCCTACGATCTAATATTTGGATACAATGGTGTGGGTTGGATCTAGGGTATACTTTCTACGTTGAGAGATGTGAAACACATTATGCATGTGTCCTAGTTCTACCAGCAGATCCAGATGAAAAGCTACAGGATTGAACTTTTCAATGATTTCATATGATCCAATATGTCATGGACTTAATTTGCCTCGTACCCCAAACCTCTTGATACCCTTAGTTGGCGATACTTCCAGAAAAGCTTTATTTCCTATTTGAAACTCCAAAGGCCTCCTTCTCTTGTCCGCATAACTCTTTTTCTGACTTTGGGCAACCTTAATGTGCTTTCGAATCCTTCTTATTGTTTCCATGGTTTCCTGGATCATTTCAGGGCCTAAAATCAATGTCTCTTCAAAATCACTCCAGCACAATGGGGTTTTATAGTTTCTCCATATAAAGCCTCAAATGGGGCCATTATGATGGTAGGCTGATAGCTATTGTTATAAGAAAACTCTACCACAGGTAAATCATCTTCCTATTTCCCTTGGAACTCTAATACACAAGCTCTTAACATGTCCTCGAGAATTTGATTCACTCTTTCAGTTTGCCCATCTATCTCAAGGTGATAAGAGCTGCTAAGGTTCAATTTGCTCCCAAAGGCGTTTTAAAGTGATAAGGGCATCTATTACAACATTTGCTTTTCTCGGATGATATTGAATTTGCAAATCATAATCCTTAAGCAGCTCAAGCCAACGCCATTGCGTCAAGTTGAGCTCCTTCTGGGTGAGGATATACTTCAAACTTTGATGGTCAGTATAAATCTTGCATGGTATTCCATATAAGTAATGTCTCCAAATTTTCAATACAAAGACCACGACTGCTAACTCTAAGTCACGGGTAGGATAGTTTTTCTCATAGGGCTTGAGCTGTTGAGAGGCATAAGTGACTACCTTATCTTCCTGCATTAGGACACACCCCAATCTGTTCTTTGAAGCATCACTATAAATGGTATACTTCTTACCTTCCATTGGTAGTGTTAGTATTGGGGCGGTAGTTAGTCGTTGCCTTAGCTCTTGAAAAGCTTTATCACATTTTTCGATCTACTCAAACTTGTTCGCTTTCTTCAGCAGATTGGCCATGGGTGAAGCTATTTTTGAAAAGTCCTTGGTGAACATTCGATAATAACCTGCTAAACCCAGAAAGCTTCTAATCTCAGTGATGTTAGTAGGCCTTCGCCAATCCGTGATTGCCTTCACCTTCTGTGGGTGAACTTTGATTCCTTCTTTTGTAACTACATGTCCCAAGAACACCACTTCTTCCCACCAAAATTCACACTTTAATTTGCCATAAAGTTGATGCTCCCTTAGGATTTGTAACACCATCCTTAATTGATCAACATGTTCGTCTTTGTCCTTAGAATAGATAAGAATGTCATCTATGAACACCACCACAAATTTATCTAGGTAGGGTTTGAAGACTCTGTTCATATGATCCATGAAAGCTACGGGGAGCATTGGTGAGACCAAATGGCACACTGTAAACTCATAGTGACCATACCTAGTTCTAAACACCGTATTGGGGATGTCTTCAGGTTTAATCCTAAGTTGGTGGTACCCTGACCTCAAATCAATCTTAGAGAAGACTCATGCTCCTTGTAACTGATCAAACAAGTCATCAATTCGCAGCAAAGGATATTTATTTTTGATCGTGGTCCTGTTCAACTCCCTGTAGTCAATACACAGGCTTAAAGTTCCATCCTTTTTCTTTACGAACAACATTGGGGAACCCCATGGTGACACACTTGGCCTAATGAAGCCCTTCTGCAATAGCTCATCTAATTGAAGCTTCAGTTCTTTAAGCTTAGTTGGGACCATACGATATGGGGCTTTGGAAATAGGTTGACATCAGGGATTAATTCAATTCTAAAATCAATTTTCCTCTGTGGGGGTAATCCTCGTAACTCTTTAAGGAAAACATCGTTAAACTCAGAGACTACAGAAATATTTCTAGCTTTCTCTTCTTTTGCTTGGGTGTCAATTGCATAACACCAATATCCCTTACACCCTTGACATAATAGCTTATTGGCTTTTATAGCAGAAATCAAGAGATAGGATTTTTCCTCTCTATGCTCATAGAAGAATACTTCTCTCCCTTTTTCATATTTTAAAATAACCTTAACATCTCCACAGTCAATATTAGCTCCATAGGTGTGCAACAAATTCATTCCCAGAATGATGTCAAAATCAAACAAATCAAATTGAATCAAATCCACAGGGAAGGTGGTTCCACCAATGGTAATGGGAACAAGTTTATAGGAGATAGGGCATTCAATCACACAATCATTGGGTAGCTTGATCCTATAATTGGTTTCCATCCTCCTATCTTTCAGGTTCAATTGCATGGCAGATCGGGTGGATATAAATGAATAAATAGCGCCCGAATCAAATAATATATAAAGTGGCTTTGAATTTTAAAAGAAAGTTTCAGTGACTACCATACCAGAGGTGGGAGCTTCGTTCTTGCTCATTACATACACCCGTCCTACTGTTGTAGCCCTTAGTGGTGGGGCCCCTTGGCGAGGTGGGGCCAAGGGTTTTGTTGCACCTTTGTCTACAGCCTTCAACCTTCGGGGGTATGCAGCAATCAAGTGTTCAGGGCTTCCA
Source organism: Selenicereus undatus (assembly GCA_017589665.1). Lineage (NCBI taxonomy): Eukaryota > Viridiplantae > Streptophyta > Magnoliopsida > Caryophyllales > Cactaceae > Selenicereus > Selenicereus undatus. Next base: position 31,423,963 of record JACYFF010031956.1, on the reverse strand, counting down.
CGCCACATGCACTTATTAGTTCCTACTCGGCATTTAGGGGGTGGTGTGATTTGTTCTGCGACATTTTACACAGGGCACTATTGGGCCTGCAGGACGGCTCTTGGGGGGAGTAGGAGTAGGTTTCTTCTGGTTCAGGTTCACAGTCTTACTCGGAGTCCCTCGCTCAAACCCCTTTCTCTTTTGGTTGATTGGATTCAGTGCTCTCAACTCTATCGTTACTCGTTCCTCTTAAGCCGCCCACTCATATAGTTCTTGGTAAGTCAAAATTGGTTGCCTCGTTAACTGATTCTGAATATAGAAGGCCAAACCCTCTTCAAACCTTCTCATCTTCAACCTTTAAGATGATACAAACTCAGGAACAAACCTAGATAATTATGTGAACTTACTGGCGTACTGCATCACAGTCATGGTGCCATTAATCTTCCGCTTCATAAGCTCTTTCTCCTTTTGCATTTGGACCACAACTGGGTAGAATCTTGCCCTCAACTCACTCAAGAGTTTATTCTAGGTGAATTCAAGCCCTACGAGCTTATCCTTAACAGTATTCCACTAAATGTCAGCTTCACCGGTCAAATAATACTTCCCAAGGTTTACTTTCTTTTCTTCTGGCAGTTATACCACTGTAAAGATTTTCTCCACTCCCTTTATCAATTCCTCCAATACTACTGGATCATAAGATCTTCCATAAACTTTAGGGTTGCGTCGTGCTATCCTATATGCTAATTTATCCTTTTTAGGAGGGGTTTCAGTAGGTACTTGGGGAATCCGCTTCATTAATTCAGCTAATAAGGCCAGCCAGTAGTTTGGATCCCTAATATTGTTAGCTAACTCAGAAGGAATTGGTCGCATTTGGGCAAAATTTGGTGGCACATGATGGGAGGCTTGATCACCAGATCCATGGCTATGATCCGAGATTTCCTCTATATGAACCTCTTTATTGTTGTGTACTGATTCAGACATTCTGATCAAGCATTAAACAAGACAATTCAATCACTGGAATAATCAAACATATAAGATAAGCATGCCCAATAAATACATATAATATAACCCAAAGATTATTGTAAACAAACCCAATTCAAAGATTATTTTAAACAAACGCAAAGCTTCATTATATCATTTCATAACTGATTATTTACATATATAACTGCCTGTTTATATACATGATCAGTTAAACATATTACATCTAACTGACTAGGAAAAGTTAATTTTGAGTTCTACCTCAACCCCAAATACTAACCAGGCCCAAGATACTAGGTCCGTCACATGACCAAAAAGAGATACGGACCATGTCATCACTATCAGAGAGGATCTAATTGACTATATACAATGTCATATCCTACACCAAATACTTCCATCCAAACCGACCTTGCTATAAACAAACGGTGCTCAAAAATAAAACTACTAACACCAACCCCTAGAACCACCTAACGATCCCTAGACGGATCGTAATGCAGGTCGGACTCATCATCAGGCTCTTTGCCTGAATCGAAGCTGCTAGTCGATGCCTTTGACTCGGCATCACCAACCTCCTGCTCAACCTGTTGCTCCTGCTCAACCTGTTGCTCCACCATCATCTCGTCAATCTCCCGATCCCACTGTTGCTCTACCACCGCTTCATCAATGTTTTGATCCTCCTTAGGGTCATCCTCCTCCTTCGGATGGCCCTCATCCTCAGAACTAAACACCACTATCTCTGGTGTATCAGGGAGGTCTATCACCACATGAGCCTCCTCAGGAATGTCAGGCATTAGTGGGGTACCTGGTGCTAGTGGGGAGGGTGGTTCCTGTGCTAGCACTGGGGCTGTAGGCGAGGGATGTGCCTGATGTAACGGGAAGACATGCTGTAGAGTCTCTATGGTAATCCCCCTCTACTCAAATTCTTCCCTTGATAACAACTCCGTAGCGATAGTAGTCCAAGCCCCTTGGGCCTGAAACCTAGGCCCGTCCCAACTTGGGTTCCCTGTTACCATATAGCGACGACAATGGAGCCTAAACTCCATCCACTAATGAACTGCGGGTAAGGACTAGAGCAGTCTATGTGCATGGACCATAATACTGTGAAACTAAAAAAAAGGGTCATGTGCATGAGGCTCTATGCTAGCATGCAGTAGTGCGATGTGAGCAGCCACAGATCTACCCGACATCAAGTTAATAGCATAAGGGTCCATCTAACAAAGAAAAGACCTATATGTGAGGCTTACATAACCATAATTAAGGAACATGCAAATATAAGCAACTTGCAGTTCTAATATCATTACTAAACTTCTAATGTCACTCTAGCAATATACAATGGCCCTCATTACCAACCATTCTCACCCTCTTATTTCTAAACTCGACATTCCAAAAAGAAAATCTCAACCTGGCTCTAATACCAAATTTGTAGCGCCCCAAATGTACATAAATCACTGTTTGCATTTCTTTTACTAGTTTTCCCCAATTAGAAATAATAACCTAAATGATTAGGCGTTACCAACGTCCAACAAGGACAAGGTTTTGCTTGTACATGATAAACCTAGCCATAATCATCACTGTTTACCATCAAAGGCATTCACACCATCACAACCTATCAGACCATTTCGATAAATATAGAAATTGTTCTAACATTAAAACCATTCAAACATCTCCAGGATTCCACCAAAATATAGAATTCTGATAAAATATACAGTCTCAATACCAAAATAATCACAATACGGTATTATGGACATCTCAATGATAATACATCCCCATTCCATAAAGATTTTCCGGCTCATTTATCATCTTCAATCGTCCTGCCTGCCTGAGGGCGATTCACTAAACACTTTCCTAAAACAAAACATGAATGAGTTGAAGCTCAGTACAAGCATTCCTGTATTGTTAAACATTCATGGAAAGAAAAGTTGGTTGAGCCCGTATTACAATTCTTTTTTAATTAAACACAGGGAATGAGATAAATATGAAACTGCGTTGTCAATTATTATCTGATAGTGAATCCCTGGTAACTGTTACGATCTGAAGATAGGTGTAAACTTGCCAAGCTAATCGGGACCTGGCCTGAAGCCGCGCGGGTAACTGAAGGGCTATGTCCTGTAACTGGTAACTGATGGGGTCACTAATTATGTGATAAATCACTGATTAAACTGATTCATTGATGTTCTTATCAAAATATTACAATTTTGATAAATACGTGCTGATTTCTACAAATACAGGCAATGAACATACCTGTAATTTTTAAATGTAAGCTCACTGAGTAATGTTATACACAAAAGTAGAAGGAATGATAGATTAGGCCCTGATTTTGTAAAAAATTATTGTTGTAGGAACATATGGTTAGCAAAAATATTTATTTCATGGCTGATAAGTTAATAAAAGAAAAGTAAAAGCGTAACAAGGCTTAGAAAGAATAACTCATAACTTAGTCATTTGACCTCTGATTGTGACTCAAAACCCCAATATAAAAAGCTTATGAAGTCCCACAAATTTTTATTTGGAACACCAAGCTTGATTCCCACAATAGAATTCCAAAAACGAGGTTAGAACACAAGCATGTCAGTTTTGGTCCATTCTACGCAGTTTTGGTAAAGTGACCATAACATTTTCCGCAGAGCTCAGATTAAGGTGATTCAAAAAGCATTTGAAAGCTAACACACTGAAATATCTACCCACCAAAAATCATAAGTTTTCAATGGGTTGATCATTACCAGTTTAATCGTGAACTCTGTCCTGTTTTCCTGAAATTTTCAGCCCTAACTGTTTTGGCTTTTCCCTCTCTTTTTTACACAAATTCTCAACTTAAACCATTCTTAAAAGCATGAAAGCAAGCTTTGGTCCATCCTAATATCATATAAAGTCACCACACTCAAATTCACCTCATAATCATATCCAATAAAGATTATTTTTCAATCTAATACACACATAACCAAGCCTAATGCTAGTTTGATCAAAATCATTCATTACTTGCCAAAACCCTAGTTTATGGCCAAGTTAGACTCACTCCGAGTCATTTGAAATCACTGAAAACATCATCAAAAACACCAATAAGTTAGAAGACGACCAAAACAAAGATAAAACAATCAAAATCCAACACTTTAGCATTAAGCTTGCATGATTAAGAAATAACCCTAACCCTAGCATGATTCAACCTCAACTCCACCAAGATCAACACCAAAATAATTCTTATTTCTTATCAAAACAACATGATCAAATATCATAAACTTCAAAACAAGAATCAAAACTAAAATAAAACGCTAAACCAACAAAATCATATTTCAAGATTACTCACTTTGATTGCAAATAACTAGAGATGGAGGTGTTGTTTAGTGGTTTTGATGATGGAGGATGGTAGCTTGAGTTATTAGGATATCGGGGAGGGGGGGTTGGAGAATATGGAGATCACCGGAGCTGGCTGAAAAAGTGGTCGGAAATCTGCCAGAACAGTTTGGGGTACTGCTGGCATGAGGAGAGAGAAAAGGACAGAGAGAAAGTGCTTTGGAAAGAGTTGTGTTCTGTTGACTAATCTAACTTTCTTTGGTTGAGTATTTAATTAGTAAAGTCACCCTTTTAAGCTAACCATGTTTAAGATAAATCATTTTAATTAGTTAGATTAATTGGCAAATTTGTTCGGCTTTAAACCGGCTGAAATAAGTTGGGTTCGGGAATAAAACGCTTCGTAACGATAACGTTTTTTATAAAACTCAAAATTAAAGCTTTGTAATGTTATGGAAAACAAAATAAATTACTTACATTAAACTTGTTAAGGCCTACTATCAATTTTTCCAAAGTTTTCATTAATCAATTAAATAAACAATTAAAATTTGAATTGCCAAGTGAGGGCCCAAATAAAATTTTTCCACCAGGGTGAATAAATGAAATAAATGAATGTGAGAGAAGAAAAAAAAATTCTGGACATGAGGTAATTAAATAAATAAACATAATTAACTAATTTTAGGGTTGGGCTATTACACGGCCAATGGAAAAAAAATAACAGAATTTTCCTTCAAAACTTAGCAGACAAGGCACAAAACCCATATACCACAGACTACGCCCCTCGTGTGTGGGGGCTAGCCCTTATCCCCGCAACACTAACAAACCAAACCCAAAAAAATTCAACAAGTCCAAGGAAAAGGGAGTGATAAAAACCCCACAAGAGGCTTCTAATCCTCGTACATGTGACAAAGGGCCTGTTCTTTTTGTGGGTCAATCTATATTTACCCACTTCAACCTACTTCAACTTACTTCAACCTATTTCAACCTACTTCAACCCACTTGAAAAAAAAAATACCAACTTCAACCCACTTCAACTTATCTCAACCTACTTCAACCAACTTCAACCCACCCCATTCATAATTTTAATAATTTGTAAAGTATCATGTGAGATTTAGCGCCTGTTGTTTTCGTAGGTAAATTGGGTAGGTAAAAGGTTGAAGTGGGTTAAGGTAGGTTGAAGTTGGTTTTTTTTTTTTGGAACTGAGTTGAAATAGGTTGACGTTGGTTAAAGTGGGTTGATGTTGGTTGAAGTTGGTTGAAGTTTGTATGTTTTTTATGTGATGGGTTGAAATGGGTTAAAATAATGAGAATGTAATTAATGTGTGATAATTTATGAAGTTATCTAAATTTTGTGAAATTTTTGTTTGTTATTTTTTATTTTTTATTTATTGATTTTTAAATTTTAATTTTTAGTTTTTTATTTTTCATTTTTTTTGGTTTTTTTTT
>JACYFF010031956.1:31371688-31413275 GCA_017589665.1 Selenicereus undatus | reverse complement strand
AAAAAATGAAAAAGTAAAAACAAAAAAAATGAAAAATGAAAAATGAAAAATGAAAAATAAAAAACTAAAAATTGAAAATCAAAAATCAAAAAAATAACAAATAAAAAATAACAAACAAAAATTTTACAAAATTTGGATAACTTCATAAATTATCAAACATTAATTACATTCTCATTATTTTAACTCATTTCAACCCACCACACAAAAAATATACCAAGTTCAACCAACATCAACCTACTTCAACCTACTTCAACCTGTTTCAACCCACATAAAAAAAAAAAATACCAACTTCAACCTATCTCAACTCACCTCAACCAATTTCAACCCACTTCACCCTTTTGACCCACCCAATTTACCTACGAAAGAAACAGGCCCTTTAAGTGTGGGTTTGAGAAAAGGGAGCTAGCTTTTGTCATTATTTTCAATAATCCCTCACTAATGGCATACATACTAGCGAAGAAACAATTTGGCACATGAGGGGTTAGATACTTAAGCATCAATGTCTTTCGATTGAATTGATACGTAATCGAGTTTATCGAGTGAATGAATCTTGAACTTAATAGATCCTAATTGAGACCCCCACAACATATATCACCCCTTATGGTCACTACATATTCTGCGATAACTACTAGCGCTTTCTATGGCCATGCAAATAGCTCGTGTATCATAAGTGCTCTAGAAAGACAACTCATAGTCTCTTGTAAAGGGTGGGCACACCTTCACAATTAGACAGGAAATTGCATTAAGTTCATCTCAACATGGATTACCATAATCATGGATATGGAATTATTAAGAGTAGAATTTTGCTCAACCTCACACATACTAAGCGGTGACTCCATCAAGTGCATCTTAACAGCACCACCCCAATGGACTATAGATTTGTTAAGGGCATAAGAGTTCAACGTCTCAAAAGCACTACTGTACGCCATAAGGATGGATATGTAGTGCACATTGAGACCAATGTGGCTTCATTTGACCACAACTAGTTATCCACCATATTACCTTAATCCATGCGTTTCAATCCCATCCCCCAGGACTTCTTAAGAACTATTCGCCTGGTTAAGCCTTAGTTAGTGGGTCTACAAAATTTCTCTTAGATCTCAAATATTCCAAGGAAATGACACCATGTTTTAGCATATGTTTCATAGCACTATATTTGATGTAAATGTGTCTCTTCTTCCCATTATACACATTGTTGTATGGAACTCTAATTGCTGCTTGCAAGTGATAGTGAAGGGAAGTAGCTGTAGGTTGTCTTCCGCACAATGGCATATCTACTAATAAATTTTTTCAGTCATTCCGCTTTTTGACCTGTCAACTCAAGAGGAATGAATTCAGCTTCCATACCACAATGACCCATAAAAGTCCTCTTGGCAGACTTCTACAAAATAGCTCCTCCACATAAGGTAAATACATAACCACTAGTAGAATTAACTTCATCATTATTAGAAACTCAATTTGCATCACAAAACCCTTCTAACACAGCAGGAAACTTGTTAAAATGCAAACACCAATCCATAGTACCTCTCAGGTACTTGAGTAATTGAAATAATGCATCCCCAATGCTCTTTACTAGGGTTATAAGTATAACGACTTAACCTACCAACATAATAAGCAATGTAAGATCGAGTACAACTCATAAGAAACATCACACTTCCTATGATTTTAGCATGCTCTGTTTGGGAAATACTAGACCCCTTATTCTTATACTGAAGCAGCAACAGACGAGCAGGGTATTTATATAAAAAAATAACTATTGGAGATGAGGAAAATACGAAAACTGTGGAGATTTAGTGGTTAGGAATCAGGCATTGACTAACTAGGCACTAGCTGTTATTGGAGGAAAAACTAGAGAGAAATCTGTAAATAATTGTTGACTATTACGCAGCCAACGGACAAAAAACAAAAGAATTTTCCCCGAAAAATAGTAGACAAACCCCACGGCCACAGCCGCACCATGTCGGCCCAGGGGGGACGGGCAGCGCGCGTGCGTGTGGTGTCTAACTCTCACCCCACAACACTAATAAAATCAAACCCAAAGCAATAAAAAAGGCCACCCAAAGCAACACTAATACACCAAGTCCAAGGAAAAGGGAGTAATAAAAACACCACAATAGGCTTATAATCCTCCTATGGGGGACAAAGTGTGGGTATAAAAAAAGGGAGCCAACTTTTCCCATTATTTCCAACATTGATGGCAGTAAAGTAAAAGGGTAGACACAATCAAAATTTGTGGTATTATTGCAGTAGCGTATATTTATGGATTTTTTTCAAATGATATATTTTGAGAAACTTAGTCCTTTTTACAAGAATTCCACTTCAATAATCATTAGCAAGAATAACAGAGAACTTAGAACTAAATTTGTGAGGCCAAAATAGCATAGTGCATTGTTCACTTATCAATATAATGTTATTTCTGGACCTAGGTCAAAACCGGCATTCTGGCACTGGGGGTTGCAAAGTTGAAGCAAATCACTCTTCCTTGGGCTAGGGCCATGGAAATTTTCCAACCACAATTTCTTACCAATTAATTAGTTTTTGTTTTCCCGAATGAGTAACACTTTATAATTTTTATTGATAACTTATTCACATTGAAAAGCATCCTTTGGTGGGGTGGGGGGTGTTTGAATTCAACTTTTTGGAAGATTTGAATACAGCAGTGCCAACAAGAAACCAAAAAATAATTTAACGTGAATTCTTTAAGGTCAAAAAAAGGAAAAAAATAACGAGTGAAGATGTCAATTTCAAATATTATGTACAAAGTACAATCATGCATTTAAAATTCAAGCAGATGACCATCCTGCATTCTATTTCTGAAATGACAGTCAAACACAGAAGAAATAAACCTTAAAGCTAACTTCATATACGTACATTCCAAATGTGAGAAAATTTTCAAAGCTTCGTGACCTTAGAAGCACAAATATTTATACGTGATATAGATATGACACAACATCATCGTGCAAATGTGTGATTTTTAGAAAAAAAAAAATTAAGACATAATGGAAACATAATAATGGGAAAAACTCCAAAAAACTTATCCCATTATTGATGGGTTTATAGTTTGTTTTATGTGTTCAGGCTTTGGCTTCAGAAAGGAATTAAATACTCAAAAGATCTCAAGTTATTGTGAATCTATTAAAAGGCGCTCTTTTTTGAAAATAAGTTATAAAATGCTTAGATATTTGACGTAGGTAATAGAAAGAACCCCCAAAAATTTATGTTAACTATTTGGCGTATCCAATTCTCCTACTTATGCGAAATACCCACAACTCTTTATATTTGCATACAGTACCCAAATTCTTAAAAACCTACTTTTGAAAATTCATATTTTTTGCATGTGGTGTAACTTGTTTCAGTATTACTAGAAGGTCTATTTGAACTACTATTACAGCCACATGACATAAAAAAAAGGCAATTAAGTTATTTGCATTTAATACTTGAATCTTCACTTGCTTGTCCAACATCAATCATTTACGTATTGTGCACATCTCAAAAGGATGCACGTCATTAGCAACCCATTATACTATACCCATGATATATTTTTAGAATTAAAAGTGAAACTAGTAATCATTAAAAGAGTGAAGTTGACGAGTAGAGGAAACAACTATCATTGATCCATATTTCGTTAATTAATGAAGTTAGATATAGTGGTAAGTTCGAGTTAGGCAATATTTTTTAGACCCTAAAAATGAATATCCTTTTTAAAACCAAAAAATAAACAATCCATTTCTTTTGCAAGAGATAATACTTAAAAAAGAAATAGAAAATTCACCTGAAAAGAGAAGCAAAGGAAGAACCAAAAGAAGATAAAGTATAAGCAGTACAATCTAGCAGAGCCACAACTATATATGTTTGATAAAGATGAAATTTCAAAGGAGTTAAACAAGATTATGAATGAAATAATAGATAAATAATAAGTATTAAGTGATAATAATGAAGAAGCAAATAATGCCAAGTTAGAAGAAGAAATATATTAACAAACGAACCTAATTAAAATAGATGGTTTAGATGCTATACATTAAAAGAAGTTAGGAGAAAACTGGCTAAAAAATATGAAAAAATGATGGCAGAAAGTAAAATCAATGAAATTGGAGAAGAATTTTCAATGTCAACGAATTTAAATCCAACTTAATTAACAATGTAATTCCAAAATCTGAACAGTTTGATGAATCCCATAGAAGAAACACCCTTTTTATCACACCTTAATCGATAGGACAAATAATCAACATTTCCTTTAGATTCATCACAAAGAAACCCCTATCCTCTGGAGAAATTATTCCAATTAGCCAAATGGGCTGTATCCTTAACATCAATGGAGCTCATAATAGAGAAGAAATATTCAAACATTGGAACTGATGTATGAACAATGTTCCAATTTTAAATACCACATGCATTGTTGAGAATTTCCTAAACTATATTGAACATAGCGTTTTTGAAGTTATAGCTGACTAGTACGACTTAGTAGAGGAGGAAGGTAAGAATGTATTAAGAAGAATGGAAACACCAGGTGCTATGTGCGAAAAATTATGCAAGGAAATTAAAAATGAACTTATCAAAGTTAAATTATGATTATGAAGAAAAAGCTAGACAATGAGAAAAAAAGATAAAAAAATGTGTAGCTCCTGGACATAAGGTATCTAGAAAATTATATCAAGGAAGGGAAGACTTCTACCCCCATAGCGTTGTTTGCAAGGAGTCATATAAAGGAAGATGCTAAATATGGAAAGGTCTTTGTGGATGATAGGTCCAAAACTTCGTGGTTACCTAACAATACCTTCCTCTTTCTTTTTCTGATGAGAGTATCTCTATTACTTTATGTAAGGAAGATTTTATGGAGTAATTGTTTGACGGATGAGTTCTTTGATGTTAATTGTGAAAGTCTGATGTTGTGAGTTTATAGATATATTCGTTGTTCTTGATTTTGAATATGTCCATATAACAATTGACGGATATACATTTGTTTCTTCATTTACTTAAGCATGGTAAAACTATGAGGCACTTATAGTTCAGCTCAGTTTTGTAGATGAGACACAAGAGGCAAAGAAGTTATATTATGAGGTTTAAAGTAGATGGAGTAAGAAGTCCACCATCTATGGTTTCGGTAGTAGTACTACCATGTTTTACTAGAAATCAACCGTCTCTGCTATCTCCATTGGTTCCATATACTATTCAACCTAAAATTATTCCATCTTATACCCCATTATTATCGAATATTTGCTCAAAATAAATTATTAAATTAGGATTTTAATATATATATTTTTTTGTAGGAATTTGAGAAATGTGAAGAATGAATAAGTTGTTTGGAAAAAAAGAAGAAGAAGTTAAAACCAAGTGTTTGGGTCATGTTAAGAAGCAGCAACCCATTCCAACTCGTGCCCAGTCAAAGCCCAACCGTAGCCTAGAAAACCCCGGTCTAGCTCCTCCCACGTGCATGATACGTGATCTTCCAGACTTCCCCTTCAGTCCTCGTCTTCTCTCAACTTTCTCTCTTCTCTTTGGGCCTGTACTTTCATTTTCCACGTGTAGCCCATTTCGCCTCTTTTCTCCTTCCCATCGTTGCGGGCCTATTTCTCAGTTCTTGTAGATCTGGCACACGGACTTCATGGCAAGCCTAGTGCTAAGCAAGCTGGAATTTTCCCTTCCCTATTTTCTTAAAGAACATGCGCTTAGCACCTAATTCGAATCCAACTTCCCCCTTCTCTTCATCTTATCTCTTTTTGTGTACCTAGAGATGATTGTTCTTCTTCGCCAGTTCGCCATAACTCATAACTTCCGGCCGTCATCCTCACCTTTATAATCTCTCTCTACCATCAAGGTAGGGCCAAATAATGAGACATTGAAGGGAGTAATAAACTCGGTCAATTACAAGTGATTTGGAAGGGGCATTGAAGGGCAGTGAAGGCAGAGTTTCTGAGGATAAAAGGAGGGCAGGGTGGAGGCATTGGATAGAGAGTTTAAGTTTCAATTTCTTCATCTTGTTTTATTTGTTTCGTTTTCCTAGTTTTCAGATTTAGGACTAGATTTTAGTCTCACAAATTGGTGTAATTTGAGTTTTGGTTTGTCGGTTTGACTGGAATTAGTGTTGAGCTTTGGAGATTAAATGTTGTTGGGTTCTAATTCCTTGCACTTTTGTTTTGCATTTATTTGCCTAGTGAAATTCAATCTTGGCCAATCCGCTTTTGCTCTCGATCATGGTTCTGTTCTTCCTTTGCTACTTGTTTTCATTGGGTGCAGATTGTTCCAAGATCTAACCCAACTCTTCGTTATTATTTAGGGACAATATTTTGAGTTCCCTAGTTTGTCTGTTCACTACACTTCCCTTATGCTTGTTTTGCCATGTTGACCCTTGGTTAGTCCAAGTTAGTTTTACTTAATTTCCTCAAAATTGAACGTTATTGGTGATGAGTTAGTTTAAGCTTCATCCTAATGTCGATCTTCCAATTTTGCATTATGGAATGATTGGTTACTAATTCACTGAACCTGGACAATTTAATTCAATTTTATCACATTTGGGTTTACAGCGACCTAATTTTATATTCGTCCCTGAGGACGACACCCGTAATTGCTACGATGATAAATTGTATGCTTGCGGATTTCACAATAAGTTTTTGGCGTCATTGCTGGGGATGGATTTTGTGAAATTAGGTTGCGTTGAGTAGTAGTTGAGTCATTCAAGGCAATTGCATTTGTTTTCGTACTTTTTAAATTTTGATTTTTAGTGTGCGCTTGTTTAGTTTTAGTAGTTTTAGATTAGTTTTGATTTCTTTTGTTCTTGATTTTTAAAATTAGAGTTAATATTTTGATTTTGTTTATTTTGTTCAGGTTAATTTTGCTTTTTAGTAATTATTGACTGCTAAATAAAAAAATCAGATTAGATTGTGTTGTGAACTGGTGTAGGTTTCAGAAAAAATATCAGACAGTGTAGGTTTCTACAAATTATTAGTTTCTGTTTGAATTGTTTGGAGTAGTTCTGGTGTGAATTTTTCTCATTCGATATTTTTAGTAGATTCTCCATGATTTTTAGAGTTTAGGTGAATTTTTGTGCAATTTTTAGAACATTCTAGAATTTTTTGTGTTTTTAAGAAATAATTTTTTGTTGGGAATTCTTAAAAATATATTCATGTTCCTTGTGATTTTGCTGAATTTTCTGTGTATAGTATCCTGATTTTGGGAGTTTGATTTTCTAGTTTAATTTTATTTTTAGATTATGCTTTTTTAGGTTTTAGTTTGTTTTCTATTTTCTTTTAGTTTATTTATGTTTCCTATTTTTATTTTTAGGATTAGTTTACTTTCTGCTTGTTTTTTGTGTGCAAAAATCAAAAAATCCAAAAAAAAAATCAAAATCTGAAAAAAATAAGAAAAAAAAGAAAAAGATCAAAAATACTTTTGTGAGAGTGTAGGATTTACATGACTAGTTGGTTAGAGGCGCTGAGAGCACTAGAAGTGTTAGGAGTGAGCTTGACCCAGAACCCTAACTTGAACGTAAGCCTGAGCTCGAATTACAAGACATGGCATAAGAGAGATCTTTGAGCGATATTTTCTATCTTCTTGTGACCACTTTGCCATTTGTTTTAATGTACTTGACCTATGACCTAGTGTTACCTTCGAGTTGAGACCTCATTACTCTCAAATGCTCCCTAAATTCATGGGCTTAGAGGATGCATATTTGTTTTTGAGGGAGTTTGAAGAAGTATGTTCTATGATGCATTTCCCTAATATTCCAGCTAATGTTGTGTGGATGAAATTAATTTCTTTTGCTTTGAAAGATTCTGCTAAATGATGGACGTATGCTTGGTTGCTAATTCTGTTACTTCTTGGAATAATTTTGTTAGATTATTCTGAAGAAATATTTTGCAAATGCCAAGACTGTTAAGCTAAGGAATGAAATTATTCAATTTGTGCAACTAGAAAGGGAATCATTTTTGAAATATTTGGATAGGTTTAAGAAGTTGTTGGCTTAGTTTCCCCATCATGGTTTGGAGCAAGCGTGTTTGTGTCAAATTATTTATGAAGGATTTGACCAACAAACTAGAACCATGTTAGAGCCCATGTGTCAAGGTAGCTTTCTTTCTCAGAGTGCCACTGCTATTTGGCAATTTTTAGACGACATATCTGAGAAGACCATGCAGTGGGAACCACTAGAGATGACAGTATAAGTTCTAGGTTTGCTGAAGGTGGGTTGTATTTTGTATCTGATGTAAGCCACCTAGAGTCTAAGATCGAAGTTATAGAGAATATGTTGAAGGAGTTATCTCCCAGGACTTCCCAGATGTGTCTTAGACTTCTATGGTGTCTTGTTCTCACTGTCAGACCTTAGATCATTAATTGAGTGTTGTCCTTATTTTGCTCATAGTTATTAACTGGAAAGGAGCAAGCGAGTATGACCTTTCAAAAACCTAAGAATGACCCTTTTTCCCTTGCAATATTTCAGGGTGGAGAAATCACCCTAGGTTTTCTTGGAGTAGTGGCCTAAAAATGCTGCGGTCCCTAACTCCCAACTTGGAGTGTTTCCTGGAAACAACTCCCAGCCCATAACCCATCTAACCAACACTTTTCAGATACCGGTTTTTCTAGGTGTTCCCAATGCACCTCCACCTCCACCTCCTGTAACTCAAGTTTGACCTCTTCTTGGTGATAATGATATTGATAAGATTGAGAGGAGAATTAACAATAATATAAAGATAATAATTAATGCTAATATGGAGACAATGATGAGAATAATCACTGAACAGTTTTCCCAATTAGCATAATCTTCTAGGGGGTTAGGTACTTTTCTGAGTCAGCCTGAAGTGAACCCTAAGGGTTATGCCTCATCTTCTTGTGGCGTTAACCCTAGTGAGCCTATGAGAAAACTGAAGGCAATTATATGTCTTAGATCTGGATGAGAGATTGACAATCAAGTAGGAACTTCTAATGAACCCTACAAGTATCCTCACAGTTTCTTCCAAAATTGTTGTTGTTCTTCTTCTTCTCCAAAAATTGGTTCATCCAGTAAGTCAGGAAATGCTACTTATGGTGTTCCTAATGATTCTGCTAATGTTATGTCTTCTGAGTTGCCTTCTGATAAAGAGGAGCCTAAGGAGAAAGATTATACTAATTTAGTAGATCCTTCATTTCCTAAGGATTCTTCTTTGCCTTTTTCTTCTGAGAGAGTTCATAAGCCTTTACCTCCTTTTTCCTATAGGCTGAAAAATAAAGATTAAGCTCATGTTGATAAGATAAGAGAAACCTTCTCTCAAGTCAAAATTAACATTCCATTACTTGATGATATTCAACAAATGTCTCAGTATCCTAGGTTTTTATAGAATTGGTATACCACGAAAAAAGCTACTAGTGTCCCTAGGAAGGCTTTCTTAACCTCTGGCATTAGTTCTATTATTTCACACTAGATCCTAGTGAAGTATAAGGACCCTGATTACCCTACTATTTCTATAGTTATAGGGGACTAACTTATTTATAGGGCTTTACTTAATTTAAGGGCCAATGTGAATTTGATGCCCTTCATTGAGTACAAAAGGTTAGGGTTAGATAAGCTGAAACCTACCAAGATGGTCATCCAGTTAGCTGGATAGATCGACTAGATTGTCTACAGGTGCAGTTGATGATGTTCTGATTAGAGTTGGTAAATTCATTTACCCTGTGAACTTTGTTGTGATTGAGGCTGAGAAGGTGGCTAATGTCACTAATTAAGTCCATATAATTCAAGGGTGTCCTTTCTTGGCCATTGCCAATGCCTTGATTAATTATAAAAATGAGATGATTGAGATTGTCTCTTTTGGTAATATGAACCTATAATTGAATATATTTAATATGCAAAGAAAGCTTTATGGTATTGATGATATAGAGTTTTGTACTCTTAACTGGGTAGAAGATTCTGTATTTGATGATGATTTTGATGACATGTTCACTACTGAGTATGAGTCTTTTTATTTATTGATGATGAGCCTGAATATGATGCATTTGAATTGAATGACTTATGCTCTGCTGCTGATTGCCTGCTTGCTAATGCTACTGATTCTAATTCTGAATCTATTCCCCCTCTTACTGCTCTTGAATTGAAACCTATTCTTGACTTTCTTAAGTATTTATTTTTAGGAGCTAATGAATCCTTACCTATGATTATTGCTTCTAACCTAGACCAGGACCAAGAAAATAAACGGATTGCCTTACTTAGAGAGAACAAGAAAGCCTTGGGTTGGACTTTAGGGGATATTAAGGGTATTAGTCCCCTTATTGTGTAGCATAGAATCTATTTAGAGGATAATACTAAGCCCTACCGAGACCATCAAAGGTGTTTGAACATGACTTTACAAGAAGTCGTTAAGAAGGAAGTGCTTAAGTGGTTACACCATGGGATTATCTATGCCATTTCTAATAGTGAGTAGGTTAGCCTTGTTCAAGTTGTCCTTAAAGAGACTGGTATTATTGTGAGTAGGAATGACCTAAACGAGTCAGTTCCCACTGAAGTCCAATATGGGTGGTGTGTTTATATTTATTATAGAAAATTGAATGTTGCCACGAGGAAATACCATTTTTCGCTTCCCTTCCTTGACCAGATGTTAGAGAGGTTGGCTGAATATTCATTCTATTGTTTTTTAGATGGATGTTCTGGCTATACCTAAATCTCTATTGCTCTTGAGATTAGGAGAAGACTACTTTCACCTATTTTTTAAGAACGTATGCCTTTTGGAGAATGTCGTTTGGTTGAATAGTGCATAGAACTTTTCATGTATCACTTTTTTATTTTTGGGTCTTTCTTTGTTGACTGTTTGTCTAATTTGAGAAAAGTTTTGCAAAGGTGCAGGAAGAAAAACTTAACTTTGAACTGGGAGCAATGTCACTTCATGGTTATAAAGGTGATAGTCTGAGGCCACATTATTTCTAGGGATGCAATTGAGGTAGATAAGGTTAAGACTGATTTGTTTGTTAATCTTTCCCTTTCCACTTGTGTGAAAGAGGTGAAGTCTTTTCGTGAACATGCTGGCTTATATCATCGTTTTATTAAAGACTTTAGTAAGATAGCTAAACCTTTGGCTAATCTTTTAGCTAAGGATGTGCCCCTTTTACTTCCCTGAGGAGTGTCTTCTGGCATTTTCTAAGCTTAAGGAAGTATTAACCTCTACTCCCATTCTTCATCCTCCCATCTAGGGTGAGCTATTTGAGCTAATGTGCAATGTATCTAATTGTACTGTTGGGGTTGTTTCATGGCAATGTGTTGATAAGAAGCTTCATGTCATTTATTATGCTAGTCACAATTTGAATGATGCCCAATTGAATTATACTGTCACTGAGAAAGCATTCTTGGTTGTGATCTTTGGTTTTGAGAAGTTTAGATCTTACCTGATTGGATCTCATGTGATTGCTTATACTGATCACTATGCTCTTAAGCACTTTCTTTCGAAGAAGAATGCTAAGCCTAGACTTGTAAGGTGGATCTTACTGTTGCAAGAATTTGATTGTGGAATTAGGGATAAGAAAGGTTCTGAGAACCTTGTTGCTGACCATTTGTTTATGATTCTCTATGTTAGAGAGAGTGAGTCTAGTATATCTAAATGCTTCCCCGATGAACAATTGTATATAGTCCACCTTGACCCTTGGAATGCTGATATTGTGAGCTACCTAGTGTCTGGTATGATCCCCGATAGTTGGACTAAGACTGATAGAGATAGGCTCTTCCACTTTGTGAAATTCTTTGTTTGGACCCTTACTTGTTTAAGTATTGTTTTGACCAAGTCTTCAGAAGGTGTATTCTTGACCATGAGGGTAGGAGTGTCTTTTCATTCTGTTATAACCATGCATGTGGGGGGCATTTTAGTGAGAGAAACGCCGCAACTAAAGTTCTTCAATGTAGTTTTAATTAGCCTACCTTGTTTAGGGATGCTTTTGAGTATTATAAGAGTTACCGTAGGTGCCATGAATTGGGTAGAATAGAACAAGCAAGACAGCTATGATGCCACTTAATCCCTTTATTATGGTGGAGACTTTTAATGTTTGGGGTATAGATTTCATGGGACCATTTCTATCTTCTTTTGGGAATAAGTACATTTTATTAGCTATGGACTATGTTTCTAAGTGGGTAGAGGTCATCCCTACTATGACCAATGATGCCAAATTGGCTATGAAGTTCCTTGGGGAGAACACTTTTGCTAGATTTGGCATGCCTTGAGCTATCATTAGCAATTAGGATACCCACTTTGCTAATAGGTCTTTTGATGCCTGGTTGAGGAGGTACTCCATAGTTCATAGACTTGCTGCCCTATATCATTCCCAAACTAGTGGCTAGGTTGAAGAATCTAATAGGCAAATTAAGTGGATTCTAGAGAAGACTATGATTAGGAATAGAAAAGACTGGGCCGACAAGCTTGTAGATGCTCTTTGGCCTCATAGGACGACTTTTGAAATGTTCATAGGTATATCATCTTATAGGGTTGTTTGTGGTAGACCTTATCATCTCCCTATAGAGACAGAGCATAGAGCTTGGTGAACCATTAAGATGCTTAGCTTTAACTTAGCTGAGGTAGGTGAGGAGAGGAGACTTAAACTTAGTGAGTTGGAAGAGATAAAAGCTGAGGCTTATAAGAATGCTCGATCTTACAAATAGAGGCTAAGTTGTTTCATGACAAACATATTCTTTGGAAATAGTTTACTCCAGGAATGAAAGTGCTCTTACATGATTCTAAGCTTCATTTGTTTCCAGGGAAATTGAGGTCCCACTGGATGGGTCCCTATATTGTTTCATATGTTTCTCCCCATGGTGTAGTTGAGATCCAGGATCCTGAAAGAGGCGCCACTTTTAAGGTGAATGTCAGATGTTGAAGCGGTTTTTGGAGTGGCCGAGCACAGAGGATGTAGAGTGTCTGATACTCCGTGAGTCGAGCTCTGATAAGTGATGTGCTTCTCAGTAGCTCTGGTGTACATAGCACCCAACCTAGTTTGATTAAGATTTCTTTCCTTTCTGTCTCTTTTTCCTCTTTTTCTTTTATTTTCTTTTTGTATATTTGGATGCTCTTCTTTTTATTTCTCTTCTATGTATATGCTTGTATATTTGAGTCTTATTTTTCTATTTGTTTTTCATTTTCCTTTTTAGTTTTTACGTTTCCTTCTACTTCCAACGAGGACATTGTCTGATTTTGGTGTGGGGGATGAGGAAACCTAAAAAAAATTGAATTTTTTTTGAAAATCCAAAAAGACTTTTGTTTTGGGGAATATATGTGCTATTCTAATTAACTATGTTCTTTTGTACCTTAATACTAGGTTGTATATAGATGTAGTGTGCATTGATAGAACTTAGTCCAAAGTATGATGTTTGTACATAGTCCTAACTCCTGACATTATTTCTAAAGCAAGCTTGACTTTGGTAGTTGAACCTGTAAGATTTTGTGCTTTAGAGACTAATTCATCATTTTAAGTCTCATGTTTTTTCATGTATGTCTCTTCCATGATTACATCTCTAGAACTTGCTATGATTCTCTTTAAAATCACTTTTAGCATATGCATTATGATAGTACGATAGAGGCATTGTTTATTTTGTAAGCCACAAAGCCAAATTGCCACCCTGATTTGAATATTCTACTCCTTGCTAGCCCTTTGAGCCTTGACCTTTTTTGTTGTAAACCATTCATTTTAGCCGTTAACCCAAACACATTTTCTTTACCTAAGCCAAGACTAGTGAAGCAACCCTTCAATAGTTGGTGGGTAGCTTTTGGGTATTTTTTGTAATTGGTGGTTCATTTTGGTTATATGATGGGGTGGGTGTATTATTGTGACCATTTGAAAATTGAGTTGTGTTATTTTTGTACAAGCCATTCATTGATTTTCTTAATGAAAAAAATAAGAAAAAAAAATAAAAAAAAGAAAAGAGTTCCTAAGGAAAAGATTGAAAAAAGAGGTGAAAAAAACTCAAAAGTTTTAAAAAGAGTTGTGAATAAGATTGATTGCCATGAATGTTTTCATTGTATATACTTATTTCCAACGGTCCAATTTTGTGGGTGCGTTCTTATTTTGTTTTGAGAGAATGTGTGATTATTATAGTTGTTGGAAGTGTTTGATTGCTCATTAGCTTTTTGGCTTTTAGCTCCTCATTTCCCGAATCATTTGTCCCTCTATTAACCCTTAACCCTTAGCCGCGATATAACCCTGGAAAGCACTCTTGATTATTGCTTTGCATATTGCATTTTAGTGATGGAGAATTGAGAATCTTAGCAAGCCTATGGTAGTTTGTTTGATTGGAACATGAGTTAAATGAACCTTGCGATATTTTAAACACGTGAGCAATACTGTCCCACATTTCCCTCAAGTGAGGTTCTACCAGTCTTGCTTGTAAATATTTTTTTTTAGTGGGTGAAAGATTGTGTACAAATGTCATTAGTGGGGAATAAGAATTTCTTAATGTGTACACTGTATTCTTAAATGATCTAGTGCTTAGGTTACTTGAGTGATGTGGTTCATTAGAATATGTATATATTTTCCCCGATGTTGTATATATAGTTTTTTTTTAAAAAAAAAAACCAGAAAGATTTTCGATTTTCAATTTTCTGTTTTCTGTTTTTTTATAGATTTTGTGGGCGTATCTTTTGCAAACCCTCATGAGATCTTACTCGTCCACTACAGGTACCCTAGGGTTTTAAAGGACTTATTACATGTCCTAAGTGCAACCGTGATTGATACGAGAGTGAGTTATGATTTTATTTCATTTTTCTATGATTTTTACTTTTAGTTTAGTTGAGGACGGGAAAAATTTAGTTGTGGGGTATTATTCAACCTAAAATTATGCCATTTTATACCCTGTTATTATCTAATTTTTGCTCAAAATAAATTATTAAACTAGGATTTTAATATGTTTTTGTTTGCTTTGTAGCAATTTGAGAAATGAGAAGAATGAATAAGTTAGTTGGAAAAAAAAGGATAGAAGTTAAAACCAAGTGTTGGGGTCAAGTTAAGAAGCAGCGGTCCATTCCCTAGCTCACGCCCAATCAAAGCATAAGCGCAACCTAGAAGACCCCGCTCTAGCTCCTCCCAGGTGCACAATATGTGATTAGCCGGACTTCCCTTCAGTCCTCGTCTTCTCTTAGCTTTCTCTCTCCTTTTTAGGCTTGTACTTCCATTTTCCACGCATAGCCCTGTTCAACTCTTTTCCCCAGCCCATCCTTGCGGGCCTGTTTCTCATTCCAGTGGCGCAGTTTCTTAGTTCTCCCAGATCTGGCACGTGGACTTCATGCCAGGCCTAGTGCCGAGCATCTTAGAATTTCCCTTCCCTTCTTTACTTAAAAACATGCGTTTAGCACGTGATTCGAATCCAGCTTCCTCCGCCCCTTCCTCTTCTCTCTCTTCGTGTACCCAAAGATGGTTATTCTTCTTCGCCAGCTCTCCATAACTCATAACTTCTAGCCATTATCCTCACCTTCATAGTCTCTCTCTATCATCAAGTTGGGGCCAAATAATGAGACATTGAAGGGAATAATAGGCTCGGTCAGTTACAAGGGATTTGGAGGGGGCATTGAAGGGCAATGAAGGCAGGGTTTTATGGGATAAGAGGAGGACATAGTGGAGGCATTGGACAGCGAGTTTGAGTTTCAATTTCTTCATCTTGTTTTATTTTATTTTGTTTTCCCAGTTTTCAGATTTAAGTCTTGACTTTAGTCTCACAAATTGTGTAATTTGACTTTTGGTTTGTTGGTTTGATTGGAATCAATGTTGAACTTTGGAGATTGAATGTTAATGGGTTCTAATTCCTTGCACTTTTGATTTGCATTTATTTGCTCAGTTAAATTCAATCTTGGCCAATCTGCTTTTGCTCTCGATCATGGTTTTGTTCTTTCTTTGGTAGTTGTTTTTGTTGGGTTCAAATTGTTCCAAGATCTTAGCCAACTCTTGGTTATTATTTAGGGAAGATGTTTTGCTTTGCTTACTTTGTTAAATTTGTTCACTACAGTTCTCTTATACTTGTTTAGCCATATTGACCCTTAGTTATTCCAGTTTAGTTTTACATAATTTCCTCAGAACTGAAGGTTATCGGTGATGAGTTGGTGTAAGCTTCATCCTGATGATGATCTTTTAGTTTAGCGTTATGGAATGATTGGTTACTAATTAACCGAATCTTGATAATTTAGTTCAATTTTATCACATTCAATTTTACAACGATGTAATTTATATTTATTCCTGAGGATGACACCCGTAATTGCTACGACGATAAACAATACGCTTGCGAACTTCACAACATATACGTTTCCTCAGCATATTCTAAGCTAGAAATAGACTTGAAATCAACTCATCAATAATTTGATGAACACAAGAAGTTTATGGATAACTAGAAATGACAATTTGTTGAGGCAACAAAGCCCATTCACAGCCTTCAATCATAATTTAGTATGTTGCCTGGTTTCAGCTCTCATCCATCTAGCTCTTATGATTAGTAGTTTCTATGTAAACTAACTTTGAGTATCATGCATTTGGTAGGATTGTTGAACTTGCGATAGTTTGATGGTATGAAACTTGTTAGATGTTGGTTTGTGTACCTTATGAACATTTTTACCTCAAGTTTATGTATCGTGGAACCTAGTTGTATGGATTGAGGTCCATGTTTCTATGTAAACTAACTTTGAGTATCATGCATTTGGTAGGATTGTGGAACTTGCGATAGTTTGATGGTATGAAACTTGTTAGATGTTGGTTTGTGTACCTTATGAACATTTTTACCTCAAGTTTATGTATCGTGGAACCTAGTTGTATGGATTGAGTTCCATGTTTAAAATGGATGGCAGTTTGTACATTTAACGATGTCCATGGTGTGTTGAGAATGTGTCGAATGTTCATGGTGGATAAGAAATGTTTGTATAAGAAATGTGAAAACTTAAAACTTGTAAAAAGCATGCCAAAAAAATCCACATTCTCGCAACTGAATAAAAAATTGAAGGCAAATGGCATCCAATAATCCGACGCTAAATTTTTGTTACTACAGAAAAATAAGCCTGATTAGTGATGGAAACTGTAATCAAACGACAATAGACCCATATATTTCGATGCCAACAAAAACAAAACTAGATACCCTTTTCTCCATCTTGTAGTGAAATTTAGTGTCTTATAATATATTTGGTGCCATAGAGTAAGAGAAAATTGATTCTAATTGGATTTATTCTACTCTAATAGCGTTAGATTTAATTCGATGTAATTAGCACCTACATGTCATTTGACGCCAATTATGATGTTAGTAGCTTCAGATATTTTACTCCAACACTGAAAATATTTTGTGATGAGGGGTTTAGTGCTGAATTTTTATCCGAACTAATACCTAGATTTCTTATGGTGAATGATTAGTGTCTTGATATCCAAAAACAAAAGAAAATGAAGAACCCATTTATAACTTGTTGAGATGCTTCTCATCATTGGGAAAGTGAACCTGAAAAGAGAAGAAGAGAAAATTTTGTAAGAAAAGAAGCTTTAATAAGCGAGGGGAAAAACAATACAAGAGAAAGTATTACAACAACGTAACCCTAAAAATGAAGATTGTTTTAGGAAAACCATTTGTCATCCTATAGAGATAAAGGGTTCTAAGTTCTGGGCATGTAGAGAAGTAGGAGATTATGCAAATGAATACGAAAATAGGGAGAACAACATGCCTATTGAAAGATTAGTTATGTTGTGATTTTTATAATAATTAAGTTTAAATCGTAGGCATACAACTTTCATTGTTGTACTTGAGTGTCGATCCACAAGGATGGGGCCCCGAATGTAGATCCCTTACTAGTGTGACCGAAAGATAAAAACTAACTGAATTAAATTAAGCTACACGCTAACAAATTAAAAAAAAGGATAAAAAAAATTAAAAAAATAAACTAATGCTTATGAGTAGCTAACTATATTCTTATTATGCTAGCGACTATTTCAATTAACAACTTAAAAGGGGCAAAAAACCAAAGAAAAGTGGCGCTTATAAAAGAGCAAAATCAGTGACAACAAACGCCTCATGCTTATCGAATGTCAACGTTCATTAAACCAATGAGAAAGAGCAGAAAAAGAACCAAAGAAAAATAAATAAAGCTAACCAAAACCCATAGTCACCTAATAGAACACACTAAGCAGAGCATCAATAAAAGCTTGCCTAACTTTCTAACATAAAGGACTACTTGTTCACTTAAAATTAAACAAGAAAATCACATTTGATTACCCATCATTAGCATCAAGAGAAAAAGGTTAGTAGAAAAAGTTCAGTAGGCCATTCTCGTCCATTGATTAAGCATGCTAACATAGGTGTATCAGAAGAAGTTTTCAAGAACTAATTCAACCAAAAGTTTTAAGCTGATGGTTGAAGGCATAGGAATAGGTTTATACTTTAACACGCCCCCTCATGCAAATACCGTTTGGGCTTGAAGCGTGGTTGCTACAAAGGCTCTACATACCTTACGTAACAAATAAGTGTGAGATTTGCTGAGATTTGAACTCAAGACCTCTTGGTCAGAAAGACTATGATAACATATTCAATAACCAATTTAACCAAAAGCTTAAGCTGATAATTGAAGGCTCAGGAATAGTTTTACATTGTAACAAGAAGGAAGATCACAAATTAGAACAGAAAATCACAATAGATCAATGGTAAGAAGAATTAGAATGCAAAACCGAGAACATTCAGAAATGAAGACCAGGAGGGAGAAACTTGAACAATCCGAACCCAAAACTGCAAATTTCTATTTGAACTAAACAAGCATAATCAAATTACAATAATTTGTATTCCTAAAACCTAGATTTGAAGATAAAGTGAGAAATGAAAAAAATGAGAAACAAGATGGGTGTAAACACAAATTTCGCGCCTAAAATAAACTAGACAAGAAATTGAGAAATAAATTTAATTTTGTATTGATATAGTATGTGTAGGTACAATCTCTGAATTGAATACAATGAAACAGTCCTCTGAGTCGATCTCCTAATGACTTGAATTGCTTTGAAAGCGTGACCGTTTGATCTTGATTGTTGTGAATTAGCTGAAAAACTCTGAAATGGTTCTTGATCTTGAATTGTAAATGGTTGATTGCTGTTTCTAAAGCCTGCAAGTTTGATTCTTCTTACTTGGTAGCTAGATGCTGCTTGCAGTTTAACCCTCTGAATTCTGCAATGCTGAATGTTGAATATAGTTGGCCAGATCAATCAATACAAGGGCGAGGTTGTTTGATCTCAATCGATTTACTGGATGATGAACTTCGAAATAGACTTCAATTTAAGGTTGCAGAATATGTTGAGCTAGCTGATCTTAATCCTTGTCGCTTGGTAGCTAGAGGTCATATGTAGTATGGGCTCTAGAGCTTGTAGGATGTTGAATACAAAGCTCCTTGAGAACAAGAGGGAGGACCTCTATTTATAGGCTCCCGGGCTAGGGTTTTGAGATGGGTTTTGGGTGGAGGCCCATAATTTAGGAATTATCTCTTTATTTTAAATAAATAAATAATTACTATTTATTGCATGACGAATGACACATGGCAAATTTTGATTTGCCAGAATTTAATTCAATTGAAATGGGTCTGCCAAAGCTAATTTTACATGTAACATCTCCTAATTGCCCAAATAAAAAATAATTTATTTTACATGTAGCGTCATGTGATTTGTCACAAAAATTTTACCTCCTACAGATGCCCCCTTCAAAAGTCAAATTTGCACACGAATCCTGAGTGTTTAAAGCGATTGAGTCACGAAAACTTGGAAGATGCTGATGATCTGAGCTCTTTTTTTTTTGTTTTTGTGGGCTTCCTCTTTCTTTCCCCTTTTTTTGCTAAATAACTTGGTGACTTGGTAGATAATCGGAGCTATTATTTTTTTGAAAATAATTATGCTTGTAGATTTGTGATAAAATTTTATCAACAATTTGTGATAAAGTTTATCAACAATTTGTGATAAAGTTTATCAACAATTTCAGTAATAGAATCCTATTAAAAACTTGTGATAAATTCTATCAATAATTTAAAGAGATAGAATTCTATCAACAATTTGTGATAAAGTCCAGTAACAATTTGGAAGGAAAAAATTCTATCAACAATCTAGAGGGATGGACTTTTATCAACAATTTGTGATAAATTTTGTCAACAATTTTTTTCACAATTGCTACAAAGTTACCCTTGGGACTATTGTCAATTCATCATGCTCTGTAATCACTTCTTCTACAATATCACGAGTCTTCATTAAAGTTAGCCAGAAATTCGACACCACATTCCCTTCATCATACTTTGTAATCAGTAATGTTAATTTGATCCTTGATGGTGTTGTCGCTCATGGTTAGTTCTATTGTACAAAGAGAGGAGAGAGAAAAAACGAGCAACCATGGGATTTTCCATGGTGTTTTTGCAGAAACTATGCTGGACAATTTAATGTTAAATTGTTGTAGAGTGTTGGTCTAATAAGACCAATACTTCATCGCAATTTGCAATTTTTTCTTGTCTTACTCCACTGAGATTGTTGTTCATCCGTGTGCCTCTTTTTTGCTTCCCCTTTTTTAGGTCCCTTTTGTCTTGTTTTGGGGGGGGGGGTTTCTTCCTTTTAGCCCCCACGTTTTTTTAGGGGAGCTTATATTAATGTTTTTTTAGGCAGTTCTTAAATCGACTACTCCCCCTATTAGATCGCAAATGAGATCGACTTTTAAGACGAGAAATTACTTCTCCACACAGATTCAATTGTTTGCAGGAGACTCCCTCACTTAATCTAGGTAGGATCGATTTGGATTCATTCCTTCGCGTCATAACTCCTCCAATTAGATTGCGAGGTGACATTGACTTTTAATACGAGGAGTTGTTTCTGCTTGCAGATTCGATTCTTCGTAAGAGACTCCTTCACTTAATCTAGTCAGGGTCAACTTGGATTTTTTCCTTCTAACCGCGACTCTTCCAATTAGATCGCGAAGTGAGTTTGACTTTTTAGACGAGAAATCGTTTCTACCTGTAGATGCGATTTTTCGCAGGAAACTACCTTACTTGATCGCATTGGGTTCTACTTGTGATTTCTTTCTTCCAGACACGACTTCTCCTATCAGATTCAAGATTGTGTAACACCCCAAATGCACATAATCGGCTGTTTTCGTCCTGTTCAGTAACTTTACCAAATTAGAAGTAATAACCTAATGATCGAGGCGTTACCGCAGTCCAAAGAGGACAAGGCTCCGCTTATAAATAATAAACATAACTAAGCTGAACATCGCTTAGCCCCCAGAAGTCATTCACACAATCACAAACCATCGAAACTACACATAAACTATTTCTAGTATCTCAAAGTTTACACCAAAATATAGTAACTATTTGTAGAGTATATAGTTCTAATATCAAAATATTTCACAATACAGTGCACAAAACATTTCAGCACCAATATACCACTGTTCCTTTCAAACTTGCTCGCTCACTTATCTTCTCTAATCGGCCTACCAGCCTACAAAACATGAAAACATTTCAAACTTTGAGCTGAAGCTCAATATATGCATTCCTGTTGTTAGGCGATAAATTGTCGCATTTTACATGCCTCTTTTACCTGATTTTGGTTCGTGTAATAATCTAATCTTTAGGTTTTCACTTGTTTTATTAAGTAATCTTTAGGATTTTTACTTGTTTTGTTTATTGTTGTAGGTAATAAGTTGAGCCGAGTAAATGTCGCGAAAAGGAGTGAAAAGGGATCAAAAAGGAACGAAAATGACGCGCGGAAGCACAGCCGACTGTGGGCATCGGGCAGCAAGGTGGCACGGCCACCCCGTGCCACCAAGGGACGATGGCCCCCTTCCCCGCTCCCATGCGCTATTTCGATCGTCTCACATTCTATTTAAAGCCTTTCTCCGGGGTTCGTTCGGGGGGTTCTGCCGTGTAATTTTTAGGGTAGTTTAGTCTAGGTTCTAGCCAATAAAACCCCCATTGAAGGGATTAGATTAGGATTGTATTCGATTAATTATGGATTCAAGCACTTGAATTTGAAGTTCCTTCGCATCAATCCATAAGTCTTCTCCTCTCTCTCTTTTTATTGCGTTCTTATTTGTTCTTGTTTGGATCATGTTAGTTTAGATTGTATGTAGTTTATATGTTTAGTTTTCATTGTTAATCCTTGTTTTATTTGGTTGCAATATTAGATTAGTTGCTTTCGTTTTTCTCCATTCTCATCATTGTTATGTTCTTCGTTAGTTTAGGTTTAAGTTTGGGTTTTTGTGTTTTGTTGATGATTAGTTGATAGATTTTGTGGGCTTGGATTCCGATTAGTCTCTTGATGGCTAATTAATCTTGTTTTAGGCCTAACCATGCCCAAATCTATGCTTAGAACTTAGAGTTTTCCCTCACGCCCGCCAAGTGTTCGATGAAATGCTTGAAAGAGCTTTCATTCATATTTTTGGGCGATTGACCTATGCTGAGAGGTGAGGTCAATTAGCTAGTGTGAGAGAGGGAATAGCCGAGTTCGGGACATGAAAATAGTACTTGAATCGAGTTAGGTCTGGGGGTTGCTAATTTTGTGGTCTAATTGGGCTAACCCCATGAAAATAGGTGGTTAGGCTAATTAGACTAACTCATGACCCTTGAAAGAGGGCTTGGGTTGTTTTCGATGGTGCAACCGACCATCTCTAGTTCATAATGTAGTTTGGGTAGGTTAGGACTCGTCTTAATTAGTTGGTTTGTCCATTGGTTAAATCACAACTGCAAGTCACTTTTTCTATACTTGTTACCGTAGTTTAGTTTACCCTTTGTTTTCCTTTGATTTCGCCTAGGTCAAGACACTTTAGTTAGCCTTCGTAGTTGGAAACACAACTCTTTGTGGACGACACCCCAAGTACTCAACAATACACCTTGCATTCGGGGTTTGTAAATATTAAAACTCTGTTTTTTTCCCTAAGACCTGTATTGTTAAATGTTCATTGAAAAGCTGGTTAGGTCCACATTGCAATTCATTTTAATTTAAAACAAGGAATGAGATGAATGTAAAACTGCATTGTCAATTATTATCTGAGAGTGAAGCCTTGGTGTACACCTGCCAAGCCGATTGAGGGACCTGGCCTGAAGCTGCACGGGTAACTGAAGGGCAATGCCTTGTAACTGATGGGGTCACTAATTATGTGACAAATCATTGATTAAACTGATTAATTGATGTACGTACCAAAATATTATAATTTTGATAAATGCATGTTGATTTCTGAAGATATAGACAATGAACGTACTTGGAACTTTTAATGAAATCTCACTAAATATGATTATGCGCAAAAAGGGGAGGAAATGATAGATTAGGCCCTAATTCTGCACAAAAATATTGTTATAGGAACATATAGTTAGCAAAAGTATTTATTTTCATTGTTGATAGTTTTACTTAAAAGAGAAGTACAGGCTTAAAAGGGGTTAAAATAAATGAATCCTAACTTATCCTTCCAACCTCCGTTTGAGACCTAATTCTCCAATATAGAAAGCTTAAGAAGCTCCAAAAAACTTTTATTTACAATGTAAAATGTGATTCCCACAATAGGGTTAGAATACAAGTATGTCAGTTTTGATCTAACATGCACAGCTCTAGCAAAACGACCATAACGTTTTTCACAGAACTTGGATTAAGGAAATTAAAAAGGAATTTGAAAGATAACTCACCGATCTATCTAACCACCAAAAATAACAATTTTTCAATGTGCCAATCGTTACCAGTTTCATGATAAGGTGTCCCCTGTTTTCTGCCAGTTCACAGCCACACTGCTTTTGCTATCTTTTTTCTTTTCACACAAATCCCCATCTAAAATCACTCCTTAAAATCATGTAACAAATCTTTGATACTTTCCATCACTAAACAAAGCCATAATACTCAATTTCACTCCATAATCATCTACATCAAAATTTTAATTCTTCTCTTTCTCAAACCCACTCAAAATACATCCATGATCTTATTTACCTGCATAAATGAGCAAATTGACCCCTTATAATCAATTGGAGAAATTCCCATAATCCACCCCTTTTTCAAGTCAAAGAACACATCCAAGATTCATTTTGCAACAAATATACACAAATAACATGCTTGATGTTAAAAGTAATCTAAACCTTGCATAATCATTGAAACCCTAACTTTTGGCCAACTTAGACTCACCCTTAACCCATTCAAAATCTCACCAACACCATCATAATCATTTATGCCAAAACAAATGCAAAACCATCCATAAACATCACTTAAGCTGAAGCTTGGATGATCATAAAGAATCTCAACTCCCACTTACTCTTCAGCTTTGCCAACAATTTAAACACCAAAATAACTCTTATTTCTTACCAAAACAACATGTTCAACAATCAAAAATAGAAAAACAAGAACCAAAACTAAGGTACAATCAAAACCAACAAGAGCTAAATTAGGGTTTACTTACTTTGCTTGAAGAAAAGGGGTGTAGATGAAGTTTAGTGTTTGTGGGAGTGTAGGGGCTTACTAGGGTGGCTGGTGGTGGTTGTTTGGTGGCTGGAGGGGACTATTTTGGTGGCGGACTAGAGGCTCAAAGAAGCACGAAAAGGGGGGCAGCCATGGCTATGGAGGAGAGAGAAGAGGGAGAGAGGTTTGTGTGTTATGATTTTTACTTGGCTAGAAATTATGCGAAGAGTTACTTGGCTGAATTTAATCCCCCATAAAGTAGCTTTTAGCTAACTATGGTTAAGCTTAAATCATGGTAATTAGCTAGGCTAATAATGCAAGCTTGTTGGGCTTCAAATTTGGCCAAAATAAGTTGGGTTCGGAAACAAAACGCTCCGCAACTATAATGTTTTTGCGTAACTCAAAATTAAATTTTTGTGACATTACAGAAAAATAGATTAAATCACTTAGATTATAATTATTAGGGCCCACTATCAATTCTTCCAAATTTTTTGTTAATAAATAAACAAATAAATAAAAACCGAATTGCCACGTGAGGGGCCAAATGAATAATTTTTTTCCACCGAGATGGCTAAATACGATAAATAAATATGAGAAAATCATTAACATGAGGAAATTGAATAAATAAACATGATTTAGGGTGGGCTACTACAACCTTCCCCTCTTAAAGAGTTTCGTCCTCGAAACTTATGAGCTTTATCAAATCGTGCAAGATTACCTCGAATAAATCTGGGTACTTGGCTTTCATTTCCTCTTCGGTCTCCCAAGTGGCTTCGTGGGAGGTATGGTTTGTCCAAAGCACGTTGACTAGAGGTATTTGCTTATTGCATAGCCGCTTAGTTCTATGATCTAGTATTTGAACTGGATGCTTTTCATGTACTAGATCCCTAGTGATTTCAATAGATTCAGATACAATGGTGTGGTCTAGATCTGGAGTATACTTGATGAGATAAGAGATGTGAAACACATTATGCACGTGTTCAAGTTCTGTTGGTAGATCCAGACAATAAGCTACAGGATTTAACTTTTCAACGATTTCATAGGGACCAATATATCTTGGACTCAATTTGCCCTGTATTCCAAACCTCTTGATACCCTTAGTTGGCGAAACATTCAGAAAACCTCTGTCGCCTACTTGAAACTCCAAAGGCCTTCTTCTTTTGTCAGCATAACTCTTTTGCCAGCTCTAGGCAGTCTTAATATGCTCTCAAATTTCTTTTATTGTTTCAATGGTTTCCTGGATCATTTCGGGGCCTATGATTAAGCCCTTATTCAAGTCACTCCAACACAACGGGTTTCTACATTTTCTCCCGTATGGAGCCTCAAACGGGCCATTTTTATGGCGAACTGGTAGCCATTGTTATAAGAAAACTCCACCAACAGTAAATCGTCTCCCCATCTCCCTTGGAACTCTAATACACAAGTTTTTAACATGTCCTCCAGAATTTGATTCACTCTTTCATTTTGTCCATCTGTCTCATGGTGATAAGAGCTACTAAAGTTCAATTTGGTCCCAAAGGCTTTTGGAAGTGCTTGCTAAAAAGGAGTTTGGAATCTTTGATCTCTGTTTGATACTATATCTAAGGGGATCCCGTGTAGCCGGACTATGTCCTTGACATACAACTTGGCTAGTTTTTCAAGTCCCCAAGTATGCCTAATTGCTAGAAAATGCGCCGACTTCGTAAGTCGATCAACTATAAACCAGATAGCATTCTTTTTCGAGGCAGCAAGGGGCAAACCCATAACGAAGTCCATTGAGATTGAATCCCACTTCCAAATTGTAATTTCTAAGGGTCTCAGTTCACCCACGGGAGGCTAATGCTCAGCTTTAATCTTCTGGCAGGTTAGACACTTGTCTATGTGTTCTGCAATCTCCTTCTTCATATTATTCCACTACAAATATTGTCTCAGGTCTCTCTACATCTTGGTGCCTCCTGGATGCACCGAGTACTGAGTATTATGAGCCTCCTCTAGGATCTGTTTCCTTAATTCCTCATTTTTTGGTACACATAGGCGATTTTGAAATCATAGGGTCCCATCCTCATGTACTACAAACCCGGAGACTTCCCTATCTCTAAATTTTACTTTATTCTCTGGGGTTCAGGATCACTTTCCTAGTTTACCCGAATTTCCTCCACTATAGAAGGCTGTAAGGTAAGTGTTTATAATTGAGCATTTGTTTGCCCATAGGACACAAGTTGAATTCCCAAGTCCTCAAGCCCTCTCAATTGAGTAATCACCACAGTGTTTGAGCTATGTTGCGCTTTCCTACTCAGGGCATCTACTGCAACATTTGCTTTCCCTAGATGATATTGAATTTGTAAATCATAGTCTTTAAGCAACTTAAGCCAATGCCATTGTCTAAAATTGAGCTCCTTCTGGGTGAAGATATACTTTAAACTTTGATGGTCAGTATAAATCTTGCATGGTATTCCACATAAGTAATGTCTCCAAATTTTCAGTGCAAAGACCACACAGGTGCTAACTCCAAGTCATGGGTAGGGTAGTTTTTCTCATAAGGCTTAAGCTGTCAAGAGGCATAAGCTACTACTTTGTCTTCCTGCATCAGAACACACCCCAAACCATTTCTTGAAGCGTCACTATAAATGGTACACTCCTTACCTTCTATTAGTAGCGTTAGGATTGGGGGCGGTAGTCAATCGTTGGCTTAGGTCTTGAAAGCTCTCTCACATTTCTTTGTCCAGTCAAATTTATCCGCTTTCTTCAGTAGATTGGTCAGGGGTAAAGCTATTTTCGAAAAGTCCTTAATAAACCTTCGATAATAGCCTGCTAAACCTAAAAAGTTTCTAATCTTAGTGACATTGGTAGGCCTTGACCATTCTGTGATTGCCTTCACCTTATGGGGGCCAATTTTAATTCCTTCTTTTGTAACCACATATCCCAAGAATACCACTTCTTCTAACCAAAATTCACACTTCTTTAATTTACCATAGAGCTTATGCTCCCTTAATGTCTGTAACACCATCCTCAAATGATCAGCATGTTCCTCCATGTTCTTAGAATAGATAAGGATTTCATCTATGAACACCACTATAAACTTGTCTAAATGAGGTCTAAAGACCCTGTTCATAAAATCCATGAAGGCTACAGGGGCATTAGTGAGGCCAAACGGCATCACTGTAAACTCATAGTGACTGTACCTGGTCCTAAATGCAGTCTTGGGAATGTCTTCAGATTTAATCCTAAGTTGATGGTACCCTGACCTCAAATCAATCTTAGAGAAGACTCCTACTCATTGTAATGGATCAAACAAGCCATCTATTTGTGGCAAAGGGTATTTATTTTTGATTGTGATCTTATTCAACTCCTTGTAGTCAATACATAGCCTTAAAGTTCCATCCTTTTTTCTTTATGAACAACAATAGGGCACCCCATGATGACAAACTTGGTCTGATAAATCCCTTCTGTAATAGCTCACCTAACTGGATCTTCAGTTCTTTAAGCTCAGTTAGGGCCATATAATATGGGGTTTTTGAGATATGTTAGGCACAAGGGATTAATTCAATTCTAAAGTCAATTTCCCTCAGCAGGGGTAATCCTGGTAATTTCTTAGGAAAACATCTTCAAATTAACAAACTATAGGAATATTTTCTACTTTCTCTTCTTTCGTTTGAAAGTCAATGGTATAACACCAATATCAAACACACCGCTGACATAACAACTTACTTGCTTTCGTAGCAGAAATCAACGAAAAAGTTTCCTCTCTCTGCCCATAGAAATATATTTCTCTCCCTTCTCTATCCTTCAAAATAACCTTAAGATCTTCACAATTAGTCTTCGCCCCATAAGCGTGCCACCAACTCATTCCCAAAATGACATCAAAATCGGACAAATCAAATTGAATCAAATCGACAGGGAAAGTGGTTCCACCAATGGTGATGGGAACTAGTTTATACGAAATGTGCACTCAATCATAGAATCATTGGGTAACTTAATCCTGTAATGGGTTTCTGTTCGCCTACCCTCAAGGCTCAATTGCATGGTAGATCAGGTGGATACAAATGAATAAGTAGCACCTGAATCAAATACTACACAAAATGGCTTTGAATTTAAAAAGAGAGTTCCAGTGACTACTGTACTAGGGGTAGTAGTTTCCTTCTTGCTAATTACATAAGCTCGTCCTACTGCTACAGGCCTTAGAGGTAGGGGCCCTTGGTAAGGTGGGGCGAAGGGTTTTGTTGTATCCTTATCCACAACAATGAGGTGTTCTGGGCTTCTACACGACATGCATCTGTTAGTTCCTACTCAACATTCAGGGATGGTGTGATTTGTTCTTTCACATTTCCCGTACGGCTCTGCTGAGCCTATAGGACAGCTCTTGGAAGGAACGGGAGAAAGTTTCTTCTGGTTCACACTCTAACTCAAAGTTCCTCGCTCAATCCCTTTTCTCTTTTGGTTAATCGGGTTCAAGGCCCTTAACTCCGACTTTACTTGCTCCACTTCAGCGGCTCGCTCATGTAGCTCTTGGTAAGTCAAGATCGGCTGCCCAGCTAACTGATTTCGAATATAGAAGATCAAACCCTCTTCAAACCTCCTCATCTTTAACCTTTTAGATGGCACAAATTCAGGAAAAAACCTAGATAATTCTGTAAACTTATTGGCATACTGCATCACCGTCATGTTACCACTCATTTTTAGCTCTATAAACTCTTTCTCCTTTTACCTTTCAACCACAACTGGCTAAAGTTTTTCCCTCAATTCCTCCAGGAATTTATTCCAGGTGAATTCATGCACTACGAACCGATTCTTAATAGTGTTCTCCCAAATATTAACTTCACCAGCCAAATAATACGTCCCAATATTTACTTTCTTTTCCTTTGGAACATCCACCACTATAAAAATTTTTTCCATTCCCCTTACCCATTCTTCCAATACTACTGGCTCATAATTTCCGTGATACACTTTAGGGTTGCATCGTGCTGCCCTCTCTACTAATTTGTCATCTTTCAGGGGGGTTTCAGTAGGTACTTGGGGAATCCACTTCATCAGTTCAACTACTAAAGTCGGTCGTTCGAGTTCTCAATGTTGTTAGCTAACTCAGGTGGAACTGGTGGAATCTCGCCAGAATTTGGTGGCACATTATATGAGGCTTGTTTACCCCGATCCTTCGCCATGGTCCGAGTTATCCCCTTTATGAGTCTCCGCATTATTTTGCATCGATTCAGACATTCTGATTATACATTGAACAAACTAATTTAATCTCTAAAATATACAAACATATG
Source organism: Selenicereus undatus (assembly GCA_017589665.1). Classification (NCBI taxonomy): domain Eukaryota; kingdom Viridiplantae; phylum Streptophyta; class Magnoliopsida; order Caryophyllales; family Cactaceae; genus Selenicereus; species Selenicereus undatus. The sequence continues at coordinate 31,383,702 of JACYFF010031956.1, read as the reverse complement.
AGATAAGCATGCCCAACAAATACATTTAATATGACTCAAATATTATTTAAAATAGAACCCAAAGCTTTATTATATAATTTCCATAACTGCTTGTTTACATACATAGTTGCTTGTTTACATACATGATTAACAAAAGCATATCACATCTAACTGCCTAACTAAAATCAGTTCTAACTCCTACCCTAACCCAAACGCTAACTAGCCCCCAGACACTAAATCTGTCACCTAACTAAAAAGAGAAGCGGATCATGTCATCAGGGTTGGAAGGATTTGACTGACTATCTACAATGTCATATGCTACACAAAATGCGTATATCCACTCCGACCGTGCTATATATATGAGGGGCTCAAAATGTAACCTACTCAATTCAACACCTGAAACAACCTAATCCCTAGATGGATCGTAATCTGGGTTGGACTCATCCTCCGGCTCCTCGCCTGAGTCAAAGTTGTTGTCCGATACTCCTGACTCTACGTCGTCAACCTCCTAATCAATCTACTGCTCTCCTACTGCCTCATCGACCTCCGAATCCACTTGTTGCTCCACCACTACCTCATCAATCTCCTGGTCCTCCTTCGGATCGTCCTCATCCTCTAGATGGTCCTCAAGACCTACATGGGCACATCATCAGGACTAAGTACCACGATCTCTAGTGTGTTAGGTAGACATACCACTACATGAACCTCCATAGGACTTTCGGGCATCAGAGGGGTGCCCAGTGCGAGCGGCGATGGTGGTCCCTGTGCTGGTGCGGGTGGTGTAGGCAGGGGATGTGCCTAGTGTAAAGGGAAAATGTGTTAAAGGGTCTCCATGATAATCCCCCCCTACTCGAACTCCTCCCGCAACATCAACTTCAAAGTGATAGTAGCCCAAGCCCCCTAGACCTAAAACCTAGGTCCGTCCCAACCTAGGTTCCTTATCATCATGAAATGATGATAATGGAGCCTAAACTTGACCTACAGGTCAACCGTGGGTGAGGCCCATGACAATTTACAAGCACGGATCGTGATGTTGTGGAACTCGGAGAGAGGGTCCTACGCATGAGCTATCATGCTAGCGTGTAATAGTGAAATCTGGGCCGCCACAGACATACCAGGCATCATATTAAACACATAAGTGTCCATCTAGCAAGGAAAATACAAATGAGGGGCATGTAGAAGATAAGCAATATGCATTTCTAATATCACAAGTCTCTAATAGTATACGATATTCCTTGCTAATAAACCATCTCACCCTCCTATATCTAAACCCAATACTCCGTATCTCATTAGGAAAATCAAAACATAGCTCTGATACCAAATCTGTAACACCCCAAATGCACATAATCCACTATTTTTGTCATGTTCATCAACTTTACGAAATTAGAAGTAATAACCCAATGATCAGGGCGTTACAGCCATCCAAAGAGGACAAGGCTTCACTTATAAACAATAAATATAACTAACTTGAACATCGCTTGCCCCCACAAGTCATTCACACAATCACAAACCATTGAAACTATACATAAACAGTTTCTAATATGTCAAAGTTTACATCAAAATATAGTAATTCTTTGCAGAGTATATACTTCTAACATCAAAATATTTCATAATATAGTGCACAAAACATTTCAAATCTAATACACCACTGTTCCTTTCATACTTTCTCGCTCACTTATCTTCTCCAGTCGGTGTGCTAGCTTGAGGGCAATTCACTGAACATTTGCCTAAGCAAAACATCAAAAAAAATTTTGAACCGTGAACCAAAGCTCAGTACATGCATTCCTGTATTGTTAAATGTTCATTGAAAACCTAGTTGGGCCCACATTACAATTGATTTTAATTTAAAATAAGGAATAAGATGAATATAAAGTTGTATTGTCAATTATTATTTGATAGTGAATCCCTTGTAACTGTTGCGATCTGAAGACAGGTGTACGCCTGCCAAGCAGATCGGGGGACCTGGCCTGAAGTCGCGTAGGTAACTGTAGGGCAATGCCTGTAACTGTTAACTAATGGGGTCACTAATTATGTGACAAATTATTGATTAAACGGATTCATTGATCTACTTATTAAAACATTATAATTTTGATAAATACGTGCTGATTTCTAAAGATATAGATGAACAGACCTAGAACTTTCAACGAAATCTCCCTGAGTATGATTATGCACAAAAAGGGTTGGAAATGATAGACTATGCCTAATTCTGTACAAAAATAATGGTATATGAACATATGGTTAGAAAAAGTATTTATTTTTATTGTTGATAATTTTAGTTAAAAGAGAAGTAAAGGCTTAAAAGTGGGTAAAATAAATGACTTGTAACTTAACCTTCTGACCTCCATGTGAGACCTAATTCTCCAATATAGAAAGCTTAAAAAGTCCCAAAAAACGTTTATTTACAATGTAAAACATGATTCCCCCAATAAGGTTCCCAAAATGGGGTTAAAACACAAGTATGCTATTTTTAATCTAACCCACGCAGTTCTAGCAACACAGCAATAGCGTTCTCCACAGAACTTGGATTAAGGCAATTCAAAAGGCATTTGAAAGATAACTCACGCATCTATCTACCCACAAAAAATAACAATTTTTAGATGAGCCGATCATTAACAGTTTAATGAAAAAGAATCCCCTGTTTTTTGCAAATTCACAACCATACTGCTTTTGCTTTCTCATTTCTTTTCACAAAAATCCCCATCTAAAATCACTCCTTAAATTAATGTAACAAAGCTTTGGTCCTTCCCATAACCAAACAAAGCCATAATACTCAATTTCACTCCATACTCATCTACATCGAATTTTCAATTCTTCTCCTTCTCAAACCCACTCAAAATACATCCATGATCTCATTTATTTGGTGCAAATTGGCCCTTTATAATCAGTTGGAAAATTCCCATAATACACCCCTTTATCAAGAATCACACCACATCATTTTTTTTCAAGTCAAAGAACACATCCAAGATTCATTTTGCATCAAATATACACAAATAACATGCTTGATATTAAAAGAAACCTAAACCTTGCATAATCATTAAAAACCTAACTTTTGGCCAACTTAGACTCACCCTTAACCCATTCAAAATCTCACCAAACCACCATAATCATATGTGATGCTAAAGATTGCCAAAACAAATACAAAACCATCCATAAACATTACTTAAGCATAAGCTTACATGATCACGAACAATCTCAACTCCCACTTACTCTCAAGCTTCACCAACAATTTAAACACCAAAATAAGTCTTATTTCTTATCAAAACAAAATGATCAACAATCAAAAATAACAAAACAAGAACCAAAACTAAGATACAATCAAAACTAACAACAACAAGATTAGGGTTTACTTACTTTGGTTGAAGAAAAAGAGGTGTAGATGATGTTTGGTGTTGTGGGAGTGTAGGGGCTAACCAGGGTGGCTGGTGGTGGTTGCTTGGTGGCTCGAGGGGACTATTCTGGTGGTGGACCGGTGACCAAAAGTAGCAGAAAAAAGGGCGGCAGCCGTGGCTATGGAGGAGAGAGAAAAGGGAGAGAGGTTTGTGTGTTATGATTTTTACTTGGCTAGAAATGACGCAAAGAGTTACTTGGCTTAATTTAATCCCCTATAAAGTAGCTTTTAGCTAACCATAGTTCAGCTTAAGTTATGGTAATTAGCTAGGTTAACAATGTGAGCTTGTTGGGCTTCAAATTGGGCCAAAATAAGTTGGGTTCGAAAATAAAACGCTCCGTAATGATAATATTTTTGCATAAATGAAGTTTTTGTGATGTTACAGAAAAATAAATTGAATCACTTAGATTATAATTATTATGGCCTACCATCAATTCTCCCAAAATTTTTGTTAATAAATAAACAAATAAATAAAACCCGAATTGCTACGTGGGGGCCCAAATGAAATTTTTTTTTTCCACTGAGTTGACTAAATGCGATAAATAAATATGAGAAAATCATTAACCTGAGGTAATTAAATAAATAAACATGATTTAGGATTATGTTATTACAGAACGCATGGATTCTCCACTCAAATAGTGAAGGCATAATCCATCCAATTAGATAGCAAAGACTCTTACTTCTCCGATTAGAGAGGGAAGTCATTCAGACAACAAAGGTGTGACCCCTCCAATCAGATAGTCAAGACATGACTCATCTAATCAGAAAGCGAATGTTCAACTCCTTCGATCAAGCAGCAAAGACTTGACTCCCAAGATCAAAGAGTGAAGACATTCATACTCCTCCGATAAGATAGCAGAGACTGACTTCTTCTATTAGACATCAAAGGCGACTCCCCAGATCAGAAAGCAAATGCTTCGCTTATACGATCAGACAGAGGAGACGTGACTCGTCCAATCAGACAACAAAGGTGACTCATTCGATCATACACTGCAAATTTGGCCTCTTCTATCAGACAGTAAAGGCGACTCTGCTGATCAAAAAGTAAAGACTTGGCTCATCCGATCCAAGGCGACTCTCCCGATCAGACAGCAAAGGCTTGGCTCAAAGGTTACTCATTCGATCAGACAGTGCAGACTTAACTTTGCGACAGCTCCAATCATATAGTGAAGTGAGATCAACTTTCAAGGTGAAGAATCGACTTGGACTAGCAGATTGTCGACTTGAAGGAAGATACCCACATTGATAGTGTCCGACCTGAAGGAAAAGGTTGCTAATGTGAAGAAAGACGCCTATATCACTAATGTAAAGGAGGATGTGATGTTGTTGTTGTCCCCAACTTGAAGGGGCTATAAGAGTTTGCAATAATTTGGTGACAATTTAAAGTCTATTTATATGATTGGAAAATGTGCTTTGTGACTTACAAGCCAACACCTTTGATAAAATGACTTAATAGTCTTTTACTTTGATGATTGAGAGCCTTAAACTTGATAACTTGGGGTCTATTGATTGACTTTAGAGTTAATAATTTTTGTTCACTTAGGAGTCTTAAACTCTGAAGACTTAGGAGTTTTAATTTTTATGACTTGGAGCTTAGAACTTTCTTGACTTTGGAGTCTAGAACCTTGATGACATTATAGTCTTTTAATTTTGATATCTTGAGAGACTTGAACTTTGATGACTTGAGAGTTTCCTCAGTGACTTGGGAATCAGTAAATTTGTTGACTTAATAGTATTGAAGAAACAATTTTGGGGTCTTAAAGTATTGACTTGGAAGTCCACAAGATTTGGTGACATAGGAGTCTGCTTTGATTGACCTTGGAGTCTTGAAAGATCGACTCGGAAGTCCATGAGATTTGGAGACTTGGGCGTCTGCTAGGATTGACTATGAAGTCTGAGAGTTTTACGACTTGGGAGTCTTTGAGATTTGATGACCTAGGATTCTTGAATTTTACTAACTTGATCGTAGCTTACTCTGGTGTCTTTGACTTTGAAGACATAAGAGTCTGGTACATCAATTATTTGAGGTTCTGCAAGGTTAACTTGAAAGTCTTCCATGACTTGAGAGTTAACAACTCTGTTTGACTCATGAGTCTATAACTTAGATGACTTGAGAATCTTTAAACTTTAGTTATTTGAGAGCTTATGTCCTTGATGACTTGAGAGTCTACCATGTTGATGACTTGAGAGCCGCTAAGTTCACTTCAAAGTTTGTAATTTTATTGACTTCATAATCCTTAAGCAACTTGGAAGGCTTTGATTTTAATGGCTTGAGCATCCTGTGCTTGACTTGACTATCTATGTTGATTTAAGAGTCTAGAAATTTGGACTTAGAAGTATTAAGGGTGATTTAAGAGTCAAAGTTATTTTGTGACTTGGGAGTCTTTAAGGGTGACTTGAAAGTTTTCATCAAGCATATAGTTACGTTACCTTGGAAGTCTTGAATGTTTGAATTAATGGTCTACAAGTGGCTTGAAAGTCTGCTCCAGAAATGCTAATTTTGGGTCGCTCCTCTTCCAAAGCATTTTCTAATATGATCTTAATAGACGGTCAATCAAATTCTTTAGTCTATTCTTTGTCTTTCACTACTCTATAGGATGACTAATCATCCTGTTATACTTACAGTATCTGGGATCGTTAGGTCTTTGGATTTTTACAGGACGGCTTGATTCTAGAAGTTCTACAAGCCCCTTCTTGAGAAGTTTGTCAAGAATTTCTAGCGCATCAGATTGAGAATAAGCGTATTTTATCTCTTCAAAGCCTCTAAGCATGGAGCTTTCATTTCTTGATGATGCCACTGATTCATCATCATTGAACCGTCTTCCATAGGAGACAATGGTAAGCTTCATACCATGAGCTCATGTTGCCAATTCTTAAAATGTTTTGGGCTTGTTTACTTGCAAGACATAAAGTATATCCCAAATCCATCCCTTGGAGGCACATCTCAATAGCCAAAGATTCAGATAAATGGTCATTGCACTTCAAACAAAGAGCACGCCAATGGCTTATGTAATCAATGAGTACATTGTTGGTCCATTGCCTTGTATTAGTCAACTCTGTTATGATGACTACGCGTCACGTACTATATATAAGCTATTCAAGAACTCACTTTCCATTTGCTCCCACCTATCAATGGACTCAGAGGCAAGGTTTGTATACCAATAAAATGAAATTCCTTTAAGGGATCGCATGAACTATTTCACCAATCGATCACCTTCAACATTAGTGTTACTGCAGATTTCGATGAAGTGAGCGATGTGCTGCTTGGGCTTACCCTTGCCGTCAAACTGGTTGAATTTAGGAGGCTAATAAGCATGGGGAATATTAAGAGTATCAATCCTCTTTGTATAAGAATTTGTACACAAGTAAGTGTTATGAGACCTTCCTCCCAATTGAGCCTTGACTGCATTTGCTATTAACCTTTGAATCTACTCAACAGACATCAAGCCTAAGGAGCGATCCTTCTTTGCATTACGGTCATCGTCAGATTCTTCATTGTAATTGGACTCTTTATCAAAATCTTTAGCGCTAAACCTTTGTTGGAAGCATCAAACGTCAGCTTCCCCAACTTCTTTTTCAAATCAGTAATCTGTTTACTTTGGCACTTGATTTGAGCATCTTTCCGTATTTTCCTTTGAGAGTCAATCTAGTATAGCCTTTATGTCTACCAGTTGATGATTCAAGTTGATTGCCTTTGTCACCAGTGTTAGAAGATTCAGTTTCTGATTGGGAGAAATGCAAATCCCTTGGAGACATTAGCAAAGAATTACTACAATCGTAGCTGTTATCCTCTGCCCCGAAAGGCTGAAAGACAAGATTAATGTATGTTTTAAATTTATCCGTTACAAATTCTTCCTAATATTAAAGATAGTAAGAGAATTTAGCTTCAAATTAGGGAGACAAGCAATTTGATGGACTCCATCAGCAAGCAAGTTGGGGCCAAATTTTTTAGTATTGCGTGACTGTAAAGTTGGAATCATGACTTGTTGCCTTAAGGTGATAGAGGCAGTAACTTTAGTCGTGCTCCTACTCATGACCCTGTTGCTTCGATTGCCAGACGCAATAGTAAACTTTGTGGATCCTTCAAACGTAGATCTGACAGTTTTCTTTTTCGAAGATCGAAGGATGACGTTCTTGGGAGCCATTTCTTCTTGAAAGGAGTATAGAACTTGTTTGCTTGGAGAAAGAGATGAGAGGCAGAGAAATCGCACCAAGCGTACCAAAAATTTCTAAACACAAATTTTGCGCCTAAAATAAACTCGACTAGAAATTGAGAAATAAATTTAATTTTGTATTGATATAGTATGTGTAGGTACATTCTATGAATTGAATACAATGAAACAATCCTTTGATTTGATCTCCTAATGACGTGAATTGATTTGAGGGCATGACCACTTGATCTCGACTGATGCAAATTAGCTGAAAAACTCTAAAATGATTCTTGATCTTGATTTGCAAATGATTGATTCCTGTTTCTAAAGCTTGCAAGTTTGATCCTTCTCACTTAGTAGCTAGATGCTGCTTGCAGTTTGACTCTTTGAATTCTACAATGCTAAATGTTGAATATAGTTGGCCAGATTAATCAATCTAAGGGTGAGGTTGCTTCATCTCGATCAATGAACTGAATAAAGAACTTTGGAGTAGACTTTAATTTGAGGTTGCAGAAGATGTTGAGCTAGCTGACCTTAATTCTTGTCGCTTGGTTGCTAGAGGTTGTTTGCAGTCTAGGCTCTACAACTTGTAGGATGCTAGATGCTATGCTCCTAGAGAATAAAGGGGATGACCCTTATTTATAAGCTCCCAGGTTAGGATTTTGAGATGTGATTTAGGTTGAGGCCTATAATTTAGACATTATCTCTTTATTTAAAATAAAGAAATAATTACTATTCATTCGATCACTAATGACACATTGTAAATTCTGATTGGCCATAATTTAATTCTATTTGAATAGGCCTACCAAAGCCAATTTTACACGAGGTAGCTCCTAATTGGCCAAATAAAAATTATTTTATTTTACACGTTGTTCCATGTGATTTGTTAGCAGATTTTCACCTCCTACAATGGTAATTTTGAAAACTATGTCCGCTTCTCTTCTATTCTAGTCTATGCTACTTCCTTGAACCAGCATTGTTTACTTCAACATATAGCCGAATTCCAGTACTCGTCCATTAATTCTTTGATTAAATCTTCACCCTTCAATCTTGTAACTATTGTAGCTTGAAAAAAGCCCTAAACATCCAACTTAATAATGAATGATGAGAGTCAAATAGCCTCTTCAATGATTATTCCAAATACTAGATTAATTGATGATGGTTGAAGGAGAAGAGACAAAAATAAGATGTATGGACGTTGGTGTTTGTGGCATGAAGGGGAAGAAGATGAAGTAGAATAAAGGGGAGGGTTTTGGGTTTGGTTTCACGCTGGTGAGGAAAGAAGAGGAGAGAGAAAAATAAAGATGGGGAGGGGAAGGGGAACACGTGATTTCTAACTGGGCAAGGGGAGAAAATAAAACCAAAAAATGAGCGAGGGAGCACACGACTCACGCACCTAAAACGTGACAAGAGTGAATGACAAGGAAGTAAGCAGAGGGGGAGGAAATTTGGGTTGTGGGTCTTAGGCGTGTCTAGCTCAACTATTTTCTTCTTATCCATCTTTTTTTTGTATCAACTCTCTATTCTTTCATTCACATTTTCTTCTTAATTCTGATTTTGTAAATTCTCATACAAAATAAATAAACACTATTAAAAATCCTAATTTAGCAACTACTACAAACAAAATAAGATTGAAAAGGGCATTAAAATGTAAAATTTTTGGGTTGAACTAGGTAGCTCAGGCTATTTTGAGGTCAGCAAAGATCAAACCTTGCTCTTAAAAATAACAAGAGATGTTTAGTAATGAAGGATGAATGTGAAGAAAATGATTACATGGAACCTAGTCATATGATGGCAAGTAGCTCAATTATTTAAGGAGACCTTAAAGGAGAAGAGTTTACAGTATATAATGAAAATGAAGTGGTAAAAGGATGTTGGATTCTTCCTCTAATACAAAAGGATATAATCTACAAAAAATCCATCTTTCTATTAAAGATAGTATTTATTTGAAATACTGGAAAGACATTTAGAAATAAAATATTGTTAATTTGATGGTGGAGAAGTTAATCATCAATCGGGAAACTATCCTTAAGCATAATAGGGGGTAAAAACAAACATATCCATATTAGAAGTGTCTAAGTACAAATTACACCATTGCCATGTTATGTAAAAGATATCGAAATTTATTATTTGCTCTATATATTATGCATCCAAACTTAATCATCAAATTATTACAATAATCAAGACTAATTTATGTAATTGTTCAATAGGATTCAATTGCCAACTTATGTGAGCCTAAAAGATGAATTTTTCAAGAATTTGTTGTCTCTTAATATAAAAATTGTTGATAACTGGGATCGATATGAAGAGAGTAGGCTACCCACTAAGGATGTTTTGAAAAACAATCTATAAATTAGATTATAATATAGATGAATACTAAGGTAAGAATTATAGAGGTAGCAGTTTCAATATCCTACTCCTATGCAGAAGATCCAATGGATTATGTCCAATCTAAAGAGAGATAAACAATGATAGGCATTCGACAACTAACTTTGCCAATCTTACAAAAATCAATGGAAAAAATATAATAAAAATTAGTGAGAAGGGAAAAATTAAATCAAACCTCAATCATTACAAAGTATGAGTGCAAGAGGATAATGTGGGAGATGGATCTTCATAAGCAAAAAAAAAAAAGCTATGGAAGATGACTTAATTCTCCTGACCACTGAAATCAATAGAATAACTTTGAATCTGCATGACATAGTATTGACCGAAATATAAGTCCAGCATGAAAAATCATTGTGTACAAGACTATGACTATTAGTGAGTTGATTTATGAGGATGAATTAGTAAAAAACATTACCATAGAAATTTCTTATGAAGCCATCAATACTAATCTTAACATCATCTATATCCCTATAAATATCTGATTAGAGGAATGTAACGAATTTGAATTTTACATATACGGTTCCAGTTCTATACGCTTTGGGAAAAGAACTCTATTCTCATAATTCAAGAGGAAAAACAAAAAATTCTTCACAACGGCAAATAGCTGATAATGGATAATGGGCCACAATGAAGTCATTAAATGATTATCCATTGAGATATGGGGAGTCCAATGCATTATACAAGTTTTATAGGTTACTGATCAACTATCTCATGTTGTTGATATTGGAAACAATTTTTAATGGCTATATTCTTCATGTGTAGAGACTATAGACCAAATAATATTTACCATAAATGGTAACTCTGTTCCTGTAGATAAGTAAGGTGCACACTCGTTAAAATATTGAGTTTACATACAACCATTGTGGTAAAAAGGTAATCCCCACACAACGTGAAGTAGCACTAACAATCTCATTGCTTGAGTCATCCCTTAAGGAGCATATTGTTGAATAGCAAGAAAACCTATCCAAGGAATCTACTATGATACTCATCTAAAGTTTTGTGACAAAGAGTATATGCTAAAAATTACTTTTTCAAATACTAACACTATTATCTGAGTTAAACAAATAGTGTATACGTGTAAAAATATCCAAGAATTTGATAAACAAACAAAAGAGATTTTGGATAAAGGCTTAAATAGGAATACTAAGAGATCCACATTGCTTCTGCATTCATGGTGAGAAATTAAAGAAGAAAAGGAATAATCAGGATTTTAATCAATTATAAAACTTAATGATAATACTATCTTTGATAGTTATTATATTCTTAACAAGGCAATTCTTTCAACAGAATTAAATGAGCCATTTGGTTCTCAAAAATCAAATTAGGCATGATTTATATAGTGGAAGACTCATGACTAAAAGTATTACTGCCGTCTTACACAAGATTAGGCATGATTTATGTGTTTAAATTTACACTCTCACATGTATATGGAATTTAATTGATCATCTATTATAGAGATGATTGTTATGTACCTACGATAAACGTGACATACAAATTATAACATTTCTTGCTAACAAATAAGTCTAGTGACCTAGCAAAGATATAACTTTTGAACTCACATAGTATCCAATACCCCATCGAACATGCATGTAGACAACCCAAAGCCCGTACATTATTGCCAGCTCTTTTAGACCCCATTACTCATCTTTGCTTTAGTTATATTGCCAGACTCGGGAACTCCATGATCGCTCCACCTAAAAACAATAAGAACACAAAATATACAAAGGATGAGCTGAAACCCAGTATGTTTACCCCTATACTATAAACAATAAAACTCATTTTTCAATGAGCATTCACATTTCAATTCATTTTAGTTCGAAATGAGGGGGAGAGAGAATTATATTAAAACTATTACTAGTTACTATCTAAAATTTGAACTCAAATTAATGAGCTTATTTGTGAATAATATGATTATTGAGTAAAGTGTACACCATTCATATCGATCGAGAAGCCTTAGTTGAAGCCGCGCGGGTGAACTGATGAGCCTAAGCCCAGATAATTGGCAATTGGTGGATCCACTTGATTATTCACAAAACAATACTTAAAATAATTCATTAAGTAATTGTATATTATGAGATTTTGAGATACACACACGCATATATATATAT
>JACYFF010031956.1:31361040-31371288 GCA_017589665.1 Selenicereus undatus | reverse complement strand
CCAAATTAAGGATAAGCAAGTGAAGTATTTGAAGAGAGAAAGCTAGAAGCTCTCAAACTGAAATTTCATTCAAAGGTAAGTTATGAAGCTGCAAAGGGCCAAGTTCCCCTTTTATTTACATGCATACAACCAAGCTAGCAAGCAAACACACACCTAGAGCTTTCCTTACTAGGAAGCAAACGTGTTAATTAGGCTAATCCATACGGTTAGGACTAACCGTGTATATAACAAGCTTAAAGCTAATCTAAATACATCCAAAGCATAAAGAAAAGCAAGTATAATGTTTATTACATTGTAATTAACTCAATATTAAGCTTAAACAATCAGAATGCTAGCTAAAATGTGATTGGCTAGCCGTAAAGCAAAGTCGTCTTTTTGGCTAGCTAATGGGATGCAAAAGACATGAATTTGCAGCTTGCTTGCTATTGGCCATTCTTCCCAAGGTTGTAGCCCATGATTGAAGCTTAGAGACGTGTGCCATGCCTTGAAGAGTGTGCCACAATAGCTGAAGTTGAGTAACTCACGGCTGAAGGCCAAACAAACTGGGTTAACTCAAACCGGGTTCACGGCTACTTTCTGACCGGTTTTCTGACTTGGTTTAAACTTAGTAAAAGTGAGTATGATCTAGTTTTCAGGCCATGGGGGGAAACTTTAGGATGTGTACAAACCCCCCCCACCCAATAAAGAAAACAACGTTATAGCATGTTTAAGATAATTTAACTCAAACATTTAACCGCGCAGTTTGGAGCCAAAACTGACCGGTTTGACAAAAGGCCTTGATCTCCCATCCTCTTGTGGGCATGATTGAAAACTAATGCTTGGACTTGAAAGTAGACACCATGAGGATTCCAAAAATGTAAAAATTCAAGACTTAAACCACAATGTAGCTTAAGTAATGGGGTGAACAAAACCAAGTAAATTATGGTCCTTCAACGCGGTTACATATCCTTAGCTCTCTTCAACAATGTGAGCCATAGCTGCAACTTTGGAGCTTGTATTAGACCTTGTAAGACTTGTTAGACCTTCTTCTTTTTCTTTGGTGGTGGGGACTCCATCATCATCCCCTTATTGAGGAGATTTGATCCTCAAATCAGCAAGGTAATCATCTTCTTGGTAAGCTTTCAAATCAGCTACATTAAATGTGGTTGAAACTCCATAGTCACCTAGGAAATCAACCTTATAAGCATTGTCATTAATACATTCAAGTACCTCAAAGGGACCATCAACCCTTGGCATAAGCTTATTCTCCCTTTTGGAAGGAAATCTTTCCTTCCTAAGGTGAATCCATACGAGGTCTCCAGGTTGAAAAACCACTTTCTTCTTGTGCTTGTTGGCTTGAGCTTGATATGTTGCGTTAGTCTTCTCAATCTTGCTCCTTACCAACCATGAATCTGCTTGATTTGTTCTACTCTTGCTGCTGCATCTGCACTAGGTTTTGGTCTAATGGTTGTGGTGTGAGATCAAGTGGACTAAGGGGATCAATTGCATAGACCACCTTAAAAGGAGAAAGACTAGTGGCCTTACTTGGTGCCCTGTTGTAAGCAAACTCTGCATGTGGTAAAGGCAAATCCCAAGCCTTGGCATGAGGTTTAATCAAAGCTCTTAGGAGTGTTCCTAAGGTTCGATTAGTAACCTCAGTTTGTTCATCAGTTTGTGGATGACAGGTAGTACTATACTTCAGCTTAGTACCTAACTTCTTCCACAATGTAATCCAAAAGTGACTTAAAAACTTGGTATCCCTATTAGAAACAATAGACCTAGGAATACCATGTAATCTTGCCACTTCTTTGAAATACAATTAAGTAATATGTGTGGCATCATTAGTCTTGTTGCATGGAATAAAATAAGACATCTTAGAAAACCTATCAACCACAACAAAGATAGAATCCTTGTTCCTTTGGGTTTTAGGCAATCCAAGAATGAAGTTCATACTTACATCAACCCATGGTGAAGTGGGAATAGGCAATGGAGTGTATAAGCCATCAGGTAGTGAATGGCTTTTGGCAATTTGAGAAGTTCCACACCTCTTGAGTATGTCCTGTACGTCTCTTTCCATAGCTAGCCAATAATAATGCTCTCTTAGCATAGTGACAGTCTTGTTCTCTCCATAATGTCCAGCTAAAGATCCTCCATGAAATTCTCTGATTAGAAGCTCCCTTGTGCTACACTTTAGTACACACAGTCACGTACCCTTGAAAAGAAATCCTTCCTGAATAAGAAAATCTCCTTTGGGGTGTTTAGAATAATCAGCATATAATTCCCCAAAGTCTTCATCCTTGTCATATAAAGCCTTTAGATGCTCAAAATCAAGTACACAAGCATCTAATTGGAATAGTAAAAGATACATAAGAGATAGAGCATCTGCACCTTGATTGAGTTTACCTGACTTGTGCTTGATAGTGAAGTGATATGATTGCATAAACTCAACCCACTTGGCATGCTTTGAGTTCAACTTATGCTGCCCTTGTATGTACTTCAATGCTTCATGGTCAGAATGTAAGATAAACTCACTTGCAATAAGATAATGACTCCAATGCTCTAAACACCTCACAATGGCATAAACTTCTTTATCATAAGTGGAGTACTTCCTTCTTGAATCACATAATTTCTCACTAAAGAAGGCTAGAGGTTTACCTTCTTGAGTAAGAATTCCACCAATACCAACACCAGATGCATAACATTCAACTTCAATGACTTTACTAAAGCACGACAAGGATAGAACCGGTGCTTGAGTAAGCCTAGTCTTGATCTCTTCAAAGGTAGATTGTGCTTTTGGTGTCCATACAAATGATGTACCCTTGATAACTTCAGTCATAGGAGCCATAATAGTGCTAAAACCACGAATAAATCTCTTGTAGAAAGAAGCTACACCATGGAAAGCTCGAACATCATGTATACTCTTAGGTGTAGGCCAAGACCGAATGGCTTTTACCTTGCTCTCATCTACCTTTATACCATCTTTAGTAACAATATAACCAAGAAATGTAACTTCAGGAGTAAAGAAAGCGCATTTCTTAAGGTTACTAAATAGCTTTTCACATTCTAAGACAAGCATAGCTTGAGTTAGGTGATCTTGATGCTCATGCTCATTCTTAGAATACACTAAAATATCTTCAAAGTATACTACTACAAACTTTCCAATGTAAGGTGTAAATACTTGGTTCATTAACCTCATGAAAGTACTAGATGCATTAGAAAGACCAAAAGGCATTACCAACCATTCATAGAGTCCTCCTTTGGTTTTGAAAGCTGTCTTCCATTCATCACCTTCTCTAATTCTGATTTGGTGGTAACCACTTCAAAGATCAATCTTAGAGAATACCTTAGAGCCATACAACTCATCTAGCATGTCTTCAAGCCTTGGTATGGGATACCTGTACTTGATAGTGATCTTGTTAATGGCCCTGCTATTAACACACATCCGCATTCCACCATCCTTCTTAGGCACCAAAAGAGCTGGAATGGCACATGGACTCAAAGACTCACGAATCAATCCCTTCTCTTTCAACTGTTCAACTTGTCTTTGAATTTCATTGGTGTCCTTTGGATTCATCCTATATGCTGGCTTGTTTGGTAGGATGGAACCGGGAATAAGGTCAATGTGATGTTGAATGTCTCTTTTAGGAGGTAAACCCATAGGTATCTCCTTAGGAAACAAATGATAGAAGTTTTCAATGAGTGTTCTTGTAATAGGGTGAGTGGGCATCAAACTTTCTAGTTCATCTTGGATGCTTAGTACCCACTCTTTAAAGCCTCTAAACTCTTGTTGAGAGGCCTTTAAAACTGACTCACTCACGAACAGTATGCATTCATTGTGTTTGGGCTTATTTTGTGGTTGCATTTTGTGGAGTTTGGATAGGGGTAAAGGGGCCAAGGTGATCTTCTTACCATTCTTGGTAAATGAATAAGTGTTTAGGTAGCCATCATGCATAACTCTACGATCATACAACTATGGTCTTCCTAAGGGCATATGACATGCATCCATAGGAATAACATCACACCATAACTCATCTTGATAGTTCTTGCCAATGGAGAAAGAGATTAAACGCCAAGAGTTCACCTGAATTCCTTTGCTTTGATTCAGCCATTGGATGTTGTAAGGATGTGGATGAGTTACTGTTTACAGTCCTAGTTACTCAATCATGCTTAGAGAAACTACATTAGCATAACTTCCTCCATCAATTATCAAAGAGCATATCTTCCCTTGGGCAGTACATCGAGTGTGGAATATGTTCTCTCTTTGTTCATCTTTAACTCCTTTTTGTGTACTTAGAACTCTTCTCAAAACCAAGAGTTCACCTTCATCAGCTTCTTCAACAACTTCATCTTGAGTTTCCTCAAGTTCTAGTTCACTTTTAACCTCATTTTCTTCCTCTTAAAACTCCTCCTTCACGGGTGTCCATTCGGCCAAAGCAATAGCTTTTCTGTTTGGGCAGTTCGAGGCAAGATTAGGGTTGGGTCAAATTGGGGGTGCTGGAGCCTTTTGTGGAGCTGGGGTTTTTTGTGGATTAGAGGGAAAAGGATTTTGTGGCTTAGAAGTAGGATTGGAAATCCCCTTGTTAAAAGGTTGGCTCTGGATGAAAGGCCGTGTATTTTGAGGTTTTTGGGGTTGTTTGGCCTTCTTTTGTTGTTTCACTTTATGAGCCAACACATAAACATCATCAAATGAAGCATAGGCTTATAATTCAACCACATTAGAGTACCTAGGATCAAGACCTACCAAATATCTAACTATGGTTTGTTCTTCAGGCTCTTGAATGTCACACTTGATTAACAATTTCTCAAACTCACGTGTATATTCTTCAACATTCATACTACCTTGAGTAAGGTTATGAAATTGAGAACAACAATCTTGAACATAAGTGGGTAGGAGAAACCGTGCTTTGAGCTTAGTTTTCATCTTATCCCAAGTTTGGATTCTTGACTTTCTTTCTCTAAGCCTTTTAGCATTCAAGTTTGTCCACCATAAAGATGCATATTTTCTGAGTCTTAACGCCACTACCTTGACGTTCTTATCATCAAGGATATGTTTATACTCAAAGACTCTTTCGACAGTATGTAACCAATCAATGAATTCCTCAAGATCAAGCTTACCTTCAAATTCAGGAACTTCAACTCTAAAATCATTGGTATTAGCTTGAAACCGTTGCTCTCGTCTAGCCATTCTAGGCACTTCTTCTTTACTTGAGCTATCAATATCATGGCTATAAACTTGCTCACGTCCTCTAGGTTGAGATTGAAGAGTTTCTTCATTCAGTTGTTGCTTTTGCTTCAAAACTGAACCCAATTGCTTTCTCAAGTACTCATTTTGTGCTTGAGTTTCTTAATTCTTTTGGGAGTCCTCTCGAATTTTGCTAGCGAAGAACTCATTCTACTTCATCAAGGCTTTGAACCTCTCTTCCAAGGTCATGCTTGGTGAAGTCATGCTTGAACAAGGTCACTTAAACCAGATATGAAACTAAATTTGTGTTTGAAGGAGAATGGATGAATGAATTTTGGAGGTTGAAGGGTATACTAGGCCAAGGTGAAACCTTTGCTCTGATACCAAATATGATGTATGTATCAAGGATTGAAAGAAACCTAGCTAAAACCCACCCAGTACACGACTTCAACAAGTCAAACGACACATTATGGGGGAGGCACGGTCGTGCAAGGTGTGGTCGTGCCAAAGTTCTACTGAGCACACCTGGGTTTTGGCAAGTTTCACAGTTTGAGTTTGGATTTGTGTTTGGGGTGGAAGCTAGACCAAGGGGGTAGCCTTAGCTTTGGTCAATCATTGTAATGCATGTATGGAGGCTTGTAAATGTATGGAATTGAAAGAGAATCAAAGTTAGAATCCACTAACTCAAAATTAAGCTAGCAAACTCACTTTACTCTCTTGAAACCATGCAGATGAGAATGAAATGGATAGAACTAAACTCAATGTTTGGATACAGAATCACCACCAAACACAAGCTTAGGGTCCCTAATCTTTGATTAAGACATAGAAACACCACTTAAACAAAGCTTAGGACTTACTTGATCACCACTTTAATCGACCAAATTAAGGATAAGCAAGTGAAGTATTTGAAGAGAGAAAGCTAGATGATCTCAAACTGAAATTTCATTCAAAGGTAAGTTATGAAGGTGCAAAGGGCTGAGTTCCCCTTTTTTTTTACATGCATACAACCAAGCTAGCAAGCAAACACACACCTAGAGCTTTCCTTACTAGGAAGGAAAGGTGTTAATTAGGTTAATCCATACGGTTAGGACTAACCGTGTACATAACATGCTTAAAGCTAATCTAAATACATCCAAAGCATAAAGAAAATCAAGTCTAATGTTTATAAAATTGTAATTAACTCAATCTTAAGCTTAATCAATCATAATGCTAGCTGAAATGGGATTGGCTAGCTGTAAAGCACAGTCTTCTATTTGGCTAGCCAATAGGATGCAAAAGACATATGAATTTACAGCTTACTTCCTATTGGCCATTCTTCCCAAGGTTACAACCCATGATGGAAGCTTAGGGATGTGTGCCATGCCTTGTAGAGTGTGCCACACTAGCTGAAGTTGAGTAACTCATGGTTGAAGGCCAAACAAATCGAGTTCACTCATACCGGGTTCACGGCTACTTTCTAACCAGTTTTCTGACTTGGTTTAAACTTAGCAAAAGTGAGTATGACCTAGTTTTCAGGCCATGGGGGGAAACCTTAGGATGTGTACAAACACCCCCCCCCCCCAACAAGAAATCAAGGTTATAGCAGTTTGGAGCCAAAACTGATCGGTTTCACAAAAGGCCTTGATCTCCCATCCTCTTGTGGGTATGATTGAAAACTAATGCTTGTACCTGAAAGTGGACACCATGAGGATTCCAAAAATGTAAAAATTCAAGACTTAAGCCACAATGTAGCTTAAGTAATGAGGTGAACAAAATCGGGTAAAATCTGGTCCTTCAACCCGGTTGCATATCCTTGGGTCTCTTCAACAATGTGTTCCATTGTTGCAACTTTGGAGCTCGCATTAGAACTTGTAAGACTTGTTGGACCTTGTTCCTTGTCTTTGGTGGTGGGGACTCCATCATAATTCATAGATGATAAATAATATCGTAAATAGCATTGTAAAATCTTATTTGGAGGCCATTTCGTCGGCTAAGCCCTACAACATGATAAAATTTCATATTATTAAATTGAAATGTATGTGCTCCACTCTATTAGACACTCATGTAATGTTTGGTTGGATGTAATGTAATGCAATCAACTTTGTAATGTAATCATGATTACTTAGTTTGTGGTAATCATATTTGAAATATAGTTCTTTTTTTACAATACTCTCATACAACCAAACAAGGTAATGAAAACACAATTACAAACTTACTTGCATCACAAAATTGATTACATCTAACGAAATATTACATAAGTAATACAAAATATTACAATATATTAGAGTCGCGCTATTGCATTAAAACCTCAAATTTTGTAGAGAAGAATGGATACTTCAGAGATCTCAGTCATTGTTGTCTAATTTACATCAACGCTATCTTTACCCTTTTGTAAGATACATGTTCCTCAAAGATGCATTGACCGTGATATTATCATTGGGAAGACCAAATTCATTTATGGTAAGCAAGAAATAGAATTTTTGGGTTTAGAAATAAAACGTGCTGAAATCATTCTACAAAAGCACATTTGTTTAAAAATAAAAAAAAAATTCTGAAAGTATTTAAGATAAGAAGTAATTAGAAAGCTTTCATGGATAGCTTATCTATGCTTCATATTTCACTGAAGATTTAGCTAAATTGAGAACACTACTACAACAAAACTTCAAGAAAGAAGCAAGTTGTTCTTGGACTCCTCTTGATTCAAAACTTGTCCAAAAAGTTCAAAAAGATATGTAAATATCATCTTAATCTTAACTTGCCTAATGAAGAAGATTTGATTCTTAAGACATATGCCATCAATGTGTATTGGACTATAATACTAATAATCAAAAAAGAAAAAAAACTATTAAATATTGTTGTGAAAGTTTTAATAAAAATGGAATGCAACTATCCTACGTTGGAGAAACAAATTCTTGCAATGATAAAGGAAAATGAAAACTATATTTAGTCTATAAAATTTTTCTTACTCGAAATCATTGTCAAAAACACTTTGTATTATAAAAAAACAAATTATCAAATATGCAAGTGTTAGGACACTTGTGCATTGGCAACTATCACTTAACCAGTTTTCCTTCTCTATTTAACTAACACAGTGATCAAAGAATTTTCTAGTAGATATTTTAATTCATGATCTTGCCAATGGTGATCATTACACCAGAACTCTTATCAAAACATGAGGAAATCAAAAATGAAATGCTATTATCATTGGAACGAGTCTCTCTTTTTAGTAGAGTTCTTATGAATTTTTTGGAATTTCATACAAAGAGTAGATAATACTTTATTGGTGTCTTACTAAATATCTATTAGTGTAGATATTCAGCCTATTAAAGTTAGAAATAAACTACTTGAAGTGTCCATATCATGTTTAAGAAAAATATGTGCTTAAGCTCAAGAAAAATTTTCAACGAATTGTATGCAACCTGCATCAACTACTACAGCCATTATTTCTATGATTGTTTGGGAATCTTAATATGGTATTCTTCCCTGATATACCTGGAGTTGGTGGCATCATATTCTCAGCAAAATCAATCCCTCCAAATCATCCTATCATGAAAACATAGGAATATGGAATGATAGCTCATTTCATGGCAATCCATTATCTAGATAGTCCAATATTTTCAAGTTTAAATAAGTTTCAAAAGTGTATGTTTAAAATGTCCAATAGATTTGCCCTTCTCTTGATGGACTAAGAAGAGTCTCTTAATACAAAAGTTTGCATATTGAGGTACATTTTGTAGTGATTGAGTATGAAAATAGAAGATCAAACTAGCTCATTATCTCGCTCAACTAACTGATCTAAATAAGCTTGATGATCAAATGGTTTTTACAAAAAACAACAAGGAATAGTTAGAGATCCTTTTTTAACAAGACCTATTGGTGTTATAATATTTATCATCAAATGTGAACATGATAGACCAAAGAATGATACTAATGCATTGTCGAAAGATGACTTTCTATTATCATATATAGTGAGTTCATTGGGTACACGAAGGTGGAAGCAACTATTTTAGAAGATGTTTTCTATTATCTCTTTTGATGTTGGATCTAGAAAATTCTTATCAGAAAAAGAAACAAGATGTCTAATTTGTTTATTTTGAAAATGGGATTCGGAACATCTTCATCTTGATGAAGATTTTGATGATCATTAGGATAATGAAGGAATTTCAGCACATAATAGAGGACGAAGACATATAGAATCGTACTGTGGATGAATAGTCTTGTTAGCATTTAGTTCTCCAGAAAAGTAGTTGTACCATTATTTTCGTGAGTTATCTTCTTACCGTATCAAGTTAGTGCGTTCTACTGTAAGCATGTGACATATATTGTAACAGTGTGTGTACTATAGCTATTATTACATCCTATATACTCTATCTCCTCTATAAAAGGAAAAGTCGCATGTTGTGAAAGAGCATGACCATTTGAACATACTTTAGCAAAAGAGAAGTCGGATTTCTCCATTTCTCTATCAGCAAATATATTTGATGATCTTAACTGTTTAAGCCTTCTTTAAGATTTCCATTGTAACATTTTCACCTTCAAGCCTACAATAAAAGAAGTATATTGGTAGGAAACTCAATAAAACCTTATGTCTTAAACAATATAATTCCTAAATAAAAGTTCCCCTATTCAAAAAAATATAAGAACCAAATTAGCAACGATGGTTTGAGGTCGGAAACTAGGGATATGTGCTATGCTTGTCTAATGATGGTATAGTTTAGATTAGCTAGCTTTCTAACCCAAAAGTTAGAGCAAATCCTTTGGAGTGCAAAAGAGTCTGAGAAAGACTAAAGAAAAGCTTAAACAAAGTGATTAGACTTGGTTAGAATAACTTAATACTAATAGAGGATATGACTCAGGTCACGGCCCTGTGGAGGTCTAGAATTAAAGTTACGAGCTTTACAAAACTTATTACTTGCCCTTCCTTTGCCTCCCGAGCCCCATGCATGGTTTTTGCTATATTTCTTACCCTATCGTTCCCATATTTTGCATGCTAATAGTTTTTATATGTTCACATGGGTTGTCATTATTGAACCTATATATTTAATTACGATACTTTCGTAAATATATACATATATATATATATATGTATATATATATATACACACACA
>JACYFF010031956.1:31321088-31341040 GCA_017589665.1 Selenicereus undatus | reverse complement strand
TAAGGATCTTTAAATAGATATGTATATGTATATATGCTAAGTCCCCTGTTATTATCTAATTGAACTTACTATTAGATCTTTTCGCTCATTGTTTATTCCTAACTCAACTTCATTAGGCCCATCTTCGATTACTTTTATTAGTAATGCTAGTATTTTTTATTGTTATCAATGTTAAACTAATACAAAAAAAACTACACAGAAGTATCTTAAGTTTTGTATAAACTATTTAAAGATCCTTAGTTTTTAAAAATAACAGTGAAGCACCATGACCTGTGAAGTAAGTTAGAGAAAG
Source organism: Selenicereus undatus (assembly GCA_017589665.1). NCBI lineage: Eukaryota > Viridiplantae > Streptophyta > Magnoliopsida > Caryophyllales > Cactaceae > Selenicereus > Selenicereus undatus. Next base: position 31,340,748 of record JACYFF010031956.1, on the reverse strand, counting down.
GACCCTCAAAGTTCATACAAACTAATTTTCATGCCCAATTCTACTATTTTCATTCACATACAAAGCCCGTACCTTTTCAGATTTACATATTTTATCCTAATCCTTAAAAACTTACTTCCGAAAATTTTAATTTTGTGCATGTGATTTTATGCTCATAAGTATTATTGGAAGCCCTTTTTATCTGTTATAATAGCCACGAGACCAAAAATAATTAAAATATTAATCTAAATAAGAACTAATTAAATAAATTAGTAGCTAATTAAGCTAATTAACTGTATTTAATACTTGAATTATCATCTACTTGTGTTACTCCTCATTATTCACATATTGTGCACACTCCAAAGGGATCCACTACAGTGGCATCAAAATTAAACTCATTGATATAGCTACAGAATTAATGATAGAAATAGCAAAAATTAAATGTGAAGTTAAGAAGATAAAGAAGCATTTATTTGTATTCCATCTTTCTTTGATCAATGAAATCAGGCGTAATGGAAAATCTCATTTAAATATTAGTACTCGATTTTACTATAAATATCCTTTACAAAAGCCAAAAAATAAAAGTTCATTTCCTTTACAAGATAATAAAATCGAAAAACAAATAGGAGAAAAATCAATTCAAAAATCATCTGCAAAGATAGTGAAAGAAGAAGAGGATGGAATATTAGCCGTATAATCTTGAGGAATTACAGAATATGTCAAATAAAGAACAAAACTCAAAAATAAATAAAATCATGGGGGCAATAGTAGAAAAATAACAAGTCTTATGTGATGACAATGGAGAGATAAATAATGTCCAGTTGGAAGAAGAGATATATCAACAAATGAACTTAGTTAAACTAGATGATCTTAATGTTGTTCCTTTGGAAGAAATTAGAAGAAAACCGGATAAAAAGTTTTGAAAGAAGGTAGTTGACAGTGAAAACAATGAGATTGGAGAAGAACACAACATAGACGAAATCGAATCCAATCTAGTTAACAGTGTCATTCCTAAGCGTGAAGAATTTGATGAATTTTCTAAAAGAAATACCCATTTTATGAGACCTAGATATGTTCCAGCAGGACGTACAATTAATATTTCCTTTAGCTTCATCCCAAGAAAAACAACATCCTTTCAAGAGATTAATCTTGCCCCAATTAGCCAAATGGGTTACATTCTAAACATTAATGAAGCTCGTAACAGAGAAGAAATATTTGTACATTGGAAAAGGGGACATGAACAGTGTCTTGAATTTAGACACCACATTGATGGCTGAAAATTTCCTAAGCTATATCATGTATAGTTTTTCTGGCACTATAGCCGACTAGTATGACTCATTGGATGAGTATGGTAAAAATGTATTAAGAATGATGGAAACACCAGCTGCTATTGATAATTCATATTTTATATATATTTTTCTCCTTCATTATATCTGCTTTTAAGTCTTTGAAATATATTTTTATGAGTAAGTAATGCATAATTTATGTGATTTTCAGGTAAAATAAATATAGAAGAATTTGGATGGAATTGACTAATTCTACTCAAACCTCCAACATGTGCAAGGCCTGAAGTCTAAGCTCAAGCCCGAGAGAAAAAAAAAGACGAAATCACAAGAAGAAATCAGCCGTGGCCCAGGCGTGGCAAGGCCCGCCCAACCAGTGCGACCCACCGTCCAACCGCAACCCGCCAACTCCCTCTTCTCTCACCAATCGCATGGGCCTGTTCAGACAACCCAACTGAAGCCCAATAGCCATCTTCGACTACCCAACTCCTCTTCTTCTTTTCCTCTCTCTCACAAATCAGTTGGGCGTATCCTAGTAGCCCATCAGCATTCATCCAACTCCTCTTTGGCAGCCCACACCTTTTCCTAAATTTCCCACATGGCTAATTGCTAACCTAGTCAAAGCTAATTAAATTTGATTAATTCTATGCTTATGACTAGCCATGTTCATGCATGTAACATCCCGAAATTATTTGGAATTGATTCTCATTAAATTTGGGGTATCCAAACGGGTTAGATTTTCCACTATGAAAAGGGGCCATGGGTTGAGGGAAAGGGGGATCCACACACTCACACTCATACATTCATCCATTCTCTCTCTCATTCTCCTATCTTCTATCCTCTATTTTTTTAGAGAGTTGAGAGAGTCTTTGTAAGATAAGATCATTTGGGTTGAGGGGTTAAGAAGAAAATAAGCTTTGTTAGCTATTTTTCTCTTCTCTTCTCATCTCATGTGTGAGTCAAATTTGAGAGTTTACACTAAGTTTCATAATTTTGTATAATTGAGTATAAGGTTTGGACATAGGAAGTGAAATATACCAACTCCAATGGTGTTTTCACTAACTATGGTCGGCTAAACTACTTATTCTAGGATTAGAATGGATCCTTGCTAATAATATTCTTTTGCTAATTTCTTATGGGGTTATTTTTGTCTCTTTTGCATAATCTTGAGTTTATATTTGATCGTCATCTATTTATGCATCTTAATACTAATGTTTAATCATGTTGATGACACTAGTTTAATTTGCTATCTCAAATGAATATTAGACCTTGTAGGCTAATATGATGATTACGCAATTTGGGCTTAAAATTATAATTATTTAAATTGAATAATTTATGCTAGAAATTAGATGAGTTATGTCCAAAAAGAATAGTTCATGCTAAACCACTAGATAAATCATCTTAATTTATAATTATAATCATCTTTTTAATTTATGGCTTAGTGCTTGTAGCTTGGGTTGAACAAGTAACAAATTGAATCCCCATTTGAATTAGTAAATCAATATTGCCATCAAAGGTCAAATCCAAAGTCCTATATCTTTCTCCTATTGATTTCTCTCTAATCTCTTGACTTGTTTACTCTTATTTTGCTCATTAATGCATTTCGATAATTGAACTCATAAGCTGAATTATTATTTACAATCAGAAAGGATAAATTTAAAATCATTATTGTTCGTCGTGGGATCGACACCGTTATACTCGCTTGTCTACAATTAACTTTGTGCACTTGCAAGTAAAAAGGGTTTTAAAACTAGAACATAAAATCCACATCAAGTTTTTGGCGTCGTTGTCGGGGAACGAATAGTGATTTCAAGAGAATAATCTTACCCCAATTAGCCAAACGGGTTACATTCTAAATATTAATGAAGCTCGCAATAAAGAAGAAATATTTGTACATTGGAAAAGGGGTCATGAACAGTGTCTTGAATTTAGACACCACATTGATGGCTGAAAATTTCCTAAAGTTGTATCGTGTATAGTTTTTCTGGCACTATAGCCAACTAGTATGACTCATTGGATGAGTACGGTAAAAATGTATTAAGAATTATGGAAACACCAGCTACTATGTTTAAAAAATTATGCAAGAAATCAAAACTGAATTTATCGAAGCTAAACTTGATTCCGAAGAAAAGCATAGAGAGTAACAAAGAAAAATTAATAACATAAAGCTTTGGAACATGCGATATCTGAAAAATTATATTAGGAAATTCAATCAATATTATTACAAAATTGGGTATAATGAAACCGACCTTGGTACGTTTTATAACAAATTACCTTACCTGAAAATTTTCATAATTAATGAAAAATGCATTGCATAGCTTGAAATACTAGATGTCATTGATACCCCTTTGTGCAAGTATCTCTTATTTCAGAAAATGGATCAATGACCAATGTCTTGATCTCTTAAAAAAAATGAAGAAGTAATTCCTAGCCTATTAGGATTATCCTCATCAACATGGAAATAAACCTGAGAAGAGAAGAAAGAAATAATTTTACAAGAAAAGACCTTTAACTAGAAAATGGGAAAGAAATACAAAAGAAAATATTATAACAAACCAAGCCCTAAAAGGCTTATATTTTTTTGAAAAATAGCTTATTATCCAGCATGGAAAAACAACCGTAAGTGGTAGACATGTGGAGAAGTATGTCATTATGCAAACAAATGCAAAAATAGGAAGAGTAACAGGCTAATTGAAACATTGGGAAGTTTAGACAATTTTGAGGTTAGAGAAGAAGAAGCACTAGACTTTGCCCTAAATAACAAGGGAATTGTTGAGATAGTAGTAGAAGATGAATATGAAGAAAGTGATTATGAAGAAACTAGTCTTATAATGAAAAGTAGCTCAATTAATCTTTGCGACCTTTATGGAGAATAATTTATTATAGATAAAGAGAATGAAGATGTCAAAGGAGATTGGGTCATTCCAATAATTCAAAAAGACATTATCTATTAAATAATCATCTTTCTATTAAGGAGTAAGTTTGTATGTTAGATGACGGAAGGAGACTTAGAGATAAAAGAATGTGAGTATGATGTAGGAGAAGTTAAACTCATTAATTGAGAAAATATCCTTAAGAATATCAATAATAGAATGTAAAGGCATGTCAATGTTCGAAGTGTCCAAATTCAAATTAATCCATTACAATATTATAGCAAAGATATTGATCATTATACTTTGCTATGTGATATTAGACATGCCAAGTTCAATAACAAAATTATCATAGGGATCAAGACAATTTGTGCAATGGTTAAGTAGGATTCAATTGCTGACCTAAATATGTGTGAGTCTAAAAGATGAATTTCCCAAAAGCATCCTCTCCTTTAAGATAAAAATAATTAGGACAAACATGAAGAGAGTAAGTTACCCACTAAGGACATTTTTGGAAAATAATCTACAAATTCGATAATACTATAGACCCAAAGACCAACGTAACAATGATAGAGACAAAAAATTTGAAAGTCCTGCTCCAATGCAAAAATTCAAAGGATAAATCCAATTGGCAACAAATAAAAATTAATAGGCCTAGGATATCTAGCTTTGCAAATCCTACAAAAATCAATAAGAAAAATGTAATAAAAATCGACGAGAATGGAAAATTTACCATTAAAATCCAATTATTAAGAAGCGTAAGTGCAAGATCAAAATGACGAGAAGGATCTTCAGCAGCTAAAGAATATCTTAAAGAGGATGATACAAATACGACTAGTGAAATGAGTAGAATGAGTTTTGAACCCATAACACACGATGTAGATCGAAGTATGAGTCTAGATAGAAAAGCCATTGCGTACAAAACGAGGATTGTTTGTAATCCAATATTTAAGGATGAATTATTAAAAAAATATGACTATGAAAATATGCTATGCAATCAGCAATACTAACTCTAATAACATTTATATCCCAATAAATATATTTTTGGAGAGATATAATAGATATGAATTGTGTGCCTATATCAATAATTGCAGTTCTATCTGTTTTGAAAAAAGATCTCTACTTGTAAAATTTATATGAAAAAAAGCAAAGAATTCTTTACAATTAATAACAGCTTATAATAGCATAATGAGCCATAATAAAGCCATAGAGGGTTAGACATAGAAATAGGAGAAGTTCAATGCATTATACCAGTCTTATGGGCTTCTGATCAACCCTCCCATGATACGATTATCGAAAATGTTTTTCAAAGGCTATATTCTCCATGGACACAAACCATAAATCAGACAAAATTCATTATAAATGGTCACTCGGTCCCTATTGATAAGTTAACTAAAGGATACATTCATGAGGAGATTGAGTTTACATGCAGCTAGTGTGGTGAAAAGTAATCCTTGGACAATATGAAGTAACACTAACAATCTTACTACTATAGTTATGCATTAAAGAGCATGCTATTGAATAACAAGAACAATTATGTAAAGAACTCTACTCTAATAATCCTCTTAAACTTTGGGACAAAGATAAGACATTTGTAATGATTACTTTGTAAATCCCAACACTATTGTCCGAGTCAAATGAATGGTGTATATACATCAGGACATACGAGAATTTAATAAGAAAATCAAAGAAATTTTGGACAAAGGTTTCATGAGGAAGAATAAGAGTCCCTACACTAGTCCCGCTTTCATAGTGAGAGTCCTCACACTAATCCTGCTTTCAAAGTGAGGAATCCTGCTAAAAAAAATGGGGAAAGGTACAATGATAATCAGTTACAAAAAGCTTAATGATAATATTGTCTTTGATGGTTATTATATTCCTAAAAATAATTCTTTTCAATAGACTTCAAGGAGCCTCCTGGTTTTCGAAAATGGATTACAAAAGCAGATATTTGAAAATCAAAATGGATGAAGAAAGCATTCCTTTGACTGCTTTTAGTGCTCCTCAACGATAGAGTGGATAGTAATGTTATTTAGTTTAAAAAATGCTCCTCAAATATTTCAAACAAGAATGGATAATATCTTCAAAAATCTTAAGCATTATTATCTAGCCTACGTAGTTGATATTTTTGTCTTTTACATGACCATAGAATAAGAAAAAAAAATTACATTCTTGCTATCACCCAAAGATGTACTTATCATGGTATTATCCTTGGTAAAAACAAGTGCATTTATGTTAAATAAGAAATAGAGTTTTTATGCCTTGAAATAAAAGCTGGACAAATCATCCTATAAAAGCATATTTTAGATAAAAATAGAAAATTTTCAAAAGAAGAATTAACATAAGAAGCAAGTAGACAGGTTTCTTGGATTTCTTACCTATGCTTCAGTTTTCATTAAAATCTAGCTAAATTAAGAAAACTATTACAACAGAAACTCAAGAAATAAGTAATTGCAACATGGGCCCTTAGTGATTCAAAGATTGCTAAAATTTTCGAAAAGATGTGTAAAACTCTTCTGGTTCTTAATTCTTTGAGACAGATGCAAGCCATAAGCACTGGAGTGTAGTACTGAAAATAAAAAAAAGGAGAAAAACTCTGCAAATATCAAAGTGGAAGTATCAATAAAGCATAATGTAACTATTCCACCGTGGAAAAAGAAATCTTTACAGTGATAAGGGAGAACTAAAAAGTTTTTAATCTTTTTAGCCCCAAAACCTATTCTTATTAAAATTGATTGCAAAGGAATACTCGGTTTTGTGGAAAAGAATTTATCAAATATGCAAGCACGAGGACAACTCCTACATTGGCAATTATGGTTTAACTAGTTTTCTTTCTCTATTAAATATATATAGGGATAGAATAATTCTCTGATAGATAGTTTACCTTGTGAACTCTCAAATGGTTATCATTAAAGCAGAACTCTTACTAGAAAAGGAGAAAATCCAAAATAAATGCCATTACTAGTAAAATGGGTTTCACCTTCGAGTAAAGTCCTTATGGATATTTTGAAATTCTATACAAAAAGCAGATCATGCTTTGGTTTGCTATCCTTTGGCAATCTAATAGTATAAAGATTTAACCTTTTGAAGTTATAAATGAATTATCTAAGGTGTCCTTATGAGATTCAAGAAAAAAAATCAGTTCTTATGTTCAAGAGAAATGGTTCAATGACTGGTATGTAGTCTACATCGACTACTATCATAATTATTCTCATGATATTTGGGAGTTATGAAGTACTATGATTCTCTTTGTTAGTACATCTGGCATTGGTGGTATTAGATTCCTAGAAAATTCAATCCTTTTAGATGATCTCATCATGAAGGCTTGGGAATATGGAATGGTAGCTTGCCTCAGAAAATTCCAAATCCTAAGTATCCATTCTTCACAAGACTAACTACGTTTCAAAAGTGTATGTTTAAAAGGATCCATTGGATTCTGATATCTCTTTATGGTCCAACTGAGTTTCCATATAATAGAACTTTATATATCGATGTACATTATTTAGTGATTGAGTATAGAAACAGAACAGACAAACCAGTCCATTATCTTATTCAATTAATTGATATTGAAGATCCTAATGATCAACGATAAGAATGGTTTTTAGAACGGCAAGAAGTAGTTAGTGATCATGGTTTAGAAAGAGCCATTAGTTTTTACAATATTTATCATCAAATGTGGGCATTGATTGAACGAAGAGAAACTCTAATGCATTGTGGGAACACTACTATCGTTTATCACAATGAGCTCAACAACTATATGAAAGTAGAAGGAGATTGCTACTTCAGAATATGTCTTAGGTTATCTCTTTGATGCTGGAGTTGAATAGTTCCTATCATAAAAACGAAAGAAACATCTGCATGAATTATTTGAAAAATGGGTTCCAGAGCATCTTCAACTTGATAAAGATTTTGAAGATTATCTGGATAGTGATGGACTATAAGACATTAGGGGGAATGAAGGTATGCAGAGTCTCAATATGAATGACTAATCGTGTTAGCATTAAGTGCTCTGAAAAAGCTGTTGCACCATTATTGTGTTATTTTATCTAGTGTCAAATCAGTAAAATAATGCAGTGTACTATAGCCATATGAAGGCATCTTGTAGCACCAAGCGTATTGTAGGCATTAGGGCATCCTACGTATTCCTTTCCCCTACAAAAGGAGAAGCTGAGTGTTGTGAAGGGACATGGTCATTTGAGCACACTTGAGCAAAAGGGAAGTCAAGGCTTTCCATTTCTCTATGAGTAAGCATCTCTGATGATTTTAGTAGCTTACGTCTCTCTTCAATCTTTCCATTGTAATATTTGCACTTTTAGGCTTTCAATAGAAGAAGTTTCCCAGTAGGAAACATTACTCAATCGAACCATATGTCTTAAACATTGTAATTTTTGATTAAAGTCTTACTATCATTTAAATTGTAAAACTTGATGAATGACTACTAGTTGAGGCAAGAAACAAAACATATCTGTGTTGTGCCTGATCTAAGTGAGTTGTGGTTAAGATTAGCAATCTCTGTAAACTGGAAGTTAGAGTAATGCCAAGATCTAGCGCTAACTAAGTTCAGGTAACGTCAAAACTCTCATATTAATGTTTATTATTTTGCTAAGCATGGTGAGCCTATAGTAGCAAAGAAGATAACATTTATGATATAAGTAGTATACTGTGATAACTAGTACCACTAAAGTCATTATAGAAAGTTAAATCATTTGAAACAAACATATTTCTTGAAAAAAGGCCATAAAATAGCAAAATTATGAAAAGTATCCCATTCAGGCCAAAGTTGAAAATTTCTGAAAATGTTTTGGCCAAAATAAAAGGCAAAAGGACATAACAGTATGTTGTTCGAAAACATAGGGCACCCCATTGTTATATTCAAAAATTCAGGGTCCCAAAAATAGTTGTCCTAAAACTCAAGGCTCCTAAGAGTCTTTTTTTTTTTAATCACAAACACCATTAGTATAAATGGTGCTACTCTTACCGTTATTATTGTTAGTAGCAGTGCTAGTATTGTTGTTAATATTGTTTCGATTCTCATGTTTTAGAAGCATAACTAATCATCTATTAACAATAGGATGTTAACTCACACAAGTCCTATTTATGTGCTTAGTTTTATGTTGAGTGTAAAAAGCTGTCATTTTGGAGCTAAATCGAAAAGGTATAAATTTTCAAGAGTGTGAATAAACTCCAATTACCATTTGCTTCATCGGATTACAAAGGAATAGGTCACTTTTAACTCGTTCAAGCATAATTCAACTTTTAATTGATCTCCTTAGATATCGCTAACATTTAATCATTATAACCACTTACTAGCATTCATCATCCTCATATACCTTCATTAGGTTTCCATAAACCAAGAGTTACTGTTATTTTCTATCACTAAACCCACTCAGATTACTCATATGGAATACAATTCCATCCTCTAGCTAAATCCTCAATTACAAACAAGTGTGTTTCATTTCAAATTACCCCAAACTTTTTGTCTCTCCTTTCTTCCAAGTTCTAACCCACAAACCTAATCTCCTTTTCTCCCTCCTCAACTCTTCCATGGCCAAAGTCCCAATATATACATATGTCACTCTTTAATTTCATTAAAATCACAACAAGATTCCTATAATTTCTACTCAATCGATCCTATGAAACTTTAAATTTTGCAACCCACACCCCAACCCACATCCTCTACGAACACCCAAATATCCATATATTTAACATTACAATTTATCATTGTAAACTTCAAATAACACTTGGCATAAAAAGAATCAAATTAATCAACAAATCAAGAAATAAGTGGTGAAGGAAATTGAAGAAAGAGTTAATACTGGAACAAGAGGAAAAGGGAAAGAAGAGGGGAGGGGTGGCTGGGATGGGTGCTGGTGGCACCCCTGTCAAACGCAGGCTAAGCAGAAGCGCATGACTAGGCAGTGCGCATTATTAGGGGTTCTTCTCTGTTGTGCGTGTAAAGGGGAAGGGGAAGCAATGAAAATAGAAGAAATGTTTGCCTTTACTTCTAATGATATGCTATTTTTTTTAACTCATTTCCTTCTCCTTTTTTTCTGTTGGTTGAAAAAAACCTCAACTTGCTAGTCTCAAGTGAATGGGCCCTTGTTTCGAGCCTATTTTTTGTATTTTACCCAAAGTAAGACCACAACTACAACTCCACATCCATTTTATTCCCATTTTACTTTAATAGCTTCTTAAGTTGTTTAGAAGATCATAATTTCAATCATATTAATCAGTGTGTAATTGTGTATTGATGTTTCTTTTATATCATTTATTCACATTATTATGTCCTTTATGTAACATAGGTAGGCAAATTGTAAAAATAATATGTCATGAGAAACATTATCATTTCCCTTCACTTTTATAGATGTGATAATCTTTATTACTTATGGGTTTTGAATGATTTTATGCAGGGCATGACTAAATCTTGTTTCGAGGCCATTTTCATCATCTGAAGCTGTAGTTACATAAGTATTTCAAATCTTGAATTGAAATTTATTCAACCATAAATTATGATATTTTATGCCCTTTTATTATCTAGTAATTACTCGAAACAAATTATTAATTTAGGAATTTAATATGGTTTTTATTTGTTTTGCAGGAATAGGAAAGAACTTGAGAAAAATAATAAATAATTTGCAAGAGAAGCTTTGGATCAAGCCCAAACCCTGCTTACATGATGAACCCGGCCCGTCTTCTTTTCTTTTAACCCTCCATGCGCAATGCACGTGATAGGTCCCCTTCCCCGCAACCTCTTCTTCTTCTTCTTCGTGCACTAGTTCCTCGCGCCTCTATGCTTCTTCGTGCCCAGCAACTCTTCGTCTTCCTCCCCTTCATCCATTGCACACTCTCTCTCCTCGCTGCCTGCCCTAAAGAAGCCCGTGACCCTTGGCGTTCTTCTCCTTCGTTTGTTTGTCACCAACCTAGAAACCCGAAAGCCACTATTGGAATGTTGCTCTGTTTCTATCTCTTCCTTTAATCCTATTCATTCAATAAACTCATCACTCATCATCAACTCATTCCGGCGGTTACGGGAGATTAAAGGACTCAAGGGGACCGGTTGGGGGCTATTCTTTTTCGGCCTTTAATGGAGAAACAGAAGAGACAACATGGCAAAGATTAGGAGTAGAGTAGGAGAGAGTAGATAAGGGATTTCATTTTGTTCCTTCTGGATTTATGTTTTCATTTTGAGCTTTAGATTTGGTTGTCAAGATTCCAAAAATTTATAATTCACTCATGTTCTTGTTCAATTTAAGAGAGAGATTTTAGGCTTTGGAGTCGAATCACTCTGGGTTTCTTTTGTTTAAGCGATTTTAGCATCCCATGTTTTCCTACTTCGAAGCCATTGCTGAATCAAGAGTTCAAAATAAGCAAACCATTATGGCCAAGTGTTGGTGGGATCACCTTATTTGCATTTTGGTTCTGCTTACCTTGGTTAGATTATTTACAACGCATCAGTTAGTGAATGGTTCACAGGTTTATAAATTTATCTTGATAGGTTAGTTTTGCATTTAATTTAAATATTTGGTAACTAGCTTAATTTAATTTGTATTGATTTCGATCTTAGGTTAGCGTATACGACTTAGTAAACTAATTCCACAAATCATCTCCATGGATTGACACCTCAAGTGCTACGACTGACTACCGTATGCTTGCGGTTAGAACTAATCGTTATAAAAATCACAACAAGTTTTTGGCGTCGTTGCCGAGGATGGTATTGTGGAATTAGGTTGCCTCGAGTCATAATTTAGTATTCAAGTCATTCGAGTCATTTTCATTTTAATTTTAGAGTTGTGATTTTTAGTTGAGTCGTTATTTCGTTTTAGTAATTTAGTTTAGTTTTGATTTTGAATTTAGTTAGTATTTCGATTTTTTATTTTTGTTGAGATTGGTTTAATTTTAATGTTTAGAGTTTATTGGTTGCTGAAAAAAATAGTAGTAATTAGTTTGGTTAATGTGCGCCAAAAAAGATACAAGGATAACTGATCCGGACATTTGAACAGTGTAGATTTTTCACCCATTTCACCTTTTATTTGAATTTTCTGGAGTAATTCTGGTGTAATTTCTACTGTACTGATATTTTTCCAAAATTTAGCATAAATTTTAGAGTTTGTGTCAATTGTTCTGGAATTTTTGGGACTGTTTGTTATTTTATGTGAATTTTGGAATTAATTTTTTATTTTGATTTTTCTGCACTGTTTGGGGACAAAAAGAATTCAGAAAAAAAAAATTATGTCCCTTGTGATTGTGTGGACTTTCTGTGTATTTCATGCTAATTGTAGGAGTTTTATTTTCTATTTTAATTTTATTTGTAGAATTGGTTTGTTTAGGTTTAGTTTATTTTCCAATTTTCTTTTAGTTTATTGGTGTTTGTGTTTTCGTTTTATATTTGGTCATTTTCTGCTTGTATATTGTTTTTAGGTTGGATTCACTTTGTTCGTTCTATTTTTTGGTTTAAAAGAAATGGAAAGAAACAGAAAAATCAAAAATCCCAAAAATAAGATCACAAAAAAAGGTGTACAAGCTTTGTGTTTGTGCTCCTCTTTGGCTTTTAGTGTTAGGACAATTCATGTTAGAGTCTTTTTGGTCTTGCTTTCATTTTGGTAGCATAGTTTTATTTTTGTTAGTTTAGTTTGTTTTGTTCACTTAATTATTTAAGTCTCTTGTTTTTGTTTTAGTCATTAGCTTGTAAATAGTGTCCTAGGTACATTTTCTTTCCTAAAAAAAATTAAAAATTCAAACTTCAAAATTCAAAAAAATTGAAAAACTCTTAAGAATAAAAGGATATTCTAGCATGCCAGTTTTTAATTTCCCACAGTATGAGCATGAACCTTTTTGGAGTTATCTTTCGAGACTTAGTGATTATCATGCTCAATTGAATCAGAATTTTAAAAAATGAAAAATTTGTGAGGTGATCGTTGTGGGTTTGAATTCTGAATCTTGGGTTATATTGAGTCTATTTATCCTGAATGTGTACTAGGTTTATTATCTAAAACTCAAGATGAGGTATGGGATTTCTTTAAAAAACTAGCTTGGGATACCTATGAGTTTGATCAAGCGAAAATTAATTTTGGATACCCAACTTCTAATGAATATGTTTTTCATGCTAATTCTTACCCTCATGATCACTTTATGAATTCACATGACCCCTCTTATTCTTGTTGTCTCATGTGTTATGTGATTATTGTGAATCTTCTGATCATGATGTTTGTAATTGCCCATATCGTGGTTATGTTGATGCTAAATGTACAAGTGTGGAAAAGACGATTAAGATATGGCTGATAAAATGGTAGAGATAATGAAAGAGAGAATTGTTGAATATTCTCAATGTCTTAATCAAAGTGGGGAGAATTATAATGAGTCTGACTCTAGATTAGGATCTTCTCAACCTGAAGTTATACTTTATGATGATTTTGATCCCTCTTATCTTGCTAGGCCTAACTTGAATGATGACATGCCTTTACCTAGTCTAGAACAAGAAAGTACCATCCCTACATCTCTATCACAAGACCTTGCACCCTACACTAGATCACCTACGGGCATCACTGATGATGTCCTAGTTTCCGCCGACCCACCCACCCCTTTTAATCACTCATGTGAATTTGAAGTGGGTGAAGACCTTGAGAACACTGGTGAGTTAGATATGAACATCACAACTGAACTTAAGCCTCAAGTTATTTCCCAGGATACAATTGTGGAGGTAATTGAGCCCACTAAATTAGAATTTAACGATGATATTCTTTCTATATAATATGAATCTTTTTCATGCGGGTTTAATGTCATTGTGGGTTTGGCTGTGATATGTGTGTTGAATATGAATCTTTTTCTTTTGACCCCTTCCATACTGACCTACTCTTTGAATCTTGCAAGTCCGAATTTGTAGAGTCTAAGACTTTTGTACCCATGATTGCTGATTTGGGCCAGACTCTTGTGCCAATTGAACTTGGAGGACTTGTAAACTTTGGACCCACTGTGTTGCCTAGACTGTTCATTCAAGATGACACCATCTCTAGGCCGATGACCTATTTGCTGGCTCATTATCAGTATGTTTGTCTCTTTTCTGTTTAGGCCCAACAGTTTGACAAATTAAAGCAGGCCCTTACTTGTGCCTCATTGACATTCTGGATGTACTCTTTCTTCCTCCAACTCCGTGCTTTTTACTGTTTCTATGTTATTGAGAGTTGGCCCTTATTTGAATAGCAATGTTCCACTTGATATGGAGTGGTTGATGCTTCATAAATTCCTTGATTGTAATGAAGGCATAGCTCAAGTGTATTTTTGTACCTGACCTGGTATAAACGTTTCTCTTTATCTCCTATTTTTAATTTTGTTTTCTTTTGTATATATTTGTGGCTGTCTTTTATTTTTGTTTTCTTTTTGAGTTTTAGAGTCATATCTTTTTTCTTTCTTTTTGAATCTTAGTCTTCCTTTTGTATATTTGTTTTTCTTTTAGTTTTTTTTTCTTTTGTTTTTTCCTTTTCGCTCCCAATGAGGACATTGTGAGATTTAGGTGTGGGGGTATGGAAACTTTGAAATTTTCAAAAAATTGGAAATTTTGAAAATTCAAAAAGATTATTGAAAATTTTAAAAAATTCAAAAAGAAAATGGAAAATATTTGAAAAATCAAAAAAGATTTTTGTTTTGTTTTTGGGGAAGCTTTATACTTTTCGGATCAGCTTAACTCCCATGTGCTCTGACTATTAACCTGTATGTAAGCGTGAGGTGCATGATAGGTCTCCGTCCTTAGTGTGTCATTATAAGCCCTAATTCTAACCCAAATTGTTCATTATTGATGTGTAATCCAATCCTTCTTTATATCATCATCATTATCTTAGGTCTTAGTCTTCCATGATTAGCTCTCCCACTTGTCTTTGACACGATTACTTTGGTTTTTATTGGCATTCTGAGAAAAAAAAGAGAAAACAAAAAAATAAAAAAATAAAAATGAAAATGAAGAAAAAGAAGAAAGAAAAGGAATGAAATAAAATTTGGAATGACAAGTATCCCTTTGAGACATACGCTACTGGACGTAACCCTTTGAGGCATGTGCTACTGGGTGTTATCCTTTGAGGCAATACTGCTACTAGGAATGCTTGCTTCCTATGTTAATAAGTCAATAATGTAGTTTGTGTCAATTAAGTGGATTGAGTTTGATTATAGTAAACTTAAGCGCTAGGATGATGATGCACTTGCACACAAGCACTGGGATGGATTCAAAGTCTTGATGTACAGTGGGTTGAAGAGTTAGTGCCTTGACGTCATCCATGGGGTAGGAAGCCTATATGATTACATTTTGTTTGAATGCAGGCCAATATTTTTGCTACATTAGTGATTTGGTTAGTTAGAATGTGCACATGCATATCCCTTGTGTACTTATATTTGTAAATCCAAACAGTTTTTCTATTTCTGTCTCTCTTTTCGTTTTTCGATTTATTTCTTTTATAGATTGTGTGGGTATATCTTCTGCAAACCCTCACGAAACCTTACTCGTCCACTAGGGGTAATCTAAGGGTTTAAAGGGCTTGTTGCATATGCTAAATGCAACCGTGATTCCTATGAGAGTGAGTTAGGATTTTATTTTCTTTTTCTAGGATTTTTAGGTTTCTTTTAACCCAACCTCTTGTTCTTCTTTGTGCTCTAGTTCCTCGTGCCTCTGTGTTTCTTTGTGCCCAACAACTCTTCGTCTTCCTCCCCTTCATCCGTTACACTCTCTCTCTCCTTGTTGCCTGCCTTGAAGAAGCCCGTGATCCTTGGCGTTCTTCTTCTTCTTCTTCTTCTTCTTTGTTTTTCACCAACCCAAAAACTCGAAAGCCACCATTGGAATCTTGCTCTATTTCTCTCTCTTCCTTCAATCCCCTTCATTCAATTCACTTATCAATCATGATCAACTCAGTCCAGCGGTTACTAGAGATTGAAGGACTCAAGGGGACTGGTTAGGGGTTGTTCTTTTTCGACCTTTAAAGGGGAAATAGAAGAGGCAACATGGCAGAGGTTAGGAGTAGAGTAGTAGAGAGTAGATAAGGGATTTCATTTTATTCTTTTTCGATTTATGTTTTCATTTTGAGCTTTAGATTTGGTTGTCAAGCTTCCAAAAATTTATAATTCACTCATGTCATTGTTCAATTTAAGAGAGAGATTTTAGGCTTTAGAGTTGAATCACTCTGGGTTTCTTTTGCTTAAGCGATTGTAGTATCCCCTGTTTTTCTACTTCGAAGCCATTGCTGAATCAAGAGTTCAGAATAAGTAAACCATTACGGCTAAGTGTTGGTGGGCTCACATTATTTGCAGTTTGGCTCTGCTTAGATTATTTACAATGCACTAGTTAGTGAATGGTTCACAATTTTATAAATTTATCTTGATAGTTTAGTTTTGCATTTAATTTAAATATTTGGTAACTAGCTCAATTTAATTTGTATTAATTTCGATCTTAGGTTAACGTATACGACTTCGTAAACTAATTCCACAAACCATCTCCATGGATCGACACCTCAAGTGCTACAACTGACTATCATACGCTTGCGATTAGAACTAATCGTTATAAAAATCGCAACAAAATTCGATGATCGGCTTTGTTAAATTAAATTGAAATTAGCTAAATTAATTAGTGTGGATTGGTTCAGACTATTAAAGGTATGCCCCTTAGGAAAGCTTGCAATAATATTGCTCCCTCTTGGTCAGCCACAACCCCGTATGCATCTAAAAGTAAAGGCACCGAATGGCACGAGGAGCAAAATGAATCATTAAGGCCCCACTACTCTGAGTGAAAAAATTAGAAGAAAAGCCCCCGCACTAGACAAATCTATTGGATGGACCCAGACGGAAACCTAACCGCTTCACAATGCTCGCCCTTCTCCGAAATTAAGGGGCATTGTCCAAGCACCATGACTCTCCTTTATCGATGGAAGTTGGCTATCTTTCGCCAGTCGTGCTAAGGATTGGGGGCTCATCAAAAAAGAGGATCCTTGCTTCCCTTCTCGATCCCTTTCAACAGAGAGATTATGGGGGCATTGCAGTTCAAGAAAGTTAAGATACCAACCATCAACTCATTTGACAGAACCACTAATCCGGACAATCATATGGATGCCTACGTGGATGTATGTCTAAGATGGTGATGACTCTACATGCTCAGATTACTTCCCTACTATGCTGAAGGGATTACCCATAAGTGGTTCAATAGTCTTCCCAACGGAAACATTCCTTCAACTTGCCAAGTTGTTTAGCACCCACATCATTGCAAGCAAGAAGAAGAGGAGAACTAACACTTTATCTTGCAAAAATAGGCCAGGGCAAAAGGGAGGATTTGAAGCAGTACGTGATGAAGTTTGTCTAGGAAGCTATTCTGATTCTAGACTTGCAAGAAGGGATGCCCCATACCGCTTTGCTCAATGGATTACTTTTGGGAGTGTTCAAGTTCTCTATCTTGGAGAGTAAAGTACCAACATCGGCAGAAGCATTAAGAAGGGCCTAAGATTTCATATAGGGCACCGAGATATGTGCTGGAGATGATATCATCCAACAAGACACCCATAAGAGAAGAGGAGAAAAGAAGGGCACCACCCAGTCAGACAAGCGTCTAGGGAAAGAGGAAGAAAAGGTCGAACGCTTACATACTAGTTCCTGGAACATTCTCATAGAGATCAAAGAAAACCGCATATTGAGGAGATCAAAGCGCATCAAAACTTTGGCCAAATTCAATAACAAAAACAAGTATTGTGAGTATCATGAGGACTTTGGCCACACCATTCTAAGTGTTAAAGCATAAGAAGGCCCTCCACGAGCTATCTGATTAGGGGTAGCTCAACCTCCTCTTGAGGCAAGGAAGGGGAGATGATTGATTTTATGGAAACCTAGGATAAAAGAAAGACAATGAGGTCGATCGTAACACAGAAGTGATAACAAATATAGTAGGAGAAATCAAAGACAAGGAATTGAATGCTAGATGTGGGAAAACCGAGATTGAAAAGCTCAACCAAGTTAAGGTTGCTGAGAAGTTGAAGCCAATCGTAGGACCAACCATGATGTTCGGTCTGAAAGACATACGTCCCTTATAGACGCCTTACAATGATGCCTTAGTGATTGAACATAAAATTGCAACCATATGGTACAATGAATCCTTGTGGACACTAGAAGTTCCATTGATGTCATCACTCTATCTTGTAAAAAGCTGCAATACGTGAGAAAAATTTGGAAGCCATCGAAACCCCCATTATAGCATTCAGGGGGCAAACGACAAACCCATTGGGAACCGAAAGGCTACCCATTCAAGGGGAAAAAAAGGGAAGCTCATAAACTATTGAAGCAAAGCTTCTAGTGGTGGATATTTGTTAAGCCAAAAATCACGCATTGTTTTAATTATTATTTTAAGTATATTATATATATTATTTCATTTATTTTATTTTATTTTATATATTTTTCAGGTTAGACATTAATAAAATAAAAAGGAGTAGAGAAGACGTCGAAGCTCGGGTTTTACATGCTTAGCTATAAAGACTGTCCAAAAATAATAATTATGGAGAATATTATTTCCAAAATTATTTAGTTGGGCTAGGATTTCAAGAGTTGGTGAAGAGCTAGAAGTCTTGAGGGAGAAGAAGTCTAAGGAAAAAAGGAAGAAGGAAACCCTAATTACTAACCCTAATCACACCCCTCCTTTCCTCCCTATATATATCATCATCATCGTCTCCTCATCATTCCAGCCCCTAGCCCTCAAAAATCAGCTCACGGCACACAGAAAAAAATAGTCCACGACGTACTACAACCCACGACCAGCCCCTTCTTGCTCATCATCTCATCACCATCATCATCGCAACGTCATCATCATCATCTATCCTCCCCCATCACCAAACCACATCATGCCTCCTTCACCTTCATCACCATCTCACGCCCAACTCTTCTTCTTCTTTTTTTTGTTGTCACTTTGTTTTATTTTGTTTTAATTTTTTGCTTAGTTTATTATTAATCATGAACTCTTTGGAATCTTGTGATTTTATTTTTAATAGGAGTGAGTAATTTTCATGTGTTTAGTATAATCTTCTTGAAGCCATGCTAAATTAATTATTTTGAAACAAGTTTCTGCTTTAATGCCTAGTTGATTTATGTTCATGATTCTTTAGCAATTAGCGTTTATCGTTTATGAAATTCATGTTAAATCGCTTAGTATGCATGCTAGTTGATTAAATACAATTTCGATTGATAGTTTAGAAGACTATAATACGTAAAAGTTATAGTCTTTTAGGCTTAGGTATCACCCTAATTAATCATGGATGACTCAAACCCATCTCTTTTAATTAGGTAATCGCTTTAGATCTTTGTTAAATCGATTTGCTGGTAAATTAGTTACAAAGTGTTAAATGATGTTTTTCTAATTCTTAATGCTCTAGTTTGGTTAAATTTTTGCCCTGGTGTAAAGATTATCAAATTAGTAGGGTTTATATTAGGGCTGGACCTAAGTAACTAGAATTTAAGGTAAAAAGGGGAAGAACCGCTGGTGGATGTCTTCTACAGTTTAACTCATGAATGAAATTAACGTGT
>JACYFF010031956.1:31242108-31316088 GCA_017589665.1 Selenicereus undatus | reverse complement strand
AAACTTCTGAAGTTAGTAATTAGATTAAGAGCCTTAGGGGTCTCCCTCGGGGGATCCTGGCGGTGTGACATCCCTAATAGGTAGTAGGGGTGTTACAGTGTAGATGTCCCAAATGGGTGTTAAATGTCATCTTAGCCTAGAAGCCCAATGGGACATGAAGGAAGTGCATTAACTAGATAGATCTGAACAAGGCTTGCCCCAAAGATAGTTAGTTGCTCCTAATGATAGACAAGTTGGCTGACTCCATAGTCGGTTATGAGTTTCCTAGCTTTATAGATGCCTTTTCTGGCTACAACTGAATCCCTTTATCTAAAGAATATCAAGAGAAAAAAGGTTTTCATTCTCAACACTAACCTATACTGTTACAACTTATTATTGTTTGGCTTTAAGAACGTCGGAGCCACCTACTAAGAACTTACCAATAAGATCCTGGTGATGATCATTATGAAGACAATGGAGGTTTTTGTAGAGGACATGTTCACTAAGAGTGTGAAGGAGGTTGGCAATGTGAGAGAGCTGGATATCAAATTCTTGAGTCACATGATATGTCAAAAAGGAATTGAGGCAAATCCTAACAAGGTTAAGGGCATGCTGGATATGAACTCATCGATAACAATGAAAGAAGCGTAAAAATTATTCGGTTGCATAGTCGCACTTGGAAGGTTCACGTCAAGATCAACAGACATAGGTGTTCCTTGCTTCAAGTTGTTAAAGAAAAAAGCATAGATTTTTGAATGGGATGATGAGGCCCAACAAACCTTTTAAAGTCTTAAAGAAGACCTATCCAAACTCTCTTAGATGATAAGCCCAAACGCTAGCGAGCTATTGTTGGCATACTTGGCCATTTCCAATCATACGATAACCCTAGTCTATTGGCCTAGAGGGAACTACCAATATAGTAGGTAAGTCACATCTTAGTAAGAGTCTATCAACCATATCCACTCATCGAGAAGTTTACAAATGCTTTATTAATCGTAAGTCAGAAATTATGTCCTTACTTTGAATCTCACCGCATCACTATGCTCATATACCAGCCCTTACGAAGCACCCTTGATTGTTACGGAAGTTCCAGAAGGATGTTGAAATGGGTTGTCGAGTTAACCCTTTATGGAATCAACTATGAACCTAGAAGGGTGATCAAGCTCCAAGCCATGCCCATTTCATTGCTAAATGCTTGATTCCAGATGAGTCGAAGGTAGAAGACAGAAAACTATAGATGTATATGTTAAAAAAGGGTCAACAACTAATGGAGGAACTGGAGCGGGGTTGATTATAGTGTCTCTCGAAGAGCACACATAGAAGCATGCCTTGAAGTTAATGTTTAAGGCATTAAACAACAAAGATGAATATGAAGCTCTATTGGCCGGTTTATAAATGCTAAAACTATATATCATTTTAGGGTCATTTTGCCGTGTTTTCAGGAGAATTATGTGCTCAAAGTTAAAATTTATACTCATATTCTCGTTTTATGCTTGGGTATGGTTCTTTGATGATGTTTGCAGGATTTTGGACCGTTTTGACCCGGCATTTGACCACTCATTTGAGTGTTTGTTGACTCCCATGGATGCCCCTATGAAGCAATTCCCGTGCAGTATGAGAAGAGCAGAAAATTCGGTTCCAGTCAAGACCACAGTCGAACTGTGGTTCCTGCCACGGACCGTGGTAAGCTGGTAATTGTTAGCCTCTTCGTTTTCTTTCATTGTGAGGCCGAGGTTCATCCAATTGCTGCTTAAAAGAACGTGTTTTCATAGCAAAAGGAGAGATCTAGTTCAGGAACCATAGCCCTACTTTCACATTTTTTTAGTTTAGTTTAGTTTTAGTGTGATTTTTGTTGAGTTTAGAAGGGAGAAACTTTCTCTTGGAAGCTTGAAAATTGTTGCACAATTCAAGGGTTGCTGTTGTTGTGAAGTTTTCTTTTCTTCTTTTGAATTTACTTTTAAACTCTTATTTTAGTTGAATTTAGAATCATAAGTGAGTAGTTTTATCTAATCTAGAGATTTGTTAGCAATAGAATTGTTGTTGGATCTTTTATGCTTGAATTCTTGCACTTATTTCATGTTTGGAATGAATCATGTCTATCTTGAAATTGGATTGTTGTGAGTTGAATATCGCCAATTCTGCTTGCTTATATTAGGTAGTGGGGTGAAGTACTGAAAGGAGAAACTCTCTAACCGATCGTCTTGATAGAACTTAATTTAGCAAAATGCGAGGGAGAATTGGTTATTAAGAGGAGACTTAGCATCAATAGATCTTTAACCTAAACTAAATCACATACACTTGAGAGAGTGATAGTTGAATTTGTTTAGGCAATTTAGTCTGTTTTGAAAGAAAGGATTAAATTCAATTTGAATGCAATTCCTTGAATCATTCTTTCTATGAAAAGTGCATGCTTAAATCCATCATTCAACTCTTTACTTGCTGAATCAAATTCCTAGATGTTTTTCTGTTATTGAATTTCTGAATAGTAAATTAGTTTATTTTAATCAACCATTTGAAAGGATTTATCGCTTAGTAAATTCTAATGGGCTTTTGACTCGATAGATTACTTTGGTCTCTGGGGACGATCTTTTAATCTATACCACGACACCCGTGCGCTTGCGGACGTGTAAGGTTTTTGGCGCCAGTGGCTTGGGATCAATTTGTTAACTATTGAGTTAGTCTTACGAAATTGACTAAGTCTTTTATTTATTTATTTTTTCTATTTCTTGTTTGATTGCGTTGGTAGTGTTGGTGGTTGTGCTTGTAGGAATCTTCCCCGTTTATGTGAAGTCCATTTCTATACGAACCCGATCTCGAGATCGAGAGGATTTTCTGTTTAAGGAGGAAGAAGCAAAAACTTGAGGAACAAAGACGCAAGACTAGAAAAACTTGAACAAATATGGCAGGAGGATGAGGTGACCAAAGGCGGACGCTTAGGAATTTTTTACCCCAGCAGTCCAAGTATTCGCCTCAAGTATCGCTCACCCTAACATCAATGCAAATAATTTCATGCTCAAGCCGGCTCTTATTTCCATAGTGCAACAATCCCGGTTTGGAGGCACCCCTTTAGAATACCCGAACTTACACCTCTTAGTCTTTTTAGAGGTTTGCGACACATTGAAACTTAATGGAGTCTCCACCGATGCCATCCGATTGCGACTATTTCCCTTTTCACTTAGGGATAAGGAAAGAGGATAGCTGCATTCTTTTCCTTCTAGATGTATCACCACATGGGATGAGCTTACTAGAGCTTTCCTCGCCAAATTCTTCCCATCAAGCAAAATGGTAAGTTTAAGGAATCAATTCACCAACTTCACTCAAAGGGATGATGAGACACTCTATGAGGCTTGGGAGCTGTTCAAGGATTTGCTGCGGTTATGTCCTCACCATGGTCTTCAAAGATGGATGATTGTTCAAGCTTTCTATAATGGTGTGACCCAACCTGTAAGGTGCACTATTGATGCGGTGGCAGGAGGAACTTTGATGAGTAAAACCGAAGATGAGGCCTATAATTTGATTGAGGAGATGGTGCTCAACAATTTCCAAGGGTCCATCGAACGAGACCAACCGAAGCGAGTTAGAGGTAAGCTTGAAGTTAATGCACTTACTTTGCTTTCTGCTAAAATTGATGCTATGACTCAAAGGTTGGACTGTATGAATGTTAAAGCTGTGAATTCTAGTGTCCCTCCCCTATGTGAAATTTGTGGTTATATTGAACATGTGGCTTTGAATTGCTAAGTTGGTAGTCCTTTTTCCCAAGACTCTAGTAAAATCAATTATGTCCAAAACTTCAACTCGAGACCGCCCAATCACTCTTACTCTAGTACCTACAATCTAGGTTGGAGGAATTATTCGAATTTCTCATATAGGTCTAATCCAAACCCTCCGAATATGCCCCCAATCAATGCTAGGCTACCCCTTGGTTTTCAAAGGCGTCCTTTCCCTCCACAAGTACCCCAAAAGTCTAACTTAGAGACTATGATAGAAAGTATGCTTATGGCACAATAAAAGCAAGATGAGTATATTAAGCAATTAGTCTATAAAGTTGATGTGCTCAACTCACAATAAAATGTTGGAAGCCCAAATCGCCCAATAAGCTAGCTTTTCATCTACACCCCCGGATGGACTCCCGAGTAAACTAGAATCTAACCCCCGTGAGCATTATAATTGTGTCACCTTGAAGGAAGGGGTGGAGGACTCTATTGACTCTAAGGACATGCCAATTGAAGAGGGTAGAGAGATAATCATCGTTGAGAATAAAGGGAAGAATGATGGTAGTAATGTCGTGACATTCATAGCGAATGAAAGTGTAGAAATCCCCACAATTTTTCCACCTAAGCTTCCTGACCCAGGTAGCTATTCTATCCCCTGTGTTGTCGGAAAGGTGGAAATTGAGAGAGCCTTATGTGACCTAGGTGCAAGCGTTAGTTTAATGCCATACTTTTTGTTTCATAAGCTTCACTTAGGACCATTACAACCCGCACTCTTTTCACTATAGTTAGTAGACGGTTCTGAAACGCAACTTTTAGGCAAATTTGAGGATGTGCCAGTTAAAATAGTAGATATTTGGTATTGGAAGACTTTATCATTGTTGAGACGGCTAAGACCAATGATGCCCAAATTATTCTAGGTAGGCCCTTCATGGCTACAGCAGGTTGCCATATTGATGTAAGAAAAGGGCGGATAACATTTGAAGTACAAGGGTGTTACGCTATGTTTTGCCATATAGAGGACAAAGTCGTTTCTCCTAATTCTTCCCTATTAGATGCAGTTCCCCCTTCTCTTGAGATTGACATGGAGGACATCTTGAATTGTCAAGATCCTCCTTATTTTGATTGCATTTCCACTGAGGATCCTGACCAAAGGTATGTTAAGGTGGAGTTTGCTGCTCCTATGCCGCCTAGCATACGCAAGGTTGAGGCCCATACTTCTAATGAGTCTGCTATGAGTGGTTATTGTAGGTTTGCCCAAGTGGTTCTCTCTTTGCCCCCTATGGAAGGATTTGATGCAGATTTTGATTCAAGGGTTGAACAAGATAATGGTGCCCAGTCTAATGGACCACATACACAGTTTGTCCTGTACACTGACAATACGCTATGGCATCAATTGATGATGATGATGAAGAATCTCTAACCTGAGCTTTTGACGTGGTGCCTTCGATTGAGGAAGTGTGATTTTGTAGTTCATGATAAAAATGGAGCCCATACACTCACTAATCCAAACCAAGCATAGATGTATGGTCAAGCTATTGACCTTAAAAGAGCGCTTTTTGGGAGACAACCCAAGCCCTTTTTCTTTTTTTTTTTTTAGCTTTGATTTTCATTGTTACTTGTACTTTTTCATGGTATAGAAAAAAAAGAAAAGAGAGAAAAAAAACACACAAAAAATAGAACAAATAAAATTTAAAAAAAAGAAGGGTGCAAAGAAGAAGGCATCATAGGACAGAAAGGAAAAAAAAAGGAAAAAAAAGAGATGTTCGGCACCATGGCCAAGCAGCCTATCAAAACGGGCCATGGGGTGCTGAACCAGGAAAATAAAAAATTTTGGTGTCTAGCAAACACCATGGTTTCCTTGTGGTGACCCCCACAGATCGTGGGGGGCTGCTATGGGCCGTCTTCAAGGGTTTTGACCATGGTGACCCTTCATTTTCCCCTATCTTCTTCTTCTTCTTCGACACACTCTCTCTCTACCTCCCTCTTTCTCTCTCTAACCCACCATTACTAAACCTCCATTTCTCCCTCATTGTTTTCTTATTTTTACTCCATTTTCACTCAAAACCTCACCTTTTCACTTAATCTTTCACTTTCTCCCACAAATTTCATCTTTTTCCACCCTTTCTTCTTCAACTTCATCTCACCTCCACCCATCCTCTATACCCATCTTCTTCCCTCTCTAATCCTTCTTATTTTTCACTTAAACTCTTTATTTTTCTTTCTCAAATTTTTTTTTTTTAGGTTTTATTTTCAATTCTTCTTCCATTTTACACCCATGGCACCCACAAGGACACAAAGGAGTATCAAGGAGGTATGATCATCAAGCCAAGACCTTCCCGGCCTCAACGAACCTCCTGCACTTCCACTGAAGCACGACCTTAAGGTAACATTCCTCACCCTGTTGGTTTAACCAACCCCAATCATGTTGCTAGATATGCTTTTTTAAATAAACACATGATTGTGACAACTTGTTATTATGATGAGGAATTATTAGGACGTTTCGGAATGTTATATGATATATGGTTGTTGTTTGCACGGGGGGCATAGGACATTTCATTGAACTAAAGGAGCATATATATCGGGACCTTACCTTAGAGTTCCTGAGTACACTTCATATTGAGGTCACTAGAGGGCCTCAATGTCAAGCGGGGTACATTTAATTTTATTTGCACGGACAATTATATGAGTTGAACTTAGGTACCTTCAACAGTATATTTCATTTTTCACCTAGTATCGATTTACCAAACCGACAAGTCCCCCAAGAATTCAACCCAAATGCATTTTGGGGTGAGCTTTCGGGGAGTGTTAGGTACAGTACTAGTTCTTCCAAGTACACCTATATTTAGAACTCTTGCAATCGGGCAGCTCAACGTATCCTAACTTGCTATTTCTTTGCTCAGGATAATAGTTTAAATGTCCTGAGATTCTCTGAGTTATATTTCTTGTCTTGTATGCTTGATAGTGTCTAGCTTGAGCCCGGGTCGTTTTTAGCCAGACAATTGTATAGTGTTGCTGTTAGCTCTAAGGGTAGGATAGTCATTAGTGGTATTGTCACAACTATTGCTAGATTTTTGGGTGTTGAGCCCAACCCTAAGGATAGAGTATCTGGGTCCGAGCTGCTTGATCAAGCCGCCTTTGAGATCATGAACTTTTGTAAAGTAGAGGTTGGACGTTTGTGCTGGATTTAGCCTAGGGATTGATTTCTGCCACTTCCCAATGTTGATCGAAATACTTACTTCACCGGGCTAACCTTTATTGGGTACTTGGTGATGCTGAGGTTGTTCAACCCGCACCCCCTCCACCCCCTTATTCTAGTCAAGTCGGACCTAGTTCTTCCTCCCAACCACCCCCTAGTGACTATGCCGACCGCCAAGCCACCCTTAGGTCCATTCAGGAGGAGCAAGTATCCCTTCGAGCATATGTTTCTTCTAAGAACACCGCTCTTCGTGACTTCATCCAAGAGCACAATGATGAGCTCCGTGGGATGCTTGCTACCCAAACTCAATACTTCAAGGATTATCGAGCTTGTTTAGAGACCCGGCAAGATTGGCATATCTTTTATGGCCAACCACCCCATCCTCCTCCCCCACCTCCTTTTTGATTGCTTTTTACTACTCCCCGTTCCCTTTTTCTACTATGTGCACACATTGAGGACAATGTTTTGTTCGAACATTTTGGGAGTTAGTCGGTATTTGATGGTGTCTTATGCCTGATTTGATTTGGTATGCTTGTGTATTGTATATATTATTCGTGATAGTTTTTGGAGTTTCATTGTAGGTTTTAATTTTACTTGTTAATCCCAAAGACCAAATAGCCACCCTTGTTACGTATTATATCCCTTGTTAGCCCCTTTGAGCTTATATCCGCTTTTATTGGTTTGAACCTCCTATCATAGCCTTTGACCAAATGATTATTTGACCCTTAAGCCAGGGCTAGAGGAGCATTTCATTCTTGCGCATCGAGTTTTTAATTGGGAACTATTAGGGAGTACTGAGATCCTTTTAGTCGATTTGGTTGTTTGGTGAAAGGATTTATGTTCTTGTGTTATATAAGAAATCCCTTGCCTTGTTGTCCAAAGATTAGAGAAAAGTTGAAGTTCGCCATTGATATAAGATTTCCCTTGGCTAATTCTTTGTGAAAAAAAAAAAGGAAACAGCGAGAAACAAAACAAACAAAAAAAATAAACAAAACAAAACGAAAAAAAACGAGAGAAGAAATAATAAAAAAAAGGTATTAGCCTTGTTTGAATTGTAAAAAAAAGGGGTTATTTATGACTTTCGACTCTTTATCTCTTTAAGTAGGGATGTATTTTGTAGAAGAATTGTATTCGTTTAGGGAGGTGTTGTATGATGCATTGGAAGTGTTCAGCTCTTAGTCTATGCCCTCTAGCTCAACTTTTCCAAAACAATTGTTCCCCTCTTACCTTTACCTATGGCCACATTACAACCTTGCAAAAGTCCTCATGATTGTCTAGTGTGTATTGTGTTTTAGTGATGGCGAATTAGAAAGTTTTATCAAGCTTATGGTAGATTTGAGTTTATGGAATGCGAATTGAGGGAACCTTCATATATTTTCAAACACATGAATGATGAGTGTCACACGATTATAGTGAGGTTCTACCAGCATTGCTAGCCCCATTTTCTTTGTATTTGATGATTTGGGAGGATTGATTCAAATTTGACTCTATGGTATATCAAGTGGTTTTCGAAAATTTCATTCCCTAGTCTGTTTGCCAAATAATTTTTGCACCTTTATAGGCTAATTTTGGATCGGCCTTGCCATTGAAATGCTACCAACGTCTATCCTGAGGAGGTTTTGAATAATTTTTGGTCTTAGTGTTACTTGAGGACAAGCAACGATTCAAGCATGGAGGAATCTGATAAGTGCTAAAATTGTATATCATTTTAGGGTCGTTTTGCCCGCATTTTTAGGAGAATTATGTGCTTAATGTTAAAATTTATGTTCATATTCTCGTTTTATGCTTGGGTATGGTTCTTTTATGACTTTTGTAGGATTTTAGACCATTTTAACCCGACATTTGACCCTTATTTGAGTGTATGTTGACCTCTCACAGATGCCCCTGTGATGCTATGCCCGTGGAGTATGAGAACAGCACAAAATTCGGTTCCAACCAAGACCACGGTCAAACTGTGGTGCCTGCCATGGACCATGGTAAGCTGGTAACTGCTAGCCTCTTCATTTTCCTTCATTGTGTGGCCGAGGTTCATCCAATTACTGCTTAAAAGAATGTGTTTTCAAAGCAGAAAGAGAGATCTAGTTCAGGAACCATAGCCCTACCTTAACATTTTGTTAATTTAGTTTAGTTTTAGTGTGATTTTTGTTAAGTTTAGAAGGGAGAAAGTTGCTCTTGGAAGATTGAAGATTGTTGCACAATTCAAGGGCTACTGTTGTTGTAAAGTTTTCTTTCCTTCTTTTGAATTTGCTTTTAAACTCTTGTTTTAGTTGAATTTAGAATCAGAGTGAGTAGTTTTATCTAATCTAGGGATTTGTTAGCCATAGAATTGTTATTGGATCCTTTATCCTTGAATTGTTGCGCTTATTTCATGTTTGGAATGAATCATGTCTATCTTGAAATTGGATTGTTCTGAGTTGAATATGGCCAATTCTGGTTGCTTATATTAGGTAGTAGGGTGAAGTACTGAAAGTAGAAACTCTCTACCCGATTGTCTTGATAGAACTTAATTTAGCAAAACTCGAGAGAGAATTGCTTGGTAAGAGGAGACCTAGCATCAATACATCTTTAACCTAGACTAAATCAAATGCACTTGAGAGAGTAATAGTTGAATTTATTTCGGTAATTTACTTTGTTTCGAAAGAAAGGATTAAATTAAATTTGGTTACAATTCCTTGAATCATTCTTTCTATGAAAAGTGCATACTTAAATCCATGATCCAACTCTTTACTTGGTGAATCAAATTCCTAGATGTTTTTCCGTTATTGAATTTCCGAACGGTTAATTAGTTTATTTTAATCGACCATTTGAAAGGATTTGTCGCTTAGCAAATTCTAATAGGCTTTTGACTTGATAGATTATTTTGGTCTCTGAGGACAATCTTTTAATCTATACTACGACACTAGTGCGCGCTTGTGGACATGTCACTAGCATGAAAATTTAAAATGTACTATGGGCAAAACATCTCAAGGCCTTTTCTAACTACCTACTTGTGGTGATTCAAGTGAAAAGCGAGTATAAAGCTCGAGATGCAGCCATGGTTGCGTATTTGGCAAATGTGAAGCAGAAGTCTTTCATTTTTAAGAGGTTCGAAATTAAACATGTGCCCTGATTAGAGAATAAAAAAGCTTATGCCTTGCCAAAACTTGCTAGCTCTTCCCCAATATGGTTATCTAAAGGACATCCATTGGGATATCTTACGAGATGGATGATCAACACAAAGGAGTTGGCATGGATCGAGAAGATTGACACATGAATGGACCCTTCATAAGATATTTGCGTAATGGAACCCTACTTTACAATCCCAAAGAGGCTGACCCACATCAAGAAAACATCCGAGTGGTTACTGCTTAGAAGGGCAATGGTCTTTGACAATAACCGACAACTTGACACTAATAAGGCATGAGATTATTGTGGCGACTATGGCAGACAAGATTTACGACTGATGCAAGACCCCAAAATGAATGGCCAAGCCGAGTCCGCTAATAAGTAGATCCTGAACAAACTCAAGAAGACGTTGGACAATGCATAGGGATTGTGGACAAATGAACTCCTAGGTGTATTATGGTTCATTTGGACAACCAAGTAGAGTACTAGCTGTGAGACGCCATTCATGCTTGTCTATAGCTCTGAGGTGGTGCTTTCGATAGAAGTTGTCATCCATACCCATCGACTGACCACTTTTCAAGAGGACCTCAATCACAGAGCACTAAAGGAAGATCTCAACTTGTTACCTATAGTGAGGGGTGATGCATACCTAAGAGAGGAGTTAACTAAAATCAGGATGACTAAGCTCTACAACTGCAAAGAAGGGTGATGCATACCTAAAGAAGGGTGATCTGGTCCTAAAGAAGATAAAGGCCACAAAAAGAGGCAATCTAAGGTAAACTTACTCCTAATTAGGGGGATGCACACATGATCATCAAGGAAGTGCATTCTAGTACATTCAGACTCATGACATGCAAAGAAGATAAGGTACCAAACCTAACACTCCAATAACCCCATGAGGTACAACATATGATTCAGGCAAAGCGTAACTTAGGTAGTCTCAGCATAAGAAAGGCATATCAACTATATGTTCGG
The DNA here is from genome assembly GCA_017589665.1 of Selenicereus undatus. Lineage (NCBI taxonomy): Eukaryota > Viridiplantae > Streptophyta > Magnoliopsida > Caryophyllales > Cactaceae > Selenicereus > Selenicereus undatus. Next base: position 31,305,120 of record JACYFF010031956.1, on the reverse strand, counting down.
ATGACCCCCAATGTTATCACTTATGAATTTTAATTAATGTTAGTAGTTTCCTTATTTCCATTAATTATTTCATTTATTGTCAACTTTTGGGGGAAAGGAGGGATAGAAGGTGTTAAAATGATAAATTTAACCACATAAAATGGCGCAAAGACCAACACAAAAGTTGGAGGGAAGTAATAGAACTTAATAACAGACCCCACTAGTGATCGGGATAAGTTGAGGCAAGGATTAGCTAGTTCGGTTCCTATCTAAAATTATCCCATAAACTCCAAAATAGGAGATGGAAGGATAGGATGCCAACCTTGCGACTGAACTTGACCAACCTCCTCAAGGAAGAGGTCCAGCCGAGTGTGATAGTTTGGTTAAACGATGCATTGATGTAAAGATCAGCTCATTCACTTCATGTCCAGACTTATACCATGAACGCCATAATAGGCGACGGGAATAATACGGTGTCAACCTTACAATCAAAGTCATCTTATCCCCTTAATGAAGGGACTTAATCGAGCATGACAGTTCAAATCGCACATCAATTTAGTACTTGGATGAACTAACGAGCATCCAGGTTAAGGGGTGAGTGTAACTCAATCCTTCATCCCACTACACCATTAGCCCCTGAGGGCTAAGGGGTGGGCACATGACTTGGATACAAGCAATTAAGGAAACACTCCTACATGGTGTCGGGGGTTATACCTTGTATCCTGTAGGCAGCTTTGTAGCCACCAAATGAGTAAGCTGATAGGGGTGACAGACTCGCCCTAAGGTTAAATAATGCATCAATGTGTTGAGGAAGTAACAAAAACCAGAAAATATAGTGAAAGCAAGAGATGTAAAGACATATCACGAAATAGACACCAAAACGTGATAACTCATCACACATAGCAAATGTAATAATAAACTAAGAGACATACATTGTCAACTGAAACAAGTAAAGTATGAAATTAAATATGTTCGTACATCACTAGCCCGAAGGCCCAAATGAGGACTAAATGTCCACAAAGATAAAACCTGATTACTTACAAAAGATAAAGGGAAAGGAGGAAATCAAGCATGTTCCTCATCATCGGCCACCTCCATTGCCTCCTCCTCGTCAGCTTGCTCTCCCTTAACCTAGTTGACAATCTGAGTCCCCTCAATAGCCTTCTCTGAGGCATCCTTGGGAACATACTCTGAGGAGCGAAAGATGAGCATGAGAAGTGGCATCTAGGTGCGAGCAGGAGACCTCCTAGCTAGCCTTCTCTCTTATAGCGGAACACTTGTTTGGGCTCCTGTGCCTCAGGTAGACCGGTCCACTACAAGACATACTTGAAATCCGCTAGGTAAAGTCCCTAACCATACTTCTTGCGAGTATGAGTGAGAAACTCCTTCATGGACTCATGCCCCTTCTCACAAAAGATGTTCGCATCATCTATATGAGCACAGAAGGTCTTACTCTCACATAGCCATGTCCACCTCAAAGTTATGCTCCCGCTCCTTCACGTAGTGCTCCAAGTCCCTAATTTTACAACCGTATTCTTTTATTCTCTTTTTAAGCGTGATGATCTCCTTCTTATCAAGCTTGGTTTGATCCCTCAAAGAGTTCAACTCAGCTATAGCAATGCACTCAGAGGGGTAGAGTGAACAAAGAGAAAGCATGAATCGCACCCTAAAAGTAAACAAAGAAAGCACTACTGCAAGAAAAGCAATAAAGCGAAGACCACTGGCGAAAAATAAAAGCAAATACCTCCATAAAGTATAATTCGTATGCTTTAAGGGTCTTAGGAACCTATTTGGAGCCCTGAGCTAAAGGGAGCTCCTACATATGAGCAAGCTCTTAGATCAATGCTACATTCCCCTTAGAGGGAAGGAAAAAGAAAGAATTGCTTCCCTTTGAGGACTAGTTGCCACTAAACTAGGGGGAGTGGGAATCTGCATGGTGGCCCTCTTCTTCTAGGGGAAGGGGGAGGTTCCCGCACTGTTGCTGGATACCCCTTATCCAAAGCGTCGTTAAGTTGGGGTCATCCCCTTGCCTTGATTAGTACGCAATGAGGTCTTTATCTTCTCTAAGATCTAGTTCTTCTCTATGATTCCCAAGGTGATAGCCATGTCAGGGTGTACGGGAGAGGTTCCTGACACCACTGCTAGGTGGCCCCTTACCCTAGGCATCGGTAAGCTTGAGGGGCCATCCCCTCGATTCGATCAGCATATACCAAAGTCTTCATCATCTTTAAGACTTGTCTCTTTGTCCGTGATTCCAAGGCGATAACCATGTTAGGTTAGGGAATAATAAACTTTAGGAGAGGACTATGCTTGGCGCAACCGGGCTTATGCTACTGAGAAGAGGAATATACCGAAGGCAGACTCTGAATCTCTGACTTGTTTGTCCCTCCTAGCATCATCTAATGCCTTTTCTTCCCCTTTGTTAGCTTACCCTTCATCCTAAAAAGCATATCAATGGCCTCCTCTATAAAATATAAGATTCGAATGAGTAAGTTTCACAAAGAAGGGGAATAAATGACTATGAGGAAATAAAATTACCTGAGGGATAGTCGAGCAAGGCCCAGCAGTGCAAAGGAAACACTCAAACTCAAGTAACTTCTTATGAGGAAGCTAATTGTCCGGGACCTTCATGATCTTCCCCAATTGGTAGTGGATAGAGTCGATGAGCTTAAAGTAATTGACGGTGGCTATCTTTTTCTCCTTGGGGGTGGTACGAGGCTTATTCCAAGTCTTAATCGAACCCCTCTTATTCCATATGGGAATATCCTAACCCCCTTGCACCTTCTTAACATACAAGAATTTATATTGCCTGCCATGAAAGGAAGAAGCTTTGTCTAAAGTTGATAAGAAGCTAGAGTGATTGACCATTCAAAACCAACCCTTATCCTCACATGTCTTATTATTTTGCTAAATCATACGGATGTGTGTGAAAGCAAGGGTTGTGCACTCAATATGCCTATGGTTACATGTGGCAACAAAAGATAGGATTTATGCCTAAGCGTTAGGGATGAGTTGGACAATCATAGTGTCATACATTTGGAGGATTCATGTGACAACCTTAGGGAGAGGGAATTGAATAGCATGCTTTATGATCTCCAAAAACACCGTAATATAACCCAGTAGAGGTCTCAGCATAGTGTCACTGTGCGAGGAAACGATTACCTTATAGGTGTGCTTGAATGAGAACCTCAGTTTAAATTAAGCAACTTTCCCAGCTCCGTCATGAAAAAGATGGGTTGACAAATGCGCACTAGGTACATCTTCTGGATCAGATCTAGCAGGGATGCTAAAAGGAGCAAAATCCAGCTCTAGCATGTCTACTATATCGGTGGTCGGCACACCAATGCTAGCAAAAGGCTAGGGAAGTGGGTTACATATCCCACGAATACAGGACAGGTTTACCGAAAGAAAAAGATTCAAAATATAGGGTGCTACAAGAGCTCTCTTCAAGAAAGTTTATGTTTATCTGAAGGAAGTCCTGAAATGAAATTGCGACCAGTAGACTTTATTGGTACCAACTTTCGGTTTGTGATCATTGTAATCACCTAAATGGCTTACTTCTCCTTTGGATAATGGGGATGAGTACATATCAACAGAATTATTACTAAAGTTATCGCTTCCAAAGGCCAACGAGGAGATAAAGGGTGACCCTGATGGAAAGGAAGCAAAGGCATTGCTATCGTACGAGAATTTGTTAAGGAGCGGACCTTAGCCAGTGTTGAAGCAAAGAAACTCCTGTGTTAACTTTCTCTCTATAACTTTCTCTCTCTATAGATTTTGGAGACGATGCGTGAATGAAGATGAAGGCTAGGAGGAGAGGTCCATATATACATACACCTAGCATTAGGATCCATACAACCATTCCACGGTTAGATGTGGTGCTACTTGTCAACACAGAAAGGGGTGAAAATGACCAAATTGGAGTTTAAGTACCTCTTTAATCAGCTGGTCTGAGTTAAGAGGGAGTGTCCCTCCCTCTATTCGACTGTGCTAAATTGAGAATGAGAGCCCATCCTCCCTATTCGGGTCGGCCAAATTGAGAAGGAGTAGCTCTTCCTTCTATTCAACTAAACCAAATTGAGAGGGACAACCTCCTCTCTTTGTTATGGGCAAAATTAAGAGGGAAAGCTTATCCTCTTCATTTGGCGGGCCAAATTTAGAGCGAGGGCCTCTCCCCTCTATTTGGCCTTGCTAAATTAGAGATGGAAAGCCTCTCCTCCATATTTTCCTTGGTCTAATTGGAGTGGGAGAACCTTCATAATTCGGTTTGGTTGAATTGAAAAAGGCCTACCCTTTTGATTCAGGCAAGGCTGAAAGGCACGACCCTTAACTTAGCTTCGGCTTGAAGCAAACGAAGGCAAAGGTAGGAAGGAAGTGAGTCACGGAGACCTTGAGAAAACTGGATGATCCACGTCAAATAAAGATGTCGGTTGGCTAAGGAAAGTGATAAGCGAAGAGTTAAGCATGAAAACCCTAAAAATCATGATACACAAAAAGCATAAACGTGCTCAAATCGACAAACAAAAATTTTATTACTATGAAAGTTTAAGGTACATTACAAAAGGCAACAAACATTATAAATCGTAACTATATCATATGTGGTAAGAAACACCCGCTTGAAGAACAAAATAAGAAGACACTCTAAAGTGAACTAGATATATGTCATCATAATACTAGAAACAAACAAGTGCTAATAACTTAGCATCAGGGCTCGGAAGTTGAACCAAACTTCTTTTCGGCTGGGGGAAGCCCTTTTTTCTTTTTGGGAGGAAGCCCTTTTTGTCTAGTGGATAGGACGCTTACTTCAACCTTTAGAGGACTTCTTGCTCTAGCTAATGGATGAGCCCGCACCTTGTCCTTAGGGAGGAACCTTTTTTGTTCGAGAGAAACACTTGATTCTTCCTTTAGGGGGCTCTCATCCTTCTCCATCAAAAGCACCCTACCTTTCTCCTTTAGTAAGGTTTGTCTTTTCTCTTTTAGAGGGATGCCATGAGGAAAGAGAAAAGGAAAGGTTGACGAACTTGAGCTCTCAACATTTTCTTAATCACCGGGCCATGAAGACTGGCCTCTTGGTTATGACATTGAACTAACACGTTGCTATTCATATCTAGTTAGATTTCAAAGCTTTGCTAGTGAAATTTTTCTTGGATCTCCATCAGATCATAAGCCATGAGAAGCGAAATAATTCTAAAGTGAATCACCCCTTACAAAATCAAAGTATAGAAGATGAACTGGATAATCTCAAGAACACTGATGTCATAAGCCTTACACGCCACCCTCTTTGTAAAGGGAGGACACAATAATGGCCACCACGGCAGAAGAGGTCTAGAAGGGTAAGGGCTCCATACGCAGCTTCCTGAAGCCCATCCATGACAAGATGAACTTAGCCTCGTCTTTGCTTCAAAGAAAAGAAAAATTGCTCGCCATTTGACAAACCTACTGTCATAAATGATGGTGGGGGGAGAACTTGTCTTCTTATAGCTCTCTAAAAAGTGGAGTCAAACAAATCAACATCTCATCTGAATGACTTGAAAATCTCTCTGATAAGATGTGAGGGGTTAAATGATTGGACATTTAGCACCGTACCAATGACAAATCAACATATGGCAAAGACCAAGTCAATAGAGGTCAAAGGTTGACCTGTAGGGAGAATGAAGGAATAGGGAGGGGTATAATGGTTATTTCTCCCTCATACTAAGGAATAACTTTCCTATCCTTGGTTACTGACCCACAAGGCTATAAATACCTCAACTTGCACCATTATGAGACAAGATTTCATTATTCATTATATGACATGTTAACCAAACACCCCAAAAATAGTAAAATCCTCTCTACCCTTTTTTCCTCTTTTTACTAAGTCTCTTTCTGAGACTAACTTTTGCATCGGAGAGGTCGTCCTTGGAAAGAACACCTAGGGTTGACCTTTGTGCATGTCATCGAGGAAAAGGCACATTAGTGGTGCCAGCTAGGCAACATGTCAACTAAACGCAAGTCTGAGCTTCTCTCTTGCTCACTAAAGTTTCATCCAAAGAAATAGATTTCAAACTCGAATTGTCTTTCCAAAATTTCTTGGGGGTCTCCTGGAATTAGTCTCTCTATAGACAATAACTGTTGGTGAGGTAAGGTTTGTTGTCATCATCGTTGTTGCAAGTGTTTTCAAGTATAACACAAGAATATGATCTGTAAGTCCAACTCAAGAGTGTAAGAATGTAAACATTTAATGATACAAGTGAAACTCTCTTTGTGTCTTTTGCATTTCTTCAATTGTATGGGTCATCTGCTTGTAGACTTCTTGAATCTTGTAGCACCATGGGAAAAGCCAATTAGCCATTTTATTCTATCGATTGATATTTGGCATATGTTAACATTATGCTTGAGAGCGTCTGGACATATTTCGAATGCTATATCTGCTACCAAACATGTAAAGACAGATCTTGTATCTTTCCATCTGATTGGTCAGGTCAAGTTTGGCTTGAAATGTTGGCCATTTAATATCTTGACCGCTCTTCACCAAAATATAAAGACTACTTGCCTTTCTATGGCTTTCATAGTGACGTTTGCTAGCTACTTCTGGTCAAAGGTCTTTGTCCTGTCTAAGAGCTTGTTCATTCCTCTTTTGGCAAACACTCAACCATTGAGTGTGCAATCAGTTTGTTTTGAATTGTTCTTGTATGGCCCAAGTTTCACTTTTGCATTCATATCAAATCAAGATGTGCACATTTGTGTAAATATAATATGAGAACAACATTTAATTGTAAATATTTTGATAGATACAATTCTTGTATTTATGATCAAGTCATAAGAAATAAATGAACTGCTGATCTATGATACTTATGAAGAGCATGTGAACAAAAGTGACATAAAATTAATTTATTTGATGGACAACGATTTGGATTTCTAGACTTAGCAAACTGAGTTAAGGTCATGCCAACATCCATTGTCCTCGAATTTGGTTGCAATGAAGATGTATCGTGCATAAGTTCAACAATAGTACTTTATTTGATTCTAACATCAAGTATAGAGTGAGACTGTGAGAGATTCCATCATTCTAACATACAATTTGTTTGTAATATGCTTTTACTAGCATTTGATAAACTGATAATAGTAGAAAATCATCATTGTATGGGGATATATTACCAAAAAATTAAATATCAATCAATTTTTATGGTAGGTATAACCTTGTAAGATCTATTAAAAAAAAAAATTGAAAGATTGATAGTGTAAATCATATCAAAAAATCATAACTTATTTTTGAGAAGACTATATTCAAGGAAGCTCTTTAGTTAAGCCTGCTTAATTTACGACAAGCTTAAATGGGTGACTTCATAAGAAGGTTATGAGAGATACATTATTTTTGGAGTGGTCGAAGGCCAACACTGACATTACGACAACAATGAATTTTCTGCTTGCTTTGTTATATAATTACAACATGACATCTTTTGCCAACCAAAAAGAAATATCAAAATAGCCAATGTCAATAGATAGTTTTTCCATAATATTGTCAAAAAATTACAACATAATGTATTTTTCCATAAGGAAATATTTTGCTAATGGAAACAATTTCGATTATGAAACTAGTAAAGATATTTCTATTGGCATAATTTTTGCCAACAAAAAATTGATATTTCTTCAACAAAAATATCATGTTGGCATAGATAGTGTTACAAAAAACAACAAAATAAAGAAACTGACAACCCAAATAGGCCCTTGGCCCCCTTAGTACTACTCCACCCTAATAACGCTCTATTGATTTCAATGGCAAGCTGCAGGAATGGAATAGAAATGAGTTGGAAGAAGTGGGTGGAAGTGGGTAGGAGCGGCAAGAAGATGGTGGGAGTAAGTAGGAGTGGTTTGTTGCATGTAGGAGTGGGAGGAAGTGAAAACGAGTGAGAAGGACTGGAACGGAAAGAGAGCATTAATATTAATTATGTTAACGACTTGAGTAACATAATAATAATAATAATAATAATAATAATAATAATAATAATAATAATTAATTATTATTATTATAATTATTATTATTAATTAAAAATATAATTAATAATTAATAATTATTATTATTAACAATAATTTGCAACAATGATTACAATAATAATTCTTATTAATATTAACAACAGTAATCATAGTAATTATAAAAATTAATATTAATATTAATTAATTATTATAGATTATTATTTGTTAATAGTAATAATTATTATTATCATTATTAATGAATACTAGCAACAATTACAATAATAATAATTGTTAATGTTAATAATAATGACTATTAATGGAATAATAATAATCATTAAAATTAAGATTGATAATAATAAAACTTACTAATTACGAAAATCAATAATAATTAACAATAATAAAAATAAGAAATAATAATCATAAGAACAATAATTATTATTAATATTAACAATAATAACAACAATTAATAATAACAATTATAAATGTTAATAATTATTAATTAATAATTAATTATTTAATAAATAATAAAACTATTATTGTTAAAACAATTACTATTATTTTTATTATTAATTAATAATAGTTATTAATAATAATAATAATAATTAGTAATTATTATTATAATAATATAAAATTTTTAATATAAATATACATAATAATGTGTCATTAATTATTATTAACATAAAACAAATAATTAACAATAATATTACAATAGTAATTCTTATTAATATTAATAATAATCGTAACAATTGTGAATGTTAACAATAACTATTATTAATGTTAATATTAATACTAATAGTGACATATTATCAATTATTAATATTAATAATAATTTTCATTATTATAATTATAATACTGTAATAATAATTATTATTATTATTATTATTATTATTGTTATTATTATTATTATTATTATTATTATTATTATTATTAATGAATGCTAGTAATAAATACATTTACAATTATTATTAATATTAAGAATGATCACTCATTACTTTTAATAACAATACTAATAATTAAGATTGATATTAATAACAATAAAAATTACTAACTACTAATGTTAAGAATAATTAGTGATAATCAAAATAATAATTGATAGCTAGGAAGAATAGGAAAAATTCATATTAATATTGTTAACAGAATAGACGTATCCATTATTGCTTTTATATCATCCTTTGTTTTTCCCAAAACATCCATCACTATGTTCATAATATTTTCACTGAAAGTTTTCTCAAAGTGTATAACATCAAGGTTATGCCTTAGAAGTTGATGTTTCTAACAAGGCAACTCCCAAAAGATACTTTGCTTTGTCCAGTTATGTTCATTTTTCTGAAATTCGGGAATTTGAAAGTGTACATCTGTAGTTACTTTAGGCAATGCAAATGCTACATCAGATAATATTTCACCAGAAATCCTTTGGGGAGGGCCAATGTATATGCTCTTCCGTTTACGAAAAGCAACTTTATTAGCTCTAAAACAATTATTCCGAGGCAAGAACTAACAATGCTAATCGAACCAAAATGGCTTTCGTCCATGCTGTAACTGGAATACACAATTTTGGTGCATACAAACCGGACATGCTAAGAACCCATGAGTACTCCAACCAGACAATATACCATAGGCGGGAAAATCATTAATTGTCCACATTAATGTAGCATGCAATCTAAAAGCTTTCGCGCATGAAACATCAAATGTTTCTACCCCAACATCCAATAGTATTTTCAACTCATCAACTAAGGGTTGCAAGTACACATCAATTCTGTTCTTCGGATTTGTTGGGCCCGGAATAATACAACTTAAAAACATGTATGGAGTGGTCATACACATATCTAGAGGCAAGTTATAAGGTGTAACAACAATTAGCTACACAGAATACGATCTTCCAGATATGAAAAATGGTGTAAAACCATCAGCACATAGATCTAACCTTACATTCTGATGCTCTGCTGTAAAATTTGGATACTTTTGGTCGAAATGCTTCCATGCCAATCCATCTGACGGATGCCGGAGAACACCTGGTTCTTGCCGGTGCTCATAGTGCCTTCTCATGTGGACGATAGTCCTTTTTGAGGCATACAGTCTCTGCAATCTTGGGATTAAAGGTAGGTAGTGCATTCTAGCACATGAAACCTCCTTATGACCTCATTGGTTGGAGTTCTTTGGTAATTGTGTTGCAATTCCACAAAATTTGCATGCGGATAAACCCTTATCTTGTTTATAATAAATCATGCAACCATTCGGACAATAATCAATTTCCTAAACATCCATGCCTAAATCTCACTTTTCTGAGCTGCTGATGATAATTTTTTGGAATGCCACTTTTCGGATGGCATATATCTTTCATCAGACCAATAACTTCATTGAAACAACGTTGAGACATGTTGTGCCCCAATTTAATACTAAGTAGCCTCACAGACGTTTCCAGTTTAGTTATGTTACACCCTTCATGCAACGATCTTTGGGCAGATTCAAGCATAGCGTAAAATGCCTCGGGATTTACCTCATGATGGCTACTCATGTTCATTTCATTAGATTGGAAGGCAACATGAAGCATGTTCCCCATATGATTATGATCATTGTGATCGTAATCAAAATTCATAGAATGCGAACTACTTTAACCCCCTACTTTCGAATTATCTTCTTCCCCATGACTTGTCCAATACCAATAATTTTTCACAAACCCCTTTCTATACAAATGAGACTTTACAACATGAGGTGTAAATACTGCATATTCTTGCACTTCACACATGGACATCTATAAACTCCATTAATTCTATACTCCTCCCGATTTCGTGCAAATTCATCAAACATATTCACTCCCATCAACCACTGATCTCTAAGCCCATGTCCATCAGGATTTCTTCTCCTATACATCCATTGACGTTGCAACGGCCCATCCATATGTTGCTAATTTGATTGCCTTAATTGTTATGTATACTACAATTAATTTTAATAAATATCTTTTAGAAATCTATTTAACCAGTTCAATATTCGGAATACAATAATGAACTTCTATACGAATATTACCACAATTTTGAAGAACATAAATAATTATACTTAACAAATCAAACAAATCATACAGAAAATTACCCACACGTCAAAAAAGAATATACTTCACATACACATCAAAAATTAATATACACAACAAATCAAACAACAAATAAACATACTTAACATACTTAAATCATTTACCAAAATGAAACATATTATACATGTTACCTACTTACAACAATTTCATTTATCCAAATCAACATATATTACAAATTAAAATAAAGATTAAATTATTTACTCTAAATTTTATATTCACCAATGAAACTAATAAATTTATATATATTACAAAAAAATAAATTTAACAACAACATATTCAAACATATATATATATATATATATATATATATATATATATATATATATATATATATACATATATATATGTCACACATACAACAATGTAATTAAACATATATATATGTATTACATAAAAATAAATTTAATAGAACTATTTTATTTATCATAATAAGCATAATTAAGCATCAAACACAAATTACACAATTTATTTCACACTTCATCCAAATAAACAAACCCAAAAAAAATACTATTAACCAAAAAAATAAAATAAAAATACTTAACAAATCAAACAAATCATACAAAAAATTAACCATACCTCAAAAAAGAATATTCTTCACATACTTACCAAAAATTAATATACACAAAAAATCCAACAAAAAATATACATACTTAACATACTTAAACCATTCACCAAAACAAGACATATATTATACATGCTTACCTACTTACAACTATTTGATTTATCCAAATCAACATACATTACAAATTAAGTTAAAGATTAAATTATTTAGTATAAATTTTATATTAACTAACGACACAAATAAAAAAACTTATATTCATATTTAGTTCACATTTTATATTCCCGAATTCCTTAAATAAATTTTCACAAAATCTAAAATACAACAATGTAATTAAACATATTCTAAAAAAATAAATTTAACATAACTATATTATATGTTAAAATAAACCTAATTAACCATCAAACACAAATTAAATTATTTATTTCGCACTTCATCCAAATAAACAAACACAAACAAAAATAACAAAATACTATTAACATACTTAGCAAACTTAAATTAATATATACTTAATATACCTCAAAATTACAAAAATAAAATATAATTCTTAACATATCAAAAAAATCTTACAAAAAATTAAACATACCTCAAAAAAGCATACACTTCACATACTTACAAAAAATTATTATATAGCATAAATCAAACAAAAAATAACATACTTCGCAAACTTAAATTATTCACTAAAACAAAACACATTATACATGTTTAACATACTTCAATATTTTATAATAATTATATAATTATTATAAATGTACATACTTACCATATTTTATTCCACTTATTCAAATAAATATACTTCACAAATTAAATAAAAAGTTAACATAATTCACATCCATATTTTACAAAAAAAAAATTAATTAAATAAACTATACAAATATGCTTCAAAACTAAATTTCACAAAATTTAAAAACACATACCAAATTAATATATATAATTTCAAAACACAACAGTTCAGCTAACCTTAAATACCCAAAAGAACAAAGTGGACTACCGAGGATGGCGACGGCGGCACTAGCGGCGGCGGTACTGATAGCGGCACTCTTCAACCCATTCATAACAATTAAATCACTCTAAAAAAAACCAATTAGCTTAAATATTTCAATTTCAAAGAGCAAATTAACTAAAAACAAATAACTTACCGTTAAATTATAAGTGACGGCAATAATTTTTTCCAGTCACCGGCCACCGGAACCATGAACATCTTCCTCTTTCTCTCTCTTCCTTGCTCCCTCTCTCTCTCTTCGTAGCTTGCTTTCTGTCTTTTCACGGTTGAAATAAACCCTCCAACCTCTCCCTCTCCCTCCTCAAAGCATTTAAACCCAGATCTAAATTTTTTTGGAAAACATGCTGGGAAATTCGGACTGAATCCAATGGAAACCCCTCGAATTTTCCGACGGAAATGATTTCCATCGGAAATTTGAATTTCCGTCGAAATCCGACGATGTTTCTGTCAGAAAATCTGACTTCCTCCAACGGGTGTCCACACCGTCGCTTTTTGCGTCGGAGTTGAGCACCGTTTTTGTAGTGAATAATAGCGTAATATTACTTATGCTCACATTCCAAAGATAATTAAGCAAATTAAAATTCAAAAATTTGACAATCAAAATTTCTCAAATAGGAAGTAAATCAAGCAAAGATAACATCACCTTCTATTTGGTAAGAATTCAAATTTTGATTTCTATTCATGTTGTTAAAATAGAAATTCAAGCCCTTGATTTAGTCACACAAAAATTTCTAGTTTCTGCCTACAATTCAAGACCTTGAACTGTATTTTGGGGCCTTGAAATCTGGGTACTAAACTGATTACCTATTATTTCAACCTCCTTGTAGCATAAAGCAATTTCCATGAGTACTTCAACATTTCACGTGCATCCAATTTCGCAATTTCATGTTTTATTCTCATGTGGATGCAAGATGCCCTCTAAAACAAACTTATACCTTTCGCAAAACACATTTAGAAATTTAAGTTCCATAATCATAATTATTCGCCACAATGCATGACCTTGTTACTTTTGGTACCCAAATTTGTGTGCTACTATGACCATTTCTTTTAATAGGACAATGAGTTAAAATATGTCCTGTTTTGCAACAATAATTGCAAGTAATAGAAGTCTTACTTTTGGAGTAAGTCCATTTAACAAAGAAGTTTTTATAATACTTTTTTTTATTGAACGGATTAAAACCGATTCATTCTTTGTTTAACGACATTTTTTGTGTGCCAAGCATTTTATTTAAATTTTCTTCTCCTTTTGAAAATTTTGAGACAATTTTTTCAAGAGTGGCACACTTCACTTGAAGCTCATCTTTTTCTTTCTCAAGAAGGACAACTTTCTCTTGAAAACTTTTTAAATCATTACACACTAAATCATTTGATTTTCGAAATTCAACATTTTCTTGAAATAATTCAAAATGCTTTTTCTTCAAATCTTTAATTTAGAAATGTGTCCTTCTTGATGTCTAATATAATGAAGTAAGACTTTTATTAATTTGAGCTTAGAATAATTATGAAGACGATCATATGCCTCATCCGAAACGTCATATTCTATTTCCTCATCTTCTTCTTCATCATCACTTGTGCTTTCATCGTCATCATCATTGTCTCTTGCGTCCCAATCTCTAACTTCTTCATTTACCAATAGACAAAAATGAATAATCTCTTTACCGTCATTCAAGTTGCTAAGCATATTGTCCCTTCTTGATGAATCAAGATTTTCTTGGCTTTTGTCTTTGTATAGCAATGTGAGTTTTTCCCAAAGATCTTTACCTATCTCACAATAGCAAACATGGTTAAATATTTCATCATTTAGAGCACATTGCAAAATGTATAAAACTCTAGAGTTTTTCTTGAGCATCTCATAGTCATCTTGAGTGAGTGTATTCACTCTTTGATGTGTTGCCAGTACTTCCGTCATTTTTTGTCCAATTTGGTATAAAATGACCATTCAAAATGATGTTCCAAAAATCAAAATCGATGGATCTAATAAACGACTTCATTCTGCATTTCCAAAGAAAAAAATTAGTTCCATCAGATATTGGGGAACAATTTATAGAAACATTTAATAAACTACCTATGAATCTAGCTATGGACGGTTAAGTCTTAAAATAATAGCTCCTGCTCTGATACCAATTGTTGGCTTAGTTTGGCCAGTTAAATCACGCTAGAGAGGAGTAAATAGGGTGATGATCAAAGTCACAAAATAATTGAATTAGAAATGTGGAAAATGTAAATGTGAACAAAATACACAATTTATAGAGGTTTGGCCACGCCTAGTCCTCAACCCACGGGCGCCCCTCGCTGATGGGATTTTGAACCTCTTTCTTTTATTAGGTCGGTTGATTACACACAATTCACAAATCGTATAACCTACTAGTTGACCCTACAACTATAGGTGTCATAATGTACGTGTTGCTCCCCAACCATACTTGGCTGGTCGACCCTTCGACTAATCAGCCCAACCCAATACAAAGAAAGATAACAATTATAAGATATAGTTCTTTGGTAGAGAACAAAATAAATATACCAATGTAAGTTCAAACTCTTCTCAAATTCTTCCTCTTGCTTTGCAAGTGTAGCTTCCTTTCTTCTTCTTTGCTTGTGATCTCTCTTGTTGTGTTAAGCCTTCAGCTAGCTTCAATATTTATAGCAAAGCTTTGACAAATCCTCAAAAACTAGCCATTAGACTGACTTCAGATTTCCTCCTAGATTTTAGCTTTAGTTCAAGGCCTTGAACTTCAGTTCAGGGTCCTTGAAGATCTCATAATTGCAGCAGCAACGGTCATGGAGCTATTTTTGACTGATTCTGATATTGTATGCAACGATCACTTTGTTTATTTGACTGATTGAGGATCTCTTTGAGATTATTTGCAATCCTTTCCAAAATCAAGGCAACTATCAAGCATTTAAAAAAGATTTAAATCTTGAAAGTTAAATATTTACCACATAAGGATCCCTAATAATAAGGAAACAACTATAACCAAAAAGGATATTATCAATCACAATTTTATCAATTATGATTAGCATCGTAATCTCAAGATAATACATATATAACATGATGAATATGTCAATTGATTAATTTCTTTTTGTCTTTCATAAAAACATATTAAAAAAACTCAATATGAGCTTTAAGAAAGCTAACATTAATAATTGCAAAAATAATTCTTAACAATATGAAGAATAGTAATTATTATTATTAACAACCAATAATTATTAATGTTAGTAATTATTATTTAATGATTAATTAATAAACTATTCATGATAATGATTAGCATTTTTAATAACAATAATACTATTAATATCATTATATTTAATAATAATTAGTAGTAATAAATATTAATAATTAGTAATTATTATTATAATAATATTAATTAATAATTAATAATAAAAATCATAAAAAATTGTTAATATTAACAATATTTAAATAATTAATAATAATTAATAGTAATAATTATTATTAAGAATAATTACTAATAATAATATTATTAATTAACAATAACTATTGATAATAATTATTATCAATCTTAAAATAATTATTAATTAATAATGAAAATAATAATCCATTGTGATAATAATTGCTGTTAATATTAATGATAAAAGTTAACAATAATGATTACAATGATAATACTTATTTATATTGATAATAAAAATTATAATAAAAATGGATAAGAGTAGGAAAAAGTGGTATGTATTTGAAGAAGTTGAAAAGAGTGAAAAAGAGTAAGAAAAAGTGAAAAGGAGTGAAAAAGACTAGAAATGAGTGATAAGGAGTTGAGCGGGACAAAGGAAGTGGCATCCTTGACATGTGTTTGTGCAAAATACTGGCGTTCACACGTGCTAGCGCCATATTAATTTATTACACGGAAACAAATATCAAAATTGCTACTACCAATTCGGCTCCTCCTGTTATTGTTTATACTTGCGCCCATTTTATACCCAATCAGATCCATGTACCCATTTACCCTTTTGCCCCTATCTCATGTATATATAGATTGGCTTCAACGGTTCAACGTTTCATGTACTCATCAAAAACTCCCGAGAGAGAGAGAGAGAGAGAGAGAGAGAGAGAGAGTAGATTGAGAAAGAGGGAATGGGATCCCTAGGAAAAGTACTGGTGGAAGACTGCTTTGGAGTGCTACAATTTTACAGTGATGGGTCAGTTTACAGAGCCAGCGAATCTGACATTGATTTTGGAGATCATTATTGCCAGAATAATATTCGTAATCTGCTTGAAGAAATAGACTGGGAAGATTGCTTGTTTGATGAGCAACACAAGCTGTACCTTCGTGTTTACAAGCCAACTAAAAATACAGGAAGAAAAGTGCCTGTCGTGTATTATTTTCATGGAGGTGGCTTTTGCTTGGGCTCCCGTACTTGGCCAAATTGCCATAACTGCTGCCTTCATCTCTCATCTCAACTTCAGTCCATTGTTATTGCTCCTGACTACAGGTACTGATTCTTCATTTGCCATGTGTTACATATTTTGGAAAACATTAGTTGATCATCATGGTCAATTTTGAGGTAAAATGTTTGAGACCAATATGATGACATGTTATCATATACCGGCCAATATTTAGATAAATCTTATATTTAATTATGTATTTCTAAAATTAACCTCAAAAATAGTTATATTGTAGCTCATTTTTTAAGAAAATTTTTGTAAATATTGGGGTTAAATAATATTAATTTGCCCCTATATATATATATATATATATATATATATATATATAATAATAATAGTTTTTAAAATAAGGGAGTCAAATAATAATTTCAAAAATAGAGAATTCAAAATAAATTTTACCTAAACGTAGAAGGAATATATGATAATAATTTCGTTTTTCAAAGTATGCAGCTTTCACGAACGTAAACTTAATGTTGTGACAAAATTATATAATGTAGAGCTATTGTATGTATTGCTGACAGCAAAATATAACCATATTTGCGAAGGCAACTGAACTTGTAAGTGGAGGCACGTGATAGGCTCTTGATTGTAAGTTATTAATATCAATTTACCATATGAGTATGAAACATGATCATCTTCGTCCCCAATAGCTTCTCTTATACGTATTTATTGTTTAGTGTGTTGGTTTAGTGATTATACATGTTCACATCAACATTTTTAATTTAATAAGCTATTTTGTACGGCCTTTTGAGAGCAACCAATTAGTTAATAAATTTGATACTTAGTTATGGATTAGAAACTTGGAATTGGCTAATATTATTTGCTTCTTTAGTTGTAATGTATATTGCTATTTATTTTCTTTTACTTGATAAATTGACATATATATGAGGAATTTAAATTTTAGTTTTGTAAAATTAAGCATTGTACTATTAGAGAAGCCTGAAAGAGTATGATACATATGCCGATTACTACTTCCACTAGCACAATGTTTAAAAAGAAATTATATTTTTGTATGATAAATTTATCTTTGTTTTTCAATCCGTTAATTTAAAAAAAAATGATAATATAACAAACTAAGGGAGCAAGATGTTAAGATGTCCAATTCGATTAACCTTTATTTTAGGTTTTTAATCATTATATCAATGTTTTTCCCTTTTCATACCAACACAACTTGTTTTTAGTGATTTGACACTTGTTCCACTGAATCAAGGTTTTTTGTTCAAGTTTTATAAATGCAGAAAATTTGTGATATAATAACAATACCCTTTTGTGCGCCAACGGTAGCTTGACTTAGATAATAGAAACTCAATGGCTAAAAATGTCTTCGTGTTGCATAAAACTTTCGTCATCTCCTATCTGGGTATTTCTTGAAACATATGCACTTATATTATAGATCGAGGGCTCGCAAAAATTTGGATCCGGCCAAATCGAACATTTGGACAAAAACTTCATACTTGAACCCTATCCGAACTATAAATCGAACACTTTGTTTAGAATCGGAGTCGGGCCCAAATGTCTGATGTTCGGTCCCGATTGTTCAAATGTCCGAATTTGTAACAGCCCACGACCACCCGCCATTGAGGTATTGTCCGCTTTGGACAGGCGGGACGCTACCACCATCCCTGCCCTCACGGTTTTGTCCTCAAAAGGCGCCTCAATGGGTTGAGGTATCCCCACCCTCTTAAAGGATGGTTCGTTCTCCTCAACTACCGATGTGGGATACCTTTATCCACCCCCCTTTCAGGGGCCCAGCGTCCTCGGTGGCACACCAGTCTGGATCCATGGCTCTAATACCATCTGTAACAACCCACGACCACCTGTCGTTGAGGTATTGTCCGCTTTGGGCAGGCGAGACGCTACCACCATCCCTGGCCTCATGCTTTTGTCCTCAAAAGGCGCCTCAATGGATTGAGGTACCCCCACCCTCTTAAAGGATGGTTTGTTCTCCTCAACTACCGATATGGGATACCTTCATCCATTGAGGCGCCTTTTGAGGATAAAACCGTGAGGGCAGGGATGGTGGTAGCGTCTCGCCTGCCCAAAGCGAACAATACCTCAATGGCGGGTGGTCGTGGGCTGTTACAGATGCTATCAGAGCCATAGACCCGGACCGGTGTGCCAACGAGGACGTTGGGCCCCTGAGAGGGGGGGTGGATGAAGGTATCCCACATCGGTAGTTGAGGAGAACGAACCATCCTTTAAGAGGGTGGGGATATCTCAACCCATTGAGGCGCCTTTTGAGGACAAAACCATGAGGGCAGGGATGGTGGTCGCGTCTCGCCTGCCCAAAGCGAACAATACCTCAATGGCGGGTGGTCGCGGGTTGTAACAGATGGATGAAGGTATCCCACATCAGTAGTTGAGGAGAACGAACCCTCCTTTAAGAGGGTGGAGATACCTCAACCCACTGAGGCGCCTTTTGAGGACAAAACCGTGAGGGCAGGGATAGTGGTAGCGTCCTGCTTGCCCAAAGCGGACAATACCTCAATGACGGGTGGTCGTGGGTTGTTACAGATGGTATCAGAGCCATGGACCCAGACCGGTGTGCCAGCGAGGACGCTGGGCCCCTAAGAGGGGGGTGGATGAAGGTATCCTACATCGGTAGTTGAGGAGAACGAACCATCCTTTAAGAGGGTGGGGATACCGCAACCCATTGAGGCGCCTTTTAAGGACAAAACCATGAAGGCAGGGATGGTGGTAGCGTCCCACCTGCCTAAAGCGGACAATACCTCAATGGCGAGTGGTCGTAGGCTGTTACAGATGGTATCAGAGCCGACCCGCGACCGTGAGTTGGGCCAGTGGATGGAGAGCCCATGGGCAGTCACCTAGTGGGGCAAAGATACTGGGTTTGGACCGCCGATCAAAATGACTCGTAAGTCGGTCGATTAGTGAGGCACAACGAGGACGTTGTGCGCTTCAAGTGGGGGTGATTGTAACACCCCGAGCATGGCTTAAAAGGATCGAAGTGACTACTTATATCACCAAAGGTGCACTTTTTTTTTTCGGGAAGCCCACTCTAAAGAACTCCACAGTTAAGCGTGCTTGCTGGGGAGCAATCTTGGGATGGGTGACCTCCTGGGAAGTTTCCCAGGCAACGTGTGAGCGAAGACGAAGCACGCCGGAAAGATTTGTGGTGATTTGTGGGCCCAGTCGACGATCCTTGAAACTGTTATTGGTAAGACCTGCGACCGAGAGGGGTCGAGGCATTACAGAATCCGTGATACGATTTTTCATCAAACCGAAATTTTGTGTGGCTGAACCCAAGCTAGATTTTCTAATGTACGAACCCAATTGTCAATTTTTTTAAAAAAATTTTCTATAGAATTTTAATTAGAATTACATATAAAAATTAGTTGTCCCGCATCTGAACCCGGTGTTTTGATTGTCCAAATTTGTCCGAATATGAAATGGTTTAAAAATACATCTAATCTGCGACGGGTATGCCGACGGAAAATAAGGTGCCGAATGGGTCGTCCAGATTCAGCTCGTCGCAGAAAATATTCTGACGGAGAACGACGGACTTTCCGACGTGAAACACCCGTCGAGGAACCAATCGGACAGTTTTTTTAGCAAACTGGAGTGTAGAGGGGCAGGGGAATTTCCGACGGAAATTCCCTGCCCCCTAAAATTTTATTTTTTTTTTATAAAAAAATTTGGTTCTCAAAAGCCAAAAAAAAAAATAAAGATATTACGATATGTAATACGTAATAATTACCAAATATGAAGTTTTATATCTGAAAAAAGAAGTTGCTAAATTAAATATTAATTACGACATTCATAAAACACAGTTGTTTTAGATCTACACACGGATGACATAAACTACACGCAAATCATATAAACTAATCAGAGTCAGATAAATTTGTGAGATCATCATCATTGTCATTTTGGGAGTCCTCTTCCTCATCAGGGTCTAAGTTGATGTGGCTGGACGAACCTGCACTTCGACCTTTAAAAAATCTTAAAACTTTTTTCAGCATGCGCTCTGTCTTCCCCTGTTTCTTGGCTATTTGAGTTATAGCCTCTGCTTGCTTGGTTATACTCTCATTGAGGAGTTGAATTTGCTCTCTTGGATCAAAATGCTCAGCTGATGAGTGATGTGCAGCTGCAATGGTAGCTTATTTCTTCAACTTGACCCCATCCGTGCCAAAACCGTATACACGACCTTTCTTGTCCAGATTTTCTTTAATCCAGAACTTTTCTTGGGTCATAAGTGACAGTTGGGAGCCCCCTTGAGTGGCAGCTTGAGAGTACTCCTGCCATTTGTTTTGATGATCCTCATGAAAATTGTCAAAAATAAAATTATTTTAATTTATACTAAACCTACAATTATAACATATGAATAATCTCTGAATAGAATGTGCCAAACTTACATATTTTTTTTTTACAGATTTTTTATCCACAAAAGTTTTGTCTTTCATCTTGCAGTGAGTGTCCTTAAACAATTCCTCACATGTGGGTTCCCTACCTAATGCTTTGGCCTCAAGAAAAAAAAAGTAACCAACAATTAAATATAAATAAGAACGATCCGCGAAAACCTCAATCCATACCATACATTATATATAAGAAATACGCTTATTAATAATCATATTCCTTACCAGGCACATTTTCCTTTCACTAATCGGAATTGAGTCACATGTATGTAACGAATGACCAAAACCTTTAGCATCACTCAATCTATTCTTTTTATTTTGTTGACTCAATTTCTTGAAATTCTCATCGTCACTCCAATGTTTAAGCATGTCATTCCAAATACTAGGTGGTAACCACTTCGGCTTTTTGTTGTACATTTTTGCATATGAAACATCCTTATGACCTCGTTGGTTGGATTTCTTTGGTAGTTGTCTTGCTTGTCTACAAAAATTGCATGCGGACAAACTATCAGCCTGTTTATAATAAAGCATACAACCATTCAGACAATAATCAATTTTCTGAACATCCATACCTAAATCTATGACTTTTCTGAGCTGCTGATGATAATTTTTTGGAATGCCACTTTCAGAAGGGCATACATATTTCATCAGGTCAACAACTTTGTTGAAACAACGTTGAGACATATTGTGCCCCGATTTAATACTAATGTGCCCCGATTTAATACTAAGTAGGATCACCAATGTTTCAAATTCAGTTATGTTACACCCTTCATACAACGATTTTTGGGCAGATTCAAGCATAGTGTAAAATGCCTCAAGATTTACGTTATGATGGCTATTCATGTTCATTTCATTAGCTTGGAAGGTAGCATGAAGCATGTTCTCCATATGATTATGATCGTTGTGATCGTAACCAAAATTCATAGAATGTGAACTACTTGCACCCCCTGCTTCCGAATTATCTTCTTCCCCATGACTTATCCAATACCAATAATTCTTCACAAACCCCTTTCTATACAAATGAGACTTTACAACGTCAGGTGCAAAATATTGCATATTCTTGCACTTCACACCTGGACATCTATAAACTCCATTAATTCTATACTCCTCTTGATTTCGTGCAAATTCATCAAGTATATTAACTTCCATCAACCACTCATCTCTAAGTCCATGTCCATTAGGATTTCTTCTCCTATACATCCATTGACGATACAACAGCCCAACCATATGTTGCTAATATGATTGCCTTAATTGTTATGTAAACTACAATTAATTGCAATAAAAATCTTTTAGAAATCTATTTAACCAGTTCAACATATATATATGTATTAAATAAAAATATATTTAATATACCTCAAACAAGAATATTCTTTACATACTTCCCAATGATAAATTTACGCAACAAATCAAACAAAAAATAAACATACTTAACATACTTAAACAATTCAACCAAAATTTCACATCACTATATTATTTGTGAAAATAAATGTAATCAAGCATCAAACACATGTACAAATGAAATTATTATTTTCATAGTTCATCGAAATAAATAAATCCAAACAAAATTAATAAGATATAATACAATTAACATAATGAGCAAACTTCAATTAATATTATACTTAACACACCTCAATATATACTTAACATACTTCAACAACACATACACTTCACATACTTACAAAGCATTAATATATATCACAAATCAAACAAAATACAAACATACTTAGAAAATTTAAAATATTCACTAAAGCAAAACACATTACACATGTCTAATATAATTCAACATTTCATAATAATTATATAATTATTATAAATGCACATACTTATCATATTTTACTCCATTAATTCAAATAAATACACTTCATAAATATAATTAAAATTTAATGTAATTGACATCTACATTTTACGACAAAAATAAATTACGTATAAAACCAACCAAATCATACGAAAAATTAATCATATCTCAAAAAAAGAATATTATTCACATACTTACCAAAAATTAATATACAAAACAATCGAACATAAAACAAACATACTTAACATTCTTAAACCATTTACCAAAACAATACATATATTACACATGCCTTACGTACTCACAACTATTTCAATTATTCAACTCAACATACATTAAATATTAAATTAGAGTTACATTATACTTGTTTCCTATCAAAATAAATTCTCAAAAAACCTAAAATACAATAATTAATGAAATTAAACATATACGCAAAAAAAAATTAACATAACAATATTATTTATCCACATAAGCCTCAATAAGCATCAATCTTGAAAATTAAACACCTTATTTCACAGTTCATCTAATTAAACAAACCCAAACAAAAATAACAAAATACTATTAACATACTTAACAAACTTAAATTAATATATACTTAACATACCTAAATCTTGCAAAAATAAAAAAAAAATTCTTAACGTATCAAACAAATCATAAAAAAATTAAACATACCTCGAAAAACATACATGCCTCACATCTTTAACATTTTATAATAAACAAACTTGTTTTACTTAAATTATTCACTTTAATAAAATATCTTATACATGCTTCACATATTTAACATTTTAAAATAATTAGATAATTATTTCAGATTTACAAAAATAACAAAATACTATTAATATACTTAACAAACTTAAATTAATATATACTTAACATACCTAAATCTTGCAATTCAAATTCATATTTTACGGAAAAAATAAATTATTCAAACTAAACAAACATGCTTCAACATTAAAATTCACAAAAATGAACATCACATATGAAATTAACATAATTTTAAAGTGCGACAATTCTACTAACATTTAAACACCCGAAAAATCAAGCGGATTACCAGCGGTGGCGGCACTAGCGGCGGCGGTTGCGGTGGCACTGGCGTCGTTCGCGGCGGTGGCAAAACTTCAACAACCAAAATCGTAAAAAATATCAATTAACTTCACTATTTCAATTTCAAACAACAAATTAACCAAAAAAACCACATACCATTCAATTTTTCAACCACCAAAACCTTCAAATTCCACTTTCTCTCTCTTCGTTCTCTTCCCTCTCTCTCTCTTTGAACCTCACTTCTCTCTCTACACTTTGCAAATGCCGAACAAAACCACACCCTTTCCAAATTTAAAACCGAGAAGCGAAGCGTGCTCGAGATCTGGCCCACGTTCGACGGAAAAACCGACGGGTTTCTGTCGGAGTTTCGACGGAAAAAAATTCCGTTGGAAATTCGAATTTCTGTCGGGTCCCGCCTGTTTTTCCGTCGGTCACTCTGACATTTCCCGACGTCTGTCCAATGCGTCGCTTTTTCCATTGGAGTTCGGTAGCGTTTTTGTAGTGGATTGCCCGGATTTTTAATGTGGACAAAATTTAGTGACTGTGCCTTGTTTTTTTCCAAGTCAGACAAATTCAAATAGTTTGGTCAGACGGATTTTGCGAGCCCTATATAGACCTGAATGTATACAGACTTAGTGTTGTCATATATTTATTAGAAGGAAAATTAACCTTTTTTTTTTGGGAAGAAAGATCATGAAAATAAGGGTAGATTTTAAAAAAATAAATAGATGTCATACATGATAGCCCAAATTCTTACTCAAAACTGTTACTTTTCTTGAAAAAAAATATTTCAAAAATTTTAGGAAAAATATCCCCAGAAAAGTTAGGCAAAGCTATAGGTACTAGCCGATCTTTGTATGTCTATCTATTTCCATTTAACGAATTAATTATATGAGGGTCTCATTTAACCTTTTTTTTTGGGGGGGGGGGTGTATTCAGAGGAATAGTTTATTAATGTCCACCTCATATTCTAAAGTAACTAGAAATTATTCATTATAATCTTGGTAGCTAGAACCTAGAGTTGGAAAAGTTGACCCGACACGATTACCGACCCAAAACCGATACGGAGTTAAATGGGTTTGGGTATAAATTTTCAACCCGTTTAATTAAATACGTTGACACGTTCAGCCCGTTTAATTAAATACGTTAGGTTCAGGTCGAGATTCTCGACACGAAAAAGTACATATTTAACCCGTTTAATTAAATGAGTTAAATAAGTCAACTCATTTTTTATTTGTTATTTATCCGTTTACTGTTTATTAGATAATTAAGAATACAATTTTTTTTAAAAATGATGAATTATGACGACTTGCGGGAATTCTAAAGAGTAATTACTAAATGCGATATGTAAACTTAATTTTTAACACTATAATTACATATTACTTGAAAATGTTAATGCATAAATAGTTAATTAAGCGATTGAACTTGACATGTTTATCTTAAATAGGTTAAGCGGGTCAACCCGTTTAAAAATTAAATAGATACAAGTCAAAATTTTTCAACCCGTTTAATAAACGGGTTAAGTTCAGGTCGAGGAATTCTCAACCCGTTTAAGTTCGACATGAACACGAACCCGACCTGACACAACTTATTACCCAACTCTACTAGAACCATTTAGAATTTAGAAGGAGCTTTCCAACAGGTCAACTTGATATTTTTTTATCTAATTAGGTTTCTAGTGGTGATATAACTTTGAAAGGCTCTTCTTACCAATTGAGAAAAAACTAAAATAAACTTTAAGAGATTTATTTAAGGTCATTTTTATGTCTTAAATAAGAGAGTCATACACGACATGTTGGCTTCTTTTTTCACGTTATTTTTTTGAAGTAATTCTTGTTCACATTATTTATATGTCTCAAGAGTTTTTTCATGTATATCTCAACACAAGATGGTGATTATAGGACAAACTCATTCTAAAAAAAAAAATGGAGAACCAAAAATATAGATTGTGATAATTGAATTTTGATTGGCAGATTGGCACCAGAACATCGGCTACCAGCCGCAATAGAAGATGGATTGACTGCAATGAAATGGTTACAATCACAGTCCAAAACAATGCATCGTCAACGTGGCCCTGAAGGCAATAATAGTAATAATAAATATAATAATAATAATAATAATAATAATAATAATAATAATAATAATAATAATACGTGGAGCAGGTTAGTTGACGATGATGCGGTTGACTTTGGCCAAGTCTTCGTAGTGGGAGATTCGTCGGGTGGAAATATTGCCCATCATTTGGGTGTTGCTCTCGGATCCGGGTCGCCCCAGCTTCATCCTGTTCGGGTTCGCGGGTACGTGCTTTTGGCTCCCTTCTTTGGCGGTTCTGCCGGGGCCAACTCCGAGGCTGGAAGTGAACCTTTTCTCAACCCGGACGCCCTTGATAGGTAATTTATCGTCTTCAATCTTTCGTCGCTTTTCTCTCAAGATCTTGATCAAAGTAGTGAAATCTTTTTTTTAATTAGTAAAAGTTGTTTGAAATTTCAGAATTTCAAAGTCAATAATTCAATCATTAAAAATAAATTTTAGTATTTTAACCGTTAAATTTATTCGTTCTTAATAGTATATAACAAGAAAAAACTAGCAGTTTTGCCTCATTCAACCTATCCATCATCCACAAAAAAACCAATGCATTTGATGAAACGAATATCATTAGATATAAATGCAATTGTCACCGATGCAGATGAAAAGATACCATCAAATGGAGCTATGTTTATAATACAGTCATGCATAGGAATTGCACCACAACTCCGGAATCACGACTGTAACCACATGTACGGCTAAGACCAAATCTAGTCTCATGATATCCTTATTTTCAAGATTTTTCTCCAATACCGACTGCCTTTTATTCATGGGCGGAGCCAGGATTCAAAGTAAGATTCAAAGTAAGGGGGGGAGAGAATTTTTGGGAGTTATCTCAAATTGGGATTTGGGACTTAAAGTTAGAAGGAGAGCTGAGTGGTAGTGGAGGCGGCTACCGGCACAAGTGGCAGCACGAGTGGTGGGCCTGGCGGCCGGCAGTGTCAGCCGGTCGGCGACTGGGCTGGGCAGATTGCAGAGAGTGAGACAAAGAGTGCGTGGGCAATGGTCTAAGTAGAGAACAAGAGTGCATCTGAGGAGGAAAGCAAAGCAAGACTAGAGAGTCGAGATGCAGAAATTAGGAAAAATGAATGGATAAACCTAAAAAAAAAAAACATACAAGGCGCCGCGAAAGGAGAGTGATGAAAGTCAAACCTGTGATCTCTTGAAACAAGTAAAGAGCAACCGACCATCCTAATAATCACGCATTTACAAAATGTATGTAAACTAATTAATATACATCTATTTTTTTATCCACAAAAATATCAAAAATTTTAATTTTTTTCCCAAAAAAATTGGGGGGTCAATTGACCCCTCTTGCCCTAATGTAGCTCCACGCATGTTTTATTGTAGGTTTGCATTGCCAAATAGATAATAAGACAATTGCATTGCCAAATAGATAATAAGACAAGTTTGCAAAAATGTGATAATAAGACAAGTGACAATAAACAATGAAATATATATATACATGATTGAGTTTCAAAAATCTTTAAGATATGAATGAATGATGCAGATGACAGATGACTGACTGGAACAGCCATATTACCTTTTCACATAATCATACTAATTGTGGAAAATAAATGTAGAATTCCAATTGGTATGTCATGAAAAAGACGGGTTCTAAGCTTTTGGTGTAAAGCTATGTGATAATGGGAAATCCAATTTTAGGGTATCTTGTAGGCCCTAATTGGACAAAATGAAGCCACCAAGTTAATTCTTTGTCTAGTTCCAACAAAAAAATAAAAATATTTATGAAAATAGAATTAGATTTTATTCTTATCCTAACAAAAACTGACCAAAAAAACAAGGGGTGAGAATAGGAACTCATTACTAGAAGAGAAAAATGACATCAATAAAGAAAATGATAGTGACATACAAGAAAGGAAGACACATGGCAGAAATAAGAGATGACACGTGAAAAATGTATATATTTGTAGTTTTGTACTATGCGTATAAAAATTTTAGTACAGTTTGATCAAGATTTGTATTTAAAAATTAATTTAAATTCAACAAATTTGTGTATATTTTAAAATTGGAGTAGATATTTTATTTTATAGTCCTTTTAATTTGGACCATTTAGTTGAATAAGTTCAATTTATGTCCAAATCAAGTCTACATAAAATTAAATGTCAAAATTTTCAACGATTTGTTAGTTGAAATAATTTTTTCATGTAAGATAAATTTAGACAATATAATCAACCGCTCCCTTCGTACCAACTATTGTGGAACTTGGTAAAAAAATAATGCATTTTGACTATTTTTTTTCAAAAATTTTATCAAATTATAAATGTATAGCATTAATACTTGTGAATGATTAGAATCTTACTTTAAAGGATTACTTTTAATGTTTTTAAATTTATTATACTCTACATCCTAAACTAATACTCAAAATACACCACCTTTTATCAATTTTTTACAAATATGATGTTTTTTACATTTGTTATACTTTATACATAAAGTAATAGTCAAAATATGCTATCTTTGATAAATTTTTACAAACATAATAAAATAGATGGAGTAATAGCTGTCCCAACGGTAACCACTGATCTCACTCTTGGTGAGATATTTTGAACCATATTATATTTGACGAATCTTATTTTTCTCCCACCTTCATCATGTCACCTTGAGCTAGAATATATTGTATTATAATTGCCCACCTAGTTTCTTCCTCCCGAAGATTTTAGCGTATCATCGATTTCTCAATTGATTCAATCGATTACCCAAAACAAAATTTGGGGGGGGGGGGGGCGGGGCCGGAATACAAATTCTTATACTAGAATGAACATTTAAAATGCTTACTTTGGATCACAAAATGCACAAGTTCTACATAAAGATGGAAGTGAAAAGTACACCGTAGAATTCGATTCAACCCAAAATTATATAATCAGGTTTTTATTGATTTGTGAAAAAAAAATGAGAGAAAGAAATAAAAAGGAAAAAAAAGGAGAAACAAAAAAATGCAGAAAAGAAAAAAAAAAGAGAAGAAAAGGAAAAGGAACACTCGATCATTAGTAGGAAAATCTCCATATTTTGATTTTGGTAAGATTCCAATTTGTGTTAGCATAATGGCAGCGGACTTGAAGATGCTAAGCAAGAATTGGGTTTAGTTTTGGAAACAATTGGCGGTAAGCGCTTAAGTTGATAATTAACTCCTTATTGATTTTTTTTTTATTTTTTTGCCTAGGGAACAAGGCTTCATAGAGACGAAGTATTTGGTATCTTTACAAAGGACAAAATAATGCTAGATGGAGTTGATTGAAATCATCCTAAAAAGTGAGAGAGGAAACCACCTGACTCAATGTAGGCTCTTGAGTGTAGGTGTTATCCTCTTGCCCTGAAGGGGGGTCCTTAGTATTTGTGTGATGTCGGGTATTTGTGTAACATATCCCGAGCATTCCAAATCATGAGTAAAGGGAAAGTATGTTGCGAGGGAATATAGCTTTTGAGTTTGAGGGGTGAATCAAATGCTAGTTAGAAGGGTTCATAGTATTGTGAGTATAACCGGTTGTAATCTATCTTTTCTTCTTATAATGGATGATGCCATAGTTGTTACTAGGTCGTGGTTTTTTCCCTCAGTGTGTAGGGATTTTTCGTGTTAAATTGATAGTTAGAGGAAACCGGAGTTCATAATGTTGTGAGTATAACCAGTTGTAATCTACCTTTTCTTATAATGGATGATGCGATAGTTGTTCCTGGGTCGTGGTTTTTCCCTTAGAGTGTAGGGATTTTTCGTGTTAAATTGATGGTATTCTTTCTCTTGTGGTGTGTATGCAATCCATGTGTGTTTGCTGAAATATTTTATGGTACGCTTCCATTCCTAACAAGTGGGGTTAGAACAGGTTTACTCTTAACAAGTGATGTCAGAGCTTGGTTGTAGCCAACTAGGGGAGGAGCAGATCTGTGCAAGGCACACAAGATAACATGAGAGGTTATGGGGTCATAGTTGTGATTGGTGTGAAGAGGTGAACTTATGTATAGATGTTGATGTCATTGGGTTGATCATCATTGTTGAAGAGATTGAAGAGTTGAAGTTAAATGTTGTGTTTCGTGAGTTGATGGATTGAGTTAAAGTCCATTACAAGATTGATTTGCTGAGTCAACCATAGTTGCTGCAATGAGCATCTGGTTGATATGATTTTGGATTGAAGAGGGAGATTTGTGGGATTTGGTCCAACCCAAAATTATATAACTTAGGTTTTTCTTAATTTGTGAAAAAGAGAAAACAAAGAAATAAAAAAATAAAGGCCAAAAAAAATGAAGAAATGAAATAAGGAAAGAGAAGAAAAAGGGAAAATGAACGCTCGATCATTAGTAGGAAGTCTCAACTTTTTGATTTTGGTAAGATTCCAATTTGTGTTAGCATAATGGTGGTGGACTTGAATTTGGAAATCAAGAATTGGGTTTAGTGTGGAAACAATTGACGACGAGCACTTAACTTGGTAATCAACTCCTTACGGGATTTTTTGATTGGAGAACAAGGTTTCATGGAGACAAAGTATTTGACAAGTTTACAAAATATAAATAATACTCGTTGGTGTTGATTGAAATCATCTCAGAAAGTGAGAAAGGGATCCTCTTAGGTCAATGTGAGGTCATAAGTGTGAATGTTATCCTCTAGACCCAATGCAGATCGAGTTTTGGGTGATTGTGTGAGGTCGGGTATGTATTTATGGAATGTATCCGGAGCACCCCAAGACTCGAGTAGGAGAAGGACATTTTGTGAGGGAAGACAGATTTGTGAGTGTGAGGTTACTCAAATAGTAACTAGACGAGATTCCGAGTATGTACTTTTGTGAGTGTACAGAGTTGTACTCTATCTTATTCTATTGTAGTGGATGATGCGCCCGTTCCTAATGAGCTGTGATTTTTCCCCTCAATGTGGAGGGTTTCCGCGCTAAATTGATGGTTTTCTTCTGTTGAGCTGTGTAGGTGTTCGTATGTGTGTATTCTGAATTTTTATGTTGTGTTTTCATTCCCAGTAAGTGGTGTTAGAGTAGGTTTAATCTCCGCGCATACTAAATTTCAAATATTTAGAATTGAGATATTCACATTTAATTCCTTGAAATAATGTAAAATAACTCATATAGTCATGCCATTTTCACATACTTTTGCACCCTTCACCTTTATATGTATAAATTCTGATAGTAATTTTCCAACATAGTTCATAGACATCTATATATGTAGAAATGTTTTTTAGTCACCATAAAAATATACCTTTAATATTCATGAACTATTAAAATTTATTTACATTAGCAATTTTAAAATTTTAAATTATTTTCTCTTTTTTGAAAAAATTAACTGTCATTTAAATGTTTTCCTAAATGAGAGTCAAAATAGATATTTTTTTTACCAATTTTAACAAATTTAATTACTTGAAAAGAATAAATCTATGCCATTTTTCTTCATGCATAGACGCCAGAAGGAATTAACATGAAAATTTTTCACCCATTTTGCTTCCCACTCTGTCTCCTTATAGGTTTTGGAGATTATCTTTGCCTCCAGGAGCAAGCAAAGACCATCCACTGGCTAACCCATTTGGGCCTTCAAGCCAAACCCTCAAAATGGCGACACTTGATCCAATGCTGGTAATAGTGGGGGCTAATGAGATAATGAAGAACAGAATTGAAGATTATGCCAAGAGTTTGAGGCACCTAGGCAAAGATGTCACCTATGTTGAATTTGAAGGGCAGTACCATGGATTCTTGACCCAAAATCCTTGCTCTGACGTATCTAAACAACTATTCCAACTTCTCAGACGATTCATGTTTCTGAGGGAAATATCTTAGTAGATATAGATTCAAATAAATGGAATAACATAGGAAGAGTTTGCCTTATTTCTTGTCTTTTCTTTCTTTTTTATGAAGTAAGGAGAATTAATTATGAAAATCTGTAATAAAGATTTGTGTTATGCATGAGTTGAGAGTTTAGAAGATAGTTCATCCACACTGTTTGTCAATAAGAATGGTTCATTCTCCTTACGGAAACTACAACCCTTTTGCTTTTTTCTGAAGGCATGTGTAGTTGACATGCAATAAATCTTTTACATGTATATATATTCTACAAGAAGTTCCCTTGCATCAATAACATGTGTTGACTATAAGAGTCACATTTTGATTTTGATGATACAAACAATATGATTAGTATTATATATGAAATGGTGAAGTAATATGATGTTATAATTATCCTATTTCATATATAATACTTATGATTGGTCCAATATATGTTTACTAATATTAAAATACATGTATTGGACCTACTTGTGAGTTTGATATATATTGTTGAATAACATTTATATAGATAATAAGTTACGTGTGCTAATTGAGTCATTCAACCTTGGAAAATGTGATATATGATGGCATGATGATCTTGATTTATATGTTGCCATAATGCTAGAGATTATGTGAAGACTTTTATGACATGATTTGGATATCATATCTGCTGAGATATAATTAGAGATATGATTATGGATATGATTTAGGCTAATTAATTTGATTGGATATGACATGGATTTTATCCAATGGATTTATATTGGATAGTGAAATAATCAAGATAAAATCTCATAAGAAATACCTTGTGATATTTCTAAATTTTTTTTTTTGTAACTAGTCCTGATGTGTCAACATATTTTATTTTCATATAAGGAAAGTATGGAGTAGCATATTCTTGACTTATGTCCCTAAAAAGTTGATAGTTGCATGTCATTTGTATGAACTTATTATGCTTTTTAATTAAATATATATAGCATGACATGCATTGTTGACATAGTTGCCCATTCATTTTGTCATATGCTTCTAGCAATGCACGATAGATAATTGCCCTTAGCATTGATTTTATGCTGTGCAGGATCTTGATTGCTTCAATCAATATGTTTCGATATGATACTAGCTCCATTGCATGTCATATTTATGATGTTGATTGCTTCGATTAACTTACTATACATATTATTCCCAAATTATTTTTGTATATCAAAAATTATGTATGGTATTTTATATGGTATAACTTTAATCATGTAATCTTATTTTCATGATTCCTTTTTAGTATGAGGTATTATTTCTCAATTTACAGTCATGAATTTTAAGACCATCATCAAATAATATATTATTGATGCTAATCACTTTATATTCATCACAGTTTAAAACATGAATTAAGGGGATGAGAACCTATGCATATTTACTTATGTCATTGACTTTTATGTGAGATTGTCATATGTTTAGAAATCACCTCTATGCATGTCTCTCACATAGTATATATATATGGTTTATCTTTATGTGCTACTTTGGTCATGTCACTCTCGAGTGCTGGCACATGTTTGATTATACATACATATGCAATACATATTATTTCATTGTGTGTGATATTGCATAATATATTTATTTCAAAGGGCGAGAATAGTATATGTGCCGACGGTAATTAAATATATATAAACAATATATGGTATGTGGTTCAATTATAATTTATAGTAATGAACTGTTTGGAGAAGAATATCTTGAAGAGATCTATCAAATGAGCCAAAAAAAGGTATTGATTTGATTAATTATTATCTCCAAAACTGAGTAACTTTTGTATGTGCATTTTTTTGACGAGGAATAATTGCATGGATAATATTGTACAATCTTTACATATTATCATCTATATGAGTATACATTTTTGAAATTGTTATAGGAAAATTATAGCCATTAGTATGTCTTACTTAATAGTGAATTTTAGCATGAATAATATTACGTGCTCAACTTGCATTTCAAATCCATATGAATTATCTTAGATGCATAATTTTTTCAAGGGAGACTATATGTTCTTATTTCATACTTTTATATCTTTCACATGGTTTCATGGTCATATCTTACCATTAAACATTTTTAAGTGAGAACCAATTTGATTCATAAAGTATAACTTATTCCCATATGCTTAATGAATTAATAACCATTAAGAGAGCTAGCTTTTTATGGAATGATTGAGGGTAACCCCCTCTCATAGTACTAATGATATCTTGGGACAATTTTAAAGGTACTAAGACTAAGCATGCTACTTGACACATGTGTTTTCTGCCACCATAAGATGATCCAAAAAGAATTTTGGCTAGAGAAAAATAGAAAGAACCAAGAAGGAGACTTAACATCTCAGTAAAGAAACATTAAAATTTAATATAAAAGGTAGATGTTCAAGAATCACCAGAATACTCACATGTGGTAATGTTTTTTTTAATTAAAAAAATATTACTGTGGATTATGCCTTGGATGTCTACGTATTCTATCTACTACGCTTCCTGGTAGCAATTATCAATTGAGATCAATTGAATTGTCTAACATGGAGATTGGTAAACTCTTTTTAATCATCAAATTGTCATGCATAATATACATGTGAAATTTCTCACACATAAATTTGCATTAATTTTTTTTATCGAGGGGGAGACAATGATTGATCTATAAGGTATGATCTTTATATATTACTATCTCCATAGGTATGTAGTTTTGTAATTTCATGATTTTAGCCATTGATGTGATATATTTTATATTAAATTTTGCCATTAATTCATTTTTGCTTCACATCATGAATTATCTTTGCATTAGCTATTTTTAAAGTAGGAAATATTTAAGTTTTACTTGGTTAACAAACATATATGCTAATATCTCTTATAATCTTATGCATACATAGGTTGATATCTGAGATTGATTTTAATGGTCATATTCCTAGAGAGCAAGATCATTTTGACACACTTATAATGTTTGCTTGCTATTTATACATAAAGAAGTGCGCTTCATGTTTTTCATTGGTATGAGTATGATATCTTGATCATAACTTCGGTCAATTTTTCTCACTAGAAGGTTAATACTTTTGTCCAGATATTATTTATATTAAATAGTATTTTTGACAAAATTGAGGGGAGATAGAATAGTCTTTTATGCTAATTAATCTCTCTAATGAACTCCTATATGTCTATGAGACATACAAGTTTAGGAATCATTTTGATGATATTTTTATTTTTCGAAGTTGTTGGCATATAAAACCAATCTTTACTCTCTTGAGTGATAATTATGGTGGTTAATCTGTCCATGCTTTTACACATGATATGACCCCACAGCCAAATATTGAAATGTATGCTTTAATTGATGTTGTAAGGGGAAGAACATGGTTGATTAACTTGCTCTAATATTCTACGTACATGTTCCAAAATTATTTGTAAAATGGGGAGATATAAAAAGTTTTGAATGATTGACATTCTTGTATGATAATACCCCCTGTGATCATCTATACTATTCATGAGAAAGTTAAATCATCAAGTAATATATATGATTGATTTTGTAATGCAAACCTTTATGATTGCACTTGTTGATGTATAGGCCTTTGAAAATTTTTGTGAGTGTCATATAATGGGGGAGTTTTGCTACTAATATACTATATCATATTTTGCATCCCTTTTTAATGATGACAAAGGGCGAGAAGAAGAACAAGATGATGGTAAGTATACACATAAACGAACATATGTATTCTGATTCTGTTTTATACATGCCTTCAATTGTTTGTCACCATCAAAAAGGGGGATATTGTTGACTCTAAGAGTCACATTTTGATTTTGATGATAACAAACAACTGATTAGTATTATATATAAAATGGTGACGTAATACGATTTCATGATGATCCTATTTTATATGTAATACTTATGGTTGGTCCAATATAGTTTTACTAATATGAAAGTACATGTATTGGACCTACTTGTGAGTTCGATATATATTGTGGAGCAACATTTATATAATAAGTCACATATCTTAATTGAGTCATGCAACCCTAGAAATTATATGGCATTGTGGATATCATTTGTGGAGAAATTCGAATAAAAGAAAATGTGATATATGATGGCATGATGATCTTGATTTATATGGTGTCATTATGCTACAGATTATGTGAAGGCTTTTATGATATGATTTGGATGTTGTATATGATGAGATACAATTAGAGATATGATTATAGATATGATTTAGGCTAATTGATTTGATTGGATATGATGGATTTTATCGTATGGATTTATATTAGATAGTGAAATAATTAAGATAAAATGTCATAAGAAATACCTTGTGATATTTGTTTATGTGGATTATTTTTATTAAGGATTTTCTTAATTGATATGTCATAACATTGAACTTATATTTTGATTGACCAAAGATATTATATGGTTCACGTGAAGATATTATATGATAGAGCATCATATAGATTTTATATGAATTAAGAGATTGATGTTGGAAAAAATATTTGATTATCCATGAAATATCATTTAATTGATTGAGGGGAATATTATGATAATCAGTAATTGATATGATGATAAAAATCTTTAAGATTATTCCTTGATTTACAAAGCTAGAATTTGAATTTGAATTTCAAAAATACAAGGAAAGCAAGGATCATGAAGATTATATCACAGATGATCTTTAAATGAGATATACTTGTTACTATGAGGGTCTGATAGTGGGTTTGTTTGTGCAACAAATAAAGAATGATTCCAAAAGTCAGTCAAAAGTTGCCATGATTAAGAGATTACATCATAACAGCTAGTTGGTCATATTTGGCAATAAATACGAGGAGTCGAAACAAGTCCATGACACTGGAGCAATTGAGAAATCACTTGAGCTACACTTGCAAATTAAAGAGAGCTTACACCGAAATATATTGAGATAATACTTTGAGCTAGAACTTGCATATTGGTTTGATCACTAGTTGTACTCATCTTATGAGGAAATCTTCTTATAAAGGGGATCTTGTAACAAGTAAGTTGCGGAAGACTTACTTGAGTAGCTAAGTATTGGGTGACCGATACTTAGTGAGTGACTCAACTTAAGTTACTTAGTTAAATGGTAGATCGAGAGAGAAGTTCTCACGATCGAGTAACTGGCCTTGAAGGTGTTCAAGGGAGTCTTTGTCGAATTAGGGGACTTGAGTGTGTAACTTCTTAAGTGAGTAAGAAGAGGAGCGCTTCAAATGCAAAGAAAAGAAGAGTTTTAGACGGTGACTAACCCTGTTTGGAAGGACTAACATCGTAAAAATATCATCGTGATTTGTCTCGCTTTTATTTCCACATTTAATTTTTGTACTTGATTTAATTTTTGCTAACCACCCTATTCACCTCCTATAGGGTGATTTGACTAAACTTTCAACATGTTACCAGTCTTCTAAATTGTCAAAGCTGTCTCTAATAGAAATTGCTCCCTTCTACTTTTTTCTTGGTTGGTAAGTGTGGTGGACCACTTATTGGGCCTCTATTTAAGGGAAGATCCAACTAGCCAACAAATCCAAAGAAAGGGGACAAAACTGCCACGCCCAAGGCACATCGACATTCCCTTCATCTTGGATATTATGATAGCCAGTAAAGCAAATTGAAGAGGCTAATAAGCCTAACTCATGGTGTGGTCCATTATCAATATTGAGCTTTACACAATGTTAACAGTAGATTCAGAAACCTCAATATTGAGTTTTATACAATGTTAATGGTAGATTCAGAAACTTTATTTAAGCAAAATTCATTTTTAACTTTCTGAACTTTAACAATTTTGGGAAAGTTTGAGGTTTTTATATTGATTCCACAAGATTTTGACTAATAGTTGCCAGGGACACTGTCCTTGACTATGTATGCCAGTGACCAACATTAGTCGTCATCCTTAATTTATAAAATAAAAGAAAAGCACATGATTCCTTCCAATTGCATTCAATTAACTAAAAAACAGAAACCTCTAACTAAAGTGAGTCAATTCTTTAAAGATCTAGCATTATTGTGAGATTATTTAAAACTTGATGAAATGGAGAAAAACAGCATTGTACTCTGTATGACATATTTTTCCAGTTGGGTGTTCAACCCAATGCAACTATTTGTCCATACGTTTGGGTTTATGAATTAAAACAAGGGGGACATGTTCGATATTGTTATATGTATCCTTTTAAGAGTTATTACATTCCACACCTACAGTTTTGCAATATTGAAATAATTATATTGGAATTATTAACATTGATATTTGGGCTTACTAAAGAAAATGGTGAGAAAATGACTCATCCTGAAGGCCTAAGATGTGAGAAATGAATAGTCTTTAGTGCCTTCTCATGTGCCTTGTATGAGGAATAAGTCAGAAGAAACAAAAATGAAGGTGAGCAGAATGCTATACAACCAACTTTGTCAGCTTTTCATCAACAATGCCGTTTAAAGGTCACATCTTTTATTTTTAACACGGTTGGACTGACCAGAAGTGAAAATATTCTTGTCTTAGTTCAATTTCCCTATCATTAATCAGAACAGATATATATTAAATGTAAAACAAAGTATGTGTTTCCATCATGGATATGAATCAAAATGTCACATCTTTGACAAATACACATATATTTGAAACCATGAACGCTTGAATTTGTAGGCCTATGTAGCATTAATTTCTTATGAATTGTAAAATTTTTTGGGCAGATACAACATTAGTTTCTTATCAACGGTGAAGATAATCAATACATCAATATTACCCCTCCTTACCACTGCTTACTGTTGTTGGCTACTTCCCCCTAAAACTTAGCTTCCTGCCATTTCTTCTGCTCTTCACTACTTCACACGACTTACAGCTCCCTTATACCACTAAAACTAATAGGAAATAGCTAAATGCGATGCAAATATATAACGTGGAGCATCATTGATATTTTTGGTAATTTAACTATTCTTCTTAGAAAGTTATGCCTTACATTTGCTATTAACGATAACACACTAAGTTCCCATGATGCTAATGGTACAATTATGTCCTTAAAAAATGTTCAAAGTCCTCTTAAAAACATCCAAAACAAAGGTAGCAAATTGTAAAAATATCCCTTTCTAGGGGTCAGTCATAATTTCTAGAACTTTTTTTTTTAGAAAATGCTTAAAAGGGCAGGGCACTAAATGATTCTTTTGACAAGCTTTTGAACTACTTTAGTCGCCAACAGTAGTACCTCAACGTACCAAAGTGTTAATGGTTGTAAAGTTTATTATGTGCTTTATCATGAGAAGAGAAAAACATGAGGCAACCTAGATTGATGGGCTGTCATAAAGACTATCCTTGGATCACAAGTTCACAACCAATATAGATAAAGAATGCTTATAAGGAAGAGAGTATGTCTAATGCTGTTGTCATAACAAATGGTATTCATATTGACCACCTTGACGATGATGAGGGGCATTATAAAGAAATTGACATTCAAGCTTTAACAGTGAACAATTAAGATGCGAGTAAGGAGGAGAAAGAGGAATATATTGATGAGGATACCATAGAAGTTGAAGACATTATAGAGATTAAGGATAATAACGATAAGGACGATGAAGACAAGTTACCTTCCATATATTTGTGTTGTCAACCATTGCATATCATTACTAAGCACTGTTCTGTACATGTGAATTCTAATGACGGGTATTTTTTAATTGATCTTGCACATTGTTTAGGGTAGCCTGGGTATATTCTCACAAAGAATTGTGTAAGGACCACGAGTCGAGTTCTGGGTATGGTACTCTATGAATGGATTGACTTATCGATCGGAGTATTTATTAAGTTTTTCTTTTCTTCAAAATTTTGAAAAAAGTTGTTTTCAGGTCATGCTATACAAGTGGGCTATTGGGCTAGGGAGCACGAACGGGCTCCATCCTCAAAATACTTTTTTGTTGGATTGGGAACTTGAGTTACAACTAGGTGTGGTAATGAATCTTAGATCCAAACTAAATTCATTAGATCCGCTCAATTTATATGGGTCTAGACCTACTATTTTTGGATCCAATTGATTTTAAAAAGGATCTATATCTTACAAGGGTCTAAAGATGGGTCTATTGCTTAGATCCAGATCCGACCCGTTAGACCCATTGGACCATTACTCTTGTAACTTGAAAATCCAACAAAAAATTCTTTAAACTTACTCACTCTCACTTTGTGCTTGAAATATTGTGCATTGTTAGTCATTATTTCTAAAGATGACCATGTACACCCAACGAATAAGTATATAACCTTACCCACTCAAATTTCATGCACCCATTAATAGTCTTAAAGGACAATAATACGGTTGCATAATAAATAAAATTAAAAATAATCATCTTTTGAGGTATTTTGGAATTTAGTGGTAAAATTCAACTTCAACAATTTAGATCAAAACTTGGCTATCTGATAACAAATATTAGAAGAGGCTCTAATATAAATTTTGAGTTCAAAATGTATTCAATTGGAGATAAATGTTAACTAAATGAAATAATTTGGAGCTCGAAATTCATATTGAAGTTTTTTTTAATCTTTTCCATCAGATTATCAATTTGTAATTTAAACCATTGATGTTATTTTAGTGGTAAAAAACGTTAGATGGATTATTTTAGTGGTAAAAAATATTAATTAAATTATGGTAGTGGTATGAATGTTAACTAAATGAAAGAATTTTGAGTTTAAAATTTATTTTTGAGCTTATTTTAACTAAATGAAAGAATATCTCACTAATTTTGACATTTTATGACTTAGAGCTTTGGATTGGCATTGGTGAGTTCCAATGTTCCTAACTTGCAATATGCAAAGTCTTACTTGCCTATTGTTAGTTCTATGGATTTTACAAACTATCATTGAACTTATTATCGGTATTTTGGGGTAGTGGAATATGATTTTTAGGAGGCTTAGTTGTATCAAGATCTATTATAGTTGTCACTTCCCACTAGTAGACACATTAAAGTTATTATTATCTTATATCTCATTTTTTGCTATTGCATTTATTAAAAATTGTGTTATTGTTCATTAAATAGTTACTACATGCATGTCTTAAACTTCTAACAAGCTTTGTAAGGTTGTGGATCCGTTTAGAATCCGTATGAGATCCATAGACCCAATGGGTCTAAGAATGGATATCAAATTTTAAGATCCATTGGGTTTAGATTGGATCCGGACCTAGACCCAAAAAATTAAATAGATTGGAATCTGAATAGATCCGATTCAGATCCGATCCATTGCCATTTCTAGTTGCAACGCTTACAAACAATGGGATAAAGCATGCCTAGGCTTTCTGACCCAAAGACTGAGAGCCATTTTGATCAAAAATTGTGGTATGCCTCCCGAGCTTGAGAATATGCTAGTAATCCAAACATTAGATCTTTATTTTTGTAAAATGAGTAATAGTAGTCATTAATGAGTTTCATTGAAAAACTAGCAGAGCTCAAAATCATGACTTTCATCGAATGAAAAGCAATGGGACATTGGTTTAATAAAAAACAAGAGATTCTCCAAGGTCGGCAAACAATCATAGGTGTGGAGACCATCTGACTCCATCACCTTTAACCAATTGCAAAGATTCAAATCCATAGGTAAAGATATGGTGCCAAAGGGATTTATCAAGCGCTTGTTCGCATTGGTGGCCTCTAATAATCAAACGGAAACACAAATTAAGTTACACTAGAAGGGGTCAAGCATGCAACAAATCAGGTACGATAATGTAATATAGAAAATTACAGTTACAATGCCCATTAAAAGGGAAAAAAGATCATTAGGAAGATTAAAAATTTTCGTTGGGCACAGACTGCATTAATAACCAACATTCACATATAAAGAGCAGAAGAAAAGGAGAGGAGAAGTGTTTGGTTATGGCGTCAGGCTGTCGTACCCAATCGACTAGGGAACTCAATTTTAGTTAGTTGAAATCTCAATAGCATATCTGTCAATAGTCTGATGCGATTTCTCTATGTTTTCAGTTATGCTTTGAAACTTGGGGTAGCCCCTGCTCCTCATTTATAGTGGTTAAAATGATAAACCCTCGGCCAGTTTAGATAAAAATCCAGGAAAATTTTATTTTATCTCTTTTCAATTGTAAACAAAATGCTGATCTTGTCTGCTAGGCCTGAGAAACACAAGAGTAGTGTTCAATTAGAGCTCAATTGAGTTTAGACCCAGTCCAACACATTGAAACCCGTGAGGATCCAAGTTGGACAGGATAATAGAACTTGGGGGGTCCCAACCGCGACCTAGTGTGAGAATGTTGTGTTTGGGCTAGTGCTGATCTACCTAAAATCTATTTTCTATGGTCCACTTCAGTTTACCTATTACCAGACCCCCATGTTTATATGTAAATTTAGCCAATAGGCTTTTATAAAAATTGTGACACTATTTTTCAATGTTTATAATTACTCCCACTTTGATCAACTTGAGCAAGGTGAATCTCAAAGTAACCTTTTTGTGATTCTTAGTGTTGCGTAAGCTTGGCCACATAAGGTCCTCAGACCTTGGCTCCCATGCACTTTCATCATCAAAGAGTTGGATGGTGAAATCAGTTTATAGCCAAACCCTCTTTGAGCTTGGTCCCTTCATAACCGAAAGCCCGAATGTTTGTTTTCGTTGTGGCAAGGATAAGTGATGAGATTGGTCTATAGCTAAACCTTCAGCATGGCACTTGACAACCGAAAGCACAACTGCTTGCGTTCATCATGACAAGGACAAGCGTTCGAGATGTTTGCACTTGGCTATTAACAGCCCGTCACTTGATATTTGTCACCAAGGAGAATATATTTTTTACAAGTAAAAAATTCATAAAATATGCTTTAAGAAAAAAAAAGCAAAATAATAACTGTTTTGCTACAAGGCACTTCTTAGGTATCTTGTTTTGACCTAGATAGCATATTACAATGTTTTTAAATTGAAAAAAAGGGTATGATTGAATAGTAAAAATATGTTACAACTTATAAATTGTGTGAAATTATCTTCTTATCCATAATTTACTATAATTTTAAAATACGCATATCATATGGCCTCATGGATAAGGTTGATATGTTTAGGG
This sequence comes from Selenicereus undatus, assembly GCA_017589665.1. Classification (NCBI taxonomy): domain Eukaryota; kingdom Viridiplantae; phylum Streptophyta; class Magnoliopsida; order Caryophyllales; family Cactaceae; genus Selenicereus; species Selenicereus undatus. Next base: position 31,262,086 of record JACYFF010031956.1, on the reverse strand, counting down.
TGTCATTTAATACTTTATGGGCGTAGCCTACAAATACTTAAACTTAACAATTTATAACCAAGTATAATCAATGAAAATTTCGTATTTTTAAATTAAAAAACATGTCAATTTAGAATGAGACGAGACATTCAAGGGTGTCTTACGACAAGACATATATCATTACTCACTCAATAAAATATTATGTTTACCTAGACCCTATTGATGCTTTTAACTGGATTGATCTTTTGGCACCACCAATCAAAGACTCAGCTACTATATTGTCCACCCAGTTGTACATTTCCAAATTTACAACCAAGCCCACTATTATCACACATGGCACGCGCCATATCAGCAGCAAAAATAAAACAAAAATAAAATCAGAAAAATAGCGTCAAAAATCGTCATTTCAAGCCAAAAGAAAAAAAAAACTCATGAACTTCCCTCATTCTCTATCCAAAAACTGCTCAAATTCATGCTCAATTTACCAAAATTTTGTAGCGATTTTTCACGGATTCTAGCCAACAATCTTCTACAAATCGTTCTTGAAGTTTGAAGGAAGCATTTCGATGTAAGATTATCAACAAAATGCAATTAATTTGCATGTTGTAACAAAAACACTGAATTTGCTTGAACAAAATGTGATTCTAGTGTTTAACAAAATCGCCCTCTTATAATCGCAATTTTGCAATGTTTGCAGATGGAAACTGACCACACAGAAGCATCAAGGAACAGATATGCAAGTGATGAAGGAAAATCTCCTGAAAAAGCTATTCTGAAAACCTTGAAACTAATATTAGTGAGTTACAATAGATGTTCTAGTGAGCCAGAGTACATATTTAGCGAGCAGTAAAATAGAAATTTGTTTTTCTGACAACACAATGACAATAAAACACTTAATTTGCTATTGTTACATATCATGCAAAACACTTTCATCTATATTTCTAAAGAAAACCCCAAAAAAAAAATCAGAAAGACCCATTATGCACAACATATGTATGTTCGTGAATTATGTGTGCTATTTTAGTGAGCTATCAAACATTAGTGAGCATTAAATTATTAAATTGCTCTGCTGCTATCACAATGACAATACTCAACATCAGCATAAATTGCTTCAACCAACTTGCCTGAGTGAGCTATACCTTACATTCTAGTGAGCTATCACTTGAATTTATTGAGCTATACCTTATGTTCTAGCGAGCTATAACATGTAATGTAATATTAACATTACATGTAATACTATTGATAGATCAAAGACAGAAGGCTCAAGCATGAATCCTCAAGAAATTTTTGTGGGAGTTGTCAATGACATTTCTTCTGATGTAGCGAACTTGAGCTAATTACACTTCAAATATATCCAAATACACGCTATGGTAATTTCCCTATACTAAATTTTATATTTTTCTTTTTAATTCAAGCCCAAAGAAAACATCTCCAATAGAAATGGAGAAGGATGCAAACAAGACAAGTGATACAAATGAAGGAATTGAATAGGGTATTATTGCTGAATTGCATATATAGTGAGCAAAAATCGTAGTGAAACTATGCACATTTTTGAACAAGTCCACATTAGGTTAACTATTGCCTATTTAGTGAGTTGTACATTATGCTTTGGTGAGATGTGTGATATATCTAGTGAGTAGTATTAAAAATGCATCTTGTTTATTGGTATAATGTACCATGTGTACTTAAGCATTCCAATTTCTTTTGGTAAACTATTTCATATATCTAGTGAGTTCATCTCATATTTCAGTCAGCAAGTAAACTATATTTTTTGAATTTATATTTGGTAACCTGAACTTCATTTCTAGTGAGCAAACATTTTATTTTAATGAACAAAAGTGTACTAAACTATAATCATATATATAGAGGGCTCCACATTAGATTAAATATTGCACATTTAGTGAGTTATACATTTTATTTTGGGGAGCTATGTGATATATATAGTGAGCAATATTAAAAATACATCTTGTTTACTTATATGAAGTACCATGTACAGTGCCAGAAGAAGCAATCAAGGTAGCTCCACATTATACTCCTACAAATGAAGAATAAACTCCACAACATGAGAACAATCCTGCTACACCAGCAATATTAACCAAATCTCCAACTAAAAAAGAGCATGAAACCAAAAGACAAAAAGCTCTGAAGGGAAAACCACCTCATCAAGCACTATTGTAAAGAAGAGAAGGGTGAAACAAGAAGCACGAAAGAATAGAAACATTTGTAATAGTCCAATAAATTCAGAAGATGAACAAATGCAAGTATTACCAACAACTAAGCTTGAAAAACAAAATGTGCCTGCTATGGAAGAATCAAAGGCCAATGAATTAGAAAAGGTAGACCAGACTTTGCAAAAAACAACAGAACCACCTCAAGAATAAACTCCCACAGGAGAAAAAAAAATAGAAGGTGGTGCAGAAAAAAACAAAAAAGCAGGTAAAGAAGACCAAGGAAACAAATCTGGAGATTGTGTAAGAGAAGCTTGGAAATAGAAAAGCAAAGCCGGTGGGCAAGAAGAATGTAGACTAGAGGATCCTCAAGAGTGCCAAAAAAATTCCTGAAGAAAGCTAAAAGAAAACAGTCACAAAAATTTATCGACAAATTTCAGAAGAAACAGATGACACAGTAGAGGACATAACTTTTAAAATGCATCCACATGGGCATGAACATGAAAATGATTTCGAAGATGAAGTGTTGATGATAAGAATCAAGAAAATAAAACAAGAATCAAAACCTAGCTCAAAGCAACTCCAAATGAGATAAAAAAAAAAAAAACAAATGCTAGAGCTAAAGCTCAAAAGAAGAGGAAGAGTGTCAAAAAAAGTGTAAATCCTGCAAAGCGTGGACAACTTTTAGTTGTGCAACTTGATCATCAAAAGAAATCTCCAAAACAACAAGCAAATACCAACATTGGTGTTCTAGATCCCAAGCCTGTGTCGAAACCTGCATAGATAGACACAAAATATAAGAAGATTGTTCATACTAGAATGTTGCCAGCAGGGTTTGTTGTAATGATAGACAAGTTCAATAAGGCACATAAACAGGCAATACGGGGTATGGGTTTTCGAGGACTCTTAGAGTTGCAAGTACTTGAATTACCAGGGGATCTATGCAAGTGGCTTCTGGATAACTTTAACCCCTACACAGTGATATTGTACATAACAACTGAGAAAAAGATAGAGATAATACCAATGGATGTGCATCTCACATTAGCTCTCCCAATTGATGGAAGGAAGGTTGAAGAGTTTTATGGCAAGAAGCCAAAAGACCTTGAATATAATGAAGTCCCTTCAGCATGGAGGAAGGAATGAAATTTTTAAGATGGGACTTCAAAGCTCAGTCAAATGCCATAGTACATACTGAAGCAGGCTGAGGTAGGGGAAAGTTTCAAAAGAAACTTTGTTTTGTACATCGATGGATCAAAGAATATACATGTGCACCCAATTTTGCAAAGAGTATTGCAAATGTTGAAGACATAGCATCAATTGATTGGTTCCAATACACCATTGATAGACTGTGTGAATATGTTAAAAAGAGTCTATTCTATTCTTGTGGTAAGTTCCTTCGTTTTTATTTGTATACCATACAAAACATGTTTTTAGTTAGAATAACATTACTTTTAGTGAGCATAACACATATTTTAGTAAGCAGAATATTATTTTTAGTGAGTAGATCATATATTTTAGTAAGCAAAGCACATTTTTAGTGAGTAAAACATCATTTCTAGCGAGTTGTGGGCACTTGTTCATAGTTGACAATTGTCTGTTGTAGTGAGCTAGAATGACCATTTTAGTAGTGCTCATCACTTTTACATAGCTATAGCAACAAGCATGCTGGACATGTTGTTAGGGAACATTAGTTTGTTTTAGTGAGCTAGTCTGCATTTTTAGTGAGTAGAAAATATATTTTAGTAAGCATAACATCATTTTTAGTGAGCTATTGAGAACTCATTGATAGTTGACAATTGTATGTTACAGTGAGCTAGAATGACACTTTTAGTGAGCACACGTCACTTTTAGATAGCCATAGCAATCAGCAAACAACACTTGTTGGTAGTGAGCATTACTATATTTTAGTGAGCTAGTATGCATTTTTTGTGAGCAGTATTTCTATATTAGTGAGCAAAATTTTTTTTATTACAAACTAAATATTATTGTTTTCATTGACTTAACATATATATATATAATCACAAATAGTGCCTCTTTTTATTTACATAACATATACTAAATGGATTAGAATAAACATGTCCCTTGTAGATGCTATATCTTGATAGAGTTCTCCTCAAAAGGAGGATTGTTGATAGACAATTTCCAACAATCAAGGGCTAGACTACAAAAAAGCTAAAGGAAAGGGTGAAAGAAGAGAGAAAAGCTAATCAACTTAACAACAAGGAAGTGACAAAAGGGTTGGGAAAAGGGAAAGTGGGGCCTCCAATACAAATCAACAAAGACAAGCATGTTGTACTAATAAGAAAAAGTCAGCTAGAAAAGAATGAACAACCAAGGACATGTTCACAAAATGATGAAACATCAGAGTTAGATGTATCATTTAATCCAATTATATCATTTAAAAAGAAGAAAAATAAATAACATAAATGTGTCTCCAACGTCTTACAATACTTGAATAATGTTTACATATAGAAAGATATGAAAGAAATGACTGAAGTAACAAAGGCTTTAGCTAGTGCATTCAAGAGATATAGAACCTTTATGGAATACTTGTAAAAAAAGTACCATAACAATGAAGCACTCATGAAAATAAGAGATGCAACCACAAGCATGTTCTGTTCATATTGTGAAGCTCAATTCTTAAAATCACCACCAATGGAACAAAAAGACAAAGGACAGGAAACTCCTGAGATACCACCATTCAGTTTGATGAATGGTGGAGTAGAGTTGTTGTACTAAAGGTAATAACTGAGTTGGAGAGTGCTTTTGTAAAGCACAAACAAATGACCAGCAGCTTAAAAGTTAAAAGTGCAAGAAGAAAACGCCCTAGATATAGAAAAAGGGACAATGACTTGCCAAGTTTCAAGTTGATTGATAATAGCCAAAGCCTAGCTTCTCTAACACCAGCACCCCCAGCAACACTTCGAATACCACCACATTGCCCACTCGTACAAATACTTGAGACACCACCACTACCACCCCACCCTTGAGACACAAAAGCCCCCACAGCCACCACAAGCTCTTGAGACACAACCACCGCCAGAAACATTTGAGATACCACCACCCATTCTAGAGACACTATCAGAGCCAATGGACAAGGAAAACACATCCCCAAAAAAATCATCTATTGGGAAAGAAAAGATTGAAACAAAAGGATAGAAAGCAACTGAAAGTGAGCAAACAAAGAAAAAATCACTGGGAAAATAAGATAACAAAAAGATAAGAACACATAAAGCTAGTAAGAATTTGGAAAATTGAATATATGCTTGTGGAAAACATTTTTTTTGGTGAGCAGAATATTATTTTTAGTAAGCAGAACATAATTTTTAGTGAGTTATGGGAAAGTTGTTGATAGTTGACAATTGTATGTTACAATAAGCTGCAATGACACATTTAGTGAGCAGACATCACTTTTAGATTGCTCTAGCCACAAGCAAGGACAACTTTGTTGGCAGTGAACATTACTCTATTTTAGTGAGCTAGTATGCATTTTTAGGGAGCAGGTCATTATTGGTAGTGAGCAAAACATTATTTTTAGTGAGCAGAACATTATTGTTAGTGAGTAGAACATAAATTTTAGTGAGTAGAACGTTATTATTAGTGAGCATGACATTATTTTTAGTGAGAGAACATAAATTTTAGTGAGCAAAACCCACTTTTAGTGAGCAGAATAAAAAAGATTTGTTAGTAGTGAACATTAGTCTACTTTAGTGTCCTGGGAACTATGAGTAGTGAGCTATAGTCAAAGAAGCTGTGTGCCATAATATGTATTTAGTGAGCTATGTTATGATGAACTGTGATGTAATGTTTTGCAGTAGAAGAGTATAACAAGAAGATAAGACATCAAGCAAAGAGAGATAAAGAACTCATGACAGAACCCTTGTTCTTACCTTTTGTGAAAAGAATCACAAAGCTTACAGAGGAATTATCAAGCCATGAGAAGATGGTTACTGATTATGTCTTTCATCAATCAAAGGACATTGATTCTAAGTAAGCATAAAACTCCTAGATTTAAAAAATTAATAACAGAAAACACTTATAAAAACATAAGTTACAGTGAATATTAACAGATTTTTTTTCTTTTGATATTATAAAAGTGAAGAATTGTTTGACATCGAAACACATGTTGTAAATTGATATCACTTGTCAACCATGCGTCCAAGGGAATACATTGATGCGCATGTGGTTAATGTTTGGACTGCTATCCTCAACAACTTAGAGCGAAAAAGAAGTGAAGGCTCTCTAAGAAGATTTTTTGCACCGGTTGATGTGATGGTGATTATATATTATTTCATTTCACATATTAAAATAGTTAAACATCTACTGCTACTAATGCAAAAATGCAGTCAACTTTGGACCCCATGATAAACATAGCAAAATCAGAAGAATAAAGGTATGTTAATTTTGAAACAATACTTGAGGGAGAGTTTAAGAGATGTGACAAATGGATAATGGGCAAACAATTGCAACTGGTAGGTATTAATATAATACATCTAATTATGTGTTAGACTACCATATTATATGATATTATTCATCTTCCAATTTTCAATTGTTTTTCCAGATTTGTCACAAGAAGCCCTTCTTCATCTTCTGCTTCAATTTAAGGGAAGAAAGGCTTGACATAATGGACAATATGCATATAACAACTTCATACAAAGACACATATAGTGAAACACATGTTTGGTGGTATGTTTAAAATGTTTACTCATTCATTTAATTTCCAATAAATCAATACTTACATTTGCTGAGGCATATAGTTATTGGGCTGAAACTATACTTTAGTGAGTTGAAAGTATTTGAGCGCATCTACTAATGTTTATGTCACCAGTGTCTCTTAGTGAGCAATACATGTGTTCTATTTAGATGAGGAACATTACTAGTGGGACGGGAAGTTACTAGTGTTTATATCAACCTTGTATCTTAGGGAGGTGTAGATTTATTCCAGTGAGGTGGAAACATAATTAGTCTGCTGAGCTTATTTGCTGCCTTGCTGGAGAAATAGATAACAAGCTTAACTTATTTACTAGAACAATATTTTGTTTTTATCTACTGTTTCTATTAGTGAACTATACAGGTCTTCCAGTGAGCTGAAGAAAGTACTCTGAAGTCACTTGTTGGGCATACTATTGTCTTTTTATAAATCATGTTGCTGAATGAGCTAACACACATATTTAGTGAGTTGACAAACATATCTAGTGAGCCGAAAATGAATGTTGGAGTCTTTTTATCAATCATGTTGCTTAGTGAGCCAACACACATATTTAGAACGCTCAAAATGTTTGATGGGAAAGTATTTATGCTGTAGTATATTGACAAACTATAACAAATGTTGATTGTACATAGGCAAAAACTTTTGGAAGATTTCTTGAGAGTAGTGTTGGTCATCCAAAACATGAAACTATCAAGAAAATGAAAACAGTATGAATGAGAATGTGTAAAGCTTGTCGAGAGCTACAAATTTAACCACTACTTCGGTTATTAAATAATTTTTATAGCATAGGGAAGTAGGGATATATCCACGAGGAAAGATTGTTGTAAATTGCTAGCTTAATCCTAAATGATTTTATTAATCCAATTTATTAAATCAAAACTTACTAATTCTAAAATAATTATGATATAATGAATAAAAATCTAGAAAAATACCCAATGATGTTCCTAAATATTATGAATCACATTCTGGAAATAAAACAGTAAAACGATTTCCTAAATAACCCAGAAAAATAAAATCAGAATATTAACTGAAATTCTAATTAAAAATCAAAACAGCAAAGAATAATGAGAAAAATAAATATTAAAATTATCAAACAGTAACATAAAATATTATAATTCAGGTATATAGGCTTATAAACTCTTAATTGTATCTAATTTATTTCAGAAAAACCAGATCAGAAAATCAACACAGAATATTCAGCAGAATAATAAATCTAAAATTAGAAATAAAATAATCAGCATAAATATAAATACGAAATTAATCAATAAAATTAATATAATTATAAGACACAATTTTCTGGACTTAACAGTACCCAAAAATCGTAAATTAAAATTGAAAATCGAAATTTTCAGAATTAATTACCTAAAAACCTGCACATACCAATTTCACAAAATAAATCTGAAAAATTATCAAATAATTTCCAAAAATTACGAAATTGAATATGGGAAGATTAGGACACTATATAAACCATAGGAATTAATTAAAATCGAAAAATAACGAAAATAACTATTTTTAGTCTAAGTTCGAACACACCGGTAATTTAATCAATCTAAAATTATAACCACTCCAAAAATCAAAATCTAACCTATCTAAAATCACATATACACTCCTAAAAAACTATAATTTGGGGGGGGGGGGGTTGATTGAAATTATTTTGAAGCTAACAAAATTAGAACGAAAATCAACAAACTAATCAAATTAACTTTAATCAACAAATAATACTCAAAAGTTATCAAATTTATGAAAAATACTTAGTATAATCTCAATCCACCATGCAAATTAATATTTATCATTAACACATAAGTTAATTTTATTCATGAGTTAAACTGTAGAAGAGATCCACCAGCAGTTCTTCCCCGTTTTTCCTTAAATTTTAGTTTACTTAGGTCCAGTCCTAATATAAACTCTACTAATTTGATAATTTTTACACCAGCGCAAAAATTTAACCAAATTAGACCATTAAGAATTATAAAAACATCATTTAACACTTTGTAACCAATTTACCAGCAAATCGATTTAACATGATCTAAAGTGATTACCTAATTAAAAGAGATGGGTTTGAGCCATCCATGATTAATTAGGGTGATACCTAGGCCTAAAAGATTATAACTTTTACGTATTATAATCTTCTAAACTATCAATCGAAATTGTATTTAATCAACTAGCATGCATTCTAATCGATTTAACACAAATTTCATAAACGATGAACACTAATTGCTAAAGAATCATGAATAGAATTCAACTAGACATTAAAGCATAAAACTTGTTTCAAAATAATTAATTTAGCATGGCTTCAAGAAGATTATACTAAGCATAAAAAATTACTCACTCACGTAAAAATTAAAATTGCAATTATAGTTCAAATATTTCATGTTTAATATTAAACCTACCACAAAATAAATAAAACAAAACTGATAATAATAACAATAAAAATAATAATAATAATAATAATAATAATAATAATAATAATAATAATAATAATAATAATAGTAAAACAACAAAAGAACACTACTTTTGAAGGATTGTGCGTGAAGATGTTGACGATGATGATGACGGTGATCGACGATGATGGCGATGGGTGCTGATGATGTTGATCACGACGATGATGGTGATGATGGTTATGATGCTGAACGATGATGATGATGTGAAGAAGATGGTGACGATGGTGATGATTGTGAGGAGAAGAAGGAGAGGACAGCTGATGATGGTGAGTACGATGTGAGGAAGAGAGGGGGCAGCACGGTAGCTAATGATGGTGATGAGATGTTGATCAAGGAGATGATGATGATGATTAAGTGGCGTGGAAGAAGGTGTGGGTGTGGAGAGGTTGAAGATGGTGGTGATTAATGGTGAGGGCAGCCTGATGGTGATGATTGCGTGAAAGAGAAGAAGGGGATGATGAGGCTTGAGTTTCTTCAAGGGTTAGGCGTGTGATGATATTATATGGACGAGGTGAGGTTAGGGTTAGCTTCTTAGGGTTTTTCTTCTCCCTTCTTGCTTAGGTTTCTTCTTCCTCAAGACTTGTAGCTTTTTACCAATTCTTGAAACCCTAACCCAAAATAATAATTCTGAAAATAATAATTTCCATAATTATTATTTTTGGACCGTCTTGTAGGCAAGTGTGTAAAACCCGAGCTTCTACTTCCTCTCTTCTCCTCTTTATTAAATTAACACTAACCCTGAAAAATATATAAAACAAAACAAATTAAACGAAATAATATATATAATATACTCAAAATAATTATGAAAATAATACATGAATTATGACTTAACAGAATGCCATGGAGAACACCAAATAATGTCATAGACTTTTGGATATTCTACATGAGGCATATGGAGCCATACTTTGGCCAGACAGATAAATGGGAATGCTGTTTCAAGAAGAATGAAGTAAGTCTTCCAAAATGTCTTGAAATAAGTATAACACATTAATTAAAGAACAACAAATATATCCATAATAGCTTTACATACTTGTTTTTTTTCTTGTTTCCAAGGCAAGAGGATGCTTGATGTAATAAGAGCATGGAATAGTTGAGATCATCAACAACGAAGAAAATATATACGGTAATAGATTGAAGAGGCTTGCAAATGCATTCCATGATAAACAAGAGGCAGAAATGAATGCAAATAAAGGCCAAAATCTAGTGCCAGCAGCATAAGTAATGAATCTCGAGATATGATCAAGTTCTTGAACACTAACATTGCTTTAGTTAGGCTAACTTTTGGAACTAATGTAGACAATACTATCATCTGAACACTAGTATTGAATATTTCATACCTTTTGGTATGCTTAAACTTAATGATGGTGAAGCACTATTATGCAACATTTAATATTTAATCACCAATATTGAATATTTCATATCTTTTACTATGCTTAAACAAAAATAAAATAAAATAAAATAAAATTGCAACATCTAGTGAGCTAGGAGGGGAAACTAGTGAGCTCCAAGGATTCTACAGTGATCAACTACATAACCTAATCTAGACACTAATATGATATGAACTTACAACTATTACTACCAAAGTGTTTCATTTATTGAAGTGTGCACAATCTCATTATCAAAGAATAATATTATTTTATAATGTTAAATCACCAAAAAAAAGTTACAAATAGTTTTGTAAATTCTAGTGAGCTAAGGGAAAAATCTAGTGAGCTGTGATACTTCAGCAGTGAGCACCATATTACAAACTTTAAAAGTATTCAAGATGCTTTACTAAATTTAAAAAAAATATATAAATTTCATCACATAACAAAACAAAGAAAACATCATAATGAATAAAAATAAAAGTTTACAATTTATTAATCAAATACAAATTTAAAGTTGAATTACAAAGAAAAACCTATTGTATGTGCTAGATGCAGAATCTTCATTAATGCTAAAAGTAAATGCAATCTCCTCAACCTTGCAAAACACACATGACTTATAGTGAGCAAAATATAATATTTAGAGAGTAAGAAAGAAAATCATAAAAACATACAAAATTAAAACACCATAAACATACCAAAATAAAAATCACCTACTAACAAATTTCATACCCGATTCATAGCTAACCTATTTCACATAATAAATTAATGAATTCATTTATATTTATATTACCATAAAAACACCAACTCAAAAAAAAAGAGAACCAGCTGTTGTAGGAACAACAAAAAAGGCAAGGAAAAAATTACCCTTGAATGTTAGGAGCTTCAGATGGAGGATTCAGCTGATTGGTAAGAATCCTACCCATGTTTGGTTGCCTTAACTTTTCATCAAAAATCAAGCTAAATACTCTACACATTTCGTTAAAATCTACTACTAGATTAGAAAAACCTGTTGGATTAGATGAATCTGTAGGAACAAGCTAAAACATCACACGAAAAATATACTTTTAGTGAGCATATATATATGTTTAGTGAGCCAACGTACAAATTTAGTGAGCGAAACCTACATGACTAATACTGTCAGCACCGACAAATGTAGTGAGCTAATGCACATTTTTAGTAAGCAAATACACAATATTAGTGAGCTATTGTTTTTCCTATTAGTCACCTAGTTGATTATAGGGATTATATTCGTTAAATATAAACTGAACATTTTTCAGTACGTTTCGTTACTGTCTATTGTTGGATTAGATGCACCTGCCAGATTATATGAACCTGTAGGAACAAGCTAAACCTTCAAAGGAAAAATATATTTTTAGTGAGCATACATTTAGTAAGCCAACATATTAATTTAATGAGCGGAACTTGCATGGCTAACATTGTGAGCACCGAAAAATGTAGTGAGCCAATGCCCATTTTTAGTGAGCAGATACACAATGTTATTGAGCGTATAAACATTTTTAATGAGCCAAAACATAATATATTTTTAGTGAGCCTATAAATAATTTCAGTAAACAACAAAAGATATTATTATCAGAAATAAGACTTATTCACTGAGATCGTGAATAGAATTTAATATGAGGTTGTAATACATCTTCTCAATTCCTTGAACAAGACCTTACCTTCCTTGATCTTACAATGTTTGACATCCTCTCCGACGTATTCTTCCTCTTTACATTCCTTTGACCTTTCTTTCTAGAATCCTCACAGTTATCAACGATATGATTACTAGCACTAGCCTATTGATAATTTTCTACCTCACAAACATAAACTGAACACACAACAAAATAAGCGTCAACGTTTAACTTGCCAAAACGTTCTTCCTATAGCTTTCTTGCTTGGACATTAGCTTCACTTGCAAGAAGTAGACACTCAAACTGTCTATGCATCTGAACTCTCCATATGGAACCAGGAACACCAACAACATTAATATGTGAAGCATCTTCTACAGCCCGGGTGTGTCTAGCTAGCCTAGTCCATCATTTCAAAATAATATTGATGAGGGACTTTAGGCACACAATGAACATTGAAAATACGCAAATAGTGATAGCAAAGAATACCACTCTTAGTGTACTTTTTGCATTCGCAAATACTGTTTTGATCTAGAAGATTAAACCTGATCACAAACCCAAACTTGTTCGAAAAACGATTTTCACAAACAACATATGTATGCTCTGTACGATAAGGAGTCCTTGTTGAGCTAAGAAGATCTTGACAACACCCTTCTCCTTTGATGTATCCATTCTCAAAAGCTTTGTACAAGTTGTTCCTATAGAATTTTGAAGCATGCTGTAAAAGGCTAACAGGTGGCAAATTCGTCTTAGGGATTCATATTCTCAGACTTCTCCTTAATCCCCCACTCAGTCACAACATCATAGAATATATTGTGAAAATCAAACAAAGAACAAGTGGCATTTACTCGCATTGACAAAGAAGCATTTGTACACTTACTTCTTTGTGACGATAAGACGCCACAAAAAAAAATCCTTGCAAAAAATTAGACACCATTTTTCTTTCAACTGATACAATCTAACTAACCAAGCATTTTCAACGCATTTAGACTCTTCAACCAGCTTAGCATAGGTACAATAGTGAACAAAAAGTAATACATTAGTGAGCAGAAACATGTAACCTTGGTGAGGAGATAATGAAAATAGTAGCAGAAGGGGCTCGCCTACGCCAGCAAAAATTAAACTGTGCTTCTATATTACATCTCATCAAAACAAGGTCAAACTTATCAACAAATTCACCCAAAACCCTAAGATGATCAACATTCTTTTTTGAATTCTCCAAGATGTGCCAAGCACACAACCTATACTTTGCCAAAGGGAAGAACTTTTCACTAGCATTTACCATAGAAAATACTTGATCTGTCATCATAGTTGTAGGCTGCGCATTAGCCATAGCTTTCAAAAATGTTTCAAACAGCCAAACAAAGCTCTTAACCTTCTCATTCATAAAAAACCCACATCCAGCCATAACATTCTTTGCATGAAGATTCATACAAACAAAAGTTGTGCATATCATCTCATAATGGTTGGTTCTATATGTCATGTCAAATAGAAAGAGATCACCAAACAACAAATAGTAATATTTCATTTGCGAATTTCTCCAAAAAAAGCTTATCAAACAATAATCCACATCCAATTTAAACTGGTAGAAAAAATCTTACTCATTGACACACCCATTTTCTAATGTAGATATCAAATGATTGGCATCATCCCCATCTAAAGTCCTTTTGATTTCATTTGCAACACTATTGTAGGAATCCGTTTTACTAAACTCGAGTAATGGGGACCCCCCAACCTCATTTCTTAGAAGCCGCTAAGCATGAGGAGCTTTCATACCATTCCTTCTCATTTTTTGGAAAAATCAACATGAGCTTTATCAACATTTTTATGTGACCTCAGCTTATGAACCACACTTTCCAAAAGCAATTCATAATTATGAATCACATCATGCTTCTTACTGTAACGCCCCAATAATAAATAAATTAAATCATGGCTGAACATCAGGAACTCCATGGATGGGCGTTACCGCCGTCCGCAAGGACAAGGCATCTCTAAAATATGAAAGTTGAACCATAGAATCAAAGTACAACCTTAGAGGTCATTCACGAGCATTTGAAACCTTTAATAACAACACGGGATCGATTCTAAAATCCCAGGGTTACATCAAACATAGCACAGCTTAAGCTTACAAATATAACATTAAAATACATATTGCATTTCAGATGTACAGCTGGGACTCCAAAAAGCACCACAAGAAGGTATGAAAACGTCTTAGCGCTTTTATCCACCAATCAAAGGGACGGTCCTGATTTAATTATCACCTTCCGCCTCTCTGCCCGCCTGTGAGCGGTTCACTGAGCATTTTCCTAAAACAAAACATAAAAGCATTTCGAACTGTGAACCAAAGCTCAATACGTGCATCCCTGTACTGATAAAGATTCAATGGGGAAAGAAAGTATGAGGGCCCGCTTTGTAATTCATTTTGATTTTAAAACAGGGAATGAGATGTATATAAAACTAACTTGTCAATTATTATCTGTTAGTGCACCCTTTAGTAACTGTTACGATCTATGTATAGGTGTACACCTGTCAAGCCGACCGGAAGACCTGACCTGAAGCCGCGCGGATAACTGAAGGGCAAAGCCCTGTAACTGATAACTGATGGGGTCACTAATTATGTGATAAATCACTGGTTCAATTGATTCATTGATGTACTTATCAAAACATTATAATTTCGATAAATACGTGCTGATTTCTAAAGATACAGTCAATGAACGTACCCGGGGTCTTTAAAAGTTAGTACACAGATTAAATAGATGACTAAAATGGAGAGGATGAGAGCTTAGGCCTTGATGCTGTTCAAAATCATTATAGGCATAAAATTAGTACAATGAATACTCTTAAATGGAAAAAGACTTATAAAGAATTTGTGTGAATCAGTTAAAAGAAAAGGTTTATGAAACTGGTAAAGTTAAATAAAGTATGAAAATGCTAAGGTAAAGCACGGCGGCGAGTTTAGAGGGTAGGGTTTATGACAAGGTACGGAATGAATAATCCACAACTTATACTCCCGACCTCCAACCGAGACGTAAGACCCCAATATAAATAGCTTAGGAAGTCCTCTAAAACTTTCCTGAAGGGCAAATAACCAGATTCCTATGACAGGTTTCATAAAATAGGGTCAGAACAGCAACATGTCAGGTTTTGGTAAAAAAAACAACCATTCTGTCCACCATGCACAGGTTCCAGTAAAATAGTCATAACTTCCTCCACAGACCTCGGATTAAGGCGATTCAAGAGTCATTTTAAAGATAACATCCAGACCTATCTACCCACCAAAAATAAGAATTTTTGGCCTGGCCGATCATTACCAGTTTTGTTTCAAAGCTCGTCCTGTTTCATTGAAAATTCCAGCAGCACTTCTTTTAGTTGATAATTCCCTTTTTAACACCAAACCTCAACTCAAACTCTTTCTCAAGAGTGTATAACACACTTTGGTACATCCCAACCACATACAACATCACCACACTCAACTTCAATTCATATATATATCCAACAAAGCTCACTTTCCAAGCACATAAACACATACCTCAAGGTTAACACAACTTTGGTCCAAACCATGCATTTATGGACAAAACCCTAACTTTGGGTCAACTTGAATCCCATCACAACATTCCAACACATCATAAAAGCCATATTAAACTTCAATACATTAAGAGATAGGCAAAAACATGGAGAAATCAAGCCATAATTATCACTTGAACAAGAAACTTGCATACCTCAACATGAAACCCTAACCCTAACTTCATCCAAAATCAACCCCACCATAAACCCTCAACAAGATGATTCTTAATACCACAAAAATAGCTTAATCCACCATTAATACAACCAAAACAAAGAACAAAACCCAACAAAATCAAAGATCAAACAAAAAAAAATCAGCATAGGGGTGGAAGAACACTTACTTTGCACTAGTAAAAGAGGTTAAAAGTGATCCTTGATGCTAGAGGGTGTAAGAGGGGTGGTTGGGGGTGGTGTATGGTGGTTGTTTGGTGGCTGAAAATGGTGATGCTGCTGCTGAGGAGGTGCTGCTGTGAGTATAGAGAGAAGGAGGAGAGAAATAGGAGAGAGAAAGTGACTTGAGTTTACTTGGTGAAAAATGAGTTAAAATGAAAATTTTGGCTTTTTCTATCCCATTTACTTGGCTGCAAATTTAGGTAGAAAAGTCAATGTTGTCATGCTTGGATTAGGCTTAATTAAGAGGATTAGTTAATCAAATAAAGGTCAAGTCTTGTTGCATCGAAATCGGCTTTAAACGGGCTCGGGTTTAGCGAAAAATGGAAACCGAGCGCGTTTCTGAATTTTTTTTATTTTTTATTTTTTTTAAAAACAAATTTGAAATAAATGGTTGTGATGCCATGAAAAAGGATTTTCAACATTAAATTCTTAAATATCAAGGCCTAACCCAATTTCCAAAATTGACGAGAAGAAATCTCCGAATTGCAAAGTAAGGGTCCCGTTAGAAATGTCCAAATGAGAATAATAAAGAGATGGAAATGTGAAAAGAAATGATGGGAATGAAATGAAATTAATAACCAGAATCTAGGGTCGGACTATTACACTTACAAACCCATTCACCATTAACTTCAATGTAAAATATAGCCCTAGTTTCATGTTCTCTTTTGAAACAAGCATTAAATTTGTACGACAACTGAATGGCTTATTGCCATCTACTTGGTGTGTCGTCCACTAAGAACAAGACTTTGGGACACCTAGCTTTAGTGATTAGGTTGAATCTACAAAGGTGAAGGGTAAGTTTGAGAGTGAAAGAAACAAAGGTTAGGCAAAATACTAGTCTAAAATTCAATTGGGGGAAGAACCTAGGTCGAGGGATTAGCTGCTAGTGGGTAGTTAATCATACTAGGCACGGATTCTTGAACTCGACTTAATCGACAAATGATTTTTAAAGGGGGTGATTGGCTTGTTTAAGACCGCGCAAACCTCATTTCTAAGAGTAAGGGTAACCTTATTCACCAAACCAACCTATTTTCATGGTGGCTTGAAGGTTAAGGTTGAATATGACCAACTTGTACCTAACAAGGCCTTGAGTTGTTTTCATACCCAAGACTTGTTATCCACAAAGGGCGAGTACCCACCCCTCGATATGATTGTTCACCCCAAGTATTGGATGAAATGTCCTTTTGGGCATTTCATCGAACACTCGGTGGGTACAGAATGAGATCCCTAAATAACTTGGAAATTAAGGCAAGACAAGTTCACAACAAGTTTATTAGGCCATCCTAGCTCGTAATCCCCAACCCAAGTCGAGGAAACTACTCACTAATCATCATCTCAACAACCTAACAATCAAAACAAGCATGCCCAAATAAGCTAAAAAAAACCAACAAAAGAGGAAAAGAGAGAGAGAAAGAATAACAAGCTTAGATTAATGTAATGGAGAATGAAAGTCTTCAAGATCTTCAATCAACAAAAACCCAAGAACCTAATCACTCTGAACACAAAAATTAAGCCTAGAAAGTGTTTAAAGTGCTTTTACAAGAGGAAAGATTTAGCATCCCTGTAATTAGGGAAAAAAGGGTATTTATAGGCTAAGTAAACTGGGAAAATATGACAGGGTTGCCCTGGAGACACCCGGTCGTCGCCTAGTAGGGTGTTCAAGAGACACGGCAATGGCCTGCCGGTCGTGAAGGTGACGACCGCGCCATCTCTTGGAAAGTTGCAGGTAGGCGACGACCAGGTTGTTATCTGTGGGACGACCATCGCCATCTCCTGGAGGCCTATGGGTGAGCGACAGTTAGGTCGTTGACTACGGGATGGCCGTCGCCAGTCATCGTGCCTTGGAAACTTCATCTTTGCCTTACTCACTTGTTCCCCTTAGGTCATTGGGTGATCATCCTTGCTCTCGCCTTGGCTTTTTCTAGGTTTTAGCTGCCCCTCTTCCTTGATGTCCTGAAATTACCTTCAAAAGTCAGAAAAAGGGATTAAAATGAGGCAACAACGTTAGAAGAGGCATTATATGGTCAAATCCCCCTAAATCAAAGGAGAGTTAGGGAAAAATGAACCAAAAAGGGAATGTGAGCTTAGTCAAAATTGGGGTTTATCAACTCCACCATACTTAACTCTTTCTTGTCCTCAAGCAAGCTTAGCTTGATGTTGCACGAATGGGGAACTCAATCCCTCAAGCACGCTTGTCAGGCATGGTGATAAAGGCAAACCAACTAGCACGGTCACACAATCAAGAGGTGACAAAGATGAGGTGAGGAAACAAAATAGGCATGATACTTCATAAGGATCACCTTGCTTATAAGTGCATACCAAGCCTGAATGAGATCCCCAAGGTACAAAAGGAGGTGGTTTGGTAATGGTGGGCAAAAGAGACCGGTGAGAACCTCACTTTATGGTGAAATGGTACTCTCCTCTCTAACTGTTTAAATGCATTCATGTTTACTCTCACTGCATAACCAATCATGCAAAAACCATAGGCTTCGAGGAGTCCTCATCCTCCACCACTCGGGACAAAAACGCACGTACTTTGATCAAGAGGGCTTTGAAAACGGGTGCAATGAGGTTCTTGGGTAAAGGCAAGAAGGGGAAAATCTTTTAGGATAAGTGGAGCTAAACAGCCTTAGGTTAGGGAGCAAGAACACTTTCCACAATAAGGATATGGAAACAAAACTCAACTTCACACCCTTAACCCACTTTGAACAACTCAAAAAGGGAGCCGATTTGATTTGGAATGAAAACCATTTTGCTAAGCACCTTATTTGCAAAATTTTTCTATTTTTTCTTCTATTTTTTTTCCATAAAAGGAGGCTTGCCCTTCTTTTTTTCTTTTCATTTCACTTGTTTTCTTTCCGCTTTTTTCGGAGCAAGGTCACACCAAGGGACTTAATGCTAAGCACTTAGTTAAGGACATTTCAGCTTCCTTTCCTTTCCCTTTTCAATCACAAATTTTCACAACATACACCCAATGATGATCCAACTCAAAAGCAAACCCCATAATGGCAAAAAATGTTGCTCCACTAACCTCAAAGGCATGAGGGTAATAAATGTAAATCATCCACGGGTGAAGTGAGTGTACGAACAACAAAGATGGACAAGGCTCAATGTGGGTGAGCAAAAGGGTCTAAACATCATTTGGGTGGCTTAAATAACAAGAAATGCCTCAATCATATCAAATGGTGCGTATTGCCTAATGTGGTTTTAGAAAGGAACTAAGCCAAGTTCTAGCATTGCAATAAAAGGTGAGCAACACAAGAAGCAAAGCAAGAAACACTAAAGATGAGTGGTCACATGAACGCTCAAAAGCTCACGAGTCAACTCACTCCGGTGACAACTATTTACCATATGAGTCAACCTTTAGCTAAACTACTCCAAATCAAGACCAAAAGAGCCTCAAAAGCAAAGGCATGCACACAAGGCAAAACGATTACTAAAGGAGCTCACACTACCATGCTCCAACGACTAAAACTAAAGCCACAACCCAAGTGTGCAACCAAGCTAATCAATCAACAATTTATGCCATGCATTAACATCATATAAGGTTTTTTTTTCAAATTTTTTTCAATTTTTTGATTTTTTTTTAAGCAAAGGGAGATTAATAAGAAGGAAAATGAAGAGTAGGGTAAAAAGTTGTACCTTACAAACTCAATGTTGCCCTTCTCGACATTACTTCTCATGATTAGAAAAAGAAAACAAATATATATATATACATATATATATA
>JACYFF010031956.1:31075668-31242008 GCA_017589665.1 Selenicereus undatus | reverse complement strand
AAGGAAGAATCTTGCTGTAAACTACATGCTCTACTTATGCAGGGCCTAAATGTGTAATTATTCTTAAAAATGCAGCTCAATGAGTTACCTATCTTATATAAACACCTCAATAATACCACCAAGTTAAACCCACCAACACGTCAATCAAATAAGCAAGGTCCCACGAAATACCCCCCATGAAAATAAGACAACCCATTTCAAGACTCTCTCGGACCACAAGATCCCCCTAGCACATGAGCTTTCAAGCTTAGCCCCATGCTTAGGATATGCATTGTCCGTAATGTATAAGCATGTAAAGAGTGCAAAGGGTGGGGGAGGGGGACGAGGAAACTTACAAAGTATCAATGGGGGCCGGGGGGCCGTTAGGCCTCCAATCGAGTGGAGGGTAGGGCAAACCGTGGTGCTCATATGCATAGTAAATATTATGCTCCAAGGTCTATTGCTGGCGATCAAACTCCATTTACTAGTGGAGCAAATTTTGTTGGGCTTGAGCATGTTGTTGTTCATGCTCATCAATGGCATTGAGCCTCAAGTTGAGGCGAGAAAGGTGATCATCCAAATATTGGTATAAATGGGCTTCATTAAAGACCGAAGAGCCCGCAGTATCGTAGCTCCTACTCATGGGGTGTTCAACCATTTCCTTGGTTGGAGTGGACCCCAAACATCCGACACGTTTCTCTCCTCCACCGGCACGCCCTTCTTAGGGTGAAGAGTCATCCTCATCCGTATCCATATTGATATCATCATCATACACCAAATTGAAGGGGTTGAAGCAAGTGGTTTTAGCGGGTTTGGGGAGTTAGAAGAGAAGTTGGTCATGGTGGTTAACAAAGACACATTCACCCTTCATTTTGAACATCTCCGTGTTAGTACAGGCGGCTAAATCTAGCCGTCCCCCATTGAACAATAGAGTCAATTTTCTTATGAGAGGCTCCAAACCCCAAGGTTGTGCAATAGCTGAAATGATGCCCCCACAAGCAATAGGGGACTTGGGAGTGGAGGCTTAAGAGACCAACTAATGGAGAATGAAAGCTCTCTGTATCAAAACTTTCATCATTTAGGATACACCACAAGAGAAAAAGTTCACTCAATCGGACTTTGTTTTAGCTCTCGTGGTGTGTGAAAATGGTGTTGGCCTTGAGGTGGTGAAGGTAATGGAGGGTGGGGTTGCAAATAGAAGTCACCTTAGAACCACTAGCACTATAGGCAACATAGCTCCCTGAGTTATCCTTCACCACGGTACGCTTATCACATGTGATTTCCATCCGAAACTGTTGGTTATTGAAATTCTCATGGGTAGGGGTCCAAACACTTCCATGAGGGAGCCTTAAATGACGGTCAAACTCTGCTAGGTTGGCCTCAAAGGTATGATTAAAAAGGCGAACTTAGATGTGTACAGGTTGATTTTAGTATGGGGTGGTCCAATTCACCTTAAAGAAGCTTAAAAACTCCCAACACAACCTCTCATACACCGGTTTAGTCATATTCATGTAATCAACCCAACTAGCTACCTCAAGCAATTCATTTGAACTTTCCAACAAGCCTAAATGCTTCAATGTACCAAGGTCAATGTACTTAGGCTCAGTTATTCGTCAACTAGCAATGGAACCATAACTATTAGTTTGCTCTTGATCAGCGAATTGCAATGCGTATTTGTTTATACCATGTGGGGAGGAGGGGGGTTACCTCGGGTCGCTTAGGCCCGGATTGGAGGCACATTGGAAGTGGAAGTGGGTGTGATCGTCTTAGCACGCTTAGAGGTCCCCGAGGATGAAGGCCTGGAGGTGGTTGTCTTTTTGCCCATTATGAAATTAAGCTCAAAAGTCCTCAAACTCCAAATAAGTATAGCACCTCAGGAACTCTAAAACCAAGTAATCTAAGTAGGCTATGGAGATACCCACTAGCAAGAGAGCACCAAATTGGAGCAATAAGACCTGAAAAGTGAAGCTTTCTCTCTCCTCAAACTTCTATGGTGGTGGAATTTGTAGAGAGAGAGTGGTGAGGTCGATGTGCAATGTGGTATGCAAATGGAAGTTTGGACTATGAGAAAGCAAAATCCGGCATTAGAATGACCAAAAAATACCTTGAAGTGGCCGAATTTTAGAGAGAGAATATTGGGGGTTAGGGTTTGAGTGGTGAGGATTTGTGTGATTGGTGGACAAAGAAGGTGTTTTAATGGAAGAATAAGTAAGTAGACGTAAAAAGAGTGAACACAATGGTGGCAAATAGTGAAAAATAGAGTGGGAGAGTTGTGGATTTGAGGGATTGGTGTTGGAGCTTTGAGAGGTTCTAAAGAGAAAAAATCATGGGGGTGTAGAAGATGAAGAAGAAATGAAGAAAGAGGAAGGAAAAGAAGGAAAGTCTTGGCTAGGTGACGGACACGACGGCCTGTCATCGCAGCTTCTGGAATTTGCTGAAGTTTCCTGCAGGCCTAGGCGATGACCATCGTGCCGTCGTCGGTCTGCCAGTCGCCAGGGCAGTTTCAACCAAGGTGATTTTTTTTTGCGTAACTCTTCCTTCTTATTTGAGTCAAAAGCCAAGAGGAACATCCAGGGCACCCCCCTGACAAGCGCTCTTTTAAGGTCATGAGCTCGACCTGTGGGGTGCCTTTTAATTAGAGGAGGAATTGGGGAAAGTGTAAACAACATTCACCTCAATTGGGTCATCGGTGACGTAATGTTTGAGTCGTTGACCATTGACCTTAAATGACCCAGAAGTCTCGTTCCATACCTCAACCGCCCCAGAAGGAAAAACCTTGACAACTTTGAAATGCCCGGACCACCTGGAGCGGAGTTTCATTGGGAATAGCTTGATGCGGGAGTTGAATGGCAAGACCAAGTTGCCCTCCTTGAATTCCCTCCGTAAGATGCACTTCTCATGCCACCTTTTCATTTTCTCTTTGTAAACTTTTGAACTTTCATAAGCATCCAATCTCAACTCCTCAAGTTCATTCAATTGCAATAACCTCCTCTCTCCTAAGGCCTTAAGGTCAAAATTTAGTCGCTTAATAGCCCAATAAGCCTTATGCTCCACTTCAACCGGCAAATGACAAGGTTTACTATAGACAAGTCGAAACGATGTTGTGCCAATTGGAGTCTTGAAAGCGGTGTGGTAGGCGCAAAGTGCATCGTGAAGCTTATCCGACCAATCTTTTCTTGAGCGAGCCACCATCTTTTCCAAAATGACCTTGATTTCTCTATTTGAGATCTCCACTTGGCCACTTGTTTGGGGGTCATACCCTAATCCTTTCTTGTGATGCACCCTATATTTGGTAAGCATGGCCTCGAATTTTCGTTCAATGAAGTGAGTCCCCCTGTCACTAATTAAAACCCTTGGAACACTAAATCTAGGGAAAATCACCATTTTGAAGAACTTGGTGACCACTCATGCATCATTTGTAGGGCTTACAATATCCTCCACCTATTTGGAAATGTAATCAACGGTTACCAAGATGTATTTGTTCCCTCTTGAAGAGGGGAAAGGCCCCACGAAATCGACGCCCTATACATCAAAAACTTCCACCTCAAGGATATGGTTAAGGGGCATCTCATTTTGCCTTGTCAAATTTTCGGTTCTTTGGCACCTATCGTAAGCTCGAATGTATGCATTGACGTCCTTGAAAAGGTTGCCCAAAAGAAATCGGCTTGAAGGATCTTGATGGCAGTTTTGTCAATGCTTGCGTGGTCTCCACAGGGGAAATCATGGCAATGCGAGATGATGGATTGCATCTCTTCTTCGGGTACGCATCACCTTATAATCCCATCTCTACAAGTCTTGTATAGGCATGGGTCTTCCCAAAAAAAGGAGTTAACTTGGAGGAAAAACCTCTTCTTTTGGTTGGAGTTCATGTCTGGGGGTAGAATGCCACACACCAAGTAGTTTACCAGATCTACAAACCATGGAGCATCCGATGTAGCTAAGGCAAGCAAATGCTCATCTGGGAATGAATCATCGATGGGCAACCCACACTCTCTAACATCTCCTTGAGCAATTGGTAATCGGGAGAGGTGATTCGCTACCACATTTTTAGTGCCCTTTTCATCCCGAATCTCAAATACAAAGTCTTGGAGGAGAAGCACCCACCTAATTAATCTTAGCTTCACATCTTTTTTCTCCATTAGGTGCTTGATGGTGGAATGATTGTGTAAACTATTGCGTTGGACCACAAAAGATATTGCCGGAACTTCTCAACAGCACCAACATTTCCTTCTTCGTGGTGGAGTAGTTCGCTTGGGCTTCATCGAGGTCTTGCTTGCATAGTATTTCACGAATGGCTTTTTGTCTCTCCGTTGAGCGAAGACCACACCCACATCGAAGTCACTAGCGTCACACATCAACTTAAACGGTAGACTCCAATTGGGTGGTTGGATTATGGGAGCCAATATCAAAGCATCTTTGATCCTATTAAAATCTTCAAGACACTAGTTAGTAAATACAAAAGGGGTATCTTAGGCTAAGAGTTGGGTGAGAGGTTCGGCAATCTTGGAGAAATCTTTGATGAAGTGATGGTAAAACCCTGAATGACCAAGGAAACTCCTCACCCCTTTAACGTTGGTAGGGGGTGGCAACCGCTCAATCACCTCTACCTTAGCTCTATCCACCTCAATACCCCTATTAGACACGACATGCCCAAGAACAACCCCCTCTTGTACCATAAAGTGGCATTTCTCCCAATTTAAAACCAAGTTGACTTCTTTGCATCTACGGAGCACCTTAACCAAGTTTGTCAAACACACATCAAACGTAGCTCAATAGATCGAGAAGTCATCCATAAAGACTTCCATAATGTTTTGCACATACTCAGAGAAAATGACAAGCATGCACCGTTGGAAAGTAACGGGGGCATTGCACAAGCCAAAAGGCATCTTCCGGTACGCAAAGGTACCGTAAGGCCATGTGAATGTCGTCTTCTCTTGATTTCTCAGATAGATAGGGATTTGGAAGAAACCCAAATACCTATCTAAGTAACAAAAGGAGGAATACCATGCTAGCCTTTACAAAATTAGGTCAATGAAGGGGAGGGGGAAATGGTCTTTCTGGGTGGCATTGTTGAGTTTACTATATTTTTTCGGGACTGCTTGCACCGGGCCAACCCACTCACTATCCGACATAGGGTAAATGATCCTGACATTGAGTAGTTTGACGACCTCTTTCTTGACAACATCTTGCATGTTGGGGTTTAAGTGCATTTGAGATTGTCTAGAAGGCTTATGACCCTCATCAAGATGTATTTTATGCATGCATAAGGTTGGAGTAATTCTGTTAATATCATCAATACTATAGCCAATGGCCCCTCTATGCGTATGAAGCACATTCAACAATTTCTCAACTTCGGGACCATTAAGCTTCACATAATAATGACGTGAAAGGTATGATTGGGACCAAGAAATTCATACCTTAGAGGAGAAGGTAGAGGCTTCAATTCCAACTCGGGGCCACCATTCTTGTTTTCATTAGAGGATTGAACCTCTACATTAAGAACCTCCCTTGGTTTGTGTCTAGGGAAGTATGGTTGGGCCAAGTTGAAGACCTTGGCATAGATTTCAATTTCTTCATTCAGGTAAGGGTTAGCCCCATTGCCATAAATGCCGATCAAGCACACCTTAAGCGGGTTCGAGGGGGGGCTAGGCATTCCTATTTCCTCAAGTACTACCTTTTCAAGCAAATTAACCAGGTAGCACGCATCCTCGAGGGAGGGATAAGCTATAGCTTGTGAAAGATTAATTTCAAGCTTCTCCTCACCAACTTGAAGGGAGAGCCTCCCATTTTTGACATTAATAATTGCACTGATCGTGGCTAGAAAAGGGTGCCCTTAGTTGATAGGAATTTGAGCGTCCTCCTATATTTCCATGGAACGAAGCCCCAAGGGATGAAGAATTTCCCAACTTGAAGAGGCATATCCTCTAAAACTCCAATGGGATACTTTACGGAACGATTCACAAGTTGGATTGAAATTGTGGTGGGCCTAAGTTCCCCCACTTAGAGCCTCTTGCATATTGAATGGGGCATAAGACTTACACTTGCCCCAAGGTCACATGGGGCACGACTAATGGTTATATCTCCCACGGTAGAAGGAATGGAGAAACTCCCTGGGTCTTTTAGCCTAGGGGGAGTTTGTTATGGAGGATTACACTATACTCCTCCGTTAGGGAAACCATGGCATTTTCTTGAAATTTTCTTTTGTTGGAGAGCATCTCTTTTAGGAACTCTAAGAGGGCATCTTGGAGATGGCATCCAACAATGGGATATTGATTTGCAATTTCTCAAGCACTCTAGAAATTTCCCAAACTTGGCCTTAAGTTTGCCCTTGACAAGTTTTTGCGGGAAAGGAACCGGTGGTCTATAAGGCTCAATTGGCCTAGGCTTTGTGGTCTCCTCAAGCTTTTCTTGCTTTCCACTTTCTGGGACCAAATCATCCTTTTCTTCCAACATTTTCGCACCCTTATCTTTGACCAACCCTTCAACCACCTCCATTTGAGTTCCTTGTGGTTCATCAAGTTGCTTCCCACTCCTTAAGGTGATGGCATTCATGTGCCCTTTGGGATTGGACCCTGGTTGGTTCGGAAGGTGCCCGAGAGGTTGAGATAAGTGGCTCACTTGTTGGTTAATTTGAGCTAATTGAGTGCCCGTCACCCTTTGGTGTGTGGACAAGCTCTTAAACTTGGCATTGAGTTGGCTCACGGATTCACCAAGAGCCTCATTTGTCTTACTTTGAGCTTGAATGAACCTCTCCACCATGCTCTCCAAATTGGACTTTTCAAGTGGAGGTTGTAGAGGTTAAAATTGAGGGGCACGATATTGAAAACTGAGAGGGTGGCGATGATTTTGTGAAGGAGTGATGAGAACGAGGATTTAGATTTTTGTAGGAGAAGTTGGGGTGGTGTGCCTAACACGAATTGAAGGTATTAGAATAGGGGTCATTTTGTGGTCTGTTATTTAAGTTATGGAGGGCATTGGCTTGTTCAATGGTGAGATCTTGAATGGAGTGGCTAAGATGACACTCATTCCTATTATGCCCTTGAATTCCATACACTTCACAAACACAAGTTTGTACAATAGACCCACAAGGGTGCCACCATGAGAAAGAGTAGGTTGAAGTTGATCTACCTTTTAGAAAAGTGCGTCAACCTTACTTGCAAGCATAGTAAAGGCATCCACCTCATGCCTTCCTCCTCGTTTGGGGAGTCCCCTTTCACTTACCTAGTCGGAGTTATTAGATTCTATGTCTTTAAGTAGTTGCTTGGCTTCATTGATGGGTTCGGCCATAAGAGCATCTCTGGCGGCCGCATCAATTGAAATTGTCATCGGTTGTTGAAGACCATTATAGAATGTTTACACCAACAACCAATCCATGATGCCATGATGAGGGCACTCCTATTGGAGCTCTTTGAACCACTCCCATGCTTCATAAAGAGACTCACCCTTCATTTGAGAAAAGGAGGTGATACCATTCTAGAGTTTGGCAGTCTTCCCAGGAGGGAAATACTTGCATAAGAACACTTTGGAGAGACCATCCCAAGTAGTGAACGAATTGGAATTCGAGTTCAAAAGCCAATACCTGGCCTTGTCCTTCAAGGAGAAAGGGAATAGCCTCAACCGGATGGCATCGTTGGGGACCCCATTCATCTTGATAGTGTCACACTTCTCCAAGAAAGAAGTGATGTGGTTGTTGGGATTCTCCATTGGGTGCCCTATAAATTGGTCTTGTTCAAATATGGTAATGAATACTGGGTTGAACTGGAAATTGTTGGCCTCGACGGGAGGTATCACGATGCTAGATTGAATGACAATTGGATCCGGCCTCTCGAAATCCCTCAATGGTGTTATGGCGGGATCCATGTTGGCTCCTTGAGTTTTCCTTTCTTCCCTAGTATGACTTCTTGCACGTCGTCGAAAAGCCCGGAGAGTAGCTTCGATCTTAAGATGAAATGGAGTTAAATCACCTGAACCTTGGCCTCTCCTGTGCATGCAACAACAAGTACTACCAAAGGTGGTAAGCCGACTCAAGAAAGAATAACAACAAAGGAACAAAATAAGAAAACAAAACTCTAGCCTCTAACCACACTTCAAGTTATGATACCTAAGGAATCTTGTTTCCCAACACGGCTCTAAAAACTTGTTCACTTAAAAATAAGCTTTAAATTTACACCGCAAGTGAACGGTTTATCGCTACGTACTTGGGGTTTCATCCACTGAGAACAAGACTTTAGGGTACCTAACTTTAGTGATTAGGTTGAATCTACAGAGGTGAAGGGTAAGTTTGAGAGTGAAAGAAACAAAGGCTAGGAAAAATTGTAGTCTAAAATTCAATTGGGGGAAGACCTTGGGTCGAGGGATTAGTTGGTAGTGGCTAGTTATTCATGCTAGCCATGGATTCCTGAGCTTGACTTAATCGACAAATGAGTCACAAAGGTGGTAATTGGCTTGTTTAAGACCACCCAAACCTCCTTTTGAGGAGTAAGGATAACCTTAATCACCAAGCGCACCTATTTTCATGGTGGCTTAAAGGTTAAGGTTGAATAAGACCAACTTGGACCTAACAAGGCCTTGAGTTATTTTCATACCCAAGACTTGTTCTCTCTTCTTCTATCCACAAAGGGCGAATACCCACTTCTCGGTGTTAGACCTGGTAAATTGGTCATTCGGTTCAGGTACGGGTCGGGTCAAGTTCGGGTTGGGTCATGTTTGGGTTAAGTAACATTTCGGGTCATTTCGGTTTGAGTCGGATATGGTTCGGATTGGGTCGATTTCGGGTCAATCAAATTTTGGTCAAATACGCTCATCATGCCACAACAAGCAACTTTTTTAGAAAATTTCGAGTCGGGTATGGTTTGGGTCGGGTGAGCATATTTCGGGTGTCGGGTCGGGTATGGGTCCGGGTCGTTCGGGTCGGGTTTCGGGTCTTGGCTCATTTTTGACAGGTCTACTCGGTGTGATTATTCACCCCAAGTAGTGGATGAAATGTCCTTTTGGGTATTTCATCGAACACTTGGTGGGCATCCTAAATAACTTGGAAATTAAGGCAAGACAAGTTCAGACCAAGTTTATTATGCCATCCTAGCTCCTAATCCCCAACCCAAGTTGGGGAAACTACTCAGCAATCCGACATTCACAACAAGCATACCCGAATAAGCTAAACAAAACAAACAAAAGAGGAAAAGAGAGAGAGAAAGAAGAACAAACTTAGATTAATGGAGTGGAGAATGAAAATCTTCAAGATCTTCAATCAACAAAGACCCAAGAACCCTAACCACTCTTAACCCTAAAATTAAGCCTAGAAAGTGTTTAAAGTGCTTTGACAAGAGGAAAAATTAAGCATCCCCGTAATTAGGATAAGCTAAGTAAAATAGGAAAATGCGACAGGGGTCACCCTGGAGGCACCCTGGCCATCGCCTAGCAAGGGTGTCTAAGGGACACGATGATGACCTATCAGTTGTGAAGACGACGGTCGTCGCCACCTCTTGGAAAGTTGCAGGTGGGCGATGGCCAGGCCGTCGTCTTTGGGACGGCCGTCGCCATCGCCTGGAGGCCTGCGGGTGAGCGATGGTTAGGCCGTCGACTGTGGGATGGCCGTCACCTGTCCTTGTGCCTTGGAAACTTCAGCTTTGCATTGCTCACTTGCTCCCCTCAGGGCTTTGGGTGATCATCCTTGTTATTGCCTTGCCTTTTTCCAGGTTTTAGCTACCCATCTTCCTTAATTGTCTTGAAATTACCTTCAAAAAGTCAGAAAATGGATTAAAATGAGTCAACGACGTTAAAAGAGGCATTATATGGTCAAATCTATTAAATCAAAGGAGAGTTAATGAAAAGTGAACCAAAAAGGGGATGTGAGCTTAGTCAAAATTAGCGTTTATCACTTCCCAATTGCACCTACGACTCTATTTAGCAAATGTCCAATCTTTTTTCCTAGGACACCTTTTAAAACGTTTGCTACAACCAAAGTCCCTTGAATGCACTTCTTATGAACCATCTCTCCTCCTTAACTTATCACATCTTATAGAAAAACTCTTATGAAAAGCACACTCATTGTATGCCTCAATCGCTACGTCCAGAGAACTAACACTTTCACCAATCATTTCTGATTCATCACCTTCTTCACTTCAATAACACATTCAGCATCAATAGCCACGCATTTCCCCTTATCAGCAATAATCGAATTAGACACAACAGCAACAATATTATCATTATCAGGCACAAAATAATTGCACTTAGAAGCCATTTTTTCCCTTCTGAAACATCTATAGGATTAGACAAAACTCTAATATAATCACCAACATCAATGACCTTAGCAATAGATGATCTAATGTAGACAACAAAAATGAATCATCTACAAAAACAAACATAATTTTTATGGTGAGCTAGATTGCAAAATTGGTGAGCATAAGCTAAACCATAGTGAGCTAAACATATTTCTTAGTAAGATGAAATTTAATTTTTGGCCAGTGAGCATAGAAGTGCTTTGCAAAAGCAAACATAATTGTTATAGTGAGCTAAACTATGTAATTGCTTAGCACAAGCTGAACTCAGTGAGCTGACGTATTTCTTTTTCTAGTAAGCTAACAAGTATACTTAGTGAGCATAGAACTCATTATAGTGAGCTATTGCTTTTCCTATTTGGCACATAACTGATTATAGTGACCATATTTAGTGATCACAAAACTTATTACAATTGGTGAGTACAAGCTGAATCCTAGTGAGCTAAACATATTTCTTTAGTGCGATGAACTTTTTTTTTTCTAGTGAGCACAGAAGTGCTTTGCAAAAGCAAACATATTTTTTTTATAGTGAGCTAAATTGTATAATTGCTTAGAACAAACTAAACTTAGTGACCTGACATATTTCTTTTTCTAGTGAGCAAGCAATTATATTTAGTGAGCGTAGAATAGATTATGATGAGTTATCGTTTTTCTTATTCGGCAAACTAAAATTTTCTGCAAATGAAGTGTATTCAAACATCAAACAAGAGAAAGTTGTTTACATTGTATATTAATCATTATAAACAATTAGAAATAACAAAATACAACTCAAATAAAAAAACAATCATTCTAAAAAAATATCACAAATCAACTAATAACAAGAGAAAGCCATATATATATTCAAACCTCCAACTACATTTCGTTTCCAGAATATAGAATCATAACAACGAATTCAATCCAATTCAAATTCTCGAAGTTGGGTCATC
This sequence comes from Selenicereus undatus, assembly GCA_017589665.1. NCBI lineage: Eukaryota > Viridiplantae > Streptophyta > Magnoliopsida > Caryophyllales > Cactaceae > Selenicereus > Selenicereus undatus. The sequence continues at coordinate 31,230,826 of JACYFF010031956.1, read as the reverse complement.
ATAACACAAAATTAAAACACACAAATTCTAAAATTGAAAACAAAAATAGAGATCAGCAACAAAATAATCACACCTGAAGAAGAACTCACATTTGAAGAATCTTCAAGGTTAATAGTGACGTTAAGATCAATGCAAGACATTGAATAATTACCAAAAAAATTGAAGGAATCAAAATAGCAGAGAGGATCAATGCTCGAACAGAGTAGTGAGACTGAGGAAAACGTGAGACTGTCATTTCTTTCAGTTGTGAAAATGTTTTTTTTTTAAAAAAAAAAAATATGCGAGACACGAAGCCCAAACTGAGACTTGCTACTTTGACAAATGAGATGTCCACCTGGTTGCAACCAATAAATTGTGATCAAAGACGTGCTACTTGGATCTAAATAAACCTACTAGTGCCTTAAGCGCTTGGCTTGCAAAATCTACACTCCAAGTCATAGGGGACGCACTCTTTTGTGTAGCATTGATTGACTTAAGGAACAGTGTCAATTTGTTACCCTTTACTGAGTGTGAGATTTCAAGTTAGGTGAGCTAAAACCTACCAAGATGGTCATCTAATTAGATGATAGATGGACTAGATTGCCAAGGGGTGAGGTAGAGGATGCACTAATTAAGGTGGATGAATTCATTTACCTAGTAAACTTTCTTGTTCTTAAAATTAAAAAAGTGGCCAATGTTACTAAACAAATCCTTGTAATTCTAGGGAATCCTTTCTTAGCTACTTTAAATGCAGTCACTAATTGTAGAAATGGAATAATGAGAATATTGATTGGCACTATAACTTTAGAGTTGAACATCTTTAATATGTGAACACAACCTTCACGATTGGACGATATTCAGATTTCTACATAGAATTAGATAGTTGATTTTATTTATGATAATGAGTTTGATGATATGTTTGCTACTGAGTACGAGTCTGTTCTGATTGATGGTGAGCCTAAATATGATGTGTTTAAGTTTGATGACCTATGCTCTATTTCATAATCTTTGTTTTCTTCTACGATTGAGTCTAATTCCCACAGTACATATCTTGACTTGAAACCTCTTTCTCATTCTCTTAAATATTCATTTTTAGGCCCTGCTAAATGTTTACATGTGATTATTGCTTCTGACTTAGATTATAACCAAATGGAAAAATCGATTGCCTTAGAGAGAAAAAAGGAAGCTATGGGTTTGGACTTTAGCGGATATCAAGGCCAATAGTTCTTTGATTGTTTGGCATATGATCCATTTAGAGGATAATATTAAGCCTCACCGTGATTTTCAAATGCATTTGAGCCCGACCTTTGCAGAAAGTAGTTAGGAAGGAAGTCCTAAAAAGGTTAGACCATGAAATTATTTGCCCCATTTATGAGATACTGAGTGGGTTAGTCCTATTGAATGTTTCCTAAAAGACATGTATTACTGTCATTAGAAATAAAAAGAATGAACTAATTCCCCCTCGAGTTCAATCTAGGAGGCAGGTTTGCATTTTGAATATACAAAATTGAATGGTGCTACTAGGGAAGACCATTTCCCTCTTCCCTTCCTTTACCAGATGTTAGAGAGGTTAGTTGAAAATTCATTCTATTGCTTTTTAGTTGGATATTCTGGATATACCTAGGTCTGTATTGCTCCTAAAGATTAGTAGAATACCACTTTCACATGTCCTTTTAGTATATATACCTTTAGGAAAATGTCTTTTGAACTTTGTAATGTTCATGCTATCTTTCAAAGGTGAATGATTTTCATTTTCTCAAACTTAGTTGAACATTGCATCGAAATTTTCACGGATAATTTCTCTGTGTTTGGGCATTCCTTTGATGATTGTTTGTCCAATCTGGCTTTTATTATTGCTTCATTAAGAATTTTAGCAAGATAGCCAAGCCTTTGACTAATGTTCTAGCTAACGATGTGCTGTTTTGCTTCTTGGAGGAGTGTTATGTGACATTTACTAATTCAAAGATGTCTTGACCTCTGCTCTCACTCTTCATCCTCCCATTTGTTGAGAACTCTTTGAGTTAATATGTGACACATATGATAATGTTGTCAAAGTTTTCTTAGGGTATCATGTCGAAAACCTCATGTTATTTATCATGCTAGTTACACTCTGACTAATGCCTGGCTAAACTCCACTGTGACCGAGGAAGGATTTTTGCTGTAATCTTTGGCTTTAAGAAGTTTAGACATTGCCTAATTAGTTTCCATATCATTTTCTATACCAGTCATGCTCCCTTAGGCACCCTTTTCCTAAGAAGGATGCTAAGCCTATAGTTGTGAGATGTATTTTGCTTTTTTTAGAATTTGATTACGAGATTAGAGATAAGAAATGTTTTGAGACCCTAGTTGCTAACCGTTTGTGTAGGATTATTTGGGATAGAGAGTTTGAGTCTTATATTTCTGAATGCTTTCCTGATGAGTAGTTGTTTACAGTCCACTTTGACCCTTGGTGTGCTGATATTATGAACTATTTGGTATCTGGACCGACAATAATAGAGACTGATTTTTTCACCTTGTGAAATTGTTTATCTCGGATGACGCATACTTGTTCTAATATTGTTCTGGCCATGTCTTTAGAAGGTGTATTCCTAACCATGACGTTAGGAGCATCTTCTCTTTTTGTCATGACCAAGCATGTGGGGGATACTTTAGTTGGAGAAACGCGATGACCAAAGTTATTCAGTGCGATTTCTATTAGCCTATTCTATTTAGGTATGCTTTTGAGTATTGGAAGAATTGTCTTAGTTGTCAATAGTTGCTAGGATTAGCAGGAGAGACATATGTAACTCAATCCCATCATTGTGGCAGAGATTTTTGATGTTTGAGTTATATATTTCATGGGACAATTTCCATCTTCTTTGTTTATAAGTATATTTAATTGGTAGTAGACTATGTTTTTAGGTGGATAAAGGTCATCCCTACTAGGCCCAACAATGATAGTGGTTGTGAAATTCATTAGCAGATTTGGCATGCCCCAAAGCTATCAGTAGTGATCAGGGTAACCACTTTACTAATAGGTCTTCTGATACTTTGTTGAGGAGGTACTCTATAATCTATGGATTTGTGTTGTGATTGTTCCGCAAGTGCACGGTTTTATTACTGCATTACTCACGGGTGTCGATCCATGGGGACGAGATAAAAATTAGGCTACTTAATGGCAGAGATTGTGCTAGCTATCTGCCTAAGAAAAATAACTTAGATTATTAGCGCTGGTTATTTAGATTATAGGGAGCTCAGATTAAAATAAGAAAAAGTTAAAAAAAAAACAATCTGTCAGCCCAACAACACCTATTAGTACCACGAAAATGTGAAACTCACTAGACACCAACCATGCTAATTAAGACAAAATGCTGAAATCAGGGGCATTTGATACTTTTCAATCAAGAGAATTACAGCAAAAACAGGAGAAACATAAGCCAAGCATGTCGAATACGCCCAAAATCGTGACCTGTAGCCTTTGAACAAAACATACTATAATAAGGAAACGAAACAAAAATCTTAACATCAAAGCAAGATAGCCTCACGGCAATTATGACAACCTGAAACTTGTTCAGTGGAGTCAGAGTATACTCAAATTTGGAGCTGAACACAAATAGATTAAAGGCCTATAAATTCACAAAAAAAACCGAATTTATCACTTGAATGAACCACAGGCTTATGCCAGTTACAAATATGAAAAATCTAAATAAAACTGGATCCAAAATTAAGAAAGACAAAAAATATGAAAACCCCTCATCTCCTCTTTGCCTCTAGCCTTCGATCGTCCATTTGAAGACCTCCAGAAATGCCGCCCTTCACCCCTCTTTAATTCACATAGTTATCGAAAATAACATCTTGAAACCGCCGAAGTGATGATGATAGACAATGAAGGAAGAGATAGAAATTAAGGAAATTTAAAGGTCATGGGGGAAACGGTTATAGGAGATGAGGGGTTGAAGAAGATGAAAGAGGGGTCGGGTTTACTGGTCTGGGCAGTGAAAAGAAAGAAGGACGATTGGAGGGTTGGAGGAAACTTGAGGTCACTTGAGGTGCTCGTGACCATAAGTGAAGGGCCTGTCTGGATTGGGAGTAGCTTTCTGGGACAAATGAGCACGTGAAATGGGTCGCAGGAAAGGGGAAAGGGGAAATAAGCAAAGAGGAGTCGTTGAGGCTATCCAGGTAATGTTAGGCCTACCCTGCGCGAGAGACAGAGAGAAGGGAAAGAGAGAACAGGAACGGGAGAATGGGTCGACCAGTGTGAACTCCTAAGTGCTGGGCCTGTTCTTTTCTTTTTTTTTCTTCCTTTGCCTAGCTCAATCCAAAGCTTACTCTTGGTTGTTCAAATTTATTAATTTTTCAACACTTCACAACTTTGACAAAACAAACAAATATTAGTAAAATCCAAATTCAATAATTTATTTGTGTGTACACATTACATAATAAATGGTGTAAAAGTGACATCATTTCAGGTTGAATAATACTCCCACAACTAAATTTTGCTCATGCTCGCGTAAAATGAAACTAAAATCTTAGAAAAAGAAAATAAAATCATAACTCACTTTCATAGGAATTACAGTTGCACTGAGCATGTGCAACAAGCTCTTTAAAGCCTTAGGTTGCCCCTAGTGGACGAGTAAGGTCTCGTGAGGATTTGCAGAAGATATACCCACATAACCTTAAAAAAAAATTCCCTTTCAAAAACTCATGTATACAATACCGGCAAAATATTTATATACATATTCCAGTTAACCACATCACTCAAGTAACTTAAGCATTAGATCACATATAAACACAATGCACAAATCAAGAAACTCTAAAGCCCCATCGATGAAATCTGTACATTGTCTTTCACCCCACTTAAGAATTATGTACAAGCTCGACTGGTAGAACCTCACTTTAGAGATATGTAGAACACTCCCGCTTATGTGTTTACAATATGACAAGTTCACTGAATCTCAATTCTCTACCGCTAAGATGCAATATACAAACAATAATCAAGAGGACTTTTCCTTGCAATAGGGCTAATATTAAGGGTTAGGAGGGGAACAAGTGGTTTAGGAAATGAGGAGCAAAAAGCCAAGTGACTTAAGAGCAACCAACACGTACACTAATTATAATAAGCACTTCTCCAAATCAAAATAAGATCACACCCCAAAAAATTTGACTATTGGAAATGAACATTTATAATGACAACATTCATGTCAAACACTCTTATTCACTCTTTTTGAAACTTTTGAGATTTTTTTTCCTACTTTGTTTTAATCTTTTTCCTTGGAAAGTTTTCCCTCTTTTTTTTTTTTGTTCTTCTTGCTTTTTTCCTGTTTTTTTCACTAACAAAATGAATGAATGGCATGTAAAAAATTAACACATCTCAATTTGCAAATGGTTGCAGTGATACATTCCAATCATATAACCTAAATCAACCAAGAATTAAATAACCACCCAAAAGTTACCCACCCAATAATGAAGTGTTGCCCCACTAGGCTTGGCTTAGATATAGAAGATGTGTTTAGGCCAAAGGCTAAAATGAAAGGTTCACAACAAAAAGGCTAAGGCTCAAAGAGTTAGCAAAGAGTAAAGCTTTTCAAATCATGGATGACAGTTTGGCTATGTGGCTTACAAAATGAATAAATGCCTCCATCATAATATCATAATGCAAATGTTAAGTGTGTTTTCAAAGAGAATTGTAGTAAGTTCTAGAGATGTAATCATGGGAGAGACACACATGAAAGAAAAATATGAGACTAAAATGATGAATTAGTCTTTAAAGCTCAAAATCTCACGGGTTATCTACCAAACTCAAGCTTGCATTAGAAAATATCGACGGTTAGGACTGTATACAAACACCATACTTTGGACTAAGTTCTATCAATGCACACCATGTCTGTGTACAACATAACACTAGGGGTACAAGAGAACATAATCAATCAGAATAGAAAATATATATTCCCCGAAAACAAATTTATTTTTTTTTTGGATTTAAAAAAAATTTCATTTTTTATTTCATTTCCTCAAATTTTTGAAACAAAATTTTCCCACCCCCACACCTAAATTGGGCAGTGTCCTCATTGGAAGTGAAAGGATATACAAAAGCTAAAAATAAAAATGTATATACAAAAAGAAAAGAAGACTTAAAAGGAAAGAAATATGACAAGACCCTAAAACTCAAAAAGAAAAAAATAAAATATAACAACAAATATATATAAAAGAAAACAAAATAAAAAGAGAAGATAAAGAGGAATGATTAAACCAGATAAGGTGTTGAATTACACCTAAGCTACGCCTTCCTTAAAATCATGAAATTTATGAAGCATCAGCCACTCCATATAAAACTAGAGATTGCTACTCAAATCAAAATCCATTATCGCATGAAGTAGCTTATCAAATAAGGAAGACTAACTCTTAATAAGATCAATGGAATAAAAATAAAAGAGCTAGTGCCAAATAGAGTACATCTATAACATCAATGCTGCACAGGTAAGAGCCCATTTCAACCTGTCAAATTGGTGGGCATAAACATCAAACAGGCAGACGTACTCAAAATTAGCTAGCAAGTGGGTCATTGGCCTAGAAATTGTGTCATCTTGAATGAACAGTCTAGGTAAAACAATGGGTTCTAAGTCCACAAGTCTTTTTCTTTCACCATACTCAAAAGTTTGGTCTAAATCAGCAATCATAGGCACAGAAGTCTCAAAGTTAGAAAAGGTATACTTGGATGGCTCAAAGAAAGACAATTATGATGGGGTCAAAGGAAAAGGATTCATATTCAACATGATAACCCACATCAAGACTTTCATTTGCATCAAACCCACATGAGACAGAGTCACATTCTATGGAGCAAATTTTAACATCATATTCTGAAGTAGTTGACTCATCTTCATCATTACGTGACTCCTATCAATAAATATCTTCTAACTCATCTATATCATGATGCTCAACCTCAGTTGTGATGTTCTTATCTAACTCACTAGCATTCTCAAATTCTTTACTCACCTTAAACTCAAAAGAGTCATTAATAGGCGTGGGTGGGTCGACAGAAATTAGGATATCCTCAATGACGTCCTTAGGTGAGCTAGGTCCAAGTGCAAGGTTTAGGGACAGAGACATAGGGAGGCCATTCACTCGTTCTAGGCTAGGAAAAGGCTTGACATGATGCAAATTAGACCTAGACTGATAAGAGGGCTCAAAGTCATCATAAAGACTAACTTTAGGTTTAGGAGATCCTAAATTAGAGTCAAGCGCATGCAATCCCTACTATAATTAAAACATTAAGAATATTCAGCAATTCTCTCCTTCCTAGTCTCTACCAGTTTACCACTCAGTTTATTTATCGTCTTTTCAACACTTGCCCATGTAGCATCAACAACATCACGATTAGGGCAAGTATGAACAACATGATCAAAATACTCACAATAATCGCACAAAATAGGAGGCACATAAGAGTAAGATGGATCATGTGAGTTACTAGAGTGACCCTAATAGCAAGGATTAGCATGAAAAACATACTCGCCGCAAGTAGGGTATCCCAAAGTCTCCTTAGCTTGTTCAGAGTTATAAGTATCCCAGACTAATTTTTCAAACATATCCCATACCTCATCTTGACTTTTGGACAATAATCCCAATAAACCTCCATCTACATAACATCTAGATTTAACATTTAGACCCACAACGATGACCTCAAAAATTTCCTATTTTTGAAAAATTGATTCAATTGAGCATGGTAATCATGAAGTGTCGATAAATAACTCCAGAAAGATTCATGCCTAAATTGTGGAAAATTAAAAATTGGATTCTTGAAATTCTTTTCTTTTTTAAGTTTTAAGAATTTTGCAAAGACTTAAACAACAAGAAGTGACGTAACACAAAAAATCACAACGACAAACACAACCCACGAGCATCATTTTATTTTTCTGATTTGAAACACACAAAAACAAAAAATATCAAATTTAAAACAAAACAGAAACAAAAATAAAAGAAAATAGAAAATCCAACTCGAAAATAAGAACACCGTATAAAGAAAAATGAGCACAATAACAAGGAACACGAGTATATTTCTTTTTGAATTTTTTAATGTCTTGGAATAGTGCAGAAACTTCACACTAGAAAATTATTTCTAAAAATCACAGAAAATTCCAAAACTGCCTAAAAATTCCAGAGAAATTCACCTAGACTCTAAATATCATGAAAAATCCACTAAAGATATCATATGAGAAAAATTCACACAAAAACTGCTCCAAACAATTCAAACAGAATCCAAAACGCAATAAAAACCTGCACTGCTTTTTGTTTTTCTTCAAACCTTCACTAGTTCAGCAACAGTGGTTACATCTGATTTTTGTTACCATCCAATAATCACTAAAAACCAAGATTAAATTGACTAAAACAAAAAATCATAATACTAACTCAAATCAAAAATCAAAAAAATGAAATCTAAACTAAACTAAAACTGATAAACCAAAACTAAACTAACACACACAAAATCAAAAATCAAAAACACGAAATGAAAATATAAATGACTCAAATGAATCAACTATGGCTTGATGTAAAGAAGTTTTACAAAATCATCCTCGTCAACGACGCCAAAAACTTGTTGTAATTTTTCCGCAAGTTTACAGTTTTATCATTGTATTACTCATCGGCTTTGATACACGGGATGAGATAAAAATTAGGCTACTTATTGAATCTCAAACCAACATGTTCTGTACTAGCTTTCAGCTAAAGAAAAATAACTTAGATGAATGTCGCTAGTTATTCAGATTATAGGGAGCTCATATAAAAATAAGCAGAAAAAAAATGAACAATCTGTTAGCCGAACAACACGTATTGGTAACACAAAAGTGTGAAACTCACTAGACACCAACCATGCTAATTAAGATAAAATGATCAAATTTAGGGGCATTTGATACGCTTCAATCAAGCGAATTAGAGAAAAATCAGGAGCAACATAAGCCAAGCATATCGAAGATGCCCAAAATCGTGACTTGTAGCCATTAAACAAAGCATATTGCAATAAGGAATTGAAACAAAAATCTTAGCATCGAATAGATATAGCCTTATGGCAATTGTGACAACCTGAAGCCTGGAAACCAAAACTTATTCATTAGAGTCAGAGTAGACTCAAATTTGGAACTAAACACAAACAGATGAGAGGCCCATAAATTCACACTGTAAAAAACTAAAATTTGTCACTTGAATCAACTGCAAGCTTAAGTCAATTACAAATAAGAAAGATATAAATAAATCTGGATCAGAAACTGAGACAGACAAGAAAACTATGAAAACACCTCCTCTTCTCTCTACCTCAGGCCTTTGACCGTCCATTTGAAGACCTTCAGAAGCGCTGCCCCTCACCCCTCCTTACTTCACTTAATTATCAAAAATAACATCTTGATACTGCTAGCATGATGCTGAGGATAATGAAGAAAGAGAGAGAAATTAAAGAAATTGAAAGGGCACGAGAGAATTGGTTATAGGAGATGAAGGGTTGAAGAAGATGAATGAGGGGTTGGGCGTACTGGTCTAGGCAGCGAAAAGACAGAAGAAGTAGGATTGGAGGGTTGGAGGAAGTTGGAGGTCATGTGAGGCACTTGTGACAATAAGTGAAGGGGCCGTTTGTACTGGGTGTGGCTTTTTGGGAGAAATGGGCAAGCGAAATGGGCCGCGGGAAAGGAGAAAAGGGAAAGAAGCAAAGAGAAGGAGCCACTAAGGTTGTCCAGTTAATGTTGGGCCTGCCCCACATGCGAGAGAGAGAGAGAAGGCAAGGAGAAAAGAAGAATGGGAGAATGGGTGAGCTAGCGTGAACTGGGCCTCGGTGCTGGACCTGTTCTTTTCTTCTTCCTTCCTTTACCTAGCTCAATACAAAGCTTACCCTTGGTTGTTCAAATTTTTTTATTTTTCAACACTTCACAACTCCTACAAAATAAACAAAATTACTAAAATCCAAATTTAACAATTTATTTGTGAGCAAACATTATATAATAAAGGGTATAAAAATGACATAACTTTAGGTTGAACAACTTTCAACCCCATATCATCCCTAGACTAGTGGGTAAGTGAAAGTGTCCAATGGGAAAAGACTGTTAGTAGAAACCAACAGGATTAGATTGATAAGCTTGTAGGCTCTTTATGGCTTATAAGACAGCTTTTGGGACTCTCTTAGGTATATCACCTTGTAGGGTTATATATAGTAAGCCTTGTCTTCTTCTAGTGGAGATTGAGCATAAGGCTTGATGGGCCATGAACATGCTTAATTGGAATTTGATTGAAGCCAGTGAGGAGATGAGACTACAATTGATTTATAAGAGATTGGAGCTGAGGCATATGAGAGCGCTAAATCTTACAAGGAGAGGGTCAAGTTGTTTTATGATAGACACATTCTTAGGAAGGAATTTTCCCTAAGCATAAAGGTTCTTTTATATTACTTTAAGCTCTATCTTTTTCTAGGAAAATTGAGGTCTCACTTGACTGTATATGGTTGTCATGTTTTTCCCTATGGTACAATTGACATGTAAGATCTTGAGAGTGATGCTAAGTTCAAGGTGAATGGCCACATATTGAAGTAGTTTTTGGAGTGCTAAGCATAGAAAATGTAGAGTGTCTAATACTCTGTGAGCCGATTGATGATGAGTGATGTACTACTGAGTTAATTTAGATGTATCCACCACCCTTCCTGGTTTGATTGAACCTTCTTCCCCTTCTTTTTTTTCTTACCTTATTTTATTTTATTTTATTTTATTTTATTTATATTTGATGTATTTTGTTTTCTTTTGCATGTATGTTTTTTTTTCCAGCTTTAGAGTCTTGCCCTTTTTTCCTATCTTTTTTATTTTTGTTATCTTTTTGTATATAAGTTTTTCTTTTAGTCTTTTATTTTAAGTTGTTATGTTTTCTTCATTCCCGATGAGGCCATTGAGTGATCTAGGTTTGGGGGTGAGGAAGCCTTCAAGATTCTAAAAAAAAAATAAAATAAAATTGAATAAAGTCCAAAAAGTTTTTGCTTTGTTTGGGGAATACGTATTAGCTTAGCCTGAATGATTCCTTATTCTTGTACCTTAGCTGTTAGGTTGTATATAAGTGGAGAGTACATGATAGAGTTTAGTCTAAAGTCTGACATTCTATACGCCATCCTGGCCTTAGACATTTGTAAAGCAATTGTCTTGACTATCGTAGATAAACTCGTGGTACTTTGAGCCTTGAAGACTAATGTATCATATTTTCTTTCATTTGTGTTTCTTATATGATTACATCTCTAGAACTTGTTCTAATTCTTATCAAAATATACTTAGGATGTGCATTACGGTAATATGATGAAGGCATTCTTTGTTTTGTGAACCACATTAATGAAATGACCGCCCTAATTTGCACGTTCTACCCTTCACAAGCCCTTGCAACCTTTTTGACATTTTTGTTTGATGTGTACCCTTTCATTTAACCCTTGGGCTAAGCAAATTTCCTATTACCTAAACGAAATCTAGTGGGTCGACACTTCAATATTTGATATTGGGTTGCTCTTGGGTGTTGATGTAGGTTCTTTGGTGCGGAGTGGGATTTAGTTCACCTGCTTATGAGATTTTCCCCTTTTGGTTGTATAGGTTGCGTTTTATTGTGGCTACTTGAAAGTGAGTTTTGCTATGCTTTTCCATGCCCTTCCTTTGCTTAGTTAAATTTTAAAAAAGTTTCCAAGGAAAAAATTGAAATTTTTTTTTGGAAAAAAACTCCTAAAAAAATGAGGAAAAAAAAGTGTTGTAAATAAGGATGTTTGGCATGGTCATTGCATTAATTCATTTTTTATTGTTGACTTTTGTGAGATGTGCCTTATTTTTTCATTGGGGATTGGAAGGATGTATGTGTGTGATATAGTTGGTGGAAGTGTTTGATTACTTTTAAGTCACTTGGCTTTCAACTCCTTATTTCCCAAATTGATTGTGCCTCTCTCACCCTTAACTCTTGCCATCGTTACAACCCCTCAAAAGCCCAATTGATTTGCGCATTGCATTTGAGTAGTGAAGAATTAAAAGTCCGAGTAAGCCTATGGTAGTTTGTATGAATGGAAGATAAATTGAGTGAACCTTGTCAATTGTCAAATGATAAACACATAAGTAGGGGTGTTCTTAGGAATACCGGTAGAGGTAAGGTTGCCTACAGCTGGATCTCCTCAGACCCCGCGAAAGCGGGACCCATACTGGAAGTTTGTTGTTGTTGTTGTTGTAGGGGTGTTCTACATGTTCTCTAAAGTGAGGTTCTATCTATCGGGTTTCTTCATATTTATTAAGTCGGGTGAAAGAGGGTTTGTGCATATCATCAGAGGGGAGTAAGAGTTTCTTGATGTGTACATTGTGTTTATATGCGATCTAACACCCTGACTGCCTAAGTGATATGGTTGACTCAAATGTGCACATATTTTTCTCATGTGTTGTATCTATGAATTTTTTGAAAAAATTCATGAACATTTTCTGTTTTATGTTATCTCTTTTTTTAACGATTTTGTGGATATATCGTCTATAAGCCCTCATAAGTCCTTACTCGACAACTAGGGGGAACATAGTAGTTTAAAGAACATGTTTTACAACCTAAATGTCATCGTGATTCTTATGAAAGTGAGTTAGGATTCTTAGTTTCGTTTTACTTCGGAATAAGCAAAATTTATTTATGGGGCTATTGTTCAATAAAAAATTCTTACATTGTAATGCCCTTTTTACATCTTATTTCTTTCATAATAATCGTTAAATTACAATTTTTTTTTTGCATTTGTTTCGTTTTGTAGGAAAATAATAAAAATAAAAATTAAGGAAAAATGCTTGAAAATTGTAGATTTGGACCAACCCATATGTGGTCCCTTATGTAGTCATTTCCTTTTGTTTTCCTCTCTTGTCACTTTTCTTAGTCTTCGTTCCTAGCAAAATTATCACATGGCTAATCCCCCTATTTTTCTCTTTCTTCTTCTCCTGCTACTACTTTAATTCATGCCATAAATACATCCCTCTCATATTGTGTTGTTTCCTAGTCTTTTTCAAATTTCTTCATCATCAATGTCCATTTGCATTGCCCACTATAATCCCAACTGCTCTATCGCCATTATCATCATAATCTTCCATCAATTCTCCATTTACAAGACTGAATCGATAAAGACTGTAATTGGAGATTAATGGAAGAAATCAAGAGCAAAGGTTATGGATTTAGCTATAACTGGAAGCTTCAAGAGCAATTCAAAGGCAATAGCAAGTAGGGAGTAGAGTTAGTATAGTTTTGCTTCTCCTTTAGTTTAAAAGTTCCACATATGTTTTCAATCACGGAAAATTAGTGCAACCGAACTGGGTCTTGTTTAATTTGAATGAGAGTTTTAGTTTTGGTACTCAATTTGTAAGCTATTTAGTTAAAATTCGCATTTCTTAACCGGTTCTGGTTCGATTTACTATATTCAATTCTGCCTTGTTCGTCTATTATTATAATTTGCTTGATGATGTGGGCTTTGATCTGTCTATATTGATGTTGATCTTCTACTAGGCATAATCTTGTCAATCTTCGCACGTTTGTTTACTATTACCACAAAGTGAGTTGTCAAATTTTCATTGTTACTAGCCTCATCTAATTCATGTTTTCATATTGCTTGGATTGATTTATGAATTTTTGTGATTGATTTTTATCTTTGTAAGCTTAATCTACTTAAAATCATAATGATGGTTGCCAGTTTCTTGGATAGTTTTCTTCCCTTGTTGATTAGTTTATCTTATTTTTCTATTTATGTCATAATAATTTTGATAAGTAAGAATGCTAGGAAATGTCATTTGTTTGATAAATGATTTAGATTTTGGTTCTTGTTAGTTTATACTAGAATTTTAGAAATCTAATTTTGTAACTCGTCCCTGAGTAGGACACCTTTGAGTATTATCGCAATAAAATTTCACGCTTGTGACAATTTCTCAACACTTCCGTTAAGATTATTTTATTGAGAGAGAATGGAGACCATTCGAGAAATTCTATAGTTCTAATCTTCTGGTTCTTATCAAATGCCTTGTATTCCGCCGAGAATCATCGTCGTTAACTCTTTCTCTTATTTTCTTATATGTTTGGGTGTGTAAATAACTTCATCTTTATGTTCTTTATGGTAGATCTTTTTAGGGGTTCAGGTGCTCCTTAGAATCCTATGGATAACTATAAAATTTTATCTACCCCCATATAGACCATATTGAATAAGTCAAATGTCGGAACCTTCTTCACTACTTTTCAAGATGTAGTAAACCTTAGTAACCCCTGTGTTCATTTCTGAAATTATAAAAAGGTGATAAATAGGGTTGGATTTTCTTTGCTACTAAATGGATTGTGTGTTTGTGATGATTAAGAGTGAACTTTCTTGCTTGCCTTAATGCTCAACAAGAGGAAATTAAATAAGAAGGAAATTACAAGTTAAACCTTGCTTATGGCTAAATTATTGAAGATAGTAACCATGGGTTTGATAAAAATTTTATTGGGCCAAAAGTGAAACGTTGATCATGGTGTAAAAGCCATTAAATGAGGATTGATATTACACTCCAGTGAGTATCTTTCTAATCCAAAATTGGGTAGTAAGAGAGCCATGTTGAAATAAGGCAAACCCATAAATTGCACCATTAACCTTACCCCTTTTCAGTAACAAATTACTAAGTTTCAATGGATGGATACTTAAACATTTGTAATGAGATTGGTTAGTACTCAATTACTAATATGATGGTGATAAGAATTACATAACATTACTAATAGTAAAAAGATCCATTTGAAACATACGCGGGACCACTTTCATCATTTGTCGAGCCGATAATCAATATCCAGGAGCGGTGAGGAAGATTATAAAACAAGGCACGTTTGCTACCTGTATCTTTCAAAAATTTACATGTCATTATAAACACCAAAATCTTATAATATACAAGTATTTAATGAATCATTTTCAAGCATTGTTTTGCCATAGAATTAAGTAGACCCACCAGTTATCAATCATCCAGGTTTAGGCCCATGAATTCCCATGCGCGACTTCAGCTTGGACATCTCGATCAACCTAAAAGATTTGCACCTATTTAATGATCTTATTGTGCATATGTGCTCACCAATTTGGATTCCACTTTCAGATAATAACCAATAATATTTTTAATATAATTCCTTCTTCCCCTCGTTTCGAATTAGAATGAATTGAAATATGCGTGCTTCATGAAAAACGAGTTTCTATGTTTATAGTTTAGGAGTAAGCTTATTGACCCTACTCTAATTATTTGACTATTTTTGTGTTTTATGCTTTTAGGTAAATAAATTGTGAAGTTACCTGACAACACCAAATAGGCGAGCATAATGTCAATGAAGTCTTGACAAGCTCATAGTGACATATCATAATGTCAAGGGCCATTGAAACATAAGATTCGTGAGCTGTTGGACTTTCATTTGAGTTTGGGATTGCAAAAATTGTGCGCCATTTGGTGTCATGTAAGCTAAGGCCTGTGCTGTAATGTTTATGTTAAATAAATTAATCAAGCCTTATTCTCTCTAGGATTACAGTAACGTCCTAACCTCATTCTTCCACAATCTTTGAAGACTCGTTTAATGTCAGTAACATTGTCATTGAGTGTTTCAATGTCATAGCCCAAGGACATTGGACGTTTTGAGTGAAAGACAAAAGCTTAATTTCAGTACATCGAGTTATATTACTGTAACCCATCTTGTCTCTATACGAATCCAATTTTAAAGTCAGAATCTTTGACTTTGGTATTAGCAGAAATCATTTTTTTGGAAAAACGGTATATGGGTTATCTCATTTTATTCGTGAGATATATTGGTTTCTTTGGAAGGAATCCCTTATTCACGTCTGAATGGATTATTTTTTTGTGATGCAATATATCCTTGCTTATCAACCCAGATCTTGCAAAGATTTTTTTGTCCAATTTAGAAAATTTGTATTAAATCAATATTAAGTTCCATGTAAATAATTTTGATTGATTTCACTGAGATCATTGGAGGTAAAATCAAGCTCTTATCTCAACAATTGAGACCCATATTTTCATCAATCAAGAGATAGTTTTGGAAACACCAAGGTTCAAATCAGAGATATTAGATTCTGAACAGAATACATTGAACATTTGACAAGTATTGCTTCAACAGTTAAGAAGATTTTAAAATCTATAAAAAGCGCATCTGAAGCGTTGCCGAGACACAAGAAAGAATTATACCGTGAAAAGAGCTCAAGCAGAATTATCTTTAATACTCTCTTGTGTACTTATTATTTATTTTAATATTTCCAGAGAGGATTGTAACAAGTAAGCTGGGGAACTTACTTGGGTAGCTAGGTATTGAGAGGTCAATACTCATTGAGTGTGTTGGCTAAGGTTTCTTAGTCGACTAAGCCTTATACACTAGATAGTGTGTGAAGCCAAGGTCATTGGTGTGTACTTCTTAAGTGAAGAAGAAGTGAAGGTGATTAAATCCTATTGGAAGAAGTGCCTTAGGTGGTGACGAGCGCTGTTTGGAAGGATGACAATCATAAACATATCATATGTTCTGTCTTATTTTAATTCTGCATTTTAGTTTTGTTTATTTCTAACATTGGTGACTAACCTTCAAGGTTGTCTTCTTTAACATTGGTAGCATTGGTTCAAAGTACATTGAAATTTTTATATAGTCTTAAATTTTAAGATGTCTTTTTTTTTCCCCACTAAATTAAACCCCTAGGGCAATCTAACGTTGTCTTTCGGGACCTTCAGTATTGGCCATTAAGGTTTGGATAATTAATGTCAACCAAGTGTTTACGATTTGGGGCATTACACTTTATCTTGTTGATGCCATATTTGTCTTGTTGTGAAAATTTTTCTGATATTATATTTCCTTTGTGTAAGCAAATTTTCATTCATGGCAAAATCACGCTCCCTATCAAGTGAATACGACTCATTACTACACTAAACGTGATATCCTTGCAGAAGGCATTTTTGGCTTCATCTGATGTAAGGGCAAAAGAGTAATTTGCTTAGATCACCAAACAGTGGTCACCTTGTGTTCCCAAAGACCTCATTCCTTCTGTGCTTTATGATAGGATGCCTAGAGCCGATTAACTGGTGGAGATGAAGGTTAGATTGCACTTCATTGACTACACATATTTGGATGGTGACTGTGTTGTGTTTCTTGGAAGAATCATAACCCACTAGGTAATTTATTGTGTGTCATCTTGCCTACACAAGAGGTGACTTTTATAGAGTATTGAGATGGTGTGCGAGCTGAAGTCTTCATTTTGGGTCTTTGCATTAATTTTGCTAAGGAGATGGGGAGATCGAATCGTTGAAGAGATCATGTTGATTCCGGAGTCAGAGTGTCATGAACTTTTGGTCCCTCCAAATTATGAGAGGTGTAATTGTGTGCTTATCTTTTTCAACTTCTTATGTATGTAGCCTAATGTGGTTAGGCTTTGATTTAGGCTATGGTTAGCAGTGTAGGCTTACTTCTACTATGTTTCCCCTTTACATTATTGTTTTTTGTGTTTTAAAATCTGACATAGGGCTCTTAGTGCGAGTTTTGCGCTCATAGAATGTTGTAGCTCAAGGATACTTAAGCTAACTAAGATTCATGTATTAGGTGTAATCATCTCCTTTCATATCCATTAAGCTTACTACTCCGCCACGTAAATTGTCTTGATATGTATGAACCTAACCAATTGCTTCTAGATGTTCCTCTCTAGTCTTGGGTTAGTTTGTCTTATTTTTTTATTTATGTTGTAATAATTTTGATCAGTTAGAATGCTAGGAAATGTCAATTGTTTTGTAATTTTTTTTGTTGTTGTTGGCTTATATTAGAATTGTAAAGATCTAATTTTTCTAACCCATCACAGAGTACGCGCCCTAAAGTATTATGGCATTAAAACCGATACACTTGCAAAAGTTTCACAACACTTCCATTAAGATTCTTTTATTGAGAGAGAATTGAGGTCATTGTAGAAGTGCCATAGTTCTAATCTTTTGGTAGTTATTGAATGTCTTGTATTCGGCTAAGAATCATTATCTGTAAGCCTTTGTCTTATTTTCTTGGCATCGTGTACGTTTTGGGCATGTAAATGACTTCATTTTTCTTTTCTTTCTAGCAGATATTGCTAGGGGTTCTGGTTCTGCTTAGAAGCTCATGAGAAAATATAAAAGTTTATCCAGGGCCATGGAGACCGTATTGAATAAATCAAATGACAGAACCTTCTTTATAGCTTTTTAGGATGTAATGGAGCTAAGCAACCCTTGTGTCACCGAAGACATAACCAAAGATTCTGGAACACAAATGATGATTATAACCCCCTCTTGATTTTGCTATGCAATGGATCTCGAATTTTCTAGGCAATTGTTAGTTCACCAAGAGGATTTCTATAAGAGCCACAATATGCTTTTCAAGGTTTTTGGTCTTGTTGTGAATTCTATTGATGCAGTAATAATATCCATTGTTAAATATTAGTCATTGTGCTTGATGATTACGAGGTCTCACGTCGATACACCATCCGACAACTTACCTTATCCTATAGCTAACTCTCTCATTGGGTGCCAAAACTTTTGTGAACTTAGGTGATAACTATTATTTCTAAACTCTGGTTAAAATGTTGGATTTGCATATATTGGCGAGATGAATCAGGGAGTGCTAATAATGCCACTCGAATCCATGGCACATGGATAGGCATGTGCAAGATTGAGAAGACCCATGGATCATAACATTTTTACGCCAAGTAAAGGGGTTATGGAACATGACCAAGGTATCTGTCTTTCTCGAGCTTTCCTTTGCCTACATGTAAATATTTTTTATTGTGGGTTATTCATCTGTATCATGGCTCCATGAATATTCTGCATATCTTTCTTCTAGTTCCTCTCCACTTTCCTTTTTTTTTTGGTCGATGGTTTCTTAGGCCAAACAATTCATAAAAATGTAGAAACTTTTATCTGGGAGTGTTCAAGTCTTCCAGGTTGCATTTGATGCCTTGACTATGGTGCTTTCTCTTAATTGTGCCACAGTTTTCTTGTTATGAAAATTTTTGGGACATTATATTTCTTTGGTGCAAGCAAATTTTCATTTATGATAAAATCACTCTCCCTCTTAAGTGCATGTGGCTTATTACTACACCGAGCGTGATATCCTTATAGAAGGTCTTTTTGGCTTTGTTTGGTGCAACGAATAGTAATTTGCTCAGATCACCAACTAGTGGCAACCTTATGTTCCCAAAGACCTAACTCCTTCCATCCCAAAGACCTAACTCTTTCCATGCTTAATGCTAGGATGCTTACAACTGATCAAATGGGGGAGATGAAGGTTGCATTGCACTTTATTGACTATACATGTTTGGATGGTGACTATGCCGTGTTTCTTGTAAGAATTGTAACCCGCTAGACAATTTTATTGTGTGTTGTCTTGCATATAGAATTCGTGACTTTTATAAAGTTCTAACAGGGTGTGCCAATTGAAGTGTTCATTTCAGATCTTTCAGGTAATTTTGCCGTGGAGATGGGGAGACCCAATCATTGAAGAGATCCTATTGATTTTGGAGTCATAGTGTCCTAAACTTCTATTCCTCCAAATTATTAGAGGAGTACTTGTATGCTTATCTTTTTTTTTTCCCTTCTTATGTTCGTAGCCTTATGTGGTTAGGCATTGATTTAGGGTATGATTTGGACCAGAGGCTTACTTCTGCTATGCTTCCCCTTTCGCTAATATTTTTTTTTTGTGTTAAACTTGGCATAGACCTCATACTCTTAGTGTTGTGCTCATAGAATGTTGTAGCTCAAGGATAATACTTCTTAAGCTAATCGAGATTCATGTGTTGGATATAATCATCTCCTTTCATATCCATTAACCTTAATACTCTACTGGGTAAATTGTCTTTATATGTACGAACCTAACCAAGTGCGTTTGGATTTTCCTCTCCGGTCTTGAATTAGTTTATCTTATTCTAATATTTATGTCCTAATAATTTTGATCAGTAAGAATGCTAGGAAACGTCATTTGTTTGGTGAATTATTTTTTTAGCTCTTATTAGTTTATATTAGAATTTTAGAGGCCTAATTTTTGTAGCCCATCATAGACTACGACGCCCTCAATCATTATGGTGTTAAAGTTGCACGCTTGCAGAAGTTTAACAACACATCCACTAAGATTCTTTTACGGAGAGAGAATGGAGGCCATTCAAGAAATGACATAGTTTTGATCTTTTGGTAGTTATTGAATGTCTTAGGTTCGTCCACGAATCCTCATTTGTAAATTTTCATGTTACTTTCTCAGAATTGTGTATGTTTTGGGCGTGTAAAGACTTCATTTTTATTTATTTTTGTTGTGAGAGGAACACTACTTTTAGTAAGTAGAAAATAAATTTTAGTGAGCAGAACATTACTTTTAGTGAGCAGAACATATATTTTAGTAAGCAGAGCACATTTTTAGTGAGCAGAACATCATTTTTAGTGAGTTGTGGGGCACTTGTTCATAGTTGACAATTGTCTGTTGTAGTGAGCTAGAACAACCATTTAGTAGTGCACATCACTTTTACATAGCAATAGCAACAAGCAAACTGGACTTGTTGTTAGGGAACATTAGTTTGTTTTGGTGAGCTAGTCGGCATTTTTAGTGAGTAGAACATATATTTTAGTAAGCATAATATTATTTTTAGTGAGCTATTGAGAACATGTTGATAGTTGATAATTGTATGCTATAGTGAGCTAGAATGACACTTTTAGTGAGCACACATTACTTTTAGAGAGCTGTAGCAACAGGCAAACAACACTTGTTGGTAGTGAGCATTACTCCATTTTAGTGAGCTAGCATGCTTCTTTAGTGAGCAGTATTTCTATATTAGTGAGCAGATTTTTTTTTGTTACAAACTAAATATTATTGTTTTTCTTAACATATATATTACAATCACAAATAGTACCTCATTTTATTTACATAGCATATACAAAATTGATTAGAATAAACATATCCCTTGTAGATGCTATATCTTGATAGAGTTCTCCTCACAAGGAGGATTGTTGAGAGATAATTTCCAACAATGAAGGGTTGGACTAAAGAAAAGCTAAAGGAAAGGGTGAAAGAAGAGAGAAAAGCTAATCAACTTGACAACAAAGTAAGTGACAAAAGGGTTTGGAAAAGGCAGAGTGGGACCTCCAATACAAATGAACAAAGAAGAGCATGCTGCAATAGCCAGAAAAAGTCAGCTAGAACACTATGAACGGCCAAGGACATGTTCACAAAATGACGAAACATCAGAGTTAGATGTATCATTTAATTCAATTATATCAATTAAAAAGAAGAAAAATAAATAACATAAATGTGTCTCTAATGTCTTACAATACTTGAATAATGTTCACATATAGAAGGATATAGAAGAAATGGTTGAAGTAACAAAGGCCTTGGCGAGTGCATTCAAGAGATATAGAACCTGTATGGAATACTTGTAAAAAAAGTACCATAACAAAGAAGCACTTAAGAAAATAAGAGATGTACTCGTATATAAGTATGTTCTCTTCATATTGTGAAGCTCAATTCTCAAAATCACCACCAATGGAAGAAAAAGACAAAGGAGGGGAAACTCCTGAGATACCACCATTCAGTGTGATGAATGGTGGAATAGAGTTGCTGTACTGGAGGCAATAACTGAATTAGAGAGTGCTTTTGTAAAGCACAAAAAAATGACCAGCAACTCATAAGCTAAAAGTCTAACAAGGAAAGGCCCTAGATCTAGAAAAAGGGTCAATGACTTGCTAAGTCTCAAGTTGACTAATAACAGCCAAAACCTAGCTCCTTTAACACTAGCACCCCTAGCAACACTTGAGACACCACCACACTGCCCACCAGCACAAACACTTGAGACACCACCCCCAGCTCCGCCAATCGTTGAGATACAAGAGGCCCCATAGCCACCACAAGCTCTTAAGACACAAACACAACCATAAACATTTAAGACACCACCACCTATGCTAGAGACACTATCAGAGCTAATGTACAAAGATAGCATAGCCCCAAAAAGAAAAGATTGAAACAAAAGGACAAAAAGTAAATAAAAGTGAGCAAGCAAAGAAAAAATCACCAAGAAAAGAAGATAACAAAAAGACAACAACACATAAAGCTAGTAAGAATTTTGGAAAATGGAATAAATGTTGGAGAAAACACATTTTTTGTAGTGGGTAGAATATTATTTTTAGTCAGCCGAACATAATTTTGAGTGAGTTATAGGAAAGTTGTTGACAATTGACAATTGTATGTTACAATAAGCTACAATGACACATTCAGTGAGCACACATCCCTTTTAGATTGCTTTAGCCACAAGCAAAGACAACTTTGTTAGTAGTGAACATTACTCTATTTTAGTGAGCTAGTATCCATTTTTAGGGAGCAGATCATATTGTTAGTGAGCATAACATTATTTTTTGTTACGAAATTAGAGCAAACTAATAGTGGAAGTAATAGGATGAAACAGATATTAAGAAACTTAAAGATAGATAACAAGAACAAAACAACGACACACAAGATTTACGTGGAAACCCAATGCGGGAAAAAACCACGGACGGAGATGAGCGCAATCAATCCACTATATGAGTAGGGAGAATACAAAACGATCACAATCACAACAAGTGATTTGATCCAACAGTAGAATTACAACCTCTCTTGTAATCTCTCTCACAATTCTCTACCTCTCAATGTGTTTAGGGATTCAGGGATTCAGGAGTGATTTTAGATCCTAGGTATGGCCCCTTTATATAGGGTCTAGAAGTCCAGGGTTTTACCCTTAGAAAAGAACCCTAGCCGTCAGGAGAAAACTGCACGCCGAAGTAACCCTAGTCGCCACGAGAACCCACACCCAAAACTGAGCACGGCACGATCGTGCCACATGGCACGGCACCCCAGTGTCGTTTTTCTGTCTTTCTTCGACGCTCCGCTTCTTTGCCCTAACACGTCTGTGTCATCTAGCACGGTCCCACCGTGCCAATTCTTGGATTTTGGGCCACAAAACCCAACAATCTCCACCTTGGACCGAAATCTCCTATCACCAACTCTCTAACGCTGTCATCGCACCCCGAAGGGTGACGACCCGCAAGGGCCTATGCCCCCAATGGTGCTCAAATACTGGGAATGCCAACTAAGTCAAAGCAATGCTTGAACTTAGCTATGGGAGATGACTTATATGAACCTTTCTTCATATAACCTGTCGTAGTAGATGCCTGCAAGACATAGTGGCCTCCTTGCCTCAAACCCTTCAGTAGAATCCGACTGCCCTTCGAGACCTTCAGAACTCCACCTTCAGCTGAATATTTGCACCCCTTGGATTCAAGGGTGCCTAAAGAGATGAGGTTACTCTTCAAGTCAGGAACGTGACGAACATTCGATAAAGTCCTAACAACACCATCATAGGTCTTGATTTTAACAGTATCGATTCTAGTTACATTGCATTGGGCATTATTGCTCATGGGAACAACAGTTGAGTCAACTGGATCATATGTTGAAAACCAATCCTTGTGAGGACACATATGATGGGTACACCCAAAATCAAGAATCCAATAAGAATCGCTCCCCCTTTCAGTAGAGCTAGCAAACAAAACGTCACCGTCAGAATCAGATTCAACAAACGAAGCTTCAGAGGACTCATGAGAATTATCTTCTTCTTTCTCCCTTTTCTTTTGCAGTTGCCAACAGTTAGCAACAATATGACCCAATTTTCCACAGTAATTGCAGGTCTTACCAGTGTGAGGATTTTTAGACTTAAAACGGTTCCTAATCCAATTACTGTTCCCCTTTTCAGTTGTTTTACCCCTTACTACTAATCCCTTAGCAGAATCAGCATGAATGTCAAGATTAAACTTCTCCTTAGACAACAGGTTTGACTTAACATCCTCAAACGATATAGTATTAGAATTACTATATAGCATAATCTCCTTAAAGTGTTTATAAGAAGGGGGTAACGACACAACAAGAAAAATAGCGTTATCCCCATCCTCAATTTTCACATCCAGACTCTCCAAATCAACAAGAATAGAGTTAAACTCATTCAAGTGTTTTTGAACAGGGGTACCTTCAGCCATAAGAAAGGTGTACAACCTTTCCTTCAAACGGATCTTGTAGGCGAGACTCTTCGTCATGTAGAGTTCCTCCAGCCGAACCCAAAGATCCACCGTAGTTGTCTTATCAAGCACCTCTCGCAAGACATGTGATGCCAAGCACAACTATATGGCAGAAAGTGCCTTCAACTCCAGTTCCTCCCATCCCTCGTCTGTCAACGATCCATGCCTCTTCTTTTGGTCTGCTGCCCATTGTTCATCGGTCATCTTCTTGGGTTTCGTATAAGGTCCTGAAAGAACCTTCCACAACCCATGCTGGTTGAGAACCGCTCTCATCTGCACCTTTCAAAGATTAAAACTAATGTCCCCATTAAATTTCTGAATATCAACCTTCATAATTGAAGACATCCTAAACCAATTTGATGTGGGACGCTCTAAGAGCAATTCCTACAAAAGGGAGTAATTGATGTAGGACGCTGTAAGAGCAATTCCCACACCGAGAGATTCACACAAGAATTCTCAAATACTCAATATTTCAATTCAATTCAAGTCTACCTCCCAAATACATAAATGAGAGTTTAAATAGAAAGAGACCTAAACATTAAGGAAACTAAAAGATAACGAAATCAAAAAGATATTGTTCCTTGCTAGAAAAGATAATGAAAAGATATTCTACTACTAAAAGATAATTCTTAAATTCCTAAACTTTTATATTCCGTGATACTGCACCATTCTCCCCCACCGGAAAAGAACTCGACTTCGGCAAGTTGTCTTGAGGGTACCAAAAGTGCAAGATCCCACGTGCGGAAGCATTCAGAAATACACGACCATCAAATCATAGGCGACTTGTCCATGCACAAAAGAGATGCACAAACTACCATGACCGTGCCGCAAACTCAGCATTTGACTCAGCCAATGTTAGTATGTTAGTATGTCCAGTACCTGTAGAAGCACTCAAAGGAAGGCAAGGAGGCTCAAAAGTACCTCGATGAAAGGTTAGATCTTCCACATAGAAAATATGACTAATACCCAAATTGTCAGGCCAATCAAGCACATAAGCATTAGATCCCAACTTCTTGATAAGCGGGTAAGGATCAATGGCTCGAGCGAGGAGCTTTTTCTTGAAGTGCTTGGGTAATGATTCTGGTTGAACACAAGTCATAACAAAATCACCCACCTCAAAATAAGTGTCCCTACAATGCACATTAGCTGAAAGCTGATAACTATCATTACTCATTGCAATTATAGAACGAATCTCAGCATGCAAATCATGAATATGGTGGGTAAATGTGGAGGCAGGTTTGGAGACTCAGGCATCAGGAGGGAGAGGAATAAGGTCCGACGAGGTGCGATCAGAATATCCATTGTCGGTCACAGAAAGACTCTTACCCGTTAATCGGTTAAAGTTCCTCAATCTCTCAAAGGGTGTATGATGAAGGAGAGAGATGGTTCCCTTGGTTGGAGGTAAAGTGTAGGAAGTCACAAGTGCGGACGAGGTTGGTGAAGGCTTTGGGTTTGAGGGAGAAAGCAACTGTTTAGGCCGACAAGGGGTAAGAGTGATGTTCCTGTTCTTAAACTTAAAGGTGTACGTATTATCCCTAACTTGATGAGTGACATTTCGATCATATAGCCAAGGTCGACCTAACAAAATGTGAGCAACATCCATGGGCATAATGTCGCATACGATCTCATCCTTGTAACTTCCAATCTGAATAGGGACCTTACATCTATAGGAGACCGTAAGGCTAGTCTTGTCAACCCAAGCTACCTTAAAAGGATGTGGGTGGGGCTCAACTGTTAGGTTACAGCGCTTAATAGTGGACTGAGCTACCACATTCATGGTGCTTCCACTATCTATGACCTTTTTCATTGAAGTGTTGCCACATTGAACAACAGTATGAAAGATGGTGGTACGCTTCCACTCATGACTTAAAAGCGGTTTGGACAAGAGAAAGCTAACAACACCAAGATGAGAATCACCCAAAAGGAGACTGTTTTCCACCTCTACAAGATCCTCATAACTCCCCTCAGCTTCCACAATCTCATTCTCACATGCAACTGGCTTATGTGCTAAGGCAAGGGTACGATGAGGACACTCAGGCCCATAATGACCTCTCCCATGACAACTAAAAAATTCTACGACATTATCAGCAGGGGTATGAGAAGCACCAGCTGTAGCACTAGCAGACAAGGGTGGTTTAGAGGGGACTGAAAGGCTAGAGGTTTTTGTATTAGAAGCACTCCCTGGAAATTGTAGTGCCTTAGAGGCGAGTTGGGTGGGAGGCCTCACAGGCTTATTGAGTACTTCAACTTCTAACGCTTTGTGATATGCCTCCTCTAGTGTGAAAGGAGAAGACAAAGTCACATCTCATCTAAGATCGGGTCCTAAGCCACGAATAAATTGGGCTATAGTAATGGACAGGTCTTCCACCAACTCACAACGTTGAATCAACTCTTCAAAGTTATTAATATAGTCTGACACACAAGAACCACATTGCTGAAGATTAAGCATTTGATCCACAAGGTGAGCTTTATGAAAAGAAGGAAGATACTTTTCTTTCAACCTAGCCTTCATAATTGCCCATTGGGTGATGGGTGGTTGTTGCATACGCTCAAGGTGAGTGGTTAGTGTTTGCCAAAACTTCCTAGCGGGACCCACAAGTTTCATTTTAGCAAAGCGAACACACTCAATATCAGACATTCCATACCAATCGAAATAGTCCTCCATAGCAATCAACCAGTCTGAAAAAGTGTTGGCATCTAACCGACCATCGTATGTGGGAACGTCAACCTTGGCCTTTCGGGTAATGTATGAATAATCCTCATGCATAGTCGTACAATCAGGTTCAGGCTCTACATATCTAGGCTCCTTATAGCTACGTAACCTCATGTCGTCTCTAGGGTTATCAAACCTTCGATCCCTAGGGTCTCCCTGACCATGTCTCCAACCACTTCCCTGTTCTCGCTCTCGATAGCTAGTGTGGAAAGGTTCCCTCTCCTCGAATTCGTTAGCCCGACCTGACTTATAAACACCCCACTTATGTCGGTCACTTCCCCCTACGAAAAGTTCGGGGGAATCTTTTGGTGGGATTTGAGGTTGGTCCAACATGGGTAGCTTTTCAAATGCTCGGATTAGTTTGTTAATCTTAACCTCTAGTTGGTCAAACCTCTCATCCTGATAGTTTAGTCTTTTAAAAAGGACGTCAATATGTGGTTAGAAAGGCTGTTTAAGGGATGACGACATGTTGAAGGCAGACAATGAATGCGCGTGCTGAGATTAATCAAAATTGCAATAATAATGACAACAATAAGTAATCACTATGAGCAGAGCAAAGCACAGAAACTGGTATGGATTATTGATATGTCTCAAACATAACAAGGAAATTTGAGCAGGAAAATCAGGATTAATATAAGTGCTTGAAAACCTAAGTAATTAGATATTAGTCTAATTTTCTTGGCAGAAAATCCACACAATCACCAAGGTAATTTTAGTTCCTCGTACCTCTTAGCGGTTCATAAGTATTGGCCTAAGATCCAACCCTTCCACACCAACGGTACGACTTGTTGGAAGCAAGTTAGCAATCTTGGACGTAGTGGAGGTGACAGCAACTCAAGCAAGTGTACAAACAGCACTAGAACCACCAGCGGACCAGGCGAACATTAGCAGCAAAACATACTTCAAGGCCTGTGGCTGTAAGTCGGCCCCAAGAAGGAGTTTTCCAGCGAGAGGCAGAGCCGGTGGTGACAGCACGAAGTGGTCAAGAGGCTATCGAGCCTCTCTGTGGATGGACGAAAGCACAAGAGCCTTCTATTACAAGCAAGAGCGGTTCATGATTAGGGTTTCGCGATGGATGAACAATTGAACTAATTTGAATGTGAATCAACCCAATTGTTCGAGGGTTTTTGGCCGAATTGAAGAGGAGATGGAAGGGGTTGAGTCAATTTTGTGAGTCTTGGATGGATTGAGGGTAAATTAAGGAGAGGGTTCGAATAATTGAAGGAATTCGCAAATTAGGGCTTGCGAATTGGGGTTTTTAGGGTTACGGTGGTCGGCAACCGGTGGTGGGGGTGTAGTGGCGGTCGAATGGTGGTTTCGACCGAAGGGTAGTGGACAGTGGCTCGAGTTTCGGTTTTGGGGAGTAGGGCTCCGGCAAGCAGAGGTCGGTGGTGGTGGCATGGTAGGGGTCGGCTGAGGATGGTGGATCGAGGGGTGCTGGTGGTCCACGGCTGGGAGGTGCGAACTCAGCTGGCAGGTTGGGAGCACAATGAATTAGGGTTTGCGGGGGGGGGGGGGTTTCTGATGAACGTTGACGGGAAAAAAAGGAACACAAAAGGCAGCGGCTAGG
The DNA here is from genome assembly GCA_017589665.1 of Selenicereus undatus. Classification (NCBI taxonomy): domain Eukaryota; kingdom Viridiplantae; phylum Streptophyta; class Magnoliopsida; order Caryophyllales; family Cactaceae; genus Selenicereus; species Selenicereus undatus. Next base: position 31,202,511 of record JACYFF010031956.1, on the reverse strand, counting down.
ATCAAATCGCTCTGATACCAATTTGATGTAGGACACTCTAAGAGCAATTCCTACAAAAGGGAATAATTGATGTAGGACGCTCTAAGAGTAATTCCCACACCGAGAGATTTACACAAGAATTCTCAAATACTCAATATTTCAATTCAATTCAAGTCTACCTCCCAAATACATAACTGAGAGTTTAAAAAGAAAAAAGAAAGGGAAAGAGGAAAAGGAGAAAACTGCTACAACTGATTGTGTGGTAGAGTTAGAGTCTGACGTGTTGGGGAGATCCAAGGAAGGAGCCCACTTCAACCAAGGTGCATGTCAACAAGACCAAGTGAGGTTCCATCCTAAAACCAATTGGCAATACGAGGAGTAGCCCACTTGACTTATATACATGACCCTTGTTTTTCAAACTCCCGATGTGGGAATTATTTACTCATGTGTGATATTCCCAACAATCTCCCCCTCACACATGAGTCTCTTTCACACCACATCAATGCACAAGCTCCCCCTTGAGTGGAAGCCTTTACCAAGGTGCCAAGCTACCATCAAGAGCTTATCCACGCCATCGAGCCACGTTGTAGCATACGTATTACCGCTCGATCAACACCTGTGTGTCACTTCACCAAGCTCGTCCATGAGGTCCACCATGCCCCACCTTTTTGTCACCTAGCCGAATGCACCATCGGCTGTGATACCACTTGTTAGGAAATTAGAGCAAACTAATAGCGGAAGCAATAGGATGAAATAGATATTTAGAAACTTAAAGAAAGATAACAAGAACAGAACAACGACACAAAAGATTTACGTGAAAACCCAATGTGGGAAAAAACCACGGACGGCGACGAGCACAATCAATCCACTATATGAGTAGGGAGAATACAAAACGATCATAATCACAACAAGTGATTTGATCTAACAGCAGAATTATAACCTCTCTTGTAATCTCTCTCACAATTCTCTACCTCTCAATGTGCTTAGGGATTCAGGGATTTAGAATTGATTTTAGATCCTAGGTATGACCCATTTTATATAGGGTCTAGAAGTTTAGGGTTTTACCCTTAGAAAAGAACCCTAGCCGTCAGGAGAAAACTGCACGCCGAAGTAACCCTAGTCGCCACCAGAACCCGCACCAAAAACTAAGCATGGCACGACCGTGCCACGTGGCACGGCACCCCAGTGCCGTTTTTCTATCTTCCCTCGACGCTCCGCTTCTTTGTCCTAACACGTCCGTGTCGTCTAGCATGGTCCGACCATGACAATTCTTGGATTTTGGGCCGCGAAACCCAACATTTTTAGTGAGCAAAACGTTATTGTTAGTGAGTTGAACATTATTTGCAGTGAGCAGAGCATAAATTTTATAGAGCATAACATTATTATTAGTGAGCATAACATTATTTTTAGTGAGAGAACATACATTACGGTGAGCAAAACACATTTTTAGTGAGTAGAACAAATATGATTTGTTGGTGGTAAACATTAGTCTATTTTAGTGTGCTGTGAAATGTGTGTAGTGAGCTATAGTCAAACAAGCAGTGTGCCATAATATGTATTTAGTGAGGTATGTTGTGATGAACTATGATGTAATGTTTTGCAGAAGAAAAGCATAACAAGAAGATAAGACAACAACCAAAGAGAGACAAAGGACTCATGATAGAAGCCTTGTGCTTACCTTTTATGAAAAGAATCACAAAGCTTACAGAGGAATTATCAAGCCAAGAGAAGATGGTTACTGATTATGTCTTTCACAATCAAAGGACATTGATTCTAAGTTACCACAAAACTCCTAGATTTAAAAACTTAATAACAGAAAACACTTACAAAAACATAAGTTACTCTGAATATTAACTTGTATTTTTTTTCTTTTGATATTATATAAGGGAAGAATCGTTTGACATTAAAACACATGTTGCAAATCAATAACAGTTGTCAACCATGCGTCCAAGGGAATACATTGATGTACATGTGGTTAATGTCTGGGTTGCTGTCCTCAACAACTTAGAGAGAAAAAGAAGTGAAGGATCTCTAAGAAGATTATTTTCATCGGTTGATGCAATGGTAATTATATCTTATTTCAGTTCACATATTCAAATACTTAAACATCTACTGATACTAATGTAAAAATGTAGTCAACTTTGTCACATGATAAACAGAGCAAAATCAGAAGAGTAGAGGTATATTAATTTTGAAACAATACTTGGGAGAGAATTTCAGACATGCGACAAATGGATAATGGGAAAACAATTGGAACTGGTAGGTACTAATATAATACATTTAATTATGTATTGGACTACCATATTATATGATATTATTCATCTTCCAATTTACATGTGTTCTTCCCGGTATGTCACAAGAAGTCCATCTTTATATTCTACTTTGATTTAAAGGAAGAAAGGCTTCACCTAATGGACAATATGTGCATGACAACTTTTTACAAAAACACATAGTGGAACACATTTTTTGTGGTATGTTTAAAATGTTTGCTCATTCATTCAATTTTGAATAAATCAACATTTGCATTTGCTGAGGCATATAGTTATTGAGCTGAACTATCCTTTAGTGAGCTAAAAGTATTTGAGGGCATCTGCTAATGTTTATGTCACCAGTGTCCCTTAGTGAGCAATACATGTGTTCAATTTAGATGAGGAACGTTGTTAGTAAGCTGAACTTATTCGATGAGGAACATTATCAATGCACTGGGAAGTTACTAGTGTTTATATCAACCTTGTATCTTAGGGAGGTGTAGATTTATTCTGGTGAGGTGGAAACATAATTAGTCTACTGAGCCTATTTGCTGGACAAATAGTTTAACTAAACTTATTTACTAGACCAATATTCTGTTTCTATCTGTTGTTTTTATTAGTGAGCTATACATGTCTTCCAATGAGCTAAAGAAAGTACTTTGAAGTCATTTGTTGGGAAAACTATTGTCTTTTTGTAAATTATGTTGCTTAATGAGCTAACACACATATTTAACGAGCTAACAAACATATTTGGTGAGCTGAAAATGAATGCTAGACAAACTACTGTCTTTTTATAAATCATGTTGCTTAGTAAGCTAACACACATATTTAGTGAGCTTAAATGCTTGATGGGGAACTAATTATGTTGTAGTATATTGACAAACAATAACAAATGTTAGGAAAAGCTTTTAGAACATTTCTTGATAGCAGTGTTGGCTATCCAAAACATGAAACTGTCAAGAAAATGAAAGCATTATGAAAGAGAATGCCATGGAGAACACTAGATAGTTTCGTAGACTATTGGGTATTCTGCATGAGGCTTATGGAGTCATGCTTTGGCTAAATAGATAAATAGGAATGTAGTTTCAAGAAGAATGTAGTTAGTCTTCAAAAATGTCTTGAAATAAGTACAAACATTGATTAAAGAACAATAAATATATCCATAATAGCTTTACATATATTTTTTTTTCTGTTTCTAGGGTAAGAATATGCTTGATGTAATGAGAGCACGGCACTGTCTTTTTTAATTTATTGAGTGAGCATGGTAGTATTAAGATCATCAATAACGAAGAAAATATATACATTAATAGAGTGAATAGGCTGACAAATGAGTTCCATGATAAACAAGAGGAACAAATGAATGCAAATGAAGGCCAAAATCTAGTGCCAGCAGCATAAGTAATGAATCTTTAGATATGATGAAGTTCTTGAATACTAACATTGCCCTAGTTAGGCTAACTTTTGGAACTAATGTAGACAATACTATCATATGAACACTAATATTGAATATTTCATGTCTTTTAGTATGCTTAAACTTAATGGTGGTGAAGCACTATTATGCAACATTTAATATTTAATCACCAATATTGAATATTTCATATCTTTTACTATGCTTAAAATAAAAAATTTAAAAATAAAATTGCAACATCTAGTGAGCTGGGAGGGAAAACTAGTGAGCTCCAAGGATTCTACAGTGAGCAACTACATAACCTAATCTAGACACTAATATGATATAAACTTAAAACAATTATTACCAAAGTGTTTCATATATTGAAGTGTGCACAATCTCATTATCAAAGAATAGTATTATTTTATAATGTTAAATAACTTAAAAAAACTTATAAATAGTTTTGTAAATTCTAGTGAGCTAAATGACAAATCTAGTGAGCTGTGATACTTCAGTAGTGAGCACCATATTACAAACTTTGAAAGTATTCAAAATGCTTACTAAATTTTAAAAATATATAATTCCATCACATAACAAAACAAAGAAAACATCATAATGAATAAAAAAAAAGTTCACAATTTATTAATCAAATACAAATTTAAAGTTGAATTATAAAGAAAAAACTATTGTATGTGCTAGATGCAAAATCTTCACTAATGGTAAAAGTCAATGCAATTCCCTCAACCCTACCTAACACACATGGCTTATAGTGAGCAAAATATAATTTTTAGAGAGCATGAAAGACCCAAGAAAACATAGAAAATCAGAACACCATAATCTTACCAAAATAAAAATCACTTACTAACAAAAATTTCATACCCGATTCAAAGCTAACCTATTTCACACAATAAATTAATGTATTCATCTATATTTATATTACTATAAAAACACCAACTTAAAAAAAAACATCTCTTGCAGGAACAACAAAAAAGGCAAGGAAAAAATTACCCTTGAATGCTAGGGGCTTCAAAAGGAGGATTCAACTGACAGGTAAGAATGCTACCCCATTTGGTTGCCTCAACCTTTCATCAAAAATTAAGCTAAACACTCTATACATTTCATTAAAATCTACTATTGGATTAGAAGCACTTGCTAAATTAGATGAAGCTGTATGAACAACCTAAACCGTCACTAGAAAAGCATATTTTTAGTGAGCATATACATATATTTAGTGCGCCAACGTGCCAATTTAGTGACCGAAACCTGTATGAATAACACTGTGAGCACCGACAAATGTAGTGAGCCAATGCACATTTTTAGTAAGCAAATACACAATGTTATTGAGCTATTGTTCTTCCTATTAGGCACATAACTGATTATAGGGATTATATTCATTAAATATAAACTGAACTTTTATTTGTACATATCGTCACAATCTATTGTTGGATTAGATGAACCTACAGGAACAGGCTAAACCGTCATAGGAAAAATATATTTTTAGTGAGCATAGGTTTAATAAGCCAACGTACTAATTTAATGAGTGAAACTTGCATGACTAACATTGTGAACACCGAAAAATGTAGTGAGTCAATGCCCATTTTTAGTGAGTATAAACATTTTTAGTGAGCCAAAACACAATATATTTTTAGTGAGCCTATCAATAATTTCAGTAAACTAAGAAAGATATTATTATGAGAAATATAACTTATTCACTGAGATCGTGAATAAAATTTAATCTAAGGTTCTGATGTATCTCCTCAATTCCTTGAACAAAACTTTGCCTTCCTAAATCTTACAATGTTTGTCATCTTCTCCGACGTACTCGTCCTCCTTACATTCCTTTAACCTTTCTTTCTAGAACCCTTAAGGTTACCAATGATATGATTACCAGCACTAGCCTATTGATCATTTTCCGCCTCACAAACATAAACTGAACACACAACAACACAAGCATGAACCTTTAACTTGCCAAAACCTTCTCCACATAACTTTCTTGCTTCCACATTAGCTCACTTGCATGAAGCAGACACTTAAACAGTTTATGCATATGTACTCTCCATATGGATCCAGGAACACCAATAACATTAATACATGAAGCTTCTTCTACAACCCCGGTGTGTCTAGCTATTCTAGTCCATTATTTCAAAATAACATTGATGAGGGACTTTAAGAGCACAATTAACATTGAAAATAGACAAATAGTGGCAGCAAAGAATACCACTCTTAGTGTACTTTTTGCATGCATAAATAATATTTTGATATAGAAGATTAAACTTAAACCGCAAACCCAAACTTCTTCGAAAAGATATTCTCATAGACAACATATGTGTGCTCTGTACGATAAGGTGTCTTAGGTGAGCTGGGAAGATCTTGACAACACCCTTCCCCTTTAATGTATTCATTCTCAAAAACTTTGTACAAGTTGTTCATATAGATTTTTTAAGCATGTTGTAAAAGGCTAACATATGGCAAATACATGTCAGGGATTCATATTACCATCCTTCTCCTTAATCCTCCACTCAACCACAACATCATAGAATATATTGTGAAAATCAAACAAACTACAAGTGGCATTAACTCGTTTTCATAAAGAAGCATTTGTACATTCACTTATTTGTGACGATAAGATGCCACCAGAAAACAATCCTTGCAAAAAGTTGGATACCATTTGTCTTTCAACTGATACAATGTAACCAACTGAGCATTTTTAGCACATTTACACTCTTCAACCAGCCTAGCATAGGTACAATAGTGAGTGAAAAGTAATACATTAGTGAGCAGAAACATGTAACCTTGGTGAGTAGTTAATAAAACAGTAGCAGAAGGGGCTTATCTATGCCAACAAAAATTAAACTCTATTTCGATATCACATCTCAGCAAAACATGGTCAAGCTCATTAACAAATCGACCCAAAACCCTAAGATAACCAACATTCTTTTTTGAATTCTTCAAGATGTGCGAAGTACATAACCTATACTTTGCTAGGGGAATACTTTTTCAATAGCATTTACCATAGAAAATGTTCGATCTTTCATCATAGTTTTAGGCTGCACATTATCCATAGCTTTAAAAAATATTTGAAACAACCAAACAAAGCTCTCAACCTTCTTATTTATCAAAAACCCATATCCAGCCATAACATTCTTCGCATGATGATTCATACAAACAAAAGGTGTGCATATCATCTTATAACGATTGGTTCTATATGTCATGTCAAATAAAAGGAGATCACTAAACAACAAATAGTCAGATTTCCTTTGCTAATTTCTCCCGAATAAGCTCATGAAACAATCATCCTCATCCAATTTAAACTTATAGAAAAAATCTTGCTCATTGACACACCTATTTTCTAAAACAGACATCAAATGATTGGCATCACCTCGTCTAAAGTCCTTTTGACTTCGTTTGCACCACTATTGTAGGCATCCCTTTTGCTAAACCCGAGTAATGGGGACCCCCCAACCTCATTTCTTAGAAGCCGATAAGCATGAGGAACTTTCATACTATTCCTTTAATCTTTTTGAAAAATCAACATGAGTTTTATCAACTTTTTTATGTGACCTCAACTTATGAACCTCACCTTCAATTAATGATTATGAATCACGTCAGGCTTTAACACAAACCCACTCACCATTAGCTCGAATGTAAAAAAATAGCCCTAGCTTTAGAATAGCACCTACGACTCCGTTCAACAAATGTCTAATCTTGTTTCCTAGGATGCCTTTTAAAACCTTGTTTGCTGCAACAAAACTTCGTCGAATGCACCTCTTATGAACCCTCTCTCCTGCTCAACTTATCACATCTTATAGACAAACTCTTACAAAAAGCATACTCATTGTATACCTTAATTGCTACATCTAGACAACTGACCCTTTACCAAGCATTTCTGATTCATCACCTCCTTCACTTCAACAGCACATTCAACTTCAATAGTCATACATTTCCCCGTATAAACAATAATAGAATTAGACACAATAATAATAGCATTATGATTATCAGGCACAACACAATTGCACTCAGAAGCCATGTCTTTCCCTTTTAAAAAACCAACAGTATTAGACAAAACACTAACATAATCACCAACATCAATGACCTCGGCAACTGATGATATAATGTAGACAACAAAAATGAAGAATCATCTGTAAAAACAAACACAATTTTTGTGGTGAACTAGACGACAAATTTGGTGAGCACAAGCTAAATCATAGCGAGGTAAACATATTTTTTAGTGAGATGAACTTTAATTTTTTCCTATTGAGCACATAAGTGATCTGCAAAAGCAAACATGATTTTTATAATGAGCTAAACTGTATAATTGCCTAGCCCGAATTAAACTTAGTGAACTGATGTATTTTTATTTTTAGTAAGCTAACAACTATAGTTAGTGAGCACAGAACTCATTACAGTGAGCTATTGTTTTTCCTGCTAGGCACACAACTTATTATAGCGACTATATTTAGTGAAAAACTTATTATAATTGGTGAGTACAAGCTGAATCGTAGTGAGCTAAACGTATTTCTTTAGCGAGATGAAATTTTAATTTTTTTTTTCTAGTGAGCACAGAAGTGCTCTGCAAAAGAAAAAATATTTTTTTATAGTGAGGTAAATTGTATAATTTCTTAGCACAAACTGAACATAGTGACATGACATATTTCTTTTTCTAGTGAGCTAACAATTATATTTAGTGAGCATAGAACAAATTATGGTGAGTTATTGTTTTCCCAATTAGGCAAACTAAAATTTACTTAGAATGAACTATATTCAAACATCAAACAAGAGAAAATTGTTAACATTGTATATTAACCGTTATAAACAATTAGAAATAAGAAAATACAACTCAAACCAAAAAACAATCATTCTAACAAACATTCCAAATCAACTAATAACAAAGCCACATATATATTCAAACCTCCAACTACATTACATTTCCAGAATACAGAATTGTAACAATGAATGCAATCCAATTTGAAAATCTCCAAGTTAGGTCATCATAACACAAAATTAAAACACGCAAAGTCCAAAATCCAAAACAAAAACAGAGATCGACAATAGCATAATCACACCTAAAGAAGAACTCGTATTTAAGGAATCTCTAAGGTCAATAGTAACGTTAAGATCAATACCAGACATTGAATAATTACCAAAAAACTGAAGGAATCAAAATAGCAAAACGGATAAGTGTTCGAACGGAGCAGCGAACAAAGAAAACGTGAAACTGAGATTTCTTTCAGTTGTGAAAATGATTTTTTAAAAAAACAAATACGCAAAATGCAAAAGCCCGAACCGAGAGAGACCCAAAAATGCCTGAGACCCAAAAACGCGACATTGTGGACCCGGTTGGACAAATAAGATGTCAACCCGGTTGCACCCAATAAATTGCCTACTAGTGCCTTAAGCGCTTGACTTGCAAAATTTGTGCTTCAAGTCATAGGGGACCCACTCTTTCATATAGTATTGATTGAATTAAGGAACAGTGTCAATTTGTTATCCTTTACTAAGTATGAGAGGTTCGAGTTAGGTGAGCTAAAACCTACTAAGATGGTCATCTAATTAGCCGATAGATTGACTAGGTTACCAAGGGGCGAGTTAGAGGATGTATTGATTTAGGTGGATGAATCCATTTACCTAATAGACTTTCTGGTTCTTGAAATTAAAAAAAGTGGCTAATGTTGCTAATCAAATCCTTCTAATTATGGGGAATCCTTTCTTAGCTCCTTCAAATGCACTCACTAGCTGTAGAAATGGAATAATGAGAATATCTATTGGCAATATAACTTTAGAGTTGAACATTTTTAATATGTGAAGACAACCTTCAAGATTGGATGATATTCAGACTTTTACACAAAATTAGGTAGATGATTTTATTTATGATGATGAGTTTGATGATATGTTTGCTGCTGAGTATGAGTCTGTTCTGATTCATGATGACCCTAAATATGATTTGTTTGAGTTTGATGACCTATGCTCTATTTCAGAATCTTTGTTTTCTTCTGCTGTTGAGTTTGATTCCCACAATACATCTCTTGACTTGAAACCTCTTTCTAATTCTCTTAAATATTCATTTTTGGGCCCTGATGAATGTCTACATATAATTATTGCTTATGACTTAGACCATAGGTAAGAGGAAAAATTGATTGCCTTGTGAGAAAATAGAGGCTATAGGTTTGGACTTTAGCGGATACTAAGGCCAATAGTTCTTCGATTATGTAGCATAGGATCCATTTGGTGGATAATATTAAGCCTTACTGTGATTGTCAAATGCATTTGAACCCAACCTTGCAGAAAGTAGTTAGGAAGGAAGTCCTAAAAAGGTTAGACGATGAAGTTATCTGCCACATTTCTGAGATAGTAAGTGGGTTAGTCCTATTGAAGTGCTTCCTAAAAGACATGCATTACAATCATTAGAAATATAAAAAATGAATTGATTCCCACTTGAGTCCAGTCTAGGTGGTGGGTTTGCATTTTAAGTACAGAAAATTGAATGCTGCTGCTAGGAAAGACCATTTCCTCTTCCCTTCATTTGCCAGATGTTAGAGAGGTTAGCTTGATATTCATTCTATTGCTTTTTGGTTGGATATTTTGGATATGCCTATATCTGTATTGCTCCTTAAGATTAGAAGAAGACTACTTTCACTTGGCCTTTTGGTACATATGCCTTTAGGACAATGCCTTTTGAACTTTGTAATGTTCATGCTATCTTTCAAAGGTGGTTAATTTTCATTTTCTCAAACTTAATTGAACATTGCATGGAAATTTTCACAGATAACTTCTCTGTGTTTGGGTCTTCCTTTGATGATTGTTTGCCTAATTTGCCTTTTATCATTAATTCATTAAGGATTTTAGCAAGATAGCCAATCATTTGACTAATGTTCTAGCTAAGGATGTGCTGTTTTGTTTCTTTGAGAAGTGTTATGTGACATTTACTAAGTTCAAAGAAGTCTTGACGTCTACTCTCATTCTTCATCCTCCCATCTGTGGAGAACTCTTTGAGTTAATATGTGACACATATGATAATGCTGTCCGAGACGTCTTAGGGTCGGAAACCCCATGTTGTATATCATGCTAGTTACACTCTGACTTATGCCTAGCTAAACTCCACTATGCCTGAGGAAGGATTTCTGTTATAATCTTTGGCTTTAAGAAGTTTAACCTTACCTAATTAGGTTTCATGTCATTGCCTATGCTGTCCATGTTGCCCTTAAGCACAGTTTTTCTAAGAACGATGCCAAGCCTATAGTTGTGAGATGTATTTTTCTTTTTTTATAATTTGATTAAGAGATTAGAGATAATAATGGTTTTGAGAGCCTAGTTGCTGACCGTTTGTCTAGGATTATTCGTGATAAAGAGTTTGAGTCTCATATTTCTAAATGCTTTCCTGATGAGCAGTTGTTTGTAGTTCACTTTACCCTTGGTGTGCTGATATTATGAACTATTTGGTATATGGATTAAGAATAATAGACACTGATTTTTTCACCTTAAGAAATTGTTTATCTAGGATGACCTGTACTTGTTTTAATATTGTTTTGCCTAAGTCTTTAGAAGGTGCAATCCTAACCACGACGTTAGGAGCATCATCTCTTTTTGTCATAACTAAGCATGTGGGGGATAGTTCAGTAGGAGAAAGACGAGGACCCAAGTTCTTCAGTGTTGGTTTCTATTGGCCTATTCTATTTAGGTATGCTTTTGAGTATCGCAAGGATTGTCGTAGCTCTCAATAGTTGGTAGGATTAACAGGAGAGACATGATGCAACTCATTCACATCATTGAGGCAGAGGAGTTACAGATTTTGCGAGACCATTTCCATCTTCTTTGGTTATAAGTATATTTCATTGGTAATAGACTATGTTTCTAAGTTGATGGAGGTCATCCCTACTAATCCCAACGAAGCTCAAGTGGCTTGGAAATTCATTAGCAAGAATATTTTTGCTAGATTTCACATGCCCCGAGCTATCATTACTGATCAGGCTAACCACTTTGCTAATAGGTCTTTTGATACTTTATTGAGGAGGTACTCTATAGTCCACAAACTTGTGTTGTGATTTTTCCAGAAGTGCATGGTTTATCGCTGTATTACTCATGGGTGTCGGTCCACAGGGATGAGATAAAAATTAGGCTACTTAATGAAGCTTAAACCAACATGTTCTGTACTAGCTCTCGGCTTAAGAAAAATAACTTGGATGATTGACGCCATTTATTTAGATTATAGGGAGCTGATATTAAAATAAGAAAAAGGAAAAAAAAAACAAACAAACAATCTGTCAGCCCAACAACACCTATTAGTAACACAAAAATGTGAAACTCACTAGACACCAACCATACTAATTAAGATAAAATGATGAAATCAAGGACATTTCATAGTCTGAAATCAAGCGAATTACAACAAAAACAAGAGCAACATACGCTAAGCATGTCGAACATGCCCAAAATCGTGACTTGTAGCCATTGACCAAAACATACTGTAATAAGGAATTGAAACAAAAATCTTAGCATCAAAGGAAGATAGCCTAAGGGCAATTGTGGCAACCCGAAGCCTGGAAACTGAAACTTGTTCAGTAGAGTTAAAGTAGACTCAAATTTAGAACTAAACACAATCAGATCAATGACTCGTAAATTCACACGAAAAAAACTAAAATTTATCACTTGAATCAACCACAAGCTTAAGCCAGTGACAAATACGAAAAAAAAAATTGGATCCAAAATTAAGAAAGAAAAAAAATATGAAACCCCTCATCTCCTCTTTGTCGCTAGCCTTCGATCGTTCATTTAAATACCTATAGAAATGCTGCCCCTCACCCCTCTTTACTTCACATAGTGATAAAAAATAACATCTTGAAACCGCCTAAGTGATGATGAAGTTGATGATGGACAATGAAGGAAGAGATATAAATTAAAGAAATTTAAAGGCCATGGGGGAAATGGTTACAGGAGTTGAGAGGTTCAAGAAGATGAAGGAAGGGTCAAGTTTACTGGTCCAGGCAGCGAAAAGAAAGAAGAAGGAGGATTGGAGAGTCGGAGGAAACGGGAGGTCACGTGAGGTGCTCGTGACAATAAGTGAAGGCCTTGTCCGCATTGGGTGTGGCTTTCGAAGAGAATTAGGCACGTGAAATGGGCCCAGGAAAGGAGAAAAGGAAAAGAAGCAAAGAGAGGGAGCCGCTGAGGCTGTTCAGGTAATGTGGGCCTGGCCCGCGAGAGAGAGAGAAAGAGAGAGAGAGAGAGAGAGAGAGAGAGAGAGAGAGAGAGAAGGGAAAGAGAGAACAAGAACAAGAGAATGGGTCGGCCACTGTGAACTAGGCCTCAGTACTGGGTCTGTTCTTTTCTTCTTCCTTCCTTTGCCTTGCGCAATCCAAAGCTTACTCGTGGTTGTTCGAATTTATTTACTTTTCAACACTTCACAACCTTTACAAAATAAAAAAAATATTACTAAAATCTAAATTTAATAATTTATCTGTGCACAAACATTACATAACAAAGGGTGTAAAAGTGATAAAATTTCAGGTTGAATAACACTCCCAGACCTAAATTTTGGTTGTCGTTGAGTAAAATAAAACTAAAATCTTAGAAAAAGAAAATAAAATCCTAAGTCACTTTTGCAGGAATTACGGTTGCACTTAGCATGTGCAATAACACCTTTGTGGCCTTAGGTTGCCCCTAGTAGACGAGTAAGATCTTGTGAGGGTTTGCAGAACATATACACACATAACCTTAAAACATATATATACTTATTCCAGTTAACCACAACACTCAGGCAACTTAAGCACTAGATCACACATAAACACAGTGCACAAATCAAGAAATTCTTAACCCCCACCAACAAAATCTATACACAGTCTCTCACCCTACATAAAAATTATGTACAAGCTCGACTGGTAGAATGTCACTTTAGAGATATGTAGAACACTCCCACTTATGTGTTTAGAATATGGCAACGTTACTGAATTCTCATTGAATTATACAAACTACCACAAGCTTGTTAAGAATCTCAATTCTCTACCACTAAGATGCAATGTGCAAACAATAATCATGAGGACTTTTCCTTGCAATAGGGCTAAGGTTAAGGGTTAGGAGATGGACAAATGATTTGGGAAATGAGGAGCTAAAAGCCAAGTGACTTAAGAGCAACCAACACTTATGCCAATTATAATAAGCACTCCTTCCAAAAGAAAATAAGATCACACCCCATAGAATTAGATTATTGGAAATGAGCGTTTATAATGACAACATTCATGCCAAACACTCTTATTCACTCTTTTTCAAGCTTTTGAGAATTTTTTTTCGACTTTTGTTTCAATCTTTTTCCTAAGAAAGTTTTCCCCTTTTCTTTGTTTTTCTTGCTTTTTTTGCATTTTTTCCACTAACAAAATGAACGAATGGCATGTACAAAAATAACACAATTCAATTTCCAAATGGTTTCTGATAAGTGCTAAATGCATGCATCATTTTAGGGCTATTTTGCTTCATTTTTAGGAGAATTATGTGTTTTGAGTCATAGTTTATACTTCTATGCTGGATTTTGCTTAGGTATGGTTGTTTGATTCTATTCGCAGGATTTTAGGCCTTTTTACCCAACATTTGACCCTTAACGGATGTATTTTGACCTCCCCCATGCATACCCACGTGATGCTACGCACATAGAACAAAAAAGAGCAAAAAACCAGTTCCAGCCCAGACCCCATTCAGACCGTGGTGTCTGCCACGATTCGTGGTGAGTTGAGAAACTGTTGCCTCTTCGTTTTCCTTCGGCTATATGGCTGAAAACATCCGTGCTCTCATATAAAAGGGCTTCATTTAGCAACAATAGAAAAAGGATATGCATAGACATATGGATAGAAAGCAAGCAAGAGTAGCATAGTTTATCTTCTTCCTCAAATTTTTGTTTTTAGTTTAGATTCTTAGTTTGATTATTGTGTTGGTGAGAAATCTTGAGTGTGAGTGCTTGATCTTGAGGTGGTTTGAAACCCTTGGTCGAAGGCTATTCTCAATCAAGCCCTTCCGTTCGGGCTTCACAAAACGTTGATTAGTTGTTTAATCTTTAATCATGAGTGAGTAGTTTTTATTTTGTCTAGGGTTCAGTAGTTTATGAAAGTATAGTTGGATCATATTTTAATCTATAGAATTGTGTTTATTTTATGATTGGTTTAATTTTGTTCTATCAAGTGATTATTATGTTGTGAGTGGATTTTTAGCCAAAATTTGCTTACACACTTGAAATAATTGAGTGAAAAACTGAAAGGTGACATTTGTCTGTTAGACTGCTTGATAAAACCCAACATAACGACGTCTCGAAAGAGAGATTTGCATGTTAGGAGGACACAGAGTGTAATAGGAGATGTTTAACTTGGATCGAGACAAATTAGTTTGAAAGAACGACTTTTGCTTAGTTCAGGAAAATTTGGTTGAGTTCGAAAAAATAGGCTAGATTTTTGGATACATGCAAATCCTTGAAATTAACCGATTAGAGAAAAGCACATCCTTATCATTTTTATCCGATCAACTTTCGTAACTACATGAATTCCTAGGCATGTTTCTTAATTGATTTAAAAATTAATGAATTAGAAGTTGTTAAATCGAACCCTCTTGAATTAGAATTTTATTTAGCATATTTTGGAAGACAAAATTCGATAGATTGCATTGGTCGCTGAGGAGTGATCTTTTTATCTGTACTACGACTGCCTGTGCGCTTGCGGTAGTGGTCAAGTTTTTGGCACCGTTGCTAGGTATCAATGTGTTAACTATTGAGTTAATCTTATGAAAGTGACCAAGTATTTTATTGCCTTTTGCTTTTATTTTCTTGTTTGATTACACTGGTACTGTTGGTGACAGTGCTTGCAAGATTTTTTTTCCATTTATGCGAAGTTCAATCTTGAACAAACCCGATCCTGAGATTGAAAGGACTTTTCGCTTAAGGAGGAAAAAGCAAAGGATTGAAGAACAAAGACGCGAGGCAAGAAGGAATTCAACAAACATGGCGGAAGGAGGAGGTGACCAAAGAAGGACACGTCGAGATTTCGTTACCCCTGGAGTTCACGGGATCGCCTTAAGCATTACTCGCGCTACTGTTGATGCCAACAATTTCGAGCTCAAACTGGCACTCGCTTCGATGGTGTAACAATCCCAGTTTGGAGGAACGTCTTTGGAGGACTCGAGTCCACACCTCTTGGTCTTTTTGGAGATGTGCGATATGTTAAAACTTAATGGAGACTCCACTGATGTGATTCGCCTGCACTTATTTCCTTTCTCATTGAGGGATAAAGCAAGGGCTTGGTTACACTCCTTGCCATCTGGATGCATTACCACTTGGGATGAGTTGAAAATAGCCTTCCTCGCCAAGTTTTTCCCTCCAAGAAAAGCAGCAAGTTAGAGAAATCAAATCACCAACTTCATGCAAAAAGATGAAGAGATGCTCTATGAAGCTTGGGGGCGGTTTAAAGATTTGCTGCGCTTATGCCCCCATCATGGTCTTCAGCATTGGATGATTATCCCAGTCTTGTATAATGGTGTGACCTAACCTGTGAGGTCTACTATTGATACTGCGGCAAGAGGAACTTCGATGAACAAAACTAAGGATGAAACCTATAACCTAATTCAGGAGATGCCACTTAACAACTTTCAATGGTACACAGAACGAGGCCAACCCAAACGGGTTGGAGGTAAGCTTGAAGTTGATGCGCTTACTTTAATTTCTGCTAAAGTAGATGCTATGACTTAAAGATTGGATTGAATGAATGTTAATGCTATGAATTCTAGTGCCCCTTCCCCTTGTGAAATTTGTGGTTCTATTGAGCCTGTAACTTTGAATTGTCAAGTTGGGAGCCATTTTTTCCAAGTCCCTAGTGAAGTTAACTATGTTCAAAACTTCAACCCGAGACCGGCCAATGGCCCTTATTCTAGTACATATAATTCGAGTTGGAGGAATCATCCGAATTTCTCCTATATGTCTAATCCAAAGCCATCGAGAATGCCCCATATGAATGCTAGACCACCCCCTGGTTTTCAAAGACCCTCGTTCCCTTCTTAAGTACCCAAAAGTCCAATTTAGAAGCGATGATGGAAAGTATGCTTATGGCGCAACAAAAACAGAATGAGTATGTTAAGCAATTAGCCTCAAAGATTGATGTGCTTCCAACTCATAATAGGATTTTGGAAGCCCAAATTGCCCAAAAAGCTAGTTTTTCATCTGCGCCCCTATATATACTTCCTAGCAAGCCCAACCCTAACCCTTGTGAGTGTTGTAATTGTGTCACCTTAAAGGAAGAAGTAGAGGAGTTAATCGAACCAGAGGATATGCCAATGGAAGAGGGTAGAGAAATAATCATGGCTGGAAGTAAGGAGAGAAATAATGGTGGCAAGGCTGCCACATTAGTAGAGAATGGCACTATAGAGATCCCCACAATTTTTTCACCTAAGCTCCCTAGCCCAAGTAGTTTTTCTATCACCTGCATTGGAGGAAAAGTGGAGATTGAGAGAGTCGTATGCGATCTAGGTGCAAGTGTCAGTATAATGCCATATTCTTTGTTTCATAAGCTTCACCTATAACCATTACTAGCCGCACCCTTTTCACTACAGTTAGCAGACGGTTCTGGGACTCAACCCATAGGTAGATTGGATAATGTGCCAGTCAACATAGGAGATATTTGGGTATCGGAAGACTTTATCATAGTTGATATGCCCAAGACCAATGATGCTCAAATTATCCTAGGTCGGCCCATTTTGGCTACAGCTGGTTGTCACATTGATGTAAGAGAGGGTCGAATAACTTTTCAGATGGAAGGGCACTATGCTATGTTTTGTGATACGAAGGAAGACGTGGTTTCTCCTAGTTTCTGTACATTAGATGCATTACCTCTTTTCCCTGAGATTGACATAGAGGACGTCTTGAATTGTGAAGATCCTCCTGATTCTGACTGAATTTCTTATGAGGACGCCAACCAAAGGAATGTTAAGTGGAGTTTGCTGCTCCTATGTCACCTAACACGCCCAAGGGTGAGTTTCATGTTCCTAACGAGTCTTCTATGAGCGACTACTACAGGTTCGCACAAGTTGTTCTCTCTATGCCACCTATGGAAGGAAGTGATGCATATTTTGATTTGGGGGTCGAACAAGTTGATTGTAACCCGCCTGACAGGCCATGAGTGCGCTTTGTTTTGTACGTAGATAATGCATTATGGCACCGTGTCATGAAAACGAAGGGCCTTCAACCAGAACTTTGAAGTTGGTACCTTCGACTGAAGAAGTTTGACTTTTTGATCGGTGATAAAGCCAATGATCCAAACCAAGCATAGAGGAAAGGTCAAGCTCTTAACCTTAAAAGAGCGCTTCTTGGGAGGCAACCCAAGCTCTTTTCCTTTTTTTTCTTTCTCAACTTTGTTTTTTACTATTTTTTGTACTATGAAAAAAAATAGAGAAAAAAGAAAAAAAAAAGGGGAGCAAACAAAAAAAAACTATGAATAAAATGTTTGGCACCATGGCTAGACCCCCAGAACTACAGTTGTGGGGTGCCAACCCAGAAAATTGAAAATAAAATCGGGACCAATAGACACCTTGGACAAACCATGGTGAATCCCACAGTCCATGGTATCCTACTATGGCCCATGGTCTCTTTGATTGTGGTGGCCCCTCACTTTCCCTCACAACTTCATCTTCTTCATGACACTCTCTCTCTCTCTACCTCCATTTTTTCTCTCTAAACCCTCCATAGCTAATACCTTCAATCTTCCCTCATTTCTTCTCCATTTTCACTCACTTTCACCCAAAATCACCCCCTTTGACTCAATCTTTTCTGTTTCCCCATAAATTTCATCTCTTTTCTTCATCTTTCCTCTTCAAATTCATCTCACTTCACTCATTCACCATTCCATCCGGTTCCCTCTCTTATTCTTCTTCTTTTTACTTAATTTCTTCATTTTCTTCTTCAAATTTTTCTATTTAGTTTTTAGTTTTAGTTTTTGCAATAATGGCACCAACCACGAGACAAAGGAGTACCAAGGAGGTTGGATCCTCAAGTCAAGCACCAACTCGACCTCAAAGGACATCCCAAAACTCCATAAACGCACGAGCTCAAGGTAGCATTCCTCACCCTCTTGGTTTGACACATCCTGATCATGTTGCTCAATAATTGCTTGAATGAACGTATGGTTGTAGCAACTAGATATTATGATGAGGAACTGTTAGCTCGGTTAGAAATGTTGGATGATATTCGATGGATGTTTGCACGTGGTGGTATGGGACACTTTTTAGAAATCAAAGAGCATACATATCAAGACTTGACCCTAGAATTCCTACGTACACTCCATGTCAAGGTCACTAGAGGCCCTCAATGTTAAGCTGGATATATATCATTTTATTTGCAGGCTCAATTTTACGAAATCAACTTAGATACCTTTAATGGTATATTCGATTTTCCACCTAGCATGGATTTATCAGACCGCCAAGTCCTTGATGAATTCAACCCGAATGCCTTTTGGGGCGAACTTTCAAGGAATGTTAGGTACAACACTAGTTCATTGAAGTGCACACATATTAGGAGCCCTTGCATTAGAGTAGCTTAGCGTATCTTGGCTTGTTGTTTATTTTCTCGGGACGATAGTCTGAATGTCCCGAGATTATCTAAGTTGTACTTTTTATCCTGTATGCTTGATAGTGCCCAGCTTGACCCTAGTTGGTTTTTAGCCAGGCAATTGCATAGTGCTGCTGTAAGCACTAAAGGTAGGATAGTCATATGTGGGATTGTGACTCCTATTGCTAGATTCTTATGCATTGAGCCAAACCTAGAGGATAAAGTTTTAGGGTTCGAGTCGCTTGATGAAGTTGCTTTTGAAGTTATGAACTTTTATAAAGTTGAGGCTGGGCTTTTATGTTGGATTTACCCTGGGGACCGGCTTTTGCCGCTTCCCAATGTCGATCGAACCACATTATTTCACCAGCTAACCTTTGTTGGGTACCTGGTGCTGACGAGGTTGTCCGACCCGCATCCCATTATCCATCCCCTCATTCTAGTCCAGCAGGACCTAGTTCTTCCTCTCAACCACTCCCTCCTGACTATACTGACTTCCAAGACACCCTTAGATCCATTCAAGTAGAGCAACTTTCCCTTTGAGCATTTGTTGCTTCTGAGAACGTCGCTATTCGAAACTTGGTCCAAGAGTGCCACAATGAGCTTTGTGGGATGTTTGCTTCCCAGACACACTATTTCCAGGACTATAGGGCATGTCTAGAGACCTGGTGGGATTGACATATCTTTTATGGCCAACCACCCCATCCTCCTCCATCACCTCATTTCTAATTGCTCTATGCTTCTCCCCTTTCCTTTTTATATTTTATGCCCACATGAAGGGCAAGATATGGTTCTAAGCATGGGGGAGTTAGTCATTATATTTGGCATCTAATGCCTGATTTGGTTTGGTCTGCTTGTGCTTTGTATATGTTATTTGTCATAGTTTTTGGAGTTTTTGTTTTAGGTTTTAGTTTTGTTTAGCAGTATTTTAGTAGTGTATTTAGTTCTCTTTTCATTCTAGGTTGCATTATAATTTTTCTTTTATTAGTTTCTTTTGCATTTTAGTTTGCATTGTCATTAGTAGCATTCACAAAAAGCAAAAAAAAAAAAGAAAAAAGAAGAGAGTTTTGGAGAAAAAATCCTCCGATGATCATCTTTCTAGATTTGGTAGACTTCTTTGGTTTAGTTTGATCCTTTGATTTGCTCAAATTGTGCATAAAAATGTTTGGGAATGAGTTTCCGAAATGAGCTCTATGTTTTGACAAAATGTTGAGTATGAGTTGATTACCCCATGAGTCTGTACATGAATTTTGGCATGTGTTTACGAACGATCTAGTCATGACCTTAGTATATGTCCCGTAAGGCTTTGAGCTTTTAGAGGCTATTTATCAATTTATTCTCATATTTTCTTTCATGTGTGACTTTTCCTTGACATCATTTCTCTAGAACTTGCTTTGATTCTCATTGAAGATCACATTTCGCATATGCATTTAGGCAATATGATTGAGGCGCTTTTCCTTGATTTGTTAAACCCCATGGCCAAATAGCCACCTTTGTTGTGTACTGTATCCCATGCTGGCCGCTTTGAGCCTATATCCGATTTTCTTAATTTGAACCTCCTATTATAGCCAATGGCCAAGTACTTGTCTTACCCTTAAGCCAAGACTACATGAGCATTTCATCTTTTGCATGAAGTTTGATAGGGCACTAGTAAGGTGGATTGTTATCTTTTAGTGAATTTTAGCTGTTTGGTGAACGGATGTAAGATTTTGATAAATCCCTTGTTTATTGTACAAAGTTTGGGGAAGAATTGGAATTTAAAGTTCGTTATCGATTTCCCTTGGCCATCCTTTTTGAAAAAAAAAACGTAAGCAAAAAAAAAAGAAAGGAACATGAAAAAAGGCGAAACAATAAAAAAGAAAAAAAATGGAAGAAAGTGTCAGCCTTGTTGGGATTGTAACTTATTTGTAATTTTCAACTCTTTCTCTCTTGAATAGGGGATGTATTTTGTTGATAAATTGTAATGGTCTAAGAAGGATGTAGTATATGATGCATCAGAATTGTTTAACTCTTAGTCTCTAGCTTCTAGCTCCTTATTTCCAAAACATTTGTTCACCTCTTACCTTTACCCATGGCCCTATTATAACCCTCTGAAAGTCCTCATGATTGTCTAGTGTGCTTGCTTAATAGTGATGGCGAATTTGAGAGTTTTGTGAAGCTTATGGTAGATTTGAGTCCAAGGAATGAGAATTGAGAGAACCTTTATTATTATTAAACACATGAGTGATGAGAGCCAGATAACTATAGTGAGGTTCCACCGGCCTTGCTAGCCTTACTTGTTTCATATGTTGAAATGATTTTATTTGACGATTTGTTAAGATTGATTCAAGTTTGACATTGGGGTCTATCAAAAGGTTTTTGAAAATTTCATTCCCTAATATGTTTGGATCAGCTTTTCCATTTGAATGTTACCTATGTCTATCTTGAGGAGGTTGTGTATAGTTTTACTTTTCTTTGTATTACTTGAGGACAAGCAACAGTTTAAGCATAGGGGAGTTTGACATCTTTTTTGGTTACCTTTGGATCAGCTTTGCCATTTGAATGTTACATATGTCTATCCTGAGGAGGTTGTGTATAGTTTTACTTTTCTTTGTATTACTTGAGGACAAGTAATAGTTTAAGCATGGGGGAGTTTGATAAGTGCTTAACATAGATACCATTTTAGGGCTATTTTGCTTCACTTTTTAGAAGAATTATGTGTTTTAAGTCATAATTTATACTCATATTCTCAATTTATGCTTGGGTATTGTTGTTTGATGTGATTCGCAGGATTTTAGGCCTTTTTACCCATCATTTGACCCTTACTGGATGTATTTTGACATCCCCCATGGATACCCATGTGATGTTATGCCTGTGGATCAAGAAAAGAGCATAAAACTGGTTTCAGCCCAGACCACAGGTCGAGTTTACTAGTCTAGGCAATGAAAAGAAAGAAGAAGGAGGATTGGAGGGTTAGAGGAAACGGGAGGTCACGTGAGGTTCTCGTGACAATAAGTGAAGGGCTTGTCTGCATTGGGTGGGGCTTTATAGGAGAAATGGGCATGCAAAATGGGCTGCATGAACAGAGAAATGGGAAAGAAGCAAAGAGAAGGAGTCACTGAGGCTGTCCAGGTAATGTTGGGCCTAGCCACGAGAGAGAAAGAGAGAGAAGGAAAGAGAGAACAAGAACGAGAGAATGGGTTGTCGAGCGTGCACTGGGCTTTAGTCCTGGGCCTGATCTTTTCTTATTCCTTCCTTTACCTAGCGCAATCTATAGCATACTCTTGGTTGTTCAAATTTATTTATTTTTCAACACTTCACAACTTTTACAAAATAAACAAAATATTACTAAAATCCAAATTTATTAATTTATTTGTGCGTAAACATTACATAATAAAGGGTGTAAAGGTGACATAATTTCAGGTTGAATAATACTCCCACACCTAAATTTTGCTCGTCCTTTCGTAAAATGAAACTAAAATCTTAGAAAAAGAAAAAGAAATCCTAATTAACTTTCGTAGGAATTACGGTTGCACTTAGTATGTGCAACAAGCCCTTTAACGCATTAGGTTGCCCGTAGTGGACGAGTAAGGTCTTGTGAGTGTTTGCAAAAAAGGTATACCCACATAACCTTAAAATTTTATTTGCTTTCGAAAACTCTTATATACAGCATCGGGAAAACATATATATACATATTCCAGTTAACCACATCACTCAGGTAACTTAAGCGCCAGATCACATATAAACACAATGGACAAATCAAGAAATTCTTAATCCCCACAGATGAAATCGGTACACAGTCTTTCACGCTACTTAAGAATTAGGCATAAGCTCAACAGGTAGAGCCTCACTTTAGAGATATGTAGAACACTCCCACTTATGTGTTTTGAATATGACAAGTTCACTGAATTCTCTTCCAATTGTACAAACTACCATAGGCTTGTTAAGAATCTGAATTCTCTACCACTAAGATGCAATATGTAAACAATAATTAAGAGGACTTTTTCTTGCAACAGGGCTAAGGTTAATGGTTAGAAGATAGGTAAATGATTTTGGAAATGAGGAGCTTTAGTCGAGTGACTTAAGAGCAACCAACACTTACGTCAATTATAATAAGCACTCCTCTAAAACAAAATAAGATCACACTCCACAGAATTAGACTATTGGAAATGAGCATTTATAATGACAACACTCATGCCAAACACTCTTATTCACTCTTTTTGAAACTTTTGAGATTTTTTTTTCGAATTTTGTTTCAATCTTTTTCCTTCAAATGTTTCCCCCTTTTTTTTGTTTTTCTTCCTTTTTTCCCTTTTTTTTCACTAACAAAATGAATGAATGGCATGCAGAAAAATAACACAACTCAATTTCCAAATGGTTTTTGATGAGTGCTTAACGTATACATCATTTTAGGGCTATTTTGCTTTGTTTTTAGGAGAATTATGTATTTTGAGCCATAATTTATACTCATATTCTCGATTTATGCTTGGTTATGGTTGTTTGATGTGATTTATAGGATTTTTGGCATTTTGACCCAACATTTGACCCTTGACGGATGTATTTTGACCTCCTCCATGGATACCCATGTGAGGTTACGGACGTGGAACAAGAAAATAGCAGAAAACCAATTACAGCCTAGATCACGGTCGGACCATGATGTCTTCTACGGTCCGTGGTGACTTGAGAAGCCATTGCCTCTTCATTTTCCTTCGGATGTGTGGTCGAAAAAGTCCGAGCACTCCTATAAAAGAGCTTCGTTTAGCAACAGAGGAAAAAGAATGTGCATGGAGATATAGATAGAAAGCAAGCAAAAGTGGGATAATTTATCTTCTTTCTCAAATTTTTGTTTTTAGTTTAGATTCTTAGTTTGATTATTGTGTTGGTGAGAAATCTTGAGTGTGAATGTATGATCTTAAGGCGGTTTGAAGCCCTTAATTGAAGACTATTCTCAATCAAGCCCTTCCACTCAGATTTCACAAAATGTTGGTTAGTTGTTTAATCCTTAAACGTGAGTGAGTAGTTTTTATTTTGTCTAGGGATTCAGTAGTTTATGAAAGTATAATTGGATCATGTTTTAATCTATAAAATTGTGTTTATTTTATGATTGGTTTAATTTTGTTCTATCAAGTGATTATCATGTTGTGAGTGGATTTTTGGCTAAAAGTTACTTGCACACTTGAAACAATTGAGCGAAAAACTGAAAGGTGACATTTGATTATTAGACTGCTTGATAAAACCCGACATAATGTCGTTTCGAAAGAGAGATTTGCATGTTAGGAGGACATAGAGTATAGTTGAAGATGTTTAACTTGGATTAAGACAAATTAGTTTGAAAGAATGACTTTTGCTTAGTCTAGGCAAATTTGGTTGAGTTCAAAAGAATAGACTAGATTTTTGGATAGAGTGCAAATCCTCGAAATTAACCGATTAGAGAAAAGCACATCCTTATCATTTTTATCTGATCAACTTTCATAACTACATGAATTCCTAGGTATGTTTCCTTAATTGATTTAAAAATTGGTGAATTAGAAGTTGTTAAATCGAACCCTCTTGAATTAGAATTTTATTTAGCATATTTTGGTAGACAAAATTCGAAAGATTACATTAGTCTCTGAGGAGTGATCTGTTTATCTATACTACGACTACCAGTGCGCTTGCGGCAGTGGTCAGTTTCTATTATACATTCCATCATATAACCTAAATCAACCACCAATTACATAACCACCCAAAATTTACCCACCTAATAATGAAGTGTTGCCCCGCTTGGCTTGGCTTAGATATAGAAGATGTGTTCAGGCCAAAGGATAAAATGAAAGGTTCACAACAAAAAGGTCAAGGCTCAAAGAGTGGGCAAAAAGTAAAGCATTTCAAATCATGGATGACAGTTTGGCTATGTGGCTTACAAATTAATAAATGCCTCCATCATATTATCATAATGCAAATGCCAAATGTGATTTCGAAGAGAATCGTAGAAAGTTCTAGAAATTTAATCATGGGAGAGATACACATGAAAGAAAAATGTGAGACTAAAATGATGAATTAGTCTTTAAAGCTCAAAATCTCATGGGTTATCTACCAAACTCAAGCTTGCATTAGAAAATATCGAGGTTAGGAATGTACACAAACATCATACTTTGGAATAGGTTCTATCAATGCACACCATGTCTATGTACAACCTAACACTAAGGGTACAAGAGAACATAATCAATCAGAATAGAAAATATATATTCCCTAAAAACAAAAATCTGTTTTTTTTTTAATTTTAAAAAAGTTCTCATTTTTTATTTCATTTCCCCAAAATTTTGAAACAAAATTTCCGCACCCCCACACCTAAATTAGACAGTGTCCTCATTGGAAGTGAAAGGATATATAAAAGCTAAAAATAAAAATGTATATACAAAAAGAAAAGAAGACTTCAAAGGAAAGAAATATGACACGACTCTAAAACTCAAAAGGAAAACAATAAAATAAAACAACAAATATATACAAAAGAAAAAAAAATAAAAAGAGAAAATAAAGAGGAACGATTATACCAGGACACGTGTTGAATTACATGTAAGCTATGCCTTAAAATCAAGGAATTTATGAAGCATCAGCCACTCCATATCAAGCTACTCAAATTAGAATCCACATGAAGTAGCTTATCAAACAAGGAAGACCAACTCTCAATAAGATCAACGCAGTAAAAATAAGAGAGCCAATGCCAAATAGAGTACAACCACAACATCAATGATGCCCAAGGGCCCATTTCAACCTGTCAAATTGGTGGGCGTAAACATCAAACAGGTAGACGTACTCGAAATTAGTCAGCAAGTGGGTCATTGGCCTCGAAATTATGTCATCATGACTTAACGGTCTAGGTAAAATAGTGGGTCCTAAGTCCATAAGTCTTTTTCTTTCAATATGCCCAAAAGTTTGGTTCAAATCAGCAATCATAGCACAGAAGTCTCAGACTTAGAAAAGGCAGACTTGGATGGCTCAAAGGAAGACAATTATGATGGGGTAAAAGGAAAAGGATTCATATTCAACATAATAACCCACATTAAGACTTTTGTTTTCATCAAACCTAAAAAAAAAAAAAAGATTCACATTCTATCGAGAAAATTTCATCATCATATTCTGAAGTAGTTGGCTCATCTTCATCCTAACGTGACTCCTGTAAACAAATATCTTCTAACTCATCCATATCATGATGCTCAACCTCAGTTTTGATGCTCTTATCTCACTCACTAGCATTCTCAAATCCTTTACTCACCGCAAACTAAAAAAAGTCATTAATAGGAGTGGTGGGTTGACAGAAATTAGGACATCCTCAATGACGTCCTTAGATGAGCTAGGTTCAGGTGCAAGGTCATCGGATAGAGACATAAGGAGCCCATTCAATTGTTCTAGGCTAGGAAAAGGCATAATGTTATGCAGATTACACCTAGATCGGTAAGATGACTCAATGTCATCATAAAGACTACCTTCGGGTTTAGGAGATCATAAATTAGAGTCAAGCAGATGCAAATAATATCCCTCCCTACTATAATTAAAACATTAGGAATATTCAGTAATTCTCTCCTTCATAGTCTCTACCACTTTATCAGTCAATTTATTTATCGTCTTCTCAATACTTGCACATGTAGCATCAACAACATCACGATAAGGGCATGTATGAACATCATGATAAGATGATTCATAATAATTGCACAAAATATGAGGCACATAAGAGTAAGATGGATCATGTGAGTTACTAAAGGGACCCTGGTGGTAAGGATTAGCATTGAAACATACTCGCCAAGAGTAGGGTATCCCAAAGTCTCCTTAGTTTGTTTAAACTCATCAGTATCCTAAGCTAATTTTTGAAACATGTCCCATACCTTATTTTGAGTGTTAGATAATAATTGCAATAAACCTCTAGGACTACATAACCTCTAGATTTAACATTTAGACCCACAGTGATAACCTCACAAATTTACTATTTTTGAAATTTTTTATTCAATTGAGCATGGTACTCATGAAGTGCTGATAAATGCCTCCAAAAAGGTTCATGTTCAGATTGTTCGAAATTAAAAACTGGATTCTTAAATTTCTTTTCTTTTTTAAGTTTTTGGAATTTTGCAATTTTTTAGGATTTTCAATTTGTTTTATGTTTTAGGTTTTTTAAACCCTAAGATAGTAATTATAAACTAATAGCTAAACAAAAGCAAGACACATAAATAATTAAGTCAACAAAACAAAATAAGCGAACAAAAATAAATCTATATAAGCAAAAGAAAGGAAAAACGCACAAGACTTAAACAACCAAAAGTGACGTAACACAAAAAACCACAAAGAAGGACAAACACCAAGCATGAACATCATTTTATTTTTTTGATTTGAAACACGCAAAAATAGAAAATATCAAACCCTAAAACAAAACAAAAGCAAAAAATAAAAGAAAATAGAAAATCCAACTCGAATATTAGAACGCTGTATAAAGAAAATTGAGCACAATCACAATGAACATGAATATATTTCTTTTCAATTTTTTTCTATCCTGCAACAGTGCAGAAAATTCACACCAGAAAATTATTTCTAAAAATCCCAGAAAATTTTAGAGGTTCCTAAAAATTACACAAAAATTCACCTAGACTCTAAATATCATGACAAATCCACTAAAAATATCATATGAGAAAAATTCACGCCAAAAGTGCTCTGAACCACTCAAACAAATCCAAAAAGTGATAAAAACTTGCACTACTTTTTTTTTTCTTTCAAACCTTCACCAGTTCAGCAACAGTAGTTAGATCTATTTTTTTAGCATCCAATTATCCCTAAAAACGAAGATTAAATTGTCTAAAACAAAAAATCAAAATGCTAACTCAAATCAAAAATGAAAAACAAAGAAATATAAACTACACTAAAACTAATAAACCAAAGCTATACTAACACACACAAAATCAAAAATCAAAAACATGAAATGAAAATGAACACAACTCAAAACTATGACTCGATGGAAACTAATTTCACAAAATCATCCCCGACAACGATGCTAAAAACTTGTTGTGATGTTTCCGCAAGTGTACAGTTTTATCATTGTATTACCCTTCGGTGTTGGTCCATAGGGATGAGATAAAAATTAGGCTACTTAATGAAGCTTAAACCAACATGTTCTGTACTATCTTTCAGCCAAAGAAAAATAATTTAGATGAATGACACTAGCTATTCAAATTATAGGGAGCTCACATTAAAATAAGCAAAAAAAATAAAAATAAAAAAATCTGTTAGCTCAACAACACCTATTAGTGCCACAAAAATGTGAATTGGGGCATTTGACAGTCTTCAATCAAGCAAATTGGAGCGAAATTAGGAGCAACATAATCCAAGCATATCGAACATGCCCAAAATCGTGAACTGGGCCTCGATGCTAGGCCTGTTCTTTTCTTCTTCCTTCCTTTGTGTTGGTCAATACAAAGCTTACCCTTGGTTCTTCAAATTTATTTATTTTTTAACACTTCACAACTCCTACAAAAAAAATTACTAAAATCCAAATTTAATAATTTATTTGTGAGAAAACATTAGATAATAAATGGTATAAAAGTGACATAATTTCAGGTTAAACAACTTGCCACCCCATATCATCCTTGGAACAGTGGGCAAGCGAAAGTGTCCAATGGGAAAAGATTGTGAGTAGATACTGATAAGATTAGACCGATAAGCTTATAGGCTCTCTATGGCTTATAAGATAGCTTTTGAGACTCTCTTAGGTATATGACATTGTAGGGTTATTTATGGTAAGCCTTGTCTTCTTCCGGTTGAGATTGAGCATAGGTCTTGATGCGCCATAAAGATGCTTAATTAGAATTTGACTGAAGCCCCTAAGGAGATAAGACTACAATTGATTGAGCTATAAGAGATTGGAGCTAAGGCATATGAGAGTGCTAGATCTTACAAGGAGAGGGTCAAGTTGTTTTATGATGGACACATTCTTAGGAAGGAGTTTTCCCTAAGCATAAAGGTTCTTTTATATTACTCTAAACTCCATCTTTTTCTAGGAAAATTGATGTCCCACTTGTCTGTATATGGATGTCATGTTTTTCCCCATGGTACAATTGACATACAGGATCTTGAGAGTGGTGCTAAGTTCAAGGTGAATGGCCCATATCGAAGTAGTGTTTGGAGTGCTAAGCATAGAGAATGTAGAGTGTCGAATACTCCGTAAGCCGGTTGATGAGGAGTGATGTACTACTAAGTTAATTCAGGTGTATTCAGCACCCTACCTGGTTTGATAGAGCCTTCTTCTCCTTCTTTCTCTTCTTTTCTTATTTTGTTTTATTTTCTGTTTTTTATATATTTGATGCCTTTTGTTTTCTTGTGCATGTATGTTTTTTTCAGCTTTAGAGTCGTGTTGTTTTTTCGTATCTTTTTTATTTTTCTTATCTTTTTGTATATAAGTTTTCTTTTTAGTCTTTTATTTTAGGTTGTTATATTTTTTTTCATTCTCAATGAGGCCATTGAGTGATCTAGGTTTGGCGGTGAGGAAGCCTTCAATATTCTTGAAAAAAAGGCAAACGATTTGAATAAAGTCCAAAAAGTTTTTTTTGTTTTGGGAATACGTACCAGCCCGATGATTAGTGCTTTTGTATACATCATTTTCAAGATGTTTGGTAGCACTTTTTTGGGAATATATGCGCTTTATGTCATAATTTATACTATTTTTCCCGTTTTATACTTGGGTATGGTTCTTTTATGTATTTTGCAGGATTTTAGGCCATTTGACCCAACATTTAATGCTCATTTAGCTATATGTTGACCCCCATGGATGCCCCAGAGTTGTTATGCCCGTGGAGGCAAAGAAGAGTAAAAAAATCTTGATTCCAACTAGAACCACCCGTGGTGAACCCCATGGTCTGTGGCAGGCCTACAACTGCTGCACTAATCATTTTCCTCCGCTTTTGTGGCTAAGAATCTACAGGGGGTGCTATATATAGACATGCTCATCTACTGAAAGAAGAGACCCATCATTCCATCTCTATACTCCTTTCCACTCTACTTAGATTAGAACTAAGATTAGAGGAAGAACAAGTTAAAGGTGAAGATTGCAAGGATTCCGGATCGGGTTTGCAACGACGATTCAAGCGCACATTGGCTGAGCAATTCCTCTCCCTTCTCTTTTCTTTTATGTTTATGTTTATGTTTTTATGCTTTTAGATTATTGTTGATTTTATGTTAGGTTTTGGATTGCTAATCTTAGAATTAAGTTGAGTTTTGATTGGACCGATTCTTGATTTGATCTAAAAGAGTTTCGGATTTGTTGGGCATATTCTATTGAATCTTAGATGCTCATTTGCGAGTAAGAAACTTGATCAATTTCTTGCTTGGTTTAGACATTTGGTGAAAGACTAAAAGGTGGGACTAGAATGTTGGAAAACTAAGATTTGACTTAAGTGGGTGTGATCTTGAGAAAGACCCACCGTTTAAGAAACCTCTAGATTTGATAATTGCATTCTTAATGATCTTAGATTAATCAAAAACCCTTGAGAAATGGTAGTTGATTAGATTTAAGAATTTTATTCCTCCTTGAAAGAGGGGTTTGACAATTCGATTATGGGTTTTGTAATTACCCATCTAAAGAAGAGGTGCTTGATTAATTTTAGAGTTAGAAAATTACTTAGTTCGATTATATTCCTTGATTAATTATCCATTAGATTAGATACTAGATTGATTTAGTTTCAATATCAAATTTGGATTTGCTTAACATATCTTGAGGGATTGTAACCCAATAGTTCAACCTAGTCTTTGTGAGATCGACCTTGACTGCTACAATGCCACCTTGCGCTTGCGGCCGTACCAAGTTTTTGGCACCGTTGCCAGGGAATAGCATTGAATATTGGGTTTTTCTTGTTGGGTTTTACTAAGCATTTTATTTTTCTTTTGAAAAAACAATTTGGAAAATTTTGAAAATTAAATAATTTTTGAAAGAAAAAAAAACTATGGCAATTTTTCATTTTTTCCCATTCCAGCATGAATTATTTTAGAGGTATTTTAAGCATTTAAATGTTTTTTTTGCTCAATGTGATTATTGTGTGAGTAAATGGGAAATTTTGGTAATTGTTGATGAAGGTGTGAACAGTAAAACATGTGCTCTTTAGGCGTATTGGGGTTTTCATGTTAGAAATGCTGATAATGCATGGTATTTGCTTGAGTGGATTGCTTGAGATCATTTGAGTTTGAGAAGGCTAGTCGTGTTTTTAGGTATTCATTTCCTGATCCTTGTGCGCTCTATTCTAGATCTTATTATACTCCTTTTTGGTGTGATTTCTATAATTCTTCATACCATGATCTAAATTCAAGTCCTTATTACACATGCTTCGCTCAACCTAACTTCGTATCATCCTCGGTCAATACTAATTTTGTCCTGAACTTATATGATTCATCCTTCCCTTCAGCTCAATGCACGAGGCTTGAGGCGGGTGAGTCTTTTGGGAGAGTTGCTAGGTTTAGTGTTACTTATGCATGTTTTGAGGCAGAAGATATTTTTGACAAGGTGCATGATTTAGATAAGACTCCTTTAGAGGGGTTGCGTGATGTGTTTATACATGATGAGTCTCCTAGCCTTAGTTGTAATATTGATCTCCCTAATCCCCTTGATCATTCCCATGTTTCACCTATTTGTTCATTAGCCTCTCCTTCCCCTGAGTATTATCTTGATCTGCCTATTGAGAACCCTATGATTTGTGATGCTAGTGTTGAAGTGGGCTATAAGGATAACATGTTAAATATGCTTGGTGGAAATGTTGATAATTTTCTTTCTCTAGAATACTTTTGTGGTTATGATGCCTCCTTGACCCGTATTGCATCTTCCTAGTGGAGAAGCCTCGAAAAATCACGTGGACCACTTTCGTAGCTTTCTCTTTTGATTTTGCTGTTGGTTTTACTTTGTTGAAGAGAGCACTAATTTTGTTTGCTGTGATTATTTTCATGCTCTTTTATTGCCATGCTTGAAAACTCTAGGTTGAGGAGTTTGACAAGCTTCTGCATGCCTTGATGATGTCTGATTTAAAAGGCCGAGTCTTGAAGTTGTGATGGAGTGGCTAATACTCCACGTGCCCCAGTTATTATGATGAGGCCTTAGCTTAGGTGCACTCTGCACCTAACCTGGTGGGATCATTATATTTTATTTTCCTTTCCCTTTTCAAACTTTCCTTTGTATAATAATGCTTTATCTAAGCGTCGGGGAAGGGAGTTTCTATGTTTTCTATTTCAGTTATTAGTTGGCATTCTTGTTAGAGCATATAGTTTTAGGTTTATTTTTGTTTGCATGTTGCATTTAGTTGATTTTTAAATTTGCATTTTAGATTTACATATAGAGATGGTGTGGATTGGTTTGAGATAACCTCTAATGACGTTTTTGTTAGGAAAAATAGCTTTCATGGGTTTGAGTGACTCCTAATGTGTAATCCCTTGTGGTGCGAAAATTTGTGAAGGTTTTGTAAATATTTCTTATTTTGACCCTTTTCTTGATTGAGAACTTTGTTATCTCTTGGAATTCTTAGCACTAATGTTGGTACATGGGAGTCATTTTATGAGCTTACTTAAGACTTTGGTAGATATCCTGTGAGATTTTGAGCCTTATTTGGACTAGTTCATTATATTTAGTCTCATGTTTCTTTCATATGTACGACTCTTGCATGTTGCATATCTAGAACTTGCCTTCACTCTTGTTTAAAACCACATTAGCATGTGCATATTTGATAATCTGATAGAGGCATTTCATTCTTTCGACATTTTAGCCTCATAGCCAAATAGCCTACCCTTGTATTACATGTTTATTCCCTTTGCTAGCTCCTTTGAGCTTATATCCATCTTTCTTGTGGTCCCTTCATATTAGCCCTTTGCCAAATGCATATTCCTACCTTTAAGCCAAGTCTATGGAGCATTACTTCGTCTATGTAGTTGGTGGTTTTGGGGATAATTGAGTTTTAGGTGGCATTGGTATGTTGGTTTATTGAGGGATTGATGATAATGAGAATTTGCTTTGGTTCCCTCTTGTTTGGGTTGAGTATATATATATACATATTCGGTTGTGAGTTGACAGTTTGTGATCCTACGCCTTTCAATAATTGCAATTTTTATTTCATTTCCCAAAAAATAAAATCGAAACAAAAAAAAGAAAAAGTTATGTTGAAGAAAAAAAAAAGAAGTTAACGTCATGTTGCCAAAAAAAAAAGGCAAAAGAAATAGAGAAAGAGAAAAAAAAAACTAAGTGATTGGCATTGGATATGTAATTAGCTTGAATTCTTTTCGTCGTTAACTAATTTCCTATGTAATTCATTTGGGGTATGCTCATTGTATTTTGAGGTTTGGAGTGTTAGTGAACTTATTGGTTTCTTGGTGTTTTGTTGGTTGCTCCCTAGTCACTTGGCTAGGTAGCTCCATATTTGCCCAAATTCATTTGTTCACTCCTTTCCCTTAACCCTTATAGCCTGTATTACAACCCATATAAAGTCCTTTTGATTGTCTTGTGCACATTGCATTTCTAGTGGTGGAGAATTTGAGAGTCTTGTCAAGCATATGGTAGTTTGTATCTTTGGAATGAGTCTTGAGTAAACTTATACTATATTTTAGACACATGAGCGGGAGTGATTCACATTTCCCAAAAGCGAGGTTCTAGAGGTCCATTTAGCTCTACAATTCTGTGTGCTTGCATGACATGCTTTGTGGTTCTTTGGGGGTGATCAAGTTTGATGTCGAGCTTGTGGTCATGTACTTCTTCGAAAACCTTCTCCTCCTAATTTTGAAATGTTTGGCGCACTAATTGGTGTTGTCATTGATTGTCACTCTTGCTTGTAATATGCTATGACTTGCCTACATTAAGGAGGTTGTTATGTTTTACGTCCTATATGCATCTCCCGATGACGGTTTTCTCTAGTGGTTGCTTCAGGACAAGCAACAATTTATGCATGGGAGAGTTTGATAAATGCTTTGGTATACATCATTTTCATGATGTTTTGTAGCACTTTTTCGGGAATACATGTGCTTTATGTCATAATTTATATTGTTTTTTTCGTTTTATGATTGGGTATGGTTCTTTTATGTGTTTTGTAAAATTTTAGGCCATTTGAACGAGCATTTGACGCTTAGTTGGGTGTGTTAACCCCCCACGGATGCCCTTGAGTTGTTATGCCCATGGAGCCAAAGAAGAGCAGAAAATATCGATTCCAGCTAGAACCACGGTCTGCCCATGGTGAACCCCATAGTCCGTGGTAGGCCTGTAACTGCTGCACTGTTCATTTTCCTCAGCTTTTGTGGTTGAGAATGAACGAGGGGTGCTATATATAGACATGCTCGACTACTGAAAGAAGAGACCCATCATTCCATCTCCGTACTCCTTTCCACTCGACTTAGATTAGGACTTCGATTAGAGGAAGAGCGAGTTAAAGGTGAAGACTGCAAGGATTTCGGATCAGGTTTGCAACGACGGTTCAAGCGCGTATTGGTTGAGCAATTCCTCTCCCTTCTCTTCTCTTTTCTATTATGTTTTTACGCTTTTAGATTATTGTTGATTCTTATGTTATGTTTTGGATTATTAATCTTGGAATTAAGTTGAGCTGTTGTGATTAAACGGATTCTTGATTTGATCTAAAAGAGTTTTAGATTTGTTGGGTGTATTCTATTGAATCTTAGATGTTGATTTGCAAGTAAGAAACTTAATCAATTTCTTGCTTGTTTTAGACATTTGGTGAAAGACTGAAAGGTTAGACTAGAATGTTGTAAAACTAAGATTTGACTTTAGTGGGTGTGATCTTGAAAAAAACTCACCGTTTAAGAAACCCCTAGATTTGATAATCGCGTTCTTAATGATCTTATATTAATAAAAAACCCTTGAGAAATGGTAGTTGACTAGATTTAAGAATTTCATTCCACCTCGAAAGAGGTGTTTGATAATCCGATTATCAGTTTTGGAATTACCCATCGAAAGAAGAGGCGCTTGATTAATTTTGGAGTTAGAAAATTGCTTGGTTCGATTCAATTCCTTGATTGATTATCCATTAGATTAGATACTAAATTAATTTAGTTTCAATATCAAACTCCAATTCGCTTAGCATATCTTGAGGGATTATAACCAGATGCTCCACCTAGTCTCTGTGGGATCGACCTTGATTGCTACAATGCCATTGTGTGCTTGCGGCTGCAGCACCTGACAGATTCCTTCTTCTTGTACCTTAGCTGTTAGGTTGTATACAAGTAAAGGGTACATGATAGAGCTTTGTCCAAAGTCTGACATTCTACGCCCCATCCTCGCACCTCTTATTTGTAAAGCAATTGTCTTGACTTTCGTAGATAAACTCGTGAAACTTTGAGCGTTGAAGACTAATGTACTATTTTTTCTTTCAATTGTGTTTCTTTTATGATTACATCTCTAGAACTTTCTCTAATTCTCATCAAAATTATACTTAGGATATGCATTATGGTAATATAATTGAGGCGTTCTTTGTTTTGTGAACCACATAAGTGAAATCACTGCCCTAATTTGAATGTTCTACCCTTCACGAGCCCTTAGAGCCTTTTTAACATTTTTGTTTGTTATATACCTTTTCTTTTAACCTTTGGGCCAAACAAATTTCCTATTACCTAAACCAAATCTAGTGGAGTGACACTTCAATATTTGATATTGGTTGCTCTTGGGTGTTGCTCTTGGGTGTTGATGTAGTTTGTGGTTAGTTTTGGTTCTTTGGTGTGGAGAGGGATGTAGTTCACCTGCTTATGAGATTGTCCCCTTTTGGTTGTATGGCATATGTTTTATTGTGCCTGCTTGGAAAGTGAGTTTTGTTCTGCTTTTCCATGCCCATCCTTTGATTAGTTAAACTAAAACAAAAGTTTCTAATGAAAAAATTGAAAAAAAAGTTTTGGCAAAAAACTCCTAGAAAAAACAAGGAAAGAAATTGTTGTGAATGAGGAGGTTCGGCATGGTCATTGCATTAATTCATTTTTTATTGTAGACTTTTGTGGGATGTGCCTTATTTTGTCATTGGGGGTTGGAAGGATGTATGTTCGTGATATAGGTTGTGTTCGGTAA
Source organism: Selenicereus undatus (assembly GCA_017589665.1). Classification (NCBI taxonomy): domain Eukaryota; kingdom Viridiplantae; phylum Streptophyta; class Magnoliopsida; order Caryophyllales; family Cactaceae; genus Selenicereus; species Selenicereus undatus. Next base: position 31,166,323 of record JACYFF010031956.1, on the reverse strand, counting down.
TAGAGGTTGAAGTAGAGGTTAGTGGTTTGTAGTTGTCAAAATGTTATGGACCACTATTTAAAAGTGTTCGGTAAAGTAGTGGATGAGGTAGTCGTTAGGGGTTTGTGTAGTGTTTTTCGAAAGCTAATGAATGTAGCTTTTAAGAACATCTACTTAGTGGGCCTGGCACGGTCCCACTGTGCTCTTTCTTTGATTTTGGGCCATGAAACCCAACACAACCCCTCAAAAGCCCAATTAAGTTGCATATTGTATTTGAGTAGTGGCGAATTAAAAGTCTCAACAAGCCTATGGTAGTTTGTATGATTGGAAGATGAATTAAGTGAACCTTGTCAATTGTCATATGATAAACACATAAGCAGGGGTGTTCTACATGTTCTCCAAAGTGAGGCTCTATCTATCGGGAATGTTCATATTTATTACGTCGGGTGAAAGAGGGTGTGTACATATCATCAATGGGGACTAAGATTTGCTTCATCTATACATTGTGTTTATATGTGATCTAACACCCTGGCTACCTAACTGATATGGTTGACTAAAGTGTGCACGTATTTTTCACATGTGTTGTATATATGAATTTTTGAAAAAATTCATATACAATTTCTGTTTGTGTTTTCTTTTTTTTTTTATAACTATTTTGTGGGTATATCATCTATAAACCCTCATAAGTCCTTACTCGACAACTAGGAGGCGAACAGTGGTTTAAAGAACATGTTGCACACGCTAAAAGCCATCCTAATTCTTAAGAAAGTGAGTTAGGATTCTCAGTTCCGTTTTACTCAGGGACGAGCAAAATTTACTTATGGGGGTATTGTTCAACCAAAAATTCGTACATTATAATGCCCTTTTTACCTCTGATTTTGTTCATAATAATCATTATATTGCATTTTTTTTTGCGTTCACTTCAGTTTGTAGGAAAAGAATAAAAATAAAACTAAAAGAAAAATGCTTCGAAATTGTAGATTTGGACCGACCCATATGTGTAGTCATTTCCTTTTCTTTTCCGTTGTTTTCCTCTCTCCTCATTTTTCCTAGTATCCCTTCCCACCAAAATTATCACATGACTAATCCCCCTAGTTTTCTTTCTCTTCTTCTCCCTCTACTACTTTAATTAATGCCATAATTACATCCCTCTCCTACTTTGTTGTTCCCCAGTCTTCTTCATCTTTCTTCATTATCAATGTCCATTTTCATTACCCACTATAATCCCAACTGTTCTATCGTCAGTATCATCATAATCTTCCATCAATTCGCCATTTACAAGACTGAATCGATAAAGACTGTAATTGGAGATTAATGGAAGAAGTCAAGGGTAAAGGTTATGGATTTACTATAATTGGAACCTTTAAGAGCAATTCGAAGGCAATAGAAAGTAGGGAGTAGCATTAGTTTAGTTTTACTTCTTCTCTTTTGGTATAAATGTTCCATATATGTTTTCAATAATTGAAAATTAGTGTAATTAAACTGGGTTTTGTTTAATTTGAATGAGAATTTTAGTTTCGGTCCTCAATTTGTAAGCTATTTAGTTAAAATTCGCATTTCTTAACCGCTTCTGGTTCGATTTACTATATTCAATTCTCCCTTGTTCGTCTATTATCATAATTTGCTTGATGATATGGGCTTTGATCTGTGTAGGCTGATGCTGCTCTTCTACTAGGCATAATCTTGTCAATCTTCGCACATTTGCTTACTAATACAACAAAGCGAGTTGTCAAATTTCCATTGTCACTAGCCTCATCCAATTCATGTTTTCATACTGCTTGGATTGATTTATGAATTTTGGTGATTCATTTTGATCTTTGTAAGTTTAATCTACTGAAAATCATAATGATGGTTGCCCAGTTCATGAATAATTTTCTTCCCTTGTTGATTAATTTATCTTATTTTTCTATTTATGTCATAATAATTTTGATAAGTAAGGATGCTAGGAAATGTCATTTGTTTGACAAAATATTTAGATTTTGGTTCTTGTTAGTTTATACTAGAATTTTAGAATTCTAATTTTTAACCCGTCCCTTAGTAGGGCACCTTCGAGAATTATGGCAATAAAATTGCACGCTTGCTACAATTTCTCAACACTTCCTTTAAGATTGTTTTATTGAGAGAGAATGGAGACCATTTAAGAAATGCTATAGTTCTAATGATCTGGTTATTATCAAATGCCTTCTCTTTGGCTAGGAATCATCATCGTTAGCCCTTGCTCTTATTTTCTTATATGTTTTGGGTGTGTAAATAACTTCTTCTTTATGTTCTTTATGGTAGATCTTTTTAGGGGTTCAGGGGCTCCTTCGAATCCTATTGATAAATATAAAATTTTATCCCACCCCATAGAGACCATATTGAATAAGTCAATTGTCGGAACCTTCTTTGCTACTTTTCAGGATGCAGTAAACCTAAGTAGCCCCTGTGTACATTCGGGAATTTATAAAAAGGTGATAAATTGGGTTGGATTTTCTTTTCTACTAAATGGATTGTGTGTTGCTGAGGATTAAGAGTGAACTTTCTTGCTTTCCTTAATGCTCAACGAGGAAATGAAATAAGAACTAAGTCACAAGTTAAGCCTTGATTATGGCTAACTTATTAAAGATAGTAACCATGGTTTGATTAAAATTTTGTTGGGCCAAAAGTGAAACGTTGATTATGGTGTAAAAGCAATTACGTGACGATTGATATTACACTCCAGTGAATATCTTTCTAATCCAAAATTGGGTAGTAAGAGAGCCATGTTGCAATAAGGCAAACCCATAAATTGTACCATTCACCTTACCCCGTTTCAGTAACAAATTATTAACTTTCAATGCGTAGATACTTAACCATTCGTAATAAGATTGGTTAGTACTCAATTACTAATATCATGGTGATGAAAATTATATAACATTACTAGTAATAAAAAGATCCATTTGCAATCTAAGCGGGACCACTCTCGTCATTTGTCGAGCCGATAATCAATATCCGGGACGGGTGAGAAAGATTTTAAAACCAGGTACTTTTGCTACCTGTATCTTTTAAAAATTTGCATGTCATTATAAATACCAAAATCTCATAATATACAAGTATTTAATGAATTATTTTCAAGCATTGTTTGGCCATATAATTAACTGGACCCACCAGTTATCGATCATCCAGGTTTAGGCCCATGAATTCACATGCGCGACTTCAGCTCAGACTTCTCGATCAACCTAAAAGATTTGCGCCTATTGAATGATCGTATTGTATATATGAGCTCCTTAATTTGGATTCCACTTTCAGATAATAATCAGTAATATTTTAAATATAACTCCTTCTTCCCCTTATTTCGAATTAAGATGAATTGAAATACGCACTTTACGAGAAATGAGTTTCTATCTTTACAGTTCACGAGTAGGCTTATTGAGCCTCAACTCATTATTTGACTATTTTTGTGTATTCTGCTTTTAGGTAAATAAATTGTGAAGTTATCGAACAACACCAAAGAGGCGAGCACAGTGTCAATGAAGTCTTGACAAGCTCATAGTGACATATCATAATGTCAAGGGTCATTGAAATGTAAGCTTTGTGAGTTGTTGGAGTTTCATTTAACTTTGGGAATACAAAAGTTGTGCACCATTTGGTGTCATGTAAGCTAAGGTGTCTGTTGTAATGTTTGTGCTAAATAAATTAATTAAGCCTTAATCTCTCTAGAATGACAGTAACGTCCTAACCGCATCCTTCCATAATCTTTGAAGACTCCTTTAATGTCAATAACATTATCATTGACTATTTTAATGTCACAAGCCAAGGCCATTGGACATTTTCAGTGAAAGACGAAAGCTTAATTTGAGTACATTGAGTTATATTATAGTAACCCATCGTCTCTCTACAGGAATCCAATGTCAAAGTTAGAATTTCTTACTTTGGTGTTAGCAAAAATCGTTTTGGAAAAAACCGTATATGTGTTATCTTATTTTATTGGTGTGATATATTGCTTTCTTTGGAAGGAATCCCTTATTCACGTATGAATGGATTATATTTTTGTGATGTAATATATCCTTACTTATGAACCAAGATCTTATAAAGATTTTATTTTATCCAATTTAGAAAAGTTGTATTAAATCAATCTTGAGTTCATATGTAAATAACTTTGATTTATTTCACTATCTTAGGAGTTAAAATCAAGCTCTTATCTCAGCAATCAAGATCCACTATTTTCATCAATCAAGGGATGGTTTTGGAAACACCAAGGTTTAAATCAGAGAAATTGGATTCCGAATAGAATACATTGAAGATATGACAAGTATTGCTTCAACGGTCAAGAAGGTTTTTAAATCTATAAGAAGCGCATTTGAAGCGTATGCTGAGAGACAAGAAAGAATTACATCGTGACAAGAGCTCAAGCACAGTTGTCTTTAATACTCTCTTGTGTACTCATTATTTATTTGAATATTTCTAGGGGAGCATAGTAACAAGCTGGGGAACTTACTCAGGTAGCTAGGTATTGAGAGGTCAATACTCATTGGGTTTGTTAGCTAAGGTTCCTTAATTGGGTAAGCTTGGATCACTAGACAGTGTGTAAAGCCAATGTCATTGGTGTGTACTTCTTAAGTGAACAAGAAGTGAAGGTGATTAAATCCTAAGGGAAGAAGTGCCATAGGTGACTAGCCCTATTTGAAAGGATGAAAATCATAAACATATCATATGTTTTTTCCTATTTTAACTCTGCATTTTGGTTTTGTTTATTTCTAACATTGGTGACTAACCTTCAAGGTTGTCTTCTTTAACACTGGTAGGACTTGTTCAAAGTATAATGAAATTTTTATGTAGTCTTAAATTTTAAGATATCACGAAATTAAACCCCTAGGGTGATCGAATGTTGTCTTTTGGGACCTTCAATATTGGCTATTAAAGTTTAGATAATTAATGTTAACCGAGTGCTTAGGAGTAGAGGTGTTATACTTTGTCTTATTGATGCCATATTTTTCTTGTTATGAAACTTTTCTGATATTATATTTACTTTTTGTAAGCAAATTTTCATTCATGGGAAAATCACGCTCCTTCTCAAGTTAATGCGGCTCATTACTACACTGAACGTGATATCCGTGCAGAAGGCATTTTTGGCTTCGTCTAGTGTAAGGGCAAAAGAGTAATTTGCTTAGATCACCAACCAGTGGCCACCTTATGTTCCCAAAGACCTCACTCCTTCCATGCTTTATGCTAGGATGCCTAGAGCTGATCAACTAGTGGAGATTGTTGGACGGGCCTAATTAGATTAGGCCCGACGACCACTTAAGTCGCCTAGGGCGACAACCCTAGCTACCCCCTAACCTATATAAAGGGGTTTTAGGGGGTTAGCCTCAAGGGTAAGCGATAGAACACTCCCCTCTCTCTCTCCTCACGGTTACCCTACCATCCTTGTCGGTATTCGGGTTTAGGACGTGGATGTTATAAGGCGACTCTAGTAGTCGCTGAGATTCCTATTATTACTGAAGAACTGGTATTCTTATTATTGTGGACTATCACCAACAGTATACTTCCGCATTCAGGTTAGTCCTGTATTTATTTCCTACAGTGGTATCAGAGCCAGGTTGTGCGGATTAGTCCCGATTGATAAATTGATAAATTTGCTAAACCTGAGTTATTGAAAGCATGCTAGTTTATGCGTTTTATTGCTTAATTTTTGTAATTATGCAAACTTAATAATTTAACAGCATGCTCGTGTTGTTATAATATTCAGAACCAACTTAAAGATCACATCTTTAGTTTGAGAGATTAAATCATAAACATGCGAGGACATTCTGTCAAATATTTTTTTTATGATTTTGACCAAAGATTAAATCTTTCTAATTAGTTCGTCAAATAAAGGCACGTTTTTGAGTATAGATGTGACTGGCAGAATGTTGTTAATACTATCCAGCATGCTCTCTTATATTTGCTGAGCGCAATTATCATAAACCAAAAATCATAAACATCATGTTTCTGTGAATAAATTTCGATATGGGAGTGGGCATATTTTCTTTCGATTATGATTATTGAAAGAAATCAGAAAACTTGATTATTGAGTGCAAATTATGATAAATTGATTTCATGATTGTACTATTAATTTGCGACTATGTGTGCATATTAAAACCCTACTCGGATTTGTTCTTATGCCCATCGAATTCTTGGTAACAGCATGATAGTGAAACCCAAAACCCTAACCCTAAACCCCCCCTTTTGCTCCGAAACCCTAACCTTAGAGAGAGGCGGCGGTGTAGACCTTAGTGGTCTGCCGCCCAGTCTGTCTCCACCGCTAATACCTCTATGGCGGCGGAGCATGCGAGGCCTCGGTGGCCCCGCCGACCACCGCCAAATTAGTCACAACCAAAATGAAGGGAAGGTGGCTAAGCGAAAGGGGTTAAGGGAAGGGGCTAAGAACTCATACCCATCAGGAACCGACAACGGAAGGGTGGCGCGTGATTACACGCGCCGCCGACGAGTTTTTTTTTTGTCCTCTTCTTCCTTTATTAGCCACCATACACTCCGATCTACGCAACCACAGAGAAAGCACACCGAAGAACGTCGCTCATGGAAGCGCGTGCCCCCACGCGCCGCCGCCTCAGTAGCGTGTTGGCGCGTAAGCGGCATCGTTGGACTCGGCCTCGGCCGATCTACTCGATGACGGTGTCAGTTCTCTTCAGGTTGGCGTGGATCGAAGGGTAAAGACACCCTTCTAGGGGCGATGGTTCAACATCATGTGGGTGGTCCTTTTAAGGGCATGGTGGTCAGCGAACGACCGAAGGGGGCAACAGGGCTGAGTGAGCTCAGTGATGCCCAGCCATGGCGAGGAATCGAGAGACAAAGGGGAGAGACAAAGGCCGTTTTCGGAGACACCAGAGAGGGAGAGAGAAGGTCTCAGGTAAAAGGATGGGGGGGCGAAAGGAAATGGAGGGGGAGGGGGTGTTAGAATTAGTTCACTAATATGCCCCCGGTTCCTTAAACTAGTTCTGGACCGTTCGTTGGGCCGGTTTTATTCCCCCCCACCCCCAGTTCATTGAGTCGTTTTGGCCGGTTTTGCTTCTTGATATGGGCCAGGCTAATTTTTGATTGTTTTGCATCGAATTATTTTTCAGTCATTATTGTTTAATTATTATCATTAGTCGTGACATGATTTTAATTGAATTATAACGATATTCAAGTTGATAAAGTTTCATGCATCTGATTCATTCGTTGAATTAAGGTTTCGAATTAGTTTTAATCCTGAGTGCATGATTTAGTTATAAAAACATTAAATATGTTTAAAGCCATATATGAATTCGTTTTATATGTGCATCAACTTGATATTTGCCTGACCAAGTAACTTGTTATCGATTCCTTGGGTTGAAGTTATATGAATTTGTTTCATATATGAAATTAGTATGTATGACGTAAATTTGTTTTACTCAAACTAAATAAATATGTTTCATAAGTTACATTAATATGTTTAAAGTCATATATAAATTCGTTTTATATATGTGACGATTTAAAATTTTCATGTTAAGTAACTTGTTATCAAACAATTGGGTTGAAGTTATATGAATTCGTTTCATATATATGATTAGTAAGTAAGACGTAAATTTGTTTTACTTGAATTTGATAAATATCTATGTGATATTTGGATCCCCTTAGTCGATAAATGAATATGTTTCATAAGTTATATAAATATGTTTTATATATGATACTTAGTTACATGACTATGTTTCATGATTTAGCAACTTTATGTAAAATAAAAAAAAAATATAAGCAATTATAAATCAGTTAATTGTTCAGTTATTGTTGAAGTTAACAAAAATGATTCATTAAGTTCTACATGAACAAGTTTCATGCTATTATTTGGATATATAGAGTATTTGATTATTTTCTGAATTTGTTTCATGAAATTTAAATTTGCAATATTATATGAATGCATTTTATATAATTTGCGAACTTTATTATGAACTTGTTTCATCCAAATTTTAATATCATATAGATCTGTTCTATGTATGATTAATTGTGATTAATATTTGGATATATTTTATGTTACAAAATATGTTGCATTCGATGCATGAATAGGTTTCATGTCAGCCACCAATTAGTAGTATTATATAAATGCGTATTATATATATGAACTACATAGGTTGTAGTAAACTTTGCTAAATTGTTTTAGCACTTGCTCCTTGCCCAAATTAATGGATATGGATTCATTTTCATGTTACCTGCTAATTATGTAACTTAGCGGTATTTTATGAATTAGTTTCGTGAAATTTAAATTCGTAATATTATAAATGTGTTTATATTTTTGCAATTTACATTTGAATAAGTTTCATATAATTGTATATAAATGTGTTTTATATATTGCTATTTGGGCATTTTATGAAATTCTTTTGTAACATTTTATCATTCGAATATGTTTGGCAATATAGATTCATTTTATTATATAGATGCGTTTCATATAATAATCTGAATTTCACATTTGATATGTCATTTATAAAGTTCTAGATGACATATTAGTAGTTATATAATGAGATAACTTAATGTAAATTTGATTTACATAAAGTTAGATATCTTTGTGATATTTCTAAAACGTTAATTAGTTTAACCATAATGTTCTCCATAAATCCTGTTTTATGGAAAATTGTGATAAATAAGTTATAAAAAAAAACTTCTAATTCATGTTTGCATGAGATGATTATGAGCTTAGCGAAATTTTCGATCATACGACATGGATAATGGAGTTTTTTGATAATTTATTTATTTGAAAATATGCCTAATGTCCACTTTTACAGAGTATACACCCTTAGCTATGGCAATTAAAAATAAGGTTGGTAATTTGTTTACCAATAAGAAAACTTGATAGCGCTGACTATGATACATAATATTAGAAGATTCAGTTTCTTCTAAATGAACGTGAAATGTTAGGACACTCATTAGGTTCTAGGTCTCATAGGATGGCAAAGATGGTACTGTTAGTGAACAGTATCTAGAAAACTTAAAAGCATACCAAAAGTGGTTCGAAAATAGATCGACCAAGATGTCATACTTTATCATATTGCATCAATGTCGATCTAGCGGGGGAATTAAAAGTCATCCCACTGTTGAGTACGCGTGGAATTAGCTTAACATCAGGTTCGTCCGGATCCATTCCCTCAAAAGATTCTGGACCTAAGATTGATATTGCAAAAGGGAAAAAGGATAAGGAAATAAAGAGAAGCATATAGCACGTGTGAGTACTATGATTGTGGAAATTAGACATCTTATACTTAGGATTGTCCTAAGTCGATTAAGGTTCTTCCTTCCACAGCCCCTCCTGGATAATGTGTGCACTCTCAAACATTTGTTGCTAACTATGATCCTTAGTGGATTGTAGATATGGGAGAAATAAAGTACATAGTTCGGGATTGAATTGATCTTTGTGAATTTTCACTACTACCTGGTGGATTCACAAATTGTCGTTTTAGATAACAACGATGAAAGGTGTCCTTGAATTAAAGACGAATCATTTGAGGCCCCTTGAAGGGACTACGTTGTCTTTTCCTAAATACTCTTTATGCACCTGGGGTGCGATGCTTCCTTATGTCTTCTGTCCCTAAGTTTAGTTTTCTTTAATTTTCGTCTAGATGTCTTGCGCATCACATGACATGGCGATTTGTTTGGCCATATCACATTGAAAGGTGTTTTCAATGGACGAAATAGAGCATTTTTCATTCTTGTCTCATTTTTTGAATATGTCTTAGACGTGCTCATTCTGACCATAAGGGTCAAGATAGAGATAACTAGCTAAAAATGGCCTTTTAAGACCAACTTACTAGGCTTAAAGTGCAAAATATGAGTTATGTCTAGCTAGTAAAGCAATAGAAAACCCTTTTGTGAGGTTTCAAAGGCATCAAATCCCTTAGCGTTCGTTCACTTTAGACATTTGCGGGTCCATGAATATGAAAGCACATCATAGAGCCATATGCATCCATGATATAGGTATATGTACCTACTATCTCACCGATATTAAGTACTTGATGTGATCATATACTTTATAACGGTAGTAGGATTCAATTGGGACGAAATATTAAAACTCTTCGAACCAATTGAGATCATGAATATTTTCTTTGTGAAACAAAATCCCACAATGTTGATTTTCTTTAGGATGAGTTTCTTAGCATTTGGTTAAATTTAAAAAGGTCTCAATTTGTATACGTTACAATAAGACCTTCAACCACCTCTCGGTGAGGGGGAGGATTTGAATTCTCACTAAGGCACCGAGGGTGGTACACCACACCTTCCTCATTTGATAGGAATGGTGAAGGTTTGTCTGTTAAGGAGAATGAGATTCGTCCTCAATCTCTAAATGTTGAGGAGAGTCATTGCTGAACATGTAGTTAGTCCTCACGTTCAGGATCCCACCTCCAATGGATAATGGGAGTAATCTTCTTTCCTTAATCAGGGTTCTATACCTCTTAGAGAAAGGGGGAGAAACTCTTGGTCCCATACCTCTTAGAGAAAAGGGGGAGGGATTTTCCACATAGGCAGACAAATAATGAACGTCCCAGGATCCCAAGAATTGAGCATGGATAAATTCCTCGATGATATTTTCAAATCGAAGAGGAAATATTCCTATGCACATCCCTTGGGAATTGAGGGATCTACCTCCTATCAAGAGACGGTTGGTTCACCAAATTACAAAGAGTGATTGAATGCAATAAGGGATGAGATGGACTCACCGACAGGGTTTAAGAACTCATTGAAACTCCACCCCGATGTAAGTCTTCAAGATAAAACAACAGGTGGATAGTTCAATTAATAAGGTCAGGCCCAGATATCCCTAGCCCTGGTTGCCCATTCGGACTTCGAGTTGTTCGGAATGGACGTAAAGGTTGTCTTCCCCAATGGTGACCTTGAGAAAGAGATTTATATGGACCAACTCATTGATTTCGTATCAAAGGGATAAGAAGACAATGTGTGTCATCTTAAAAGGTCCACATGTGACCATTGTGTATGTTGAAAGATCAACATGGGGATTACGTTCCTTATGTTGATAACATACTATTAACTAATAACTAGGGAACAACTTGGAAATGATCCAAGCTACTAAAAGGTAGTTATCCCATGTCTCTGAGACAAAGGACACAGGTGAAGCTAGGTATGTCCTAGGAGTGGAAATAATCCAAAACTGTCCCAAGAAGCATGCGTCAAAGTGGCTTGGAACAACTTTTGGGTCTATAATTCCTACCCCATAGATACTCCAATTGAGAAGGGTCCAGCCCTGAGTCTTGCTCAATGTTCTAAAACAGATGACAAAAATAGAGATAGTGAACAAATGTCCTTAACCCTAGTATCATAGTAAGCTTAATTAAAGTCATGTTATGTACATGACCTGATATTGCTTTGCGGATAGTTTGATAAGTCGTTATCAAAGTAACCCAAGGCTTCCTGATTGACAAGTCATCAGGAGAATCAACTGCTAACTTTGTGGCATTGATAACTCAGCGTTTTGCTATCAAGGAGCAAACCTCAAATTGAGAGGATGCTCAAATTTTGATTGGGGTAGTAACTCGGATAAGTCTAAGTTAACCTCAGGACATATCTTCACCCTGAGTGGGAGAGCCATGTCATGGTGCGGCAAAGAAGCATAGCTGCACAACAATGTCAGCTATGGAGGTAGATTGTGTATATTGTACCATAGAGACAAAAAGCATTGCTATTGGGTATATATATATAGACTAATAAGGTGATTATGTTCACTTAACTAAACCCATTCCTAGTGATGTGTCTAAAACTCGTTGGTTGAGTCTTGGATTTCATAAGGTTTGGCATCTAGACATGTTCTGTTACATGATGGACATGTTTTCTTCTATGAGCGTGATGCTCATTGTCGTACGTTAGACATATTGAAATGTCACAGGCTTCTGATTGGCCTAGTCACACAGGCAATTGCCCTGACGCTTGAGTAGCGAGCAGGATGAGACGTAATCATATTGGCACTAGGTGTGCAATATCGATAACTCATACTAGAAGTGTATGAATGAGAAGTAGTCGCCTTAGTAAGACTAAGATGAGACTCAAGGGAGTCGAGTATGAAATAAGTTTTCATATTGAAGCCTTAAAAGCCGAATCTTGAGTGTCAAGACCAACATTCAGTATGTTGATCTAGTGGCTCAGGTTAGATTTTTGAGTGAAAATCTAGACTGACGATTCGCATGGCATAAAAAGTGACGAACCCAGCTAAGTGGGAGCTATGCCATGACACACATCTCATACTGTGTGTGCTTGTAAGACGACCCATATGGGGGGGTGACAATTGAATTCCCTTTCACTTGTCACTGTGTGACCCTATGGACGATGACCCTTTGACTTAAAGCTATGATATTAAGTCAAAGCTTAATGATGCTACTTTAATGTGATTCTCAAGAGCCATGATGTATACGGTTCAGCGAGAACACGTTAGGAAAGCAATTAACCTAAGATGAGATTTCATGAGTCTTTAAGGAAAATTTATCCACCATCACCATATCAGCCCGGGCGATTATGTTGAGAACATAATCATATGATATATCAGGCATAAGGGACTGAAGATGCCACTGGTGATGTCTTGGGATATTTTTGGGGTATCGTATTTCGTGAAAGTGTTATGTTAGTTGGATGGTAACTTAATATAGCACTACTTGTTATTTTTGGTCGCACGTTCTATTCCTGGTATGAAACGTAAGGAGTTGTGATACGTAGAGAATACGTGTTTTACGGCCTAAGTGGCCGAGTGGGAGCTGTTGGACGGGCCTAATTAGATTAGGCCCGACGGCCACTTAAGTCGCCTAGGGCGACAACCCTAGCTACCCCCTAACCTATATAAAGGGGTTTTAGGGGGTTAGCCTCAAGGGTAAGCGATAGAACACTCCCCTCTCTCTCTCCTCACGGTTACCCTACCATCCTTGTCGGTATTCGGGTTTAGGACGTGGATGTTATAAGGCGACTCTAGTAGTCGCTGGGATTCCTATTATTACTGAAGAACTGGTATTCTTATTATTGTGGACTATCACCAACAGTATACTTCCGCATTCAGGTTAGTCCTGTATTTATTTCCTACAGAGATGAAGGTTAGATTGCACTTCATTGACTATACATATTTGGATGGTGACTATGTTCTGTTTCTTGGAAGAATCATAACCCGCTAGGCAATTTATTGTGTGTCATCTTGCCTACGCAAGAGGTGACTTTTATATAGTACTCACACGATGTGCGAGCTGAAGTCTTCATTTTAGGTCTTTGCATTAATTTTGATAAGGAGACGGGGAGACCGAATCGTTGAAGAGATCCTATTGATTCCAGAGTCAGAGTGTCATGAACTTTTGTTCCCTTCAAATTATTGGAGGTTTAACTGTGTGCTTATCTTTTTTATCTTCTTATGTATGTAGCCTAATGTGATTAGGCTTTGATTTAGGCTACGGTTAGGAGCATAGGCTTACTTATGCTGTATTTCCCCTTTTCTTTATTGTTTATTGTGTTTTTAAATATGACATAGGGCTCTTAGTGCGAGTGTTGCACGCATAGAATGTTGCAGCTCAAGGATACTTAAGCTAATTGAGATTCATGTATTAGGTATAATCATCTCCTTTCATATGCATTAACCTCACTACTCCACTAGGTAAATTGTCTTGATATGTATGAATATAACAAATTGCATTTAGATTTTTCCTCTCTAGTCTTGGATTAGTTTTTATTTTTTTTATATTTATGTCGTAATAATTTTGATCAATTAGAATGCTAGGAAATGTCAATTGTTTGGCAATTTTTTTTTTCCGTTCTTGTTGGCTTATATTAGAATTGTAAAGATCTAATTTTTGTAATCCATCACAGAGTACGACTCCCTAAAGTATTATGGAGTTAAAACCGGCACGCTTGCAAAAGTTTCACAACACTTCCATTAAGATTCTTTTATTGGGTGAGAATTGAGGTCATTGTAGAAGTGCCATAGTTCTAATCTTCTACTAGTTATTGAATGTCTTGTATTTGGCCACGAATCATTGTCCGTAAGCCTTCGTCTTATTTTCTTAGCATCGCGTATTTTTTGGGCATGTAAATGACTTCATTTTTCTTTTCTTTCTAGCAGATGTTGTTAGGGGTTTTGGTTCTCCTTAGAAGCTCATGAGTAAATATAAAAGTTTATCCAGCGCCATGGAGATCGTATTGAATAAATCAAATGACGGAACCTTCTTTATAGCTTTTTAGAATGTAATGGAGTTTAGTAACCCTTGTGTCACCGAAGACATAACAAAAGATTCTGGAACATGACAAGTGATGACCATAACCCCCTCTTGATTTTGCTATGCAATGGGTCTCAAATTTTCCAGGCAACTGTTAGTTCACCAAGACAATTTCTATAAGTACCGCAGTTTGCTTTTCAAGGATTTTAGTCCTGTTGTGAATTCTATCGATGGAGTAATAATATCCGTTATTAAATATTAGTCATTGTGTTGGACGATTATGAGGTCTCACATCGATACACCATCCAACAACTTGCCTTATCTTAGCTAACTCTCTCATTGGGTGCCAAAACTTTTGTGAACTTAGGTGATAACTATTATTTCTAAGGTCTGGTCAACATCATGGATTTGCATAGATTGGCGAGATGAATTAGGGAGTGTTGATGAATGCCACTTTAATCAATGGCACATGGATAGGCATGTGCAAGATTGAGAAGACCCATGGATCAAAACATGTATACGCCAAGTAAAGGGTTTGCGGAACATGACGAAGGTATCTGTGTTTGTCGAGCTTTCCTTTGCCTACACGGAAATATTTTTTTATTGTGGGTTATTCATTTGTATCATGGCTCCATGAATATTCTGCATATCTTTCTTCTAGTTCCACTCCACTTTCCTTTTTTATTTTGGCGATGCTTTCTCAGGCCAAACAATTCATACAAAATGTAGAAACTTTTATTTGGGAGTGTTCAAATCTTCCAGGTAGCATTTGATGCCTTGACTATGGTGCTTTCACTTAATTGTGCCATAGTTTTCTTGTTATGAAAATTTTTGTGATATTATATTTCATTGGTGCAAGCAAATTTTCATGTATGAGAAAATCACGCTCCTTTTCAAGTGCATGCGGCCTATTAGTACACCGAGTGTGATATCCTTATAGAAGCTCTTTTTGGCTTTGTATTGTACAACGAATAGTATTTTGCTCAGATGACCAACTAAAGGCAACCTTATGTTCCCAAATACCTAACTCCTCTTATGCTTTACGATAGGATGCTTACAGCTAATCAAATGGGGGAGATGAAGGTTGCATTGCACTTTATTGACTATACATGTTTGGATGGTGACTATGACGTGTTTCTTGGAAGAATTGTAACCCGCTAGAAAATTTTATTGTGTGTTGTCTTGCATACACAATTGGTGACTTTTACATAGTACTGACAGGGTGTGCTAGTTGAAGTCTTCATTTCTGGTCTTTCAGTTAATTTTACTATGGAGATGGGGGGACCCAATCGTTGAAGAGATCCCGTTGATTCTATAGTTCGAGTGTCCTAAACTTCTATTCCTCCAAATTATTAGAGGAGTATTTGTATGCTTATCTTTTTTTTCTTCTTATGTTCGTAGCCTGATGTGGTCAGGCATTGATTTAGGGTATGGTTTGGAGTAGAGGCCTACTTATGCTATGTTTCACCTTTACACTAATATTGTTTTATGTTTTTGAACTTGGCGTAGGCCTCACACTCCTAGTGTTGAGCTCATAGAATGTTGTAGCTCAAGGATAATACTTCTTAAGCTAATCGTGATTCATGTGTTGGATATAGTGATCTCCTTTCATATCCATTAACCTTAATACTCTACCAGGTAAATTGTCTTTATATGTATGAACCTAACCAATTGCGTTTAGATTTTTCTCTCCGGTCTTGAATTAGTTTTTCTTATTTTTATATTTATGTCCTAATAATTTTGACCAGTGAGAATGCTAAGAAATGTCATTTGTCTGTTAAGTTATTTTTTTGGTTTTGTTTGGTGAATGGCCACATATTGATGTAGTTTTTAGAGCGCTAAGCGTAGAGAATGTAGAATGTCTAGTACTCCGTGAGCCGATTGATGAGGAGTGATGCACTACTGAGTTAATTCAGGTGTATTCAACACCCTACCTGGCTTGATTGACCCTTCTTCGCCTTCTTTCTCTTCGTTCTTTATTTTATTTTTTTCATGTATTTGATGCCTTTTGTTTTCTTTTGCATATATGTTTTCTTTTCAGCTTTAGAGTCTTGTCGTTTTTTCCTATCTTTTTTATTTTTCTTATCTTTTTGTATATAAGTTTTTCTTTTTAGTCTTTTATTTTAAGTTGTTAAATTTTTTTCATTCCCAACGCGGCCATTGAGTGATTTGGGTTTGGGGGTAAGGAAGCCTTCATGATTCTTGAAAAAAAAAGCGAAAAATTTAAATAAAGTCCAATTTTTTTTTGTTTTGTTTGGGAATACGTACTAGCCTGACAAATTCCTTCTTCTTATTCCTTAGTTTCTAGGTTGTATATAAGTAGAGGGTACATGATAGAGCTTAGTCCAAAGTCTGACATTCTATGCCCCATCCTAGCCCCTGATATTGGTAAAGGAATTGTCTTAACTTTCGTAGATTAACTTGTGAGACTTTGAGCCTTGAAGACTAATGTAACATATTTTCTTTCATTTCTCTTTCTTCCATGATTACATCTCTAGAACTTGTCCTAATTCTCATCAAAATTGTACTTAGGATGTGCATTATGGTAATACGATAGAGGCATTCTTTGTTTTGTGAACCACATTAGCGAAATCACCGCCCTAATTTGAATGTTGTACCGTTCACGAGCCCTTAGAGCTTTTTTAACATTTTTGTTTGTTATGTACCCTTTCATTTAACCCTTGGCCCAAACAAATCTCCTATTACCTAAACCAAATCTAGTGGGGCGACACTTCAATATTTGATATTGGGTTGCTCTTGGGTGTTCATGCAGTTCGTGGTTAATTTTGGTTCTTTGATGTGGAGAGGGATGTAGTTCACCTACTTATCAGATTTTCCCCGTTTTGTTCTATGGGTTACATTTTATTGTGGCTACTTGGAAAATGAGTTTTGTTATGCTTTTCCGCGCCCTTCCCTTGCTTAGTAAAATTTTAAAAAAAGTTTCCAAGGAAAAAATTGAAAAAAAAATGGAAAAAAACTCCTAGAAAAAACAAGGAAAAAAGGTGTTGTGAATAAGGATGTTTGGCAAGGTAATTCATTTTTGATTGTTAATTTTTTTGGGATGTGTCATATTTTGTCATTGGGGGTTGGTAGGATGTATGTGTGTGATACAATTGGAGGAAGTGTTTGATTGCTTTTAAGGCACTTGGTTTTCAGCTCCTTATTTTCCAAATTGGTTGTGCCTCTTTCACCCTTAACTCTTACCATTGTTATAACCTGTTAGGGAAAATTGAGCGACTTTAGTTGCGGAAGCGATAGGATGGAACAGATATTCAGAAATTTAAAGAACGATGACAAGAACAAAGTAATAACACACAAGATTTATGTGGAAACCCAATGCGGAAAAAACCACATACGGCGAGGAGCATGATCAATCCACTATATGAGCAGAGAGAATACAAAGCGATCACAATCACAACAACTGATTTGATCCAATAGCAGGATTACAATCTCTCCTGTAATATCACTCAAAACTCTCTCTACCTCTAAATGTGCTTTGTGTTTACTTGGTTACGGGATGATTTTAGATCCTTGGCAAGGTCTCTTTATATAAGGTCTAGAAGTCTAAGGTTTAACTCCTAGAGGAGAACCCTAGGCGCCAAGAGGTCTGTACGCCAAGACGCAAACCCTAGCCGCCAAGAAGCCAGCGCCCAAACTGGGAACGCTACATGGTCGTGCTGGTCACCCCGTGCCTAGGTGGCACGACCTACCCATGCCACCTCCCTATCTGCCTTTCGTTGTTGCTTCTTTAGCCTGACACGCCCGACTTGCCTGGCACGGTCCCATCGTGCTGTTTCTTTGATTTTGGGCCATGAAATGCAATAATCTCCACCTTGGACCGAAATCTCCAATCACCAATTCTCTAACACCATCACCGCACCTCGAAGGTTGGATGCCCCCCAACGGGCAATGCCGGGAAGGGCAATCTAAGCAATCTGAACACCAGTTAAGTTCAAGTGATACTTGAACTTAGCTCTGGGAGATGACTTGTAGGAACCTTTCTTCATATAATTTGTCATAGTAGATGCCTCCAAGACGTAGAGGCTTCCTTGCCTCATACCCTTCAACAGAATCCGACTGCCCTTCGAAACCTATAGCTGAATATTTGCACCCCTTGGATTCAAGGGTGCCTAAAGAGATGAGGTTACGCTTCAAGTTAGGAACATGGCGAACATTTGATAAAGTCCTGACAACACCATCGTGGGTCTTGATTTTAATAGTACCGATTCCAGTTACATTACATTGGGCATTATTGCGCATGTGAACAACAGTTGAGTCAACTGGATCATATCTTGAAAACCAATCCTTATGAGGAAACATATCATAGGTACACCTATAATCAAGAATCCAATTAGAATCGCTCCCCCTTTCAGTAAAGGTAGCAAACAAAACATCACCATCAGAATCAAATTCAGCAAATGAAGCTTTAGCAACCTTATGAGAATTATCTTCTTCTTTCTCCCTCTTGTTTTGCAATTGCCAACAGTTAGCAACAATATGACCCAATTTACCACAGTAATTGAAGGTCTTACTAGCGTGAGGATTTCTAGGCTTAGAATGGTTCTTACTCTTATTATCGTTCCCCTTTTTGGTTGTTTTTCCCCTTACTACTAATCCCTCAGTAGAATCAGCATGAATGTCAAGATCAAACTTCTCCTTAGACAACAGGTTTGACTTAACACCCTCAAACGATATAGTATCAAAATTACTATATAGCATAATCTTCTTAAAGTGTTTATAGGAGGGGGGTAAAGACACAACAAGCAGAATAACTTTATCCTTATCCTTAATCTTTACATCCAGACTCTCCAAATCAACTAGAATAGATTTAAACTCATTCAAATATTTTTGAACAGGGGTACCCTCAGCCATACGAAAGATGTACAACCTTTCCTTCAAACGGATCTTGTTAGTTAGACTCTTCATCATGTAGAGTTCCTCTAGCTGAATCCACAGATCCAGCTCAGTTGCCTTATTGAGCACCTCTCGCAGGACATGTGGCGCCAGGCACAATTGAATAGCGGAAACTGCCTTCAACTCCAGTTCCTCCCATTCCTCATCTGCCAATGATCCACGCCTTTTCTTTTGGTCTGCTGCCCATTGTTCATTAGTCATCTTCTCGGGTTTTTTGTGAGGTCCTAGTAGACCTTTCCCTAACCTATGCTGGATAAGAACCGCTCTCATCTGTACTTCCCAGAGATTGAAACTATCTCTCCATCAAACTTCTGAATATCAACCTTCACGATTGAAGAAATCCAAACCTCGCTCTGATACCACTTGTTAGGGAAAATTAAGCGACTTTAGTTACGAAAACGATGGGATGAAACAGATATTCAGAAATTTAAAGAACGATAACAAGAACAAAGCAATAACACACAAGATTTATGTGGAAACCCAATGCGGGAAAAACCACAGACAGCGACGAGCATAATCAATCCACTATATGAGCAGAGAGAGTACAAAGTGATCACAATCACAACAAGTGATTCGATCCAACAGTAGGAGACAATCTCTCTTGTAATCTCTCTCAAAACTCTCTCAACCTCTCAACGTGTTTTGTGTTTACTTGGTTATGTGACGATTTTAGATCCTGGGCAAGGTCTCTTTATATAGGGTTTAGAAGTCCAGAGTTTAATCCCTAGAGGAGAACCCTACCCACCAAGAGGTCTCTACGCCAAGACACAAACCCTAGCCGCCAAGAAGCTCCCGCCCAAACTGAGAACGTTGCACGACCGTGCCAACTCCCTGCTCGCCTTTCATTGTTGCTTTTTCAGCCTGACACGCCCTTGTCGCCTGGCATGGTCCCACTGTGCTATTTCCTTGATTTTGGACAATGAAACCCAACACAACCCCTCAAAAGCCCAATTAAGTGGCATATTGTATTTGAGCAGTGGAGAATTAAAAGTCTCAACAAGCCTATGGTAGTTTGTATGATTGGAAGATGAATTAAGTGAGCCTTGTCAATTGTCATATGATAAACACATAAGCAGACGTGTTCTACATGTTCTCCAAAGTGAGGCTCTATCTATCGGGAATGTTCGTATTTATTACGTCGGGTGAAAGAGGGTGAGTACATATCATAACCGGGGACTAAGATTTTCTTCATGTATACATTGTGTTTATATGTGATCTAACACCCTGGCTGCCTAACTGATATGGTTGACTAAAATGTGCACGTATTTTTCACATGTGTTGTATATATGAATTTTTGAAAAAATTCATATAAAAATTCTGTTTATGTTTTCTTTTTTTTTTTAAAAACTATTTTGTGGGTATATCGTCTATAAACCCTCATAAGTCCTTACTCAACAACTAGGAGGTGAACAATGGTTTAAAGAACATGTTGCAGATGCTAAAAGCCATCGTAATTCTTAAGAAAGTGAGCTTGGATTCTTAGTTCCGTTTTACTCGGGAACGAGCAAAATTTACTTATGGGGGTATTGTTCAACCAAAAATTCTTGCATTATAATGCCCTTTTTACCTCTAATTTTGTCCATAATAATCATTATATTACAAATTTTTTTTGCGTTCACTTCAGTTTGTAGGAAAAGAACAAAAATGAAACTAAAAGAAAAATGCTTGGAAATTGCAAATTTGGACCGACCCATATGTGGTTTGTTATGTAGTCATTTCCTTTTCTTTTCCTTTGTTTTCCTCTCTCCTCACTTTTCCTAGTATCCCTTCCCACCAAAATTATCACATGACTAATCCCCCTAGTTTTCTTTCTCTTCTTCTCCCTCTACTACTTTAATTCATTCCATAATTACATCCCTATCCTACTTTGTTGTTCCCCAGTCTTCTTCATCTTTCTTCATCATCAATGTCCATTTTCATTACCCACTATAATCCCAACTGTTCCATCTACCTTATCATCATAATCTTCCATCAATTCGCCATTTACAAGACTGATTTGGTAAAGACTATAATTGGAGAAATCAAGAGCAAAGGTTGTGGATTTAGCTATAATTGGAAGCTTCAAGGGAAATTCAAAGGCAATAGCAAGTAGGGAGTAGAATTAGTTTAGTTTTACGTCTTCTCTTTCGGTCTGAAAGTTCCACACATGTTTTCAATCACTGAAAATTAGTGTAATTAAACTGGGTTTTGTTTAATTTGAATGAGAATTTTAGTTTTGGTACTCAATTTGTCAGCTATTTATTTAAAATTGGCATTTCTTAACTAATTCTGGTTCGATTTACTATATTCAATTCTCCCTTGTTCCTCTATTGTTCTAATTTTCCTGACGATATGGGCTTTGATCTGTCTATATTGATGCTGGTCTTTTGCTAGGCATAATCTTATCAATCTTCGCACATTTTCTTACTATTACAACAAAGTGAGTTGTCAAATTTCCAGTGTCACTAGCCTCATATGGTTCATGTTTTCATATTGCTTAGGTTGATTTACAAATTTTGGTGACTGATTTTTATCTTTATAAGTTTAATCTACGGAAAATCATACTGGTGGTTGCCTGTTTCTTGAATAATTTTCTTCCCTTGTTGATTAGTTTATCTTATTTTTCTATTTATGTCATAATAATTTTGATAAGAGTGCTAGGAAATCTCATTTGTCTAATAAATTATTTAGATTTTTGTTCTTGTCAGTTTATACGAGAATTTTAGAAATCTAATTTTGTAACCTGTTCGTTAGTAGGGCACCTTCGAGTATTATGGCAATAAAATTGCATGCTTGCGACAATTTCGCAACACTTCCGTCAGGATTATTTTATTGAGAAAGAATGGAGACCATTCAAGAAATTCTATAGTTCTAATCTTTTGGTTATTATCAAATGCCTTGTGTTCGGCGAAGAATCATCTTCGCTAACTCCTCTTATTTTCTTATATGTTTTGGGTGTGTAAATAACTTCGTCTTTCTGTTCTTTATGGTAGATCTTTTTACGGGTTTAGGTGCTCCTTAGAATCCTAAGGATGAATACAAAATTTTATGCTACCCCATAGAGACCATATTGAATAAGTCAAATGTCAGAACCTTCTTCACTACTTTTTAGGATGTAGTAAACCTAAGTAACCCCTGTGTACATTTACGAACTTATAAAAAGGTGATAAATAGGGTTGGATTTTCTTTTCTACTAAATGCATTGTGTGTTGGTGATGACTAAGAGTGAACTTTATTGCTTGCCTTAATGCTCAACAAGAGGAAATGAAATAAGAAGTAAATTACAAGTTAAGCCTTGATTATGGCTAACTTATTCAAGATAGTAACCATAGGTTTGATTAAAAATTTTATTGGGCCAAAAGTGAAACGTCGGTTATGGTGTAAAAGCAATTAAATAATGACTGATATTACACTCCAGTCCATATCTTTCTAATCCTAAATTGGGCAGTAAGAGAGCCATGTTGAAATAAGGCAAACCCATAAATTGTACCATTGACCCTACCCCTTTTCAATAACAAATTACTGAGTTTCAATGGATTGATTCTTAAACATTTGTAAGGAGATTGGTTAGTACTCAATTACTAATATCATGATGATGAAAATTACATAACATTACTAATAATAAAAACATCCATTTGAAATCTAAGCGGGACCACTTTCGTCATTTGTCAAACTGATAATTAATATCCAGGAGCGGTGAGAAAGATTTTAAAACCAAGTACGTTTGCTACCTGTGTCTTTCAAAAATTTGCATGTCATTATAAATACCAAAATATCATAATATACACGTATTTAATGAGTCATTTTCAAGCATTGTTTTGCCACACAATTAAGTGGACCTACCAGTTATCAATCATTCAGGTTTAGGTCCATGAATTCACATGCGCGACCTCAGCTCGGATTTCTCAATCAACCTAAAAGATTTGCACCTATTCAATGATCGTACTGTACATATGAACTCATCAATTTGGGTTCCACTTTCAGATAATAACCAGTGATATTTTTAACATAATTCCTTCTTCCCCTCATTTCGAATTAAAATGAATTGAAATACGTGCGCTTCATGAAAAATGAGCTTCTATCTTTACAGTTTAGGAGTAGGCTTATTGAGCCTCGACTCATTGTTTGACTATTTTTGTGCTTTATGCTTTTAGCTCACTACGAAAAGTTTGCAGTTTTCCGACGGATTCTGACCGGAAAAGTAGGTTTTTTGATCGGAAAATTCATTTTCTGGCGGATATTTCGATTGAAGTAGTCCGTCGGAATAACCAGGGTCGGAAACGAGCTCTGACGGAGCATCGTATTCCGTCATAATATTTCCGACGAAGCGAGATGTCCGTCGGAAGCCACTTGCGATGGATCTCCAACGAAAGTTGGAGGGGGTGATGGAGCACTTCGGTAGGATGAAATGAATTTTTTTAAAAAAATTTATTTTCTAAAAAAATTAACGGCCCAGGAATTCCGTCATAGTCCGTTGGAATTCCGTCGAAGTACGTCAGTAATTTCGTGGGAATATGTTGTTTCGGTCGTAAATTCTGTTGGAATTTTTGCCCATTTTTGCAAAAAAATTGCGCAACTTGAACAACCAAATTACAAGTTCAAGAAAACCTACAAGTGCAATATTTACAAACATCACACGTGGTACATCTATCACAACAACATAACCACCACACATGGTTACGTTCATTCAACCGACACAAGTTTTGAGCTGTACACAGCAGCACCGACATCAAATTCTAACAGATTTAGAAAGTAACCGCCACCCATGGTTACTTTCATTCAACCATCACAACTACAAAGTTTTCACAATCCCAAATCATTGTAGCAAATACATATAACGCAACATGAAATTCACACAATGTTAGAAGTTCTAATAGTTGAAATAGTTGTAGCTAGAGTACAGATCATACCCATGGTCATCACCATCACCATCACCATTACCATCATCATCATCATTATCTTGGCATTGGGGTTGAGAAGAAGGAGCATAAGTAGAGCGATGGTGCTGTCGAGGGCACGAAGAAGAGGTTGGGCGTGATCCAGATCTAGATGCTTGTTGAGATATGATGAACTCTCTTCTAAATGACAGTTCCTCTTTTTTGTTCTGCAATTTATCTCCGCCATTGCACTCAACTCATTGTTCAATTGGGTCACCTTCTCTCGGACATATGGCTCCTGGCTACCCCTGGATGTTGTTGTGGACTTGAACCGGTGCCTCAGTTTCACCCCTTCTGAAGCTAGCCCATACACGCGCCCCTTTTTGTTTAAATTGCCTTGCACCCACAGCTTTGTCTCATATGGAATTTCAGATGCATCAAAGCTAGGATCCGTAGAAGATTGGGAGTTCCTAATTTTTTTCTCATTTCTGTTGATGCTCCGTCTACAAAATAAGATTAAAAATATTATGCATTGCAGATTTAGCATCAAAATTGAGTGAGTAAGAATATTTTAAACACGTAAAAAGTAGAGGTTACTTACATATGTTTTTGCAGATTTCTTATCAATACATGTGTTGTCCTGCTCATGTTGATGAGTGTCTTTAAATAGCTCTATTGCAATCAGCTCCCTTTGAAGCTTCTTAGCCTATACAATATGTAAATAAGTTGAAATATGTGAGAATTTTTCCTACATCGCAAAACATATAGAAAGTACAGGATGCGAAAAATTAATGAACCACTTACCAAACGTTTCTTTTGCTCTCTAAATGGGATCGAGCCACATGTATGCAAAGAATGACCTAAGCCATCCTGGTCACTGTTCCAGTTCTTTTTCACTCGTGCACTCATTTTTTAAAATTTTTCGGAAGCCTAGTACTCTTGAAGTGACTTCCAAGTGCTGTCAGACAACCATAACGGCTGCTTGGTCTTCTTTCTTAGCTCCCCAAATGTGTCTTTCAATATACTAGGCCCCTTCTCCTCAAAATTCCTCCTAATCTGGGAGTCAGGCTCTGGAGCCTAATAGAAACGCTTCTGTAAAAAAAAAGTAAGCAAAACATAAATAATGTTTCCATCAAGAATATATTTACAGGTATAGCAAACTTAGTAGTTTATCTTACCTTGAACTCACCAAACCACAGATCCTGTTGTGATTTCGGGACTTTACCCCATGATGGCCAGGGCTCGGGAAATTTTTTCACAAATATCCTTCTAATTTCGAACACCACATCACAGGGAAAAAAGCTTGCAAATAAGAAACACAACTAGAAATTTGTGTTCACAACAAACAATTATATATATCTTTCGCTTCTTAATATACAACATTGAAAATGTACAATCATTTACTCTTTACCATCTGCCCTGATGAGCACCTTATTGGACGTGGCCTCATGGCTTTGTTAGGGAAAAAACATAGTTTTAATATTTATAAACCCCAAGTGCAAGGTGTATCGTTGAGTATTTGGGGTGTCGTCCACAGGAAATTGTGTTTCCAACTACTAGAGTTCACTGGAGCGTATCAATCTACGCGAGATCAAAGGTGAAAGAGGAAAACTAAACTACGCTAACAAACATAGAAAAAGCGACTTGGAGTTGTGATTTGACCAATGGACGACCCAACAGATCGAGACGAGTCTTAACCTACCCAAACTACATCACGAACTAGAGGTGATCGGTAGCACCATCAAGGACCACCCAAGCCCTCTCTGAAGGGTCATGAGCTAGTCTAATTAGCCTAACCACCTATTTTCATAGGGTTAGCCCAATTAGACCACAAAACCAGCAACCCCGGACCTAGCTCGATTCAGATACTATTTTTATGTCCCGAACTCGGCTATTCCCTCTCCCACACTAGCTAATTGACCTCACCTCTCAGCATAAGTCAATCGCCCAAAAATATGGATGAAAGCTCTCTCAAGCATTTCATCGAACACTTGGCGGGCGTGAAGGAAAACTCTAAGTTCTAGTCATAGATTGGATATGGTTAGGCCAAATACAAGACCAATTAGCCATCAAGAGGCTAATCAGAATCCAAGCCAACACAATCTACCAACAAAACATCACAAACACATAAAAACCTAAACTAACAAACAAGAACGTAAACTTGAACAACAAAACAAAGAGGATGAAATAAAACAAATCTAAACAACTAAATAACATCAATTAACAACAAAAACTAAACATATAAACTAAACAAAACAAATAGAAGAATGAAAACTAACAAAACGTAAACAAGAACAACATATAAACTAAATAGAGAAAGAGAGAGAAAAATTAGTCTTGAATTGATAGAAGGAACTTGAAATCCAAATGTTGAATCCAAGATTACAATCTTCAATCCTAAACTAATCCTCCTATTGAGGTTTTTATTTGATAAACTAACCTACAATCTAACCTAAGAATCGCCAGAGAGAAGCACCAAGCGACCCCGAGCGACCCCCTGTAAAAATCACAAAGCAAGCCCTTTAAATAGAAGTCGAAACAGGCTGAAACTGGACAGGTGGCATGCCCATGCTGCCTGGCATGGGGTGCCATGTCGTTTTTTTGCCTGCGCGCACTTTTTCCGTTCGTTTTTTACCCTTTTTCACTCCTTTTTGCAGCACTTGCCCGATTGAACTTATTACCTACTAAAGTAAATAAAACAAGTAAAAATCGTAAAGATTACTTAATAAAACAAGAAAAAATCTAAAGATTAGATTATTACACGAGCTAAAATCAGATGAAAAAGGCATGTAAAATGCGACAATTTACCGCCTAACAAGTACCCCTACACCTATCTTTTGTTCGTCCTCAAGCAAAACAAAAGAAAAACTAACCTAGGAACCTAACTCACTTTCGTAGGAATCACGGTTGCATTTAGCATATGAAACAAGCCCTTTAAACCCCTTGGTTCCCTCAAGTGGACGAGTGAGGTCTCGTGAGGGTTTGCAGATGATTTACCCACAAAATCGTTGAAATATTTTTGGATTTTTTTTCTCTTTATCAAAAAACAAAACATATACACAAGGCAAAAAAAAGGAAACATGTACACATCGAGATCGATCTCATCACCCTAACAACTTAGCTATGAAGTCATATACAAGCAAAGCGTTCACTCAAGATACACATAGGCTATAAATGCATCCCAACTCTCATTTTTGACCCCACATAATACAATGACACGATTAGTACGCCTTAGTGCTCAGTGCAAAGTGTATTGACTCTCGATGCTAGGTTAAAATTGGGCAAAAGGTCATCTCCACTTGGCTTATGACTCCCTTAATTTTTGCTCCCCCCTTTTTTTTGTTCCCCCTTTGGGGCTTTTTTTCCTTTTCTCTTTTTTTTTGTTCTCTCATTTCTCTCCTTATGCTCCTTCGCCCGGGTGGGTAGTTCTTGGCTTATTGGCCTTGAACTCCCGGAGGAACAACTTAGCACATATTTGGGCTTCTTCCCTATTTAGGGGTTTTATTTGGATGTGCTTTGCACTTATTCAAGCCCAAAGAGCGGTACCAGAGTAAAGCGGGGATTTGTTTTCCACTTCGTTTTTTTTCTTGGGTAAATAAAGCCAAAATAGGAAGTCAAGGGACCAAACAGAGCGTCGTTAAACCCAAACTTCAACAACTAACACCAAAAGTCAATGGTTAAGTGTATAAGGTAGGCACAAAACCGCACATGTGAAATGGGGTTATTATGAGAAACCGAAAACAACATTACGGACAAGTGTTCCATCATGCATGCTCGACCCATATACAAGCTCGCAACTAGGCTATCAAAGATTAAAAACCAATCACAACAGCACGAAAATTCCCCAAAGCCAAAAAGAAAAACTATACAAAATTGAAAAATTGAAAAAGTTTCATAAAAAATATACATAAAAGGGTATATGACTTCTCCACCCCCACGTCTAGATCTCACAATGTCCTCATTGGGAGCCGAGTAGTCACAAGAACCAGAGAGACACAAACTCAACTATCCACAACTAAAGAAAAAGAAAAAAGAAACACAACCTAATAGTCAGAACTATACAAAAAGAAAAACAAAGAAAAGAAAAGAAGAGGGAGAGAGAGTGAGAACGATTATACTAGGATGTACCCGAACTACACCTCGCTAGGACGAGGTTGGGGAAGCGCGAGGAGCATCAGCCACTCCTCGGTGGCGTTCAGGACGTGCATTGCCAACTCAGATGCCGTCAACGCTCGCAGAAGTTTATCAAACACCTGAGCCTACAACTCAGATGAGTGTAAGTAAGAGCACCCAAGCATGAATATAGGAGTGATAGTAAGTGCTCTTCTAAATTTATCAAATGCCTTAGAAAAATCTGTAGAACGATTGAATGCAATAGGGAAGATGATTTTTCCAGGCATGTCCTCTAGGTATAGACTATAAGGGTCAAGGGATGGGTCATACCCTCTAAAAGCACCTAGGGACTCAAAACAGTCAACCACATTCCCCTTGAGCGCCGCAAGAGAGTCAATCGGTGAGAGATCACAATATTGAGGGGAAGGGGAGGGTAGTGAACACGAAGAAGCAGGAGAAATATTAAGGGGGTTGAGGGATACATGGTCAGTAAGATCAGGACTAGATGAAACTGCAGCCACAGCATCCACACAGGACCCCCCTCGAGAATCTCATCGAGATCATGCACCTCACTAAAAGTATTGTCTGACTCAAGACATAAATCATCTCCATCAATACTAGCATCAACACAAATAATCCCACCTACCTCGAACTCCGTCGACTGAGCTAAAGGGAAAGGTGGATCAATATTGGTCATAGTGTTGTCCTTAAGGGTACTGGGTAAGGGTGGAGCAACAAGGTATAGACCACTTAGGGAAGGGTCAAGTACTACCTCTAGTCCGGATTCTAGGGGAGTAAAAGACGCACCATCATCACACAAACAAACATCATGTTTAGGAGAACTAAACCTAAGGTCAGTCTTATGTGATAGGTCAAACTCCCGCACTTTATTTTCAAACTCAGCTTGTTGCTTTTTCATTGTCTCTATCATACCACTAATTCTAGCAAGGCTATCATTAGAACTATAATAAGGACAAGAAGTGTTGTCGTGATCAGAACAATGGAAAGTTCCACACAAAGGAGGGGCATAATCAGGGATGCAAGGGACTGAGTTGTAAGAATTAGCACAACAAATATCGAATTCATAAGTATCCTGAGCCAACCAATTAAGAAAATCCCATGCTTCTTCGACATTTCTAGCATAAAAATCCCAATGCTCAAAAAGAGCACGGGTCTCACAATTTATAACGTTATCAACAACATGCAATATTTCCCATTTCCCATATAAACATCCACAAGAAGCACATTGAGCAAGATAAGCATGTAAACAATCCCAATAATGGTAAAATAATTCTTGCTCATATTAGGGAAAATGGAAAATTGCCATTGAAATTTTTTTTTAATTTTTTTTAAATAAAAGCCTAGTCTCGAATACTCAAGTGGGCTTCGATATTGAAAATGCCAACTCCCCGGCAACGGCGCCAAAAACTTGTTAGGGAAAAAACACAGTTTTAATATTTATAAACCCCAAGTGCAAGGTGTATCGTTGACTATTTGGGGTGTCGTCCACAGGGAATTGAGTTTCCAACTACTAGAGTTCACTGGAGCGTATCAATCTAGGTGAGATCAAAGGTGAAAGAGGAAAACTAAACTACGCTAACAAACATAGAAAAAGCGACTTGGAGTTGTGATTTGACCAATGGACGACCCAACAAATCGAGACGAGTCCTAACCTACCCAAACTACATCACGAACTAGAGATCATCGGTTGCACCATCAAGGACCACCCAAGCCCTCTCTGAAGGGTCATGAGTTAGTCTAATTAGCCTAACCACCTATTTTCATGGGGTTAGCCCAATTAGACCACAAAACCAGCAACCCCGGACCTAGCTCGATTCAGATACTATTTTTATGTCCCGAACTCGGCTATTCCCTCTCCCAAACTAGCTAATTGACCTCATCTCTCAGCATAAGTCAATCGCCCAAAAATATGGATGAAAGCTCTCTCAAGCATTTCATCGAACACTTGGCGGGCGTGAAGGAAAACTCTAAGTTCTAGTCATAGATTGGATATGGTTAGGCCAAATACAAGACCAATTAGCCATCAAGAGGCTAATCACAATCTAAGCCAACACAATCTACCAACAAAACATCACAAACACATGAAAACCTAAACTAACAAACAAGAACGTAAACTTGAACAACAAAACAAAGAGGATGAAATAAAACAAATCTAAACAACTAAATAACATCAATTAACAACAAAAACTAAACATATAAACTAAACAAAACAAATACAAGAATTAAAACTAATAAAACATAAACAAGAACAACACACAAACTAAATAGAGAAAGAGAGAGAAAACTTTGTCTTGAATTGATAGAAGGAACTTGAAATCCAAAGGTTGAATCCAAGATTACAATCTTTAATCCTAAACTAATCCTCCTATTGAGGTTTTTATTTGATAAACTAACCTACAATCTATCCTAAGAATCGCCAGAGAGAAGCACCAAGCGACCCCGAGCGACCCCCCGTAAAAATCACAAAGCAAGCCCTTTAAATAGAAGTCGAAACAGGCCGAAACTGGACAGGTGGCATGCCCATGCTGCCTGGCATGGGGTGCCATGCCGTTTTTCTGCCTACGCGCACTTTTTCCGTTCGTTTTTTACCCTTTTCAGTCCTTTTTGCAGCACTTGCCCGATTAAGCTTATTACCTACAAAAGTAAATAAAACAAGTAAAAATCCTAAAGATTACTTAATAAAACAAGAAAAATTCTAAAGATTAGACTATTACACGAGCTAAAATCAGATGAAAAAGGCATGTAAAATGCGACAATTTATCGCCCAATAGGCTTGAAGCATCTTCATTATGGTACCGACTCCTTTGTTCACTGTGTTGCGGAATGACAGGTGGTACAGGGATGTATGAGCCAAATTGGTTGACCATAAATGCTCATTGAGTCTCAATGTTGGGGGCTCTTTGTGACTGGAATAAGGAAAGGTCAACATGGGGGACTGTAGAAGTTTGAGCTATGTTTTGTGTGAATTACATGTTTTGGATGCTGTTGGGATCGAGAAAAGCATTGTAAGGGACGTCTTGCTAGTTTTGTCATCCTCAAAAATCTTTATCTGCTTGGCCACTTTGGTTACTATGATCTCTTCCCCGATTTCCACAACGTCCACCACTGCGTCCACGTTGCACACCTGACATCTTTAGGGAAAACATATAAAGCGTAATGATCAAATAACATAAGTTACAACAAGTAAACAACTTCACCAAATCAAATAATGACAATTGTATCATCATTGAACAAAGTCTACATGCATACAACGATAAAGTCCACTTGCATACAATATGCAAATTGTTAAATTGATTTAATGTACAATTTGATATGCACCAGTTACATTTATCTCTTATTCCATTCGGGTATTTCATGAATACCACTTGGGTTGCAGAACTAGCAAATATGAATGGATCATATTTTCTATATCTTCGTGTGCCATTTACGTCTACAAAGGGACATAGTTTGGGACAACGTGTTTCTTGATGGGTGTTATCAAACCAATTACATTTGAATGATATACATAGTTTAAGCAGCTCTCCAAGATATTCAGCACGACTAACCTCTTGGAGGATTCCATAATATTCGTCCTCAAATTCACCTTCCCCTCTCCCTTTAACGCAAATGCTACAATTGAAAGTCTTTTTCCATTCACACCTTTTTTGTGTGTGAAATAGAAATCCATTAACTCCGAATGCAGACCAAGATGTTACTTTCCTTAAAGGCAATTGAGCCAAGTGGTATATGTGTATTTGGCATTGGTCATTAAAAATTTGTACAATTTCAACCTACATTAATTTTAAAAAATTTAATCAACATGGAAAGCATATTGTATAAGATGTTCTGAAGTAGCTAAATATATAATACAAGAGGCAAAGTTAAGCTCTTACTGCTTTTTTGAAGCACCAAAGAAATTCGACCTCAATCATGGCATCTACCTCGACGTTCGTTGAAGTGGGATTTTCATGTAATTTTTGTTGTTTGAATAAACAGTGTAAATGATATTCATTAGCACTACGTTTAGATTGAATTTCATTACAATACAAAAAAAGGTACAGGTTGAACTTACTCGATAAGGGTGAACTTCGTTACAATTTAACAAAATCTGAAGGTGTGCAGCGTGCAACTTTTCATCAGTTAGGTACCTCTGTGTACAACTTCCCACTGGAGTACGTTGGGTTTTAAAAACCTACAAAGCAGGCTGCATTTGTGACCCATCATTGTCATCTTGATTACGTTGATGCCTTGTGCGCATTGAAGGCACATTAGCGCCGAAGTAATATGAAGAAAATTGTGATATCTCAAACACCAAGTATACTTCAGCCATTGATCCTTCAGGATGTGTTTTGTTTTTTGTCTTCTTCTTAAGCCAACCAAAGTACCTAAATTATAACAACTTATATGAGTATTTAAGTATAACACTACTGGTCAATTTAGTGCTCCATGACATTTGGATACATATTTACCTTTCAAATGGATACATCCATTGATATTGCACTAGACCCCCTAGGTATGCTTCTTCTGCGAAATGTATAGGTAACTGCTCCATGACATTAAAGAATCTTGGTGGAAAAACTCTCTCCAATTTACAAAGTATGATGCTTATATTGCATTGCATTTCTTGTTGCTTATCGACCCTTAACACTGTTGCGCAAGGATTTTTGAAAAATTCACTCAACTCAAGAAGTGGTTCTAATACATCATCTGGAAGGGCACAAAATGCTATTGGCATGAGCATATGCAAAAACACATGATAATCACAGCTCTTCATGTTTTGAAACTTTGCAAACTTCATATCTACGTAGTTTGTAATGTTAAAGTAATAAGCATCAGGCATCGTTAGTTACTGTGCCCATTGACAGACCCCCTTTCGTTTGTCCAAAGAAAGGGCATAAGAAGCCTTGGGTTTTAGTGTTCAGCCATTAACACCATGTCTTAGGTTGAGCTCAGTCCGATCGCACATCTCTGCCCTATCCAACCTTGTTTTAACATCATCTTTTGTTTTGCCAGGCACATCCATGACAGTGTTGATGATGTTATCACCAAAGTTCTTCTCTATGTGCATTACGTCTAAGTTGTGATGTAGCAGTCGGTCTCTCCAATAAGGTAATTCCCAGAAGATGCTTTGCTTGGTCCAATTACAAAGATTCTCCTTAAAACCTGAGATTATGAAATCTCCATCATTGGTTACTTTAGGAAGACTGCCAACCTCATGGTATAGTTCCTCGCCAATTTTTCCTGGATGGATGACCATCGTTTACAACTTTTCCCCTACGAAATGCAGTTCAGTTTTTTCGAAATGCATGGTGTCTGGGTAGGAATCGACAGTGATAATCAAACCAGGATGGTTTGCCCCCATGTTTCAAATGTGTTGCTTTCAACTTCTCCATACAAACAGGGCAACTGAAAACAGCATGAGTGCTCCATCCAGATAACATTCCAAGGGCTAGAAAGTCATTTGCTGTCCACATTAATGCAACTCTCATTATGAAGTCCTACCTCATTGAAATGTCATAAGTTTGAGTACCATCCCACAGACTTTCAACTCATCAATAAAAGGTTGCAGGTACACATCTATTTTGTTCTTCGAATTTGTTAGCCCAAGTATAATGCAAGTTAAGAACATATATGGCATCGTCATGCACATATCAGGAGCAAGGTTATAAGGTGTCTCAACAATAGGCCAAATTGAATAGGGTCATACAGATTGTGAAAATGGGGTAAGCCATCCGCACACAAACCAAGTCTCACATTGCGAGGCTCAGAACCAAAATCTGAGTGTTTGCGATCAAAATGTTTCCATGCTTCCCTATCTGGAGGGCGATAAAGAACGCCATCCTCGAGCCTATTGTTATAATTTCACCTTATATGTTCAGTTGTGCTTCTTGATGCGTAAAGGCGTTGTAACCTAGGTGTCAACGGGAAGTAGAACATTTTCACATATGGTTTTGGTTTCTTCCCATTATCACCTGGCTCCTTTGGATTCCATCTTAGTGAATCACAAAAATTACATTTTTCATATGCTGAATCCTATTTAAAGTACATTGTGGCAACAATTAATGGTTCGCACATCTAAACCCAAACTTTGAACCTTTTTTTTCAACTCTAAGTAATTTTTGGGGACATGATTGTCTGCTAGACAACTCTCATGCATTAATTCCATCCCCTCATTAAACATATTTTTGAGGCATATTGTAATAAGATTTGATATTCATCAATCTAATAGCATTTGACAATTCAGTTTGGTTACTATACCCATCCCATAAAGGTCTCTGCGCAGCTTGAAGCATATCGTAGAATGCCTGAGGTTCTACATTGGGTTGCTCATTGACATTAACTTCACTAGTAATCATCACATCATTCACAATTGCTTCAACACGATCCACAAATGGTTCAATGTTATCGAAGTGCATAGGATTTGGAACCATATGCTCATACAAGTTTTGTGCATTGTTATTTCTAGCATTATCATATTCAGTAGGTTCTACTTCCCCATGAGATGTCCAGTACTAATAGCCCTTAACAAAGTTGTTTTGGTACAAGTGTAATCTCACATCACCAAGTTCTCTATAAGCTCTGTTCAGGCTTTTGGCACAAGGACATCTATAACGCCCATTGTTTATGAGCTTCCCTTGGCTTCTTGCAAATTGATCAAACAATTCAACTCCATCTAAAAATTCTTGTCTATACCCTTTTCTACTTGGTACAAATCTTTTATACATCCACCTCCGATGGGGTGGTCAATTCATATCATTGTGGACCATTATAAATGTATACGTTAATTCGTTATTTATAATAATAATTGACATAATGATTACATTTTACTTCATATATAGTTAAATCACTGATTTCCATATTATTGTGCTACTTCTTCATGCATTGTATTCAATATGCGATGGATAAAAATAAGATATTATGGCAATTAGATAACAACGTAAACCTATTTGAATGTCTGAAATTGCTGTTCAAACTTGTGACATTCACACTGATAATAACGACATTAACATAAACAATAACGTAATTTTTTCCCTTTTGCAACATGTTTTGTTTTATGACACATATCCTTCATATTAATCATCCACACAAATTACAACTTCAAATATTTAGGTAATAATATGCTATTATTTAATATACGTAACCACTTATAATATTTCAACATTTACGAAATAATACAAATTTATTATCTAAATTACAAATATTATCCTAAACATACTTTGCTTTAATTTATTACATTTTAGGTCTAACATACAAAATAATCTACTAATTACAAATATTATCCAAATTTATTCGCTAATATATTACAAGTAGGTCTAACATACTAAATAAAAATTACATATATTATCAAAATCATACATCTCAACATCTCACATTTCGACATTTATTAAATAATATCTACTATTTTTGTAAATGTTCACTACCAATTGTAACCATCATAAAATCAACAAGTTATCCACATCAAACTTCCATTTTCAATATTAAATTCTACATACTTACAATTTAAAAATTACCCACCATAAATTACCAAATATAATTTTCAATTCAACTTTTATAACACTCAACAATTACTAATAATACTTAATAATTACTTTCACATTCACATGAACACAACCAAATTCAAAACCCAAAATCAACAAATTATTTAACAAAAGTTCTACAACCACCACCAATTATCGCACAGTTGTCAAATTCTACCTCAAAATTTTCAAATCTACCACAAAATCTGCTGCATACTTAACTATTATCACTTACTTGAAATTATCAAATAAAAAGGGCCACAAATGGCAGTGGAAGGTGAGGGTGACCGGCGGTGGGCTAAGAGTGGCGGCGGCGGCGGCAACTGGAGACGACGACGATGGGCTTTGAAGTAGCGGTGTTCACGGCGAAGACTCGCTCTCTCTCTCTTTTGGTTAAGATTCAAATGGCTTGAAATGAGGAAGAAAGGCAATTCGACCGAGCTATTAAAAACTGTCTGACAGAATATTTCGTCGGCTAATTTTTTTTTTTAAAAAATGAAATTGTGCAGGTTATTTATGAAGCTGGGTGGTCAAATTTGAGCCCTGTCCTACGGAATTTCCATCGGACGTCTATTGGGATTCCGCGGGATCACACAATTTCCATCAGAATCTCCGACGGAATAAACATCCATTGGAAATTCTGCCAACCTGGTCCACCTTTTTTGTTTTTCGATCGTGATGTCCGTTGGGCCATGCGACAGTCTCTTTTTCAATCGGCATTTTCCGTCGTAATATTGAGAATTTTTAGTAGCGTAGGTAAATAAATTGTGAAGTTACCTGACAACACCGAAGAGGCGAGCATAATGTCAATGAAGTCTTGACAAGCTCATAGGGACATATCATAATGTTAAGGGTCATCGAAATGTAAGCTTTGTGAGTTGTTGGACTTTCATTTGAGTTTGGGAATGAAAAAATTGTGTACCATTTGGTGTCAAGTAAGCTAAAGCGTGTGCTGTAATGTTTATGTTAAGCAAATTAATTATGCCTTATTCTCTCTAGGATGACAGTAACGTCCTAACCTCATTCTTCCACTGCCTTTGAAGACTCCTTTAATGTCAGTAACATTGTCATTAAGTATTTCAATGTCACAGCCCAAGGACATTGGATGTTTTGAGTTAAAGACGCAAACTTAATTTGAGTACATTTAGTTATATTACAGTAACCCATGTTGTCTCTACAGGAATCCAATATTAAAGTCAGAATCTCCGACTTTGGTGTTAGCAATAATCATTTTTTGAAAAAAGCGGTATATGTGTTATATCATTTTATTCGTGAGATATATTGCTTGCTTTGAAAGGAATCCCTTATTCACATTTGAATGGATTATATTTTTGTGACGCAATATATCTTTGCTTGTCAACCAAGATCTTGTAAGGATTTCATTTTATCCAATTTAGGAAAGTTGTATTAAATCAATCTTAAGTTCATATGTAAATAATTTTGATTCATTTCATTGAGATCTTTGGAGGTAAAATCAAGCTCTTATCTCAGCAATTGAGATTCACTATTTTCATCAATCAAGAGATAGTTTTGGAGACACCAAGGCTGAAATTAGAGATATTGGATTCTAAACAGAATACACTGAAGATTTGACAAGTGTTGCTTCAATAGTCAAAAAGATTTGAAAATCTATAAAAAGTGCATCTCAAGCATATGCCGAGACACAAGAAAGAATTACACTGTGAAAAGAGCTCAAGCACTATCATCTTTAATACTCTCTTGTGTTCTTATTATTTATTTGAATATTTCTAAGCAAGGATTGTAACAAGTATGTTGGGGAACTTACTTGGGTAGCTAGGTATTTAGAGGTCAATACTCTGTGAGTGTGTTAGCTAAGGTGCCTTAATAGAGTAAGCTTGGAATGTAGATAGTCTGTAAACCCAAGGTCATTGGTATGTACTTCTTAAGTGAACCAGAAGTGAAGGTGATTAAATCCTAAAGGGAAGAAGTGCCTAAGGTGGTGACTAGCCCTATTTGGAAAATCATAAACATATCAAATGTTTTGTCCCAAAAACTTGTTGAGTTAAAAATACAACAAGTGCACGGTGTAGCTGTAGCTAGCACACGGCAAGTATGGGTCGTATTCCACGGGGAACTTGGTTCCAATTACGAGATCTAATTAGATTGCTCAATCTTGGCAATCACAGCTGTTGTTCGAGAATTAAGCTAAGGGAGATTCTAACGACTAACAACCGAAATAAACAACAGAATAGAAGACACTTAGGTTGGAATTAATAGCACGACTATGCTAGTGAATCAATTATTAACCTCGTCAAACAAACCCAAGCATGCATTACGAGTGGATAGATTGTCAGTTAAGCCTATCTTCGCACTCTCTCAAGGGTCGAAGACTAATCCTACAACTATAGTCATCTATTCTCATGGGACTAAAAGTCGAACGATTACAAGATTTACAATCTCAAATCCCAACTATAATCTTAATTATTTTCATATTAAAACTCTAATTGTCTACTAAGCCGCACTAAGTAAAGGTTTTGTCTCTCAACGCTCCTCTAAACTCTAGTACAAAATGGATGAAAACTCTTTCAAGCATTTCATCAAGCATGTGGCGTGCATAGTAAAAATCGCAAACAAATAAGGTGAAAGCAAGGACTAAGGCTAATCCATGATTCAACAATACATAGACGGCATTAATCCCAACCCAAGTTGGGAGATTTAGCCTATAATCATGTTTAGAGCAATAATCTAATAACTCAATTTAACAACCATGGCATCCAAACATTATAACAATTAAGAACAACAGAGGAGAGAATTAAGATGAAGAACCTCGAATTAATCGCATGAATTAATGGTAGAACAAACTTCAATCCAATAGCGAATTCAAAAGTATGAAAAATAAAACTCTCTAACGAAGCCTAAAAATCGCCTAAGAAAACGTCTGTGTAGAAAAAACTGAATGAAAACTGAATGATAGTCCCCTGGTAAAAACAGCCCGAGGAAACTTTAAGTCGCGCGGTCGAAAGGGGGCGGTACGGTCGTGCCCAGAGGCATAGGCCCACCGTGCCAAAACACTGCCAGAATCGTGCGAGCATCGCACTCATGGCACGGTGTTGCCACGTGGCACGACCACACCATGCCACTTGGCTGGCCGGCTTTTATGCCGTGCTCGCGTGGTACGGTCTAGATTTTTTGGCCCGGGATGTCCGTGCTTGATCCGTGGAACTCTACAC
This sequence comes from Selenicereus undatus, assembly GCA_017589665.1. Classification (NCBI taxonomy): domain Eukaryota; kingdom Viridiplantae; phylum Streptophyta; class Magnoliopsida; order Caryophyllales; family Cactaceae; genus Selenicereus; species Selenicereus undatus. The sequence goes on along the minus strand of JACYFF010031956.1, from coordinate 31,127,597 downwards.
GACGCTTTACTGACCTCCCTTGCAACTTTAAGCCCGTCTCCTTGACGCTCCATTGCACCAAATATCGTGATTCTTTGCGTTCATTTAGTAAAGTTCCTGAAATCACAAAAAGACAATATATGAGCGAAATTTGTGCGTAGGAGGTCGATTTGACCTTTCACTGACGTGATAAAGCATGAAAATGTAGGGAAAATCGAGTCAAACACGGGCTAAAATATGGTATAAAAATAGGTTTATCAACTCCCCCAAGCTTATCCCTTGCTTCTCCCCAAGCAAGACTAGCATAAAACACTAACGAAGGAGAGAAACCTATAGGAGCGCTCCTCCTCAGGCAAGAGGTGAACGATCAATGAACTAGGATTGCTTTTGCATTGGAGGTGGCCAAGTTAAAGTGCGAGACAATCAATAAAACACTGTCACTACCATCCAATAATCCTCCTACACTATGCAATACATCAATCACCACAATATTGAAGCACATAGTAGCACAAGACATTCCTCAACAAACCGTGTGTAAGCAGGACTGGAAGAACCTAGATTTAAGAAAAAGGTGGAACACTCCCCTCAATGTATTTAGAATATGCAACAAGGATGCACTCAATACTATATCCAATCAAGCAAACTACCATAAGCTTGGTAGAGTTCACAATTCTCCACCACTTGATGCAAAATGCAATATGCCAATCATGAGGGCTTGCAAAAGGGTTGTAATGAGGCTAAGGGTAGTGGGTGATAAGTGGACTACAATAGGGAAGAGTGAAGCTAATAATCAAGGGACTAGAGAGCAAAAAACACTTCCACCACAACTCAAGTTAAATCAACGACTTCACACCACGTTTAAAATTGGGAGACAAAGCCCACAGCAGCCTCAAGAGGGAATTTAGCAATCTCATTGTAGTACCCCCATGCCAAACACTTTATTCACAACTTTTCTTTTTTCCTTCTTCTCTTTTTTTTTGAACTTTTCTCTTCTTTTTTTTTCTACATTTTTTTTTCTCTTTTTTTTTCTCGAGAAGAAAAAACAAGGTATTTGTGAATGACATGAGATCCACAAACTCAAAGCATGATCCCTCCTAATCAAACCACTAATAAAATGCCCAATGCGAACCAATCTCCAAAGCAAACCCAACTCAAATGAAAGTGTTACTCCACTAGACCTTCGCAAGGATATAAGGAGTATGTATAGGCCAAGTGTGTAGTGAGTAGCGTGTAACAAAAAAGACAAGGGTAAAGCACAAAGGGCTAGCAAAGGGGATAGTAAACATTAACTGGTTGCTTTTTGGCTCTTGTGGCTAAGTGAAACAGGAAAAGTGCCTCAATCATATCAACACATGCATACACTAAATGCGGTTTCGAAGAGAATAGGACCAAGTTCTAGAGATGCAATCATGGATAAGTCACACATGAAAGGAAGTACGAGACTTTATGCAATGAATAGTCATTGGGCTTAAAGTCTCACAGGCAACTCAGCCACAGTCCAATAACTTACTCCAAGGTATGTCGCACTTATCAAGGTCAGTCGAGCCAAACCACATGAATCTCAAGGGCAATATAACATGCAACACAGGGCAGGGGGGCTATAGATGGCAGTGTTAAAGTACAATTTCACAGGAAATTGGCACAATGACAGGCCACACTTCAACACACAATTCAACCACATCAATCAATCATCACCTCTTGTGTTCTCTTCATAAGAGGGGTTTTCGCACACATTTATTGAAAAAGCAATAAATCTAACTAAGAAAGCGGTAAAGGATATAAGGGGAAACGAAGAGAGGGGCAAAAAGTAGAACCTAGAAATTTTAAGGACGCCCAACTCGATTACTTCTCCTTTTCGATATGCAAAATCTAACCTATATGCTCTATACTACATGGTATAATAAACGAAATATGTAAAAACAACCTAGTGAAACTATATGAAGTCCTATCTATATGATGCGAATGCAAGTGGTGTTAGCCGACCCAATCCTAGCATTTGCGATTTCACCCAAAGAGCGATGAGCTCTTCCCCCCCCCCCCCGGTTGAGGTTTTCATTGTCCTCAATGAAAAGGACGCAGAAAAAGAGCTAGGGAAGAGGTAATATAAGGGTCGAAGGGTGAAAAGGTGGAGGGAAAATGGCAGCAAGACACACTAGGTTTTTGTTTTCTTTTGCTTTTTTTTTTCCTCTTTTTCTTTTGAAATCGATAAATGCCTTAGGTTGCCTCCCAAGAAGCGCTTGTTTTAGGTCATAAGCTTGACCCTTACCTCAGGCGAGATGCGGCAGCGAGACGGGGGATGGTGGGGTAGTTGAAATGTCAAATGGTTGTACATCCAACACCTCCCCAGGGCTAAAATCATAAACCAGTGTTGCCCATGAAATGTCACTCTCCCAAGGAGGCCCTCGGTATGTAGTGGTAGTCAATGAGGGTTGAAGGGGCAAGGCTGTCATCCTCATATGGGGTCTGTGACCCCAATCAGTAAGCTCCACACCCGAGATAGGTGAAGGAGGTATGGAGATAGTAGGGGCTGTAGGAGCGGAATGGGCACCAGGGTTGGGAGGTGGTGTGGGCAAAGGAAAGCAGAAAGCAATCCGTTCTCCACACATAGTGAAGGTCATGGTGCCGGTCGGTACGTCAATCACTGCCCCCACAGTCGCAACGAATGGGCGACCTAAGATGAGGGGGGTCGGGAAGTCCTCGTCCATATCTAAAATCACATGGACTGGGGAACGTGCCCACTTGAACCGAGACATCCTCCAGAATGCCTACAGGCTGCCTGATAGAGCAGTCTGCTAGCTGAATAGTCATGTTGGTGGGAATGAGGTCTTGTAGTTGCAGCTTCTTGGAAAGAGCGAGCGGCGTGAGGCTCACGCTAGCGCCCGGATCGCAGAGGGAACTCTCAATCTGTGTATCCCCTATGCAGTATGGGATAGAGAAACTGCCAGGATCCTGTAGTTTCACTGGCGATCGCCTCTATAAAAGCGAGTTGCAGGATCCACTAATGGGGGCCACTGAAACTTCCCCAAGTTCTCCCTTCTTGGACAGGAGCTCTCTAAAAAATTTCAAATGGGCAGGTGCAACCTTGAGAGCTCCAGGAAGGGGCCATGACATAGATTCGGCATAGGGAATCCAGGAATCACGCGAATCTAGGTTCAAGCTGAGGTAGCTTGGACCATGCCAGTCTCTGAGGGAAAAGTAATAGGGGTTGGTAACTGCGAGCGGGAGGTGGAGGACTAGACTTCCTAACAGAACTCAGATTTTCTTTTCTCTTCTTCCCCTCTGTTCCTGCAGAATCAGGAACTTGAACTACCTCCTAGAGAACCATCATCGGGCTCGCCTCTAACCATTCTCCCATGTTGGAGATGGCATTTACGTGACCTCAGGGGTTAGTCTCGGGTTGGCTTGGCAGATGCCCCTGAGGTCGGGACAAGTGGCTCACATATTGGGCGATCTAGGTATCCATCGTCTTCTGGTGGGCAGCCACAGCATCGACCCTGGAGGTCAGTAGATTGATTGATTGACTCACTGAGAGTCCCATTGTTCTTACTTCAAGTCGCTATGAAGCACTCCATGAGACTCTCTAGGTGAGATGTAGGTTTGAGAGGTAGAGGGGGTGGATTGTAGGGGGCTCTGTTGTGAAAACCAGGTGGTTGGACAGAACTCTAAGGGTAAGGGTTGGGATTTTTATAGAGAGGATTTGGATGACTCTTCCCACCCTAGCTATAGCTGGTGGGGTGGAGGTTATTTTGTGGTGGTGGGTTGTAATTGTGGAATGCGTTGACATGTTCAATGCTAGGGTCGGCATTATAACACTCAACGGAGGTATGTCCATACACATCATAGGTCTCACAGTATGCATAGGCACTCATTGATGGCCCCGCAGAAGTGACTGATGGGGTTGCCACTTTATCCAGTCGCAGTGTGATGGCGTCCACTCTGCTTGCTAGGAGCGTCACAGCGTCCACCTCATGTCCGCCACTGCCCCTCCTGGGGGTGGCGCTTTCACTCGACCAGTGATAATTGTTGGAAGCCATCTTTTCCAACAATGCCTTTGCTGCTTCGATCGACTTGCCCATTAGAGCGCCCCCTGGTGCGGCATGAACCGAGATCTGCACTGACCGCTCCAACCCATTGTAGAAGGTTTGGATTAGGAGCCAGTCAGGAACTCCGTGGTGGGAGCACTGTCGCTGGACGTCTTTAAACCTCTCCCAGTCCTCATAAAGGGACTTTCCATCCTACTGGGTGAAGGAGGTGATGTCCGTCCCCAACTTGGCAGCATTGCCAGGTGGGAAGTATTTGCTGAGGAAAGCCTTTGAGAGAGCCTCCTAGGTTATGTACAAGTTGGGCTCCTTGTTCTGCAGCCAGTCACTGGCTCCATCCCTCAGTTAGAATGGGAAGAGCCTAAGTCGAATCGCGTCGGTGGTCACCCCATTGAGTTTGATGGTGTCACACTTCGCGAGTAATTTACGAAGGTGCACGTTGGGATTGTCCGAGGGGTGGCCGCCGAACTGGTCCCGCTCCACGAAGGTGATGAGCGCGAGACTTAGCTCAAAGTTACTGGCTTCGACTGTCAGTTTCATAATAGACGATGTGATACCGGACGCTTGTGGCAGGCATAGTCATACAACACCCTCTTATCTTGCCCTGCCACCGCTGCTTCCGCTTTCTTTCTTCTTCTCACTTCTCCACTACGCCTGCGTGTTGCTTCTTCTATCTCATGATCCAATGGGATAAGGTCTTGATCCCTTTGACTCCCTCTGTGTATACATAAGCAAAAAATACCACTGCGTAAACAGTTTCTAGTAAGAAGAAGAAGAATTATAAAGTAAAACAAAAGAATGAAAAGAAATACCTAGTCTAGAGTATTCGAATCGGTTCTAATATTGGAAGGCGCAAGTTCCCTGGCAACGGCGCCAAAAAATGGTTGAATTAAAAATACTGCAAGTGCACGGTGTAGTTGTAGCTAACACATGGCAACTATGGGTCCTATTCCACAGGGAACTTGGTTCCAATTACTATAACTAATTAGATTGCTCAATCTAGGCGATCACAGTTGTTGATCGAGAATTAAGCTAAAGGAGATTCTAACGACTAACTATTGAAATTAACAACCGAATACAAGACAATTAGGTTGGAATTAATAGCACGACTATGCAAGTGAATCAATTATTAACCTCGTCAAACAAACCCAAGCATGCATTACGAGTGGATAAATTGTCAGTTAAGCCTGTCTCCTCACTCTCTCAAGGGTCGAAGATTAATCCCACAACTGTAGTTACCTATTCTCATGGGACTAAAAGTCGAAGGATTACAAGATTTATAATCTCAAATCCTAATTAGAATCTTAATTATTTTTAGAATAAAACTCTAATTGCCTACTAAGCCGCACTAAGTAAAGGTTTCGTCTCTCAACGCTCCCCTAAACTCTAGTAAAAAATGGATGAAAACTCTTTCAAGCAATTCTTCGAGTATGTCGCGTGCATAGTAAAAATCGCAAACAAATAAGGGGAAAGTAAGGACTATGGCTAATCCATGATCCAACAACACATAGGCAGCATTAATCCCAACCCAAGTTGGGATATTTAGCCTACAATCATGTTTAAAGCAATAATCCAATAACTCAATTGAACAACCATGGCATCCCAACATTAGAACAATTAAGAATAACAAAAGAGAGAATTAAGATGAAGAACCTTGAATTAACGGTAGAACAAACTTGAATCCAATAGTGAATTCAAAAGTATGAAAAATAAAACTCTCTAGCGAAACCTAAAAATCACCTAAGAAAACATCTGTGCAGAGAAAACTGAAGGAAAATTGAATGATAACTCCCTGGTAAAAACAACCCGAGGAAAATTTAAGTCGCGCGGTCAAAAAGGGGTAGTACGGTCGTGCCCAGAGGCACGGGCCAACTGTGCCTAAACACTGCCGGAATCGCGCCAACACCGTCCTCATGGCATAATGTCGCCACGTGGCACGACCACACCGTGCCACTTGGCTGGCCGGCCTTTGTGTCGTGCTCGCGTGGTACGGTCTAGCTTTTTTGCCCCGGGATGTCCGTGCTTGATCCGTGGAACTCTACACGACGCTTTACTGACCTCGCTAGCGACTTTAAGCCCATCTCCTTGACGTTCCATTCTACCAAATATCGTGATTCTTTGCGTTCATTCAGTAAAGTTCCTGAAATCACAGAAAGACAATGTATGAGCGAAATTTATGCGTAGGAGGTCGATTTGACCTTTCACTGACGTGATAAAGCATGAAAATGTAGGGAAAACCGAGTCAAATACGGGATAAAATATGGTATACCAAGCTTCTCTCTTGCTTCTCCCCAAGCAAGACTAGCATAAAACGCTAACGAAGGAGAGAAACCTATAGGAGCGCTCCTCCTCAGGCAAGAGGTGAACGATCAATGAACTAGGATTGCTTTTGCATTGGAGGTGGTGAAGTTAAAGTGCGAGACAATCAGTAAAACACTGTCACTACCATCCAATAATCCTCCTACACTATGCAATACATCAATCACCCTAATATTGAAGCACATAGTAGCACAAGATATTCCTCAACAAACGATGAGTGAGCAAGACTGGCAGAACCTAGATTTAGGAAAAAGGTGGAACACTCCCCTCAATGTGTTGAGAACAATTAACAAGGACGCACTCAATACTCTATCCAATAAAGCAAACTACCATAAGTTTGGTAGAGTTCTCAATTCTCCACCACTTGATGCAAAATGCAATATGCCAATCATGAGGGCTTGCAAAAGGGTTGTAATGAGGCTAAGGGTAGTGGGTGAGAAGTGGAGTACATTTGGGAAGAGAGGAGCTAATAATCAAGGGACTAGAGAGCAAAAAACACTTCCACTACTCATATTAAATCAACAACTTCACACCACATTTAAAATTGGGAGACAAAGCCCACAACAACCTCAAGAGGGAATTTAGCAATCTCATTATAGTACCCCCATGCCAAACACTTTATTCACAACTTCTCTTTTTTGTTTCTTCTCTTTTTTTTTCAACATTTCTCTTCTTCTTTTTTTCAACATTTTTTTTCTCTTTTTTTTTTCTCGAGAAGCAAAAACAAGGTATATGTCAACGATATGAGATCCACAAACTCAAAGCATGATCCCTCCTAATTAAACCACTAATAAAATACCCAATGTGAACCAATCTCCAAAGCAAACCCAACTCAAATGAAAGTATTACTCCACTAGACCGTGACGAGGATCTAAGGAGTGTGTATAGGCCAAGTGTGTAGTGAGCAGCATGCAACAACAAAGACAGCGGTAAAGCATAAAGGGCTAGCAAACGGGATAGTAAACATTAAAGCGGTTGCTTTTTGGGCTTATGTGGCTATATGAAATAGAAAAAGTGCCTCAATCATATCAAGATGTGCATATGCTAAATGCGGTTTCAAAGAGAACAGGACCAAGTTCTAGAGATGCAATCATGGATGAGTCACACATGAAAGGAAGTACGAGACTATATCCAATGAATAGTCATTGGGCTCAAAGTCTCACAGGGAACTCTGCTACAGTCCAATAACTTACTCCAAGGTATGTCACACTTATCAAGGTCAGTCGAACCAAACCACATGAATCTCAAAGGCAATATAACATACAACACACGGCAGGGGGGCTATAGATGGTAATGTTAAAGTATGATTTCATAGGAAACTAGCACAATAACAGTCCACACTTCAACACACAACTCAACCAGATCAATCAATCATCACCTCTTGTGTTCTCTTCATAAGAGGGCGTTTTCGCACACATTTATTGGAAACGTAATAAATCCAACTAAGAAAGCGGTAAAGGATATAGGGGGAAACGAAGAGAGGGGCAAAGAGTAGTACCTGGAAGTTTTAAGGACGCCCAGGTCGATTACTTTTCCTTTTCGAGATGCAAAATCTAACCTCTATGCTCTATACTACATGGTCTAATAAACGAAATATGTAAAAACAACCTAGTGAAACTATATGAAGTCCTATCTATATGATGTGAATGCAAGTGACATTAGCCGACCCAATCTTAGGATCTGCGATTTTACCAAATGAGTAATAAGCTCACTTCCCCCATGGTTGAGATTTTCGTTGTCCTCAATGAAAAGGATGCAGAAAAAGAGCAAGGGAAGAGGTAATACAAGGATTGAAGGCTGAAAAGGGGGAGGGAAAAGGGTGGGGGAAAACACTAGGTTTTTGTTTTCTTTTTTTTTTCTTTTTAATTTTTTTTTGAAAGCGATAAATGCCTTGGGTTGCCTCCCAAGGAGCGCTTGTTTTAGGTCCTAGGCTTGACCCTTACTTCAAGAGAGATGTGACGGCGATACGGGGGAAGGTGGGGTAGTTTAAATATGAAATGGTTGTACATTCAACTCCTTCCCAGGGTTGAAATTAGAAACCAGTGTTGCCTATGAAATGTCGGTCTCCCAAGGAGGCCCTTGGAATGTTGGAGTAGTTAATGAGGGTTGAAGGGGTAAGGTTGTCATCCTCATATGGGGTCTTCCACCCCAATCAGTAAGCTCCGCACCCGGGATAGGTGGAGGAGGAGTGGAGAGAGTAGGGGTTGTACGAGCAGAATGGGCACTAGGGTTGGGAGGTGGCGTGGGCAAAGGAAAGCATAAAGCAATCCGTTCTCCACACATAGTGAAGGTCATGGTGTCGGTCGGTACGTCAATCACCGCCCCCACAGTTGCAACGAATAGGCGCCCTAAGATGAGGGGGGCCGGGAAGTCGTCGTCCATGTCTAGGACGACAAAATCACATGGAATCAGGAACGTGCCCACTTGAACCGGGACATCCTCCAGAATGCCTACAGGCTGCCTGTTGGAGCAATTTGCTAGCTGAATAGTCATGCTGGTGGGAGTAAGGTCCTGTAATTGCAGCGTCTTGCCAAGAGCGAGTGGTATGAGGCTCACACTAGCTCCCAGATCGCAGAGGGCACTCTCAATCTGCATATCCCCTATGCGGCATGGGATAGAGAAACTGCCAGGATCCTGCAATTTCGATGGCGATCGCCTCTATAAAATCGAGCTGCAAGATCCACTAATGGGGGCCACTGAAACTTCCCCAAGTTCTCCCTTCTTGGACTGGAGCTCTCTTAAAAATTTCAAATGGGCAGGTGCATCCTTGAGAGCTTCCAGGAAGGGGCGATGATATAGATTTGCCGTAGGGTATCCAGGAATTACGCGAAGTTAGGTTCAAGCTAAGATAGCATGGACCACGCCAGTCTCTGCGGAAAAGGTACTGGGGGCTGGTAAGTGCGAGTGGGAGGAGGAGGACTAGTCTCCCCAGCAGAACTTAGATTTTCTTTTCTCTTCTTCCCCTTTGTTCCTGTAGAATCAGGAACTTGAACTACCTCCTGCAGAACCATCACTGGGCTCTCCTCTAGCCCTTCTCCCATGGTGGAGATGGCATTTACGTGACCTCGAGGGTTAGTCTTGGGTTGGCCTGGAAAATGCCCCTAAGGTCAGGACAGGTGGCTCACCTCTTGGGTGTCCATCGTCTTCTGATGGGCGGCCATAGCATTGACCTTGGAGGTCAGTAGATTGATTGACTCACTAAGTGTCTCGTTGGTCTTGATTTGAGTCATTATAAAGCGCTCCATGAGACTCTCCGGGTGAGATATAGGTTCGAGAGGTGGATGGGGTGGATTGTAGGGAGCTCTATTGTGGAAACCAGGTGGTTGGACAGAGCTCTGGGGGTGAGGGTTGGGATTTTTGTAGAGAGGATTTGGATCACTGTTCCAACGATGGCTATCGCTGGTGAGGTGGGGGTTATTTTGTGGTGGTGGGTTGTAATTTTGGAACGTGTTGACGTGTTCAATGCTAGGGGGAGCATTATAACACTCAACGAAGGTATGTCCCTGTACACCATAGGCCTCACATTATGCATAGGCCCCCGCTGATGGTCCCGTAGAAGTGACTGATGGGGTTGCCACTTTATCCAGTCGTAGTGCGATGGCGTCCACTCTGCTTGCTAGGAGCGTCACAGCGTCCACCTCATGTCCGCCACTGCCCCTCCTGGGGGTGGCTCTTTCACTCGACCAGTGATAATTGTTGGAAGCCATCTTTTCCAACAATTCCTTTGCCGCTTCGATCGACTTGCCCATTAGAGCACCCCCTGCTGCGGCATGAACCGAGATCTTCACTGACCGCTCCAACCCATTGTAAAAGGTTTGGCTTAGGAGCCAGTAAGGAACTCTGTGGTGGGAGCACTGTCGCTGGAGGTCTTTAAACCTCTCCTAGTCCTCGTACAAGGACTCTCCATCCTACTGGGTGAAGGAGGTGATGTCCGTCTCCAACTTGACAGCATTGCCAGGTGGGAAGTATTTACTGATGGAAGCCTTTGAGAGAGCCTCCTAGGTTGTGTACAAGTTGGGCTCCTTGTTCTGCAGCTAGTCACTGGCTCTATCCCTCAGTGAGAATGGGAAGAGCCTCAGTCGAACCGCGTCAGTGGTCACCCCATTGAGTTTGATGGTGTCACACTTCGCGAGTAATTTATGAAGGTGCACGTTGGGATTGTCCGAGGGGCGGCCGCCGAACTGGTCCCGCTCCACGAAGGTGATGAGCGTGGGACTGGGCTCAAAGTTACTGGCTTCGACTGTTAGTTTCACAATAGACGATGTGATACTGGATGCTTGTGGCAGGCATAGTCATACAACACCCTCTTGTCTTGCCCTGCCATCGCTGCTTCCGCTTTCTTTCTTCTTCTCGCTTCTCCACTACGCCTGCGTGTTGCTTCTTCTATCTCAGGATCCAATGGGATAAGGTCTTGATCCCTTTGACTCCCTCTGTGTATACACAAGCAAACAATACCACTGCGTAAACAGTTTCTAGTAAGAAGAAGAAGAATTATAAACTAAAACAAAAGAATGAAAAGAAATACCTAGTCTAGAGTATTCGAATCGGTTCTAATATTGGAAGGCGCAAGTTCCCTGGCAACGACGCCAAAAAAATTGTTGAATTAAAAATACTGCAAATGCACGGTGTAGTTGTAGCTAACACATGGCAAGTATGAGTCCTATTCCACAGGGAACTTGGTTCCAATTACTATAGCTAATTAGATTGCTCAATCTAGGCGATCATAGTTGTTAATCGAGAATTAAGCTAAAGGAGATTCTAACAACTAACTAGTGAAATTAACAATCGAATACGAGACAATCAGGTTGGAATTAATGGCACGACTATGCAAGTGAATCAATTATTAACCTCGTCAAACAAACCCAAGCATGCATTACGAGTGGATAAATTGTCAGTTAAGCCTGTCTCCTCACTCTCTCAAGGGTCGAAGACTAATCCTACAACTATAGTTACCTATTCTCATGGGACTAAAAGTCGAAGGATTACAAGATTTACAATCTCAAATCCTAATTAGAATCTTAATTATTTTTAGAATAAAACTCTAATTGTCTACTAAGCCGCACTAAGTAAAGGTTTCGTCTCTCAACGCTCCCCTAAACTCTAGTAAAAAATGGATGAAAACTCTTTCAAGCATTTCTTCGAGTATGTCGCGTGCATAGTAAAAATCGTAAACAAATAAGGGAAAAGTAAGGACTATGGCTAATCCATGATTCAATAATACATAGGCAGCATTAATCCCAACCCAAGTTGGGATATTTAGCCTACAATCATGTTTAAAGCAATAATCCAATAACTCAATTCAACAACCATGGCATCCCAACTTTAGAACAATTAAGAATAACGGAAGAGAGAATTAAGATGAAGAACCTTGAATTAATCTCATGAATTAACGGTAGAACAAACTTCAATCCAATAGTGAATTCAAAAGTATGAAAAATAAAACTCTCTAGCGAAACCTAAAAATCGCCTAAGAAAACGTCTGTGCAGAGAAAACTGAAGGAAAACTGAATGATAACCCCCTGGTAAAAACAGCCCGAGGAAAATTTAAGTCGCGCGGTGAAAAAGGGGCAGTACGGTCGTGCCCAGAGGGACAGGCCAACCGTGCCTAAACACTGCCGGAATCGTGCCAGCACCGTCCTCATGGCACAGTGTCGCCACGTGGCGCGACCACACCGTGCCACTTGGCTGGCCGGCCTTTGTGCCGTGATCGCGTGGTACGGTCTAGCTTTTTTGCCCCGGGATGTCCGTGCTTGATCCGTGGAACTCTACACGACGCTTTACTGACCTCCCTCGCGACTTTAAGCCCGTCTCCTTGACGCTCCATTCTACCAAATATCGTGATTCTTTGCGTTCATTCAGTAATGTTCCTGAAATCACAGAAAGACAATATATGAGCGAAATTTATGCGTAAGAGGTCGATTTGACCTTTCACTAACGTGATAAAGCATGAAAATGTAGGGAAAACCGAGTCAAATACGGGCTAAAATATGGTATAAAAATAGGTTTATCAAATTTTAATTATGCATTTTAGTTTTGTTTATTTCTAACATTGGTTAGTAACCTTGAACGTTGTCTTCTTTAACACTAGTTGCACTAGTTCAAAGTATATTGAAATTTTTATAAAGTCTTAAATTTTAAGATATTACCTAATTCAACCCATAGAGTGATATAACGTTGTCTTTCTGGATCTTCAGTATTAGTCATTAAAGTTTAGATCATTGATGTTAACCGAGTGCTTACGAGTTCGGGCTTTCCACTTTATCTTGTTGATGTCGTATGTTTCTTCTGATGAAAACTTGTCTGATATTATATTTTGTTTGTGAAAGCAAATTTTCATTCATGGCAAAATCACACTCCTCTGGTGAATGCGGCTCATTCTTACACTGAACGTGATATCCTTTCAGAAGGCATATTTGGCTTCGTCTGTTATAAGGGCAAAAGAGTAATTTGCTTAGATCCCCAACCAGTGGCCACCTTATGTTCCCAAAGACTTCATTCATTCCATGCCTTTTGCTATGATGCTTATAGCTGATCAACTAGTGGAGATGAAGGTTAGATTACCCTTCATTGACTATACACATTTGGATCGTGACTATGTTGTGTTTCTTAGAAGAATCATAACCCTATAGGCAATTTATTGTGTGTCACCTTGCCTACGCAAGAGGTGACTTTTATATAGTACTAACACGGTGTGCAAACTAAAGTCTTCCTTTTGGGTCTTTACATTAATTTTGCTAAGAAGATGAGGAGACTAAATCGTTGAAGAGATCCTATTGATTCAAGAGTCAGAGTGTCATAAACTTTTGTTCCCTCCAAAATATTATAGGTGTAACTATGTGCTTATCTTTTTTATCTTCTTATGTATGTAGCCTAATGTGGTTAGGCTTTGATTTAGGTTATGGTTAGGAGCATAGCCTTAGTTCTATTGTGTTTCCCATTTACTTTATTGTTTTTTGTGTTTTTAAACCTAATGTAGGGCTCTTAGTGCGAGTGTTGCGCTCATAGAATGTTGTAGCTCAAGAATACTTAAGCTAATTGAGATTCATGTATTAGGTATAATCATCTCCTTTCATATCCATTAACCTTACTACTCCATCAGGTAAATTATCTTGATATGTATGAACTTAACCAATTGCGTCTAGATTTCCTCTCTAGTCTTGGATTAGTTTATCTTATTTTTATATTTATGTCCTAATAATTTTGATCAGTTAGAATGCTAGGAAATGTCAATTGTTCGGTAAAATGTTTTTTCAGTTCTTGTTGGCTATATTAGAATAGTAAAGATCTAATTTTTGTAACCCATCACAGAGTATGACACCCTAAAGTATTATAGCATTAAAACCGCACGCTTGCAAAAGTTTCACAACACTTCCATTAAGATTGTTTTATTGAGAGTGAATTGAGGTCATTGAAGAAGTGCCATAGTTCTAATGTTTTGGTAGTTATTGAATCTTGTATTCGGCCACGAATCATTATCCGTAAGCGTCATCTTATGACTTCATTTTTCTTTTTTTTCCAACACATATTGTTCGGGGTTCTGGTTCTCCTTAGAAGCTCATGAGTAAATATAAAAGTTTATCCAGTGCCATGGAGACCTTATTGAATAAATCAAATGACGTAATCTTTATAGCTTTTTAGGATGTAATGGAGCTAAGTAAACCTTCTGTCATTGAAGACATAACCAAAGATTCTGGAACACGACAAGTGATGACTATAACCCCCTCTTGATTTTGCTATGCAATGGGTCTCGAATTTTCTAGGCAACTGTTGCTTCACCAAGAGGTTTTTTGTCCTGTTGTGAATTCTATCGATGGAGTAATAATATCCATTATTCAATATTAGTCATTATGTTGGATGATTACGAGATCTCACGTCAATACACCGTCCGACAACTTGCCTTATGTTTGCTAACTCCTATATTTGGTGCCAAAGCTTTTGTGAACTTAGGTGATAACTGTTACTTGCAAAGTCTAGTCAACATATTGGATTTCCATAGATTGGCGAGATAAATTAGAGAGTGTTAACATATGCCACTTTAATTCATGGTACATGGATAGGCATGTACAAGATTAGGAAGTCCCATGGATCATAACATGTAGACGCCAAGTAAAGGGGTTGTGGAACATGACCAAGGTGTTCGTCTCTATCGAGCTTTCATTCACCTACACGTAAATATTTTTTATTGTGCGTTATTCATCTATATCATGGCTCCATGAATATTCTCCATATTTTTCTTCTAGTTCCACTCCACTTTCCTTTCTTTTTGTTGATGGTTTCTTAGGCCAAACAATTCATACAAAATGTAGAAACTTTTTATCCTGGAGTGTTCAAGTCTTCTAGGTAGCATTTGATGCCTTGAGTATGGTGCTTTCTCTTAATTGTGCCATATTTTTCTTGTTATGAAAATTTTTGTGGTATTATATTTCTTTTGTGTAAGAAAATTTTCATTTATGAGAAAATCATGCTCCTTCTTAAGTGCATGCAGCTTATTAGTACACTGAGCATGATATCCTTATAGCAGGTCTTTTTGGCTTTGTTTGGTACAAGGGCAATAGTAATTTGCCTAGACCACCAACCAATGGCAACCTTATGTTCCCAAAGACCTGAATCCTTCCATGCTTTATGCTAGGATGCTTATAACTGATCAAATGGTGGAGATGAAGGTTGCACTGCACTTTATTGACTATACATGTTTGGATGGTGACTGTGTCGTGTTTCTTGGAAGCATTGTAACCCGCTAGATAATTTATTGTGTGTTGTCTTGCCAACACAATTGGTGACTTTTATATAGTATTGATTGCGTGTGCCAATTGAAGTCTTCAATTTGAGTGTTACAGTCAATTTCGCTAGAGAGAGGGAGACCCAATCATTGAAGAGATCCCATTGATTCTAGAGTCAGGGTGTCCTAAACTTCTATTCCTCCAAATTATTAGAGCAGTACTTGTATGCTTATCTTTTTTTGCTTCTTATGTTCATATCCTAATATGGTCAGGCATTGATTTAGGGTATGGTTAGAAGTGGAGGCTTACTTCTACTATGGTTTCCCTTTTACTCTATTATTTTTTTGTGTTTTTAAACCTAGCCTAGGCCTCATATTGCTAGTGTTGTGCTCATAGAATGTTGTAGCTCAAGGATAATACTTCTTAAGCCAATGGAGATTCATGTGTTGGATATAATCATCTCCTTTCATATCCATTAACCTTAATACTCTACCAGATAAATTGTGCTTATATGTACGAACCTAACCAATTGCATTTATAGTTTCCTCTCCGGTCTTGAATTAGTCTATCTTATTTTTATATTTATGTCGTAATAATTTTGACGAGTAAGAATGCTAGAAAATGTCATTTGTTTGGTAAATTATTTTTTTTGTTCTTATTAGTTTATATTAGAATTGTGGAGGCCAAATTTGTGTAGCCCATCGCAGACTACAGCGCCCTCAAGGATTATGGTGTTAAAGTCGTATGCCCGCAAAAGTTTCACAACACATCCATCAAGATTTTTTTACTGAGAGGGAATGGAGGCCATTTAAGAAATGCCATAGTTTTGATCTTGTGGTAGTTATTGAATGTCTTGTGTTCAGCGACAAACCATCGTCTGTAAATTTTCATCTTTTTTTCTTGGAATTGTGTATGTTTTTCGCGTGTAAAGACTTCATTTTTCATTATTTTCTTAGTGAGAAGAACATTACTTTTAGTGTGCAAAACATATATTTAAATGAGCAGAGTGTTATTTCTAGTCAGTAGAACATCATTTTTAGTTGTGGGGCACTTGTTCATAGTTGATAATTGTCTGTTGCAGCGAGCTAGAATGATAGTGCACATCACTTTCAGATAGCTATATCAACAAGCGAACTGGACTTGTTGTTAGGGAACACTAGTTTATTTTAGTGAGCCAGTTTGCGGTTTTAGTGAGTAGAACATATATTTTAGCAAGCATAACATCATTTTTAGTGAGCTATTGAGAACTTGTTCGTAGTTGACAATTGTCTGTTATAGTGAACTCGAACGACACTTTTAGTGAGCACACATCACTTTTAGATAGCTATAGCAACAAGCAAACAACACTTGTTGGTAGTGAGCATTACTCTATTTTAGTGAGATAGAATGCATTTTTAGTGAGCAGTATTTCTATATTAGTGAGCATAAATTTGTTTGTTGCAGACTAAATATTATTGTTTTTCTTGACTTAACATATGTATCACAATCACAAATAGTACCTCTTTTTATTTACATAACATATACTAAGTTGACTAGAATAAACATGTCCCTTGTAGATGCTATATCTTGATAGAGTTCTCCTTACAAGGAGGACTGATGAGAGATAATTTTCAACAACCAAGGGCTGGACTACAGAAAAGCTAAAGGAAAGGGTGAAAGAAGAGAGAAAAGCTAATCAACTTGGCAACAAGGTTTGGAAAAGGCAGACTGGAGCCTCCAATACAAATGAACAAAGAAGAGCATGCTGCACCAGCCAAAAAAAAGTCATCCAGAAAAGGATGAACAGCCGAGGACATGCTCACAAAATGATGAAACATCAGAGTTGGATGCATCATTTAATTCAATTATATCAATTAGAAAGAAGAAAAATAAATAACATAAATGTGTCTCTGACATCTTACAACAGTTGAATGATGTTTTGCATATAGAAAGATATAGACGAAATGGCTAAAGTAACAAAGGCTTCAGCGACTGCATTCAAGAGATACAAATTCTTTATGGAATACTTGTAAAAAAAGTGCCATAACAATGAAGCACTCAAGAAAATGAGAGATGCAGCCATAAGCATGTTCTCTTCATATTGTGAAGCGCAATTCTCAAATTCACCACCAGCAGAACAAAAGGACAAAGGTGGAGAAACTTCTGAGATACCACCATTCAGTTTGATGAATGGTAGAGTACAGTTGTTGTACTAGAAGTAATAACTGAATTAGAGAGTGCCTTTGTAAAGCACAAACAAATGGACAACAACTCAAAAGCTAAAATTCCAAGGAGGAAATGCTCTAGATCTAGAAAACGGGACAATGACTTGCCATGTCTTAAGTTCAGTGATAACAGCCAAAGCCTAGCTTCTCTAACACCAGCACCCCTAGCAACACTTCAGACACCACCACACTACCTATCCACACAAACACTTAAGACACCACCACCACCAACAGCAATCCTTGAGACACGAAAGCCCCCCTAGCAACCATAAGTTGTTGAGACCCAACCACTACCAGAAACATTTGAGACACCACCACCCATGCCAGAGACAATATCAGAACCAATGGACAAGGATAGTACAGGCCAAAAAAATCATCTATTACGAAAGAAAATATTGAAACAGAGGACAGAAAGCAACTGAAAGTGAGCAAAAAAAGAAAAAATCACCTAGAAAAGAAGACAACAAATAGAAAACAACACATAAAGGGAGTAAGAATTTTGGAAAATTGAATAAATATTGGTGAAAAACACATTTTCTTTAGTGAACAAAACATAATTTTTTGTGAGTTATGGGAAAGTTGTTGATAGTTGACAATTGTGTGTTACAATAAGCTACAATGACACATTTAGTGAGCAGACGTCACTTTTAGATTGCTCTAGCCACAAGCAAAGACGACTTTGTTGGTAGTGAACATTACCCTATTTTAGTGAGCTAGTATGCATTTTTAGGGAGCAGATCATTATTATTAGTGAGCAGAATATTATTTTTAGTGAGCAAAACATATTATTAGTGAGCATAACATTATTTTTAGTGAGAGAACATAAATTTTAGTGAGCAAAATGCATTTTTAGTGAGCAGAACAAAAAAGATTTGTTGGTAGTGAACATTAGTTTATTTTAGTATTCTAGGAACTATGTGTGGTGAGCTATAGTCAAACAAGTAGTGTGCCATAATATGTATTTAGTGAGCTATGTTATGATGAACTGTGATGTAATGTTTTACAGAAGAAGAGCATAACAAGAAGATAAGACATCAAGCAAAAAGAAATAAAGGACGCATGACAAAACCCTTCTCCTAACTTTTTCTGGAAAGAATCACAAAGCTTACAGAGGAATTATCAAGCTAGGAGAAGTTGGTTAGTGATTATGTCTTTCATCAATCAAAGGACATTGATTCCAAGTAAGCACAAAATTTCGAGATTTAAAAAATTAATAACAGAAAACACTTAAAAAAACATAAGTTACACTTAATATTAACGTACATTTTTTTTCTTTTGATATTATATAAGTGAAGAATTGTTTGACATCAAAAAAACATGTTGCAAATCAATATCACTTGTTAACCATGCATCCAAGGGAATATATTGATGCGCATGGGGTTAGTGTCTGGGCTACTATCCTCAACAACTTAGAGAGAAAAAGAAGTGAAGGCTCTCTAAGAAGGTTTTTTGCATCAGTTGATGCGATGTTGAGTATATCTTACTTCAGTTTATATATTCAAATACTTAAACATGTACTGATACTAATGCAAAAATGCAGTCAACTTTAGACCCCATGATAATTGTGGAAAAATCAAAAGAGTAGGGGTATATTAATTTTGAAACAATACTTGAGAGAGAATTTTAGAGATGTGACAAATGGATACTGGGCAAATAATTGCAACTGGTAGGTACTGATATAATACATTTGTTTATGTGTTAGACTACCATATTATATGATATTATTCATCTCCTAATTTGCAGGTGTTCTTCCCAGTATGTCACAAGAAGCCCTTCTTCATCTTTTGCTTCAATTTAAAGGAAGAAAGGCTTGACATAATGGACAATATGCACATAATAACTTCATACAAAAACACATACAGTGCAACACATGTTTAGTGGTATGTTTAGAATGTTTACTCATTTATTTAATTTTGAACAAATCAACAGTTTCATTTGCAGAGGCATATAGTTATTTAGCTAAGGCTATACTTTAGCGAGTACAAAGTATTTGAGGGCATCTATTAATGTTTATGTCACTAGTGTGTCTTAATGAGCAATACATGTGTTCTATTTGGATGAGGAACATTGTTAGTAAGCTAAACTTATTCGCTAAAGAACATTATTTGTGGGCTAGGAAGTTACTAGTCTTTATATCAACCTTGTATCCTAGGGAGGTGTAGATTTATTCCAATGAGGTGGAAACATAATTAGTTTGCTAAGCTTATTTGCTGGACAAATAGTTAATAAGCTAAACTTATTTACTAGACCAATATTTTGTTTTTATCTGTTATTTCTATTAGTGACTTATACAGGTCTTCCACTGAGCTAAAGAAAGTACTTTAAAGTCATTTGTTGGGAGAACTATTGTGTTTTAATAAATCATGTTGCTTAATGAGCTAACACACATATTTAGTGAGCCAACAAACATATTTAGTGAGCTGAAAATGAATGTCGGACAAACTGTTTTCTTTCTATCAATCATGTTGCATAGTGAGCTAACACACATTTAGTGAGCTCAAAATATTTGATGGGGAACTATTTATGTTGTAGTATGTTGACAAAATATAACAAATGTTGATTGTACATAAGCAAAAGCTTTTGGAAGATTTCTTGAGAGTTCGCCATCCAAAACATGAAGCTTTAAAGAAAATGAAACCAGTAGGAATGCGAATGCCATGGAGAACACCAGAAAATGCCATAAACTGTTGGATATTCAGCATTAGGCACATGGAGTCATGCTTTGGCTAGATGGATAACTGGGAATGTAGTTTCAAGAAGAATGAAGTAAGTCTTCATAAATGTCTTGAAATAAGTATAACACTTTAATTAAGGAACAACAAATATATGCATAATAGCTTTACATACTTGTTTTTTTTATTTTTCTGTTTCCAGCGAAAGAATATGCTTGATGTAATGAGAGCATGGTACTGTTGAGATCATCAACAAAGAAGAAAATATATACAGTAATAGATTTAAGAGGCTGGCAAACGAGTTCTATGATGAACAAGGGGTAGAAAATGAATGCAAATGAAGGCCAAAATCCAGCGCCAGTAGCATAACTAATGAATCTTGAGATGTGATCAAGTTCTTGAACACTAACATTGCTTTAGTTAGGCGAATTTTTAGAAATAATGTAGACAATACTATCATATGAACACTAATATTGAATATTTCATATCTTTTACTATGCTTAAACTTAATGATGGTGAAGCACTATTATGCAGCATTTAATACTTAATCACCAGTATTGAATATTTCATATCTTTTACTATGCTTAAAACTAAAAAAATAAAAACAAAATTCCAACATCCAGTGAGCTAGGAGGAAAAACTAATGAACTCCAGGGATTCTACAGTGAGCAACTACATAACCTAATCTAGACACTAATATGATATAAAGTTGCAACTATTATTACGAAAGTGTTTCATATATTGAAGTGTGCACAATCTCATTATCAAAGAATAATATTATTTTATAATGTTAAAACAAAAAAAAAATTACAAATAGTTTTGTAAATTCTAGTAAGCTAAAGGACAAATCTACTGAGCTATAATACTTCAGTAGTGCGCACCATATTATAAACTTTATAATTATTTAAAATGCTTTACAAAATTTTAAAGTATATATATAAATCTCATCACATAACAAAACAAAGAAAACATCATAATGAATAAAAATAAAAGTTCACAATTTATTAATCAAATACAAATTTAAAGTTGAATTATAAAAAAAAAACTATTGTATGTGCTAGATGCAAAATCTTCATTAATGCTAAAAGCCAATGCAATCTCCTCAACCCTACATAACACACATGACTTCTAGTGAGCAAAATATAATTTTAAGAGAGCAGGAAAGAAAACCATAAAAACATACAAAATCAAAACACCAAAATCATACCAAAATAAAAATCACTTACTCACAAAAATTTCATATCTGATTCTTAGCTACCCTATTTTGCACAATAAATTAATGTATTCATTTATATTTATATTACCACAAAAACACCAAATTAAAAAAAAAAACATCTCTTGTAGGAAAAACAAAAAAGGCAAGGCAAAATTTACCGTTGAATGCCTGGAACTTCGAAAGGAGGATTCAGTTGATTGGCAAGAATGCTACCCCCATTTGGTTGCATCGACCTTTAATGAAAATATCAAGCTACACTCTAAACATTTCGTTAAAATCTACTCCTGGATTAGAAGCACCTGCTGGATTAGATGAACCTGTAGGAACAAGCTAAACCATCACTGGAAAAACATATTTATATTGAGCATATACATATGTTTAGTGAGCCAACGTACCAATTTAGTGTAGTGAAACATGTATGACTAACATTGTGAGCACCGAAAAATGTAGTGAGCTAATGCACACTTTAAGTAAGCAAATACACAATATTAGTGAGCTATTCTTATTCCTGTTCGGCACATAACTGATTATAGGGATTATATTTGTTAAATATAAACTGAACATTTATTTGTACATTTCGTTACAATCTATTCTTGGATTAGAAGCACCTGCTGGATTAGATGAACCTGTAAGAACAAGCTAAACCGTCACAGGAAAAATATATTTTTAGGGAGCATGTGTTTAGTAAGCCAACGTACTAATTTAATGAGCTAAACATGTATGGCCAACATTGTGAGCACCAAAAAATGTAGTGAGCCGATGCCCCTTTTTAATGAGTAGATACACAATATTAGGGAGCGTAGAAACATTTTTAGTAAGCCAAAACACAATATATTTTTAGTGAGCCTATCAATAATTTAAGTAAACTGCAAAAGATATTATTATGACAAATATAATTATTCACTGAGATCGTGAGTAGAATTTAATTTTAGGTTGTGATACATCTCCTCAATTCCTTGAATAAAACCTTGCCTTCCTTGATCTTACAATATTTGACATCTTCTCCAACATGCTCTTCCTCCTTACATTCCTTTGGCCTTTCCTTCTTGAACCCTTAGGGCTACCAATGATATGATTACTAGCACTAGCCTATTGATAATTTTCTGCCTGACAGACATAAACTGAGCACACAACAACACAAGCATTAGCCTTTAACTGGGCAAAACCTTGTTCACATAGCTTTCTTGCTTCGACATTAGCTTCAATTGCAAGAAGCAGACACTCAAACTGTCTATGCATCTGAACTCTCCATATGGAACCAGGAACACCAACAACATTAATATGTGAAGCTTCTTCTACAACTCGGGTGTGTCTAGCTACCGTAGTCCATCATTTCAAAATAATATTGATGAGGAACTCTAGGCACACAATGAACATTGAAAATACACAAATAGTGGCAGCAAAGAATACCACTCTTGGTGTACTTTTTGCATTCGCAAATAATATTTTGATCTGGAGGATGAAACCTACCCACAAACACAAACTTGTCTAAAAAGCGATTCTCATAGACAACATCTGTATGCCCTGTACGATAAGGAGTCTAAGTTCAGTTGAGAAGATCTTGACAACACCCGTCCCCTTTAATGTGTTCATTCTCAAAAACTTTGCACAAGTTGTTCATGTAGAATTTTAAAGCATGCTGCAAAAGGCTAACATGTGGCCAATACATCTCAGGGATCCATATTCTCATCATTCTTCTTAGTCCTTCACTCAATCACAACGCCATATAATATATTGTGAAAATCAAACAAACCACAAGTGGCATTAACTTACTTTGACAAAGAAGTATTTGTAGATTCACTTCTCCATGACAATAAGATGCGACCAGAAAAAAAATCCTTGTAAAATTTTGGACACCATTTCTTTCAACTGATATAATCTTGTTAGAATTAATTGCACGAGGACACAAGAAGGGGGTGAATTGTGTCTACCGACTTTTCTGATTGTTTCAGAACACTCGTGAAAACTGTTTGGACTGTGTGTTTGGACTGAAGCAGAAACAAAACTACATGAGGAAATAATAAAGGAGCCACACTATTTTTACGTGGAAAACCACCTCTGGCCTAACTGAGGTTTAAAAACCACGACCTACCACTATAGGATTTCAACGCACTTTTCACTAAACAGGCCGACACGTTACAACTGTAACACACATGACTCAGTCACACAAATAACTTAGTCTACCCCAAGACCTTCGTTACAAACACCACGTAACTTAGTCTACCCCGAGACCCTCGTTACAACCACGTCCATTGTCTCCCAAGACTTGGACACTCTCTTATCTCACTAATGGAAAAGAGAAAAAGAAAAACTTTTTACTTGAATGATTCTAAACAAGCTGAATGTAAGATACAATACAATCCCTATTATGCCAATATTGAAGACTCGATTTGGCACTCTCTTTGAAGGTTTTTCTCATAGAAAATTCTAACTCTCAAAGATAATTTTTGCACTTGGAAAACCCTTGAAAAACCTTGAGAAAAGCTAGAGAAGGAGGCGACTTAAATAGTGGGCTTGTGCGGTAGGGTTAGGAAGATTTCCTTCCTTCAATCACTCCAACACTCAACCTCCTAAAATCTTTCCTCTTGATATTCTTCCCTTAAAGGATAGGATAAAATCTTTCAAAAATCTTTCAATAATATCTTTTAAGGAAAACATCTCTCAACATTATCTTTAAAGAAAAAATCTTTTTAGAATCAAATGACACAGGGAAATTAATCCTAATTATTTCAAGAAAAAAGTAGTAAAAAAAATTCTAAATCTTGAAATTCGTTTTTTTTCTTCGACATCAGAACACCGCAGACCTGACTTCTCAGGACTGTTCTGAGGTAGTGTTCTGAAGCACTTAAAAACATTTCAAAGAAAATGCTAAGTCAAGACCTTCTAATTGGCATACTGACAAGAATCTAATAAATAAAACCAATACTAAGCCCAGCACTCTTGTTATCAATTGAACTCCTAACACACCATTTTGATTCTGCATGCGATGCTCTATGCTTTGTGCTCAGAACTGTTTTGAGGCAATATTCTTAGACTTTTGTTATCAGCTGGGCTCCTTGTGCATGTATCGCCTTTGACGCTCCACGCTCATTCGAACCGTTCCAAGTATTTTCGAATCCTGTCTCAACACACAACTCAAGCACAACATATTGGCTGGTCCATTTTGATTGTTATCATCAAAACCATGCACATTAATTGGGTCAACAATTTCCCCCTTTTTGATGATGACAAACCAAATGACCGTAAGTCATCAAGGACAGTTAATAGTGAGACAGGGCAAAAATACATTAGTGCCAACACAGTTATCCACCCTCACACTAGAGAGAAAAGAAGAGTTAAGAGATCAACTTAAACATGGCAAACCAATCGAAACAAAGTCATACTCATCTTTCCCCTTTTGACATCATCGAAAAGGGTGAGGAGGCCAAAAGTTGAAATCTAGTGTGGATGCAATCACCACCAAAGCAGTAATGCGGGAAATAACAGCAATACACTCAAGTATATGGTACAGTAACGATATTGGCCATACAAGTCACGCACAAACAAATAACACATGTAACAAGCGAAGCTATATCATAAATGCATTAACCTTCCGAAAACATCCATGAACCATCAATAGTCACATACATAACCAAGTGTCTGAAAAACAATGTTGGAAACCAAGGAAGCAACGGGTTCAGGAAGAGGAAGGTGGAGGAGGGAATGTGGCTGTGAGGGCAAGAAGGCCACTCAGCAGATCCTTGTGACGTTTTGCATTGAGCGTCTTTTCCTCTGCAAACGCTTGCTTTACTTCAGCTATCTCCCTCTTCAATGTGATCTGATCCTGCAACAGTGTATCAATGGTAGGAGCGTTGGATGTGGAGGCTTCATTGGAAACAAGTCCAAGAGGTGTTTGGAGCCCCTATTCTGAAGTTTTACTATCGCCTTTTGTTACTTTGAAACCATACCCAATCAATGTGCTGTTGCCAATCTCATCACTAACTTGAAAGCCTACTCTCTTCTACAAGGGAATCCCAAGCTTCTCAAACACTGACGTCAGCAAGAACCCATACCCCATGTCATGAACCTTGGACGTGTTGGCAATTCTCCCAATGTGACTAATCATGATTACGGGAAAGTTAATTTGCTCACCCCTATCCAACAAATCAGCGTAGCACATGTTCGTGGAATTAGCAAGGTTGCGTCTGTGAGCTCGAGGAACAACATCCTTAATCACAAACCAAAACAATAGTTGATGCAATGGCATCATCTCCTCCTTTCTCATAGACCAGGACACAGTCAGATGGGGTTTTTGGGCTAGCTTCTGGGTCAATTCCAGTACCCTTCTTAACCTAAGACGCTCTTGTCCTCTCGTACATACACATCAAAACCTTCGGAGGATACCACAAGCAACTCACCTAACTTCTTAGCATCAAACCGTAGGTTATGATCATTATCTATGCGTGTCACCACTCCATTGGTGACAACATAGTTTGCATAGAACTCAGCCAAGTCTGGAACCGAACACCCTCTCTTAGTATCTGTGAACAAGTCCAACCACCCCTGGGCCTCTAACTTTTCTAAGAACACCCCAAGCCCCTGTTCCTGAAGGTATGACACTTTAACTACCTTTCCGCGAACCAAACTTCTGAAGGAAATGCTCATATCTCTCAGCAAGTGTCATGGTTTTCCTAATTTTCTTCTTTTTTGGTTCATCAGACTCTTCAACCAGTTCAGACACTTGTTCTGGGGCAGCCCGTTTTTGGGTAGGTTTCTTAAATGGAACTGGTTTGAGAGGTGTTTTGGTGCGTGTTTTGGAAGATTTATGGGCTAGTCTATTCGTGGTTTGGGACTTGATTGGAATAGTTCTTTTGAACCGCAAAATTGGTTCATCCTCATCATTGTTCTCAGCATCTTCAACAACAAATTCATTTTCAACATGCCCAATATCATAATCCTTTCACTCCCCAACTAATTCGGCCTCATTCCCCCTTAATCTAGACTCGGCCACAACCGAGTCATACACCACAATTTCCCAACCCGTAGTTGGGAGTACCAAAGGTACCATGTCAGGGTTCAAGTCTACTGATCTTAAGTCCAAGCCCTTCAAAAACCCAAAAATAGAGGGAGTAATCGAAAAAGAAGGTGATGGCGTGTTTTCCGTACCAATCGAGACCGTTTGTGGCAATGAAGGCGCCGGTAATGTTCCCTCAGAACTCATCCCAATTCTGCCCCTTTTTCTTTATAGTTGGTCTCGTAGTGATCTTCGGTCAGAAGTCTTGAGTTTGGAGGATGCTTGACCGCCACGAGTTTTTGCCATTGTAAAGATTTGAGGTGATTTGGAGTTAGGGTTTTGACGGGGTTTAAGGAAAGAGAGGGAAATCGGGTTCCTAGTATAGATAGAGAGGTGTACGGATGGGTTATGGATAGAGATAATGGAGGGATTTAATTGTGAGCATGAGTGGCCCAAAAATCGATGGAGTTTATGGTAGAGTTTATTTTGGTCATTCTTGAAGAGAGAGAATGGTTTGCATGCAGCACATCATTACACTAGGTATGGTATAAATTATAGGTTAGGTGTAATGAAAAGCTTTTAATAACGCCACTTGGTCAACACATGCTACAAACAGTGGTCAGGTCTGTTCCTAGAGTCTATTCTTACTGTTAAAAGTTTGGTGTCTCAGAACACTAAGGGCAATATCATTAGATCTCAATGAGTGTCAGCATGTTACATTCCACACATATGCCAGTAAAAGCACAAAAATTTGAATACATCCATTGTAACAATTTATTTGGCCTAAAAACCCTTGACTAGGCAATCATTGGGGGTTAAACAAGCATGCTTAAGTTCTTTTGGTCATACCCAATTCATGTCTATTACTCTCAAACTACTCTCTACTCAGTGCCTTGGTAAAGTTGTCAGCAATTTGCTTATTAGTGGTAAAGAAATTCATTGAAATTAAGGCATTTTCAACATTATCTCTCAAAAAAATGATGATGTATGGCAATATGCTTAGTCCTTTATGTTGACATGGGTTTTTTGCAATGTTAATTGTAGTTGTGTTATCACAAAATATAGGAATGCATCTCGTGTCAACAGAAAAGTCCTTGAGTTGTTGCCTTATCCACAACAATTGAGCACAATAAGAAGCAGTCGCTACATACTCGGCTTCTGCTGTGGAAATGGCAACGAAGTGTCATTTGTTGGTTGCCTAAGAGACCAACCAGGGTCCAAGAAAATGAGTCATACCTAAGGTGTTTTTTCCATCAACCAAGGATCCAGCATAATCTGCATCAGCATACCCAATGAGATCAAAATTGCACCCTCGAGGATACCATAAAGCTAAGTCTGAGGTTAATAGGTTCAAATGTTTCCTCATAATCGATCCCCTCTTCTGGGTTGTAACCCTAAACCACCAACCTGGCCTTGTTCCGAGTAACTGTTTCGAACTCATCCAATTTGTTCTTGAACACTCACTTGGTGCTAATTATCGATCTGTGCTTAGGCCTTGGTTCAAGGTGCCAAACCTTGTTCCTTATGAACTGATAAAGCTCTTCTTGCATAGCAGTAACCCAATCAGAATCTGCAAGGGAAATCTCTCCTGGGTACTTGGTGAAACAGGTTCTTGAACTGTTTTGGTGCCTGTTCCCATATCAGTTCGGGAAGAATTAGGTTGAGTGGGCCGGTTCTGTTCAGGTTCGGCAATGCTTCCCTCTAACTGGTTTGCTCCTTGCCCACCTTCTAAATTATCAGTTCCAGGACTTGGTTAACCTTCAGAAGCCTTACCTTCGTCAACTATAGAGCTTTGAGTGAGCGAGAGGTCTTTTCTCACAAGACCAAGTTCAAACTCTTCATCCTGTGTATCATCCTCAATCAAGGAGTTAGTCTCATCAAATAATACATGCACACTTTCCTCAACACTCAAGGTTCATTTGTTAAAGACTTTGTAAGCCTTACTGTGTGAGGAGTACCCCAAGAATATGGCTTCATCACTTCTAGGGTAGAACTTTCCCAAGGATTCCTTCCCATTATTGTGCACATAGCACTTGCAACCAAACAACCTCAAGTGCATAGCATTGGGTTTTCATCCCTTGAAAAGTTCATAAGGAGTCTTGTTAAGTATGGGCCTAATCATGCATCTACTAATAATGTAGTACGATGTGTTTAATGCTTCTACCAAGAAGTTTCTAGGAAGACCACTAGCGACCAGCATAGTCCTAGTCATGTCTTCTAGAGCACGATTTTTATGCTCTACCACCCTATTCTATTGGGGTGTTCTGGGGCAGAAAAATTGTGATAAACACCATGTTCATTACAATATTCAATGAAGCTAGAGCCATGATCAGACCTAAGACTCACCAATGAGTGTCCTACTCTCTTTTCAATTTTCTTAAGAAGAACAAGAAACTTTTCAAATGATTCATCCTTTGATGTGAAGAACAAAGTCCAAGTGAAACAAGAGTAATCATCCACTATAACAAATACATACCTCTTCCATCCTCTACTTGTGATCCTCATAGGACCACACAAACCAACATGTAGTAGTTTAAGAGATCGGAAAGCACTAACACAGTTCCTTGACTTGAAAGAAGCTCTCACTTGCTTTCCTCTAGCACAAGCGTCGCACACCTTGTCATTATTGTACTTGATGGAAGGTAGTCCGACTAGTAGGTCCATGGAAATGAGTTTATTCAAAAGAGAAAGACTTGTATGTCCTAACCTCTTGTGCCAAAGCATAAGATCATTGTTAAGAGCTCTCAAGCAAGTCATATGATTCTGGGGAAGTGAAAGAACACATGCTTTATACACATTCTTGTCTCGCTTCCCCCTCAACACAACATCACGAGAATTGACATTGGTAATCAAGCAGTGATCCGAAGAGAACTCAACATGATTTCCTCTGTCACACAGTTGGGACACACTTAGCAAATTATGTTGTAACCCATCAACCAAGTACATATTATCAATAGAGTGAGAGCGATTTACCTATCTTACCTACACTGACAACTTTCCCAAACTTGCCATTGCAAAATGCCATTCCCCCTCCATCAAAGGCTGTAAGTGAGAGGAAGTCTGATTTGTCTCCCGTTATGTGCCTTGAGCAAGCACTATCTAAGAACGATAATTGATTGCCTCCTCTCACTTTACCTTGCCAAATAGCTAAGTGTTTGTCTTGGGAACCCAAATCCACTTAGGTCCTGTTTTCTATGACATGGAGGTTAAGTCATCTTTTCTAATCCATACTTCTTTAACATACAATGAGTTTCTTTCCATGGCTCTTTTTCTCAAAGGACAAGCATACCGAGAATGACCAGTTTTTCCACAGTGAAAACATATTATATTTTCTTGAAGTCCAACATATTTTTTGTTAACTGGTCTAGTGACAGGTCTATTCACAAATCCTAGTCCCCTTTTATTTCGGCTATGGTGAGTATTTAGCCAATTAAGCACTTCTGGGGAATTGTTCCAGCGCCTGTTCTGAACAAGGTCACATTCAACCTTATAAGCATACGCTTATTAGGAACTGTTCCAGCGTCTGTTCTGAACGAGGTCAGATTCAGCCTTATATGCCTTTTCAAGCAGTTGGTTGTTTTCACTTACCAAGGATTCTACCTTAAGTTTTAGGTCTAGGGACTCACTATTCAGCCTTGTAAGATCAGCATTAAACTCTTTCTCTCTTGTGTTTATGAGGTCTTTAACTGTGTCAAGATCTTTACATAGGGCAAGAGCCTCTTCTTCTGGCTTAAGTTTTTCACATTTGAGGACTTCATTGACATGTTCAAGTTCTAGTTTGTTCTGTTCAAGCATTCTAAAATCTTTTCTCAATTCAGAACAAACCTCTTTAAGCATACAATTTTCAGCAGTTATTGTCTCACACTCATTCACTATGGTAAATAATAATTTAATAACTTTAGCTTTGCTAAGACCACATACCGTATCCTTGAGTTGGGACAAGATTTCGACTGATTCAAGATCCGATTCAGACTCGCTTCTAGCCATGAGGGCTTCTACAACTTCTTCCTCTTAGGAGTCCTCTTCCTCCTCAGAAGTTTCACCCCAGGCTGCCATCATTGCCTTGGTGAAACACTTTGAGGAGTTGCTCTGTTGTGGTCTCTTGCCATGATTTTGAAACTGTTCTAACCCCTTTTCTTTCTTCTATATGGAGCAATTCTTCAAAATGTGATCGGGTTTTCAACTTCTGAAGCATCCTGAAAGCTTATCATGATCATTGTTCCGTGGCTTCCTGGTACGTCATTTCTTGATATTGCCTTCAGCCTTCTTGAAGAATTTTTTGAACTTTCGAGTAACAGATTGACCCTCCAAAATTCCTTGTGGAGCACTCATCTTTTTTAGATCTCTTAAGGTGTTAACCTAAATATGAGAACTCTGCTCTGATACCACTTGTTAGAATTAATTGCACAACGACACAAGAGGGGGGGTGAATTATGTCTACCGACTTTTCTGATTATTTCATAACACTCGTGAAAACTGTTTGGACTGTGTGTTTGGAGTGAAGCAGAAACAAAGCTACCTGCGGAAATAATAAAGGAGACACTATTTTTTCGTGAAAAACCACCTATGGCCCAACTGAGTTGTAAAAACCATGACCTACCACTGTAGGATTTTAACACACTTTTCACTAAACGTGCCAACTGGTTACAATTGTAACACATGTAACTTAGTCACACACGTGACTTGGTCTACCCCAAGACCTTCGTTACGAACACCACGTACTTAGTCTACCCTCAGACCCTCATTACAACCACGTCCAATGTCTCCCAAGACTTGGACACTCTCTTATCTCACTAATGGAAAAGAGAAAAATAAAAACTCCTAACTTGAATGCTTTTAAACAAGCTAAATGTAAGGTACAATATAATCCATATTATGCCATTATTGAACACTTGATTTAGCACTCTCTTTGAAGGTTTTTCTCACAGAAAATTCTAACTCCCAAAGATAATTTCTGCACTTGAAAAACCCTTGAAAAACCTTGAGAAAAACTACAGAAGGAGGCGACTTAAATAATGGGCTTGTGTGGTAAGGTTAGCAAGATTTCCATCCTGCAATCACTCTAACACTCAACCTCCTAAAATCTTTCCTCTTGATATTCTTCCCTTGAAGGATAGGGTAAAATCTTTCAAAAATCTTTCAATAATATCTTTTAAGGAAAAAATCTCTCAACATTATCTTTAAAGAAAAAATCCTTTTAGACTCAACTGACACAAGGAAATTAATCCTAATTCTTTCAAGAAAATCGTTAGTAAAAAAATATTCTAAAATCTTGAAATTTGTTTTTTTATCTTTGACGTCAAAACACCGCAGACCTGACTTCTCATGACTGTTCTGAGGCAGTGTTCTGAAGTACTTAAAAACATTTTAAAGCAAACGCTAAGTCAAGAGCTTCTAATTGGCATATTAATAAGAATCTAAAAAATAAAACCAATACTAAGGCTAAGACTCTTATTATCAGCTGAACTCCTTGCACACGATTTTGATGTTCCATGGAATGCTCTATGCTCTGTGCTCACAACTGTTCTGAGGCAATGTTCTCAGACTTTTGTTATCAGCTGGGCTCCTTGTGCATGTATTGCCTTTGATGCTCTACGCTCATTCAAACCGCTCCAAGTATTTTCGGATCCTGTCTTAACACACAACTCAAGCACAGCATATTGGCTGGTCCATTTGGATTGTTATTATCAAAACCATAAACATTAGTTAGGTCAACAAATCTAACTAACCAGGCATTTTCAACACATTTATGCTCTTTAACCAGCCTAGCATAGGTACAATAGTGAGCAAAAAGTAATATGTTAGTGAGCAGAAACATGTAACCTTGGTGAGCATATAACAAAAATAGTAGTAGAAGGGGCTCACCTATGCTAGCAAAAATTAAACTTTTCTTCTATATCACATCTCATCAAAATATTGTCAAACTCATCAACAAATCCAACCAAAACCCTTACATGACCAACATCCGTTTTTCAATTCTCCAAGATGCGCCAAATACACAACCTATACTGTGCCAAAGGGAATACCTTTTCAATAGCATTTACTATAGAAAATGCTTGATCTGTCATCATAGTTTTAGGCTGCAGATTATCCATATCTTCCAAAAACATTTTAAACAACCAAACAAAGCTCTCAACCTTCTCATTTATCAAAAACCCACATCCAACCATAACATTCTTCGCATGATGATTTATACAAACAAAAGGTGTGCATATCATCTCATAACGGTTGGTTCTATATGTCATGTTAAATAGAAGGAGATCACCAATAAACAAATAGTCAAATTTCAATTGCAAATTTCTCCAAAAAAAAAGCTCATCAAACAATCATTCTCATCCAAGTTAAACTTATAGAAAGAATCTTGCTCATTGACACAACTATTTTCTAATACAGGCATCAAATGATTGGCATCACCCCCATCTAAAGTCTTTTTGACTTCATTTGCAACACTATTGTAGGCATCTCTTTTGCTAAACCTAAGTAATGGGCCTCCACAGCCACATTTTTTAGAAGCCAATAAGCATGAGGAGCTTTCATACCATTTCTTCTCATCTTTTGGAAAAATCAACATGAGCTTTACCAACGTTTTTATGTGAGCTTAGCTTATGAACCTCACCATCCAAAAGCAATTCATGATTATGAAGCACGTCATGCGTAATACAAACCCATTCACCATTAGCTACAATGTAAAAAATAGCCCTAGCTTTACAATTGCACATACGACTCCGTTTAGCAAATGTCTAATCTTTTTTTCCAAGGACATCTATTAAAACCTTGTTTGCTGCAACAAAACTCCCTCGAACGCACCTCTTATGAACCCTCTTTCCTCCTCAACTTTTCACATCTTATAGAAAAACTCTTACGAAAAGCATACTAGTTGTATTCCTCAATTGCTACATCTAGAGAACTGACCCTTTTACTGATCATTTCTGATTCATCACCTCATTCACTTCAACAACACCTTCAGCATCAATAGCCACACATTTCCCCTCATTAGCAATAATAGAATCAGACACAACAACAATAATATTACCATTATCAAGCATAACACAATTGCACTCAGAAGCCATGTCTTTCCCTTTTGAAACACCAACAAGATCAGACAAAACTCTAACATAATCACTTATATCAATGACCTCAGCAATACATGATCTAATGTAGACAGCAAAAATCAAGAATCATCTGCAAAATCAAACATTTTTTTTTGTGGTGAGCTAGACTGCAAAATTGGTGAGCACAAGCTAAATCATAGTGAGCTAAACACATTTCTTAGTTAGATGAACTTTAATTTTTCACTAGTCAGAACATAAGTGCTTTGCAAAAGCAAATATAATTTTTATAGTGAGCTAAATTATATAATTGCTTAGCGCACACTGAACTTAGTGCGATGACGTATTTCTTTTTCTAGTAAGCTAAAAACAATACTTAGTGAGCACATAACTCATTATCGTGTGCTATAGTTTTTCCTATTGGGCACATAACTGATTATAATGACTATATTTAGTGATCACAAAACTGATTATACTTGGTGAGTATATGTTGAATCCTAGTGAACCTAAACATATTCCTTTAGTAAGATGAACTTTTAATTTTTTTTTATAGTGAGGACATAAGTGCTCTGTAAAAGTAAGCTATTTTTCTTTATAGTGAGCTAAATTGTATAATTGCTTAGCACAAATTGAACTTAGCGACCTGACATATTTATTTTTCTAGTGAGCTAACAATTATATTTAGTGAGCATAGAACAGATTATGATGAGCTATTGTTCTTCCTATTAGGCAAACTAAAATTTACTGAGAATGAAGTATATTCAAACATCAAACAAGAGAAAATTATTAACATTGTATATTAACCATTACAAACAATTAGAAATAAGAAAATACAACTCAAACAAAAAAAGCAATCATTCTAATAAACTTTCTAAATCAACTAATAACAAAGCCACATATATATCCAAACCCCTAACTACATTACATTTCCAGAATACAGAATCACAACAACGAATGCAATCCAAGTAGAAAATCTCGAAGTTAGGTCATTATAACACAAAATTGAAACACACAAATTGGAAAATCGAAAACAAAAATAGAGATCGACAATAGCATAATCACACCTGAAGAAAAACTCACATTTCAAGAATCTCTAAGGTCAATAGTGACACTAAGATCAATGCTAGACATTGAATAATTACCAAAAAAACTAAAGGAATCAAAATTGCAAAGAGGATCAGTGTTTGAACAGAGCAGCGAGACGAAGGAAAACGTGAAACCGTGATTTCTTTTAGTTGTGAAATTTAATTTTTTTTAAATTTGCAAGACACGAAGCCCAAACCAAGAGAGACCCAAAAATGCCTGAGACCCAAAAACGCAACATTGTAGGCCCAGTTGGACAAATGCGTTATCGACCCCGTTGCACCTAATAAATTTCAATCAAAGACTTGTTACTTGAATCTAAATAAACCAACTAGTGCCTTAAATGCTTGGCTTGTAAAATCTGCGCTCCAAGTCATAGGGGACCCACTCTTTTATATAGCATTAATTGACTTAGGGAACAATTTCAATTTGTTACCCTTTACTCAGTATGAGAGGTTCGAGTTAGGTGAGTTAAAACCTACCAACATGGTCATCTAATTAGCTTATAGATTGACTAGATTGCCAAGGGGCAAGGTAGAGGATGTATTGATTAGGGTGGATGAATTCATTTACCGAATAGACTTTCTTGTTCTTGAAATTAAAAAAGTCACTAATGTTTCTAATCAAATTCTTGTAATTCTAGGGCATTCTTTCTTACCTACCTTAAATGCACTCACTAACTTTAGAAATGGAATAATGAGAATATCTATTGGCAATATAACTTTAGAGTTGAACATCTTTAATATGTGAAGACAACCTTCAAGATTGGATGATATACAAACTTTTACACAGAATTAGACAAAGGAATTTATTATGAGGGTAAGTTTGATGATATCTTTGCTACTGAGTATGAGTTCGTTACGATTGATAATGAGCCTAAATATGATGTGTTTGAGTTTGATGATCTATGCTCTATTTCAGAATCTTTGTCTTCTTCTACTATTGAGTCTGATTCCCATAGTACGTCTCTTAACTTGAAACCTCTTTCTAATTCTCTTAAATATTCATTTTTTGGCGTTGATGAATGTTTACATGTGATTATTGCTTCTGATTTAGATCATAACCAACAGGAAAAATTGATTGCCTTAGAGAGAAAAAGGAAGCTATAGGTTTGGACTTTATTAGATACCAAGGCCAGTAGTTCTTCGATTGTGTAGCATAGGATCCATTTGGAGGATAATATTAAGCCTTACCATGATTATCAAATGCATTTGAACCCAACCTTGCAGAAAGTAGTTAGGAAGGGAGTCTTAAAAAGGTTAGACCATGAAATTACTTGCCGCATTTCTGAGATAGTGAATGGGTTAGTCCTATTGAACTGTTTCCTAAAAGACATGTGTTACTGTCATTAGAAACAAAAAGAATAAACTAATTCCTAGTCGAGTCCAGTCTAGGTGGCGGGTTTGCATTTTGAGTATACAAAGTTGAATGGTGCCACTAGGAAAGACAATTTCCCTCTTCCCTTCCTTTACCAGATGTTAGAGAGGATAGTGGATATTCGTTCTATTGCTTTTTGGTTGGATATTCTTGATATACCTACATTTGTATTGCTCCTAAAGATTAGGAGAAGACTACTTTTACCTATCCTTTTCGTACATATGCCTTTGGGAACACGCCTTTTGAACTTTGTAATGTTCATGCTATCTTTCAATGGTGAATGATTTTCATTTTCTCAAACTTAGTTGAACATTGAATGGAAATTTGCGGGGATGACTTCTCTGTGTTTGGGTCCTCCTTTGATGATTATTTGTCTAATCTACCTTTTATCATTGCTTCATTAAGGATTTTAGCAAGATAGCCAAGCCCTTGACTAATGTTCTAGCTAAGTATGTGCTGTTTTGCTTCTTTGAGGAGTGTTATTTGACATTTACTAAGTTTAAAGATGTCTTGACCTCTACTCTTATTCTTGATCCTCCCTTCTGTGGAGAACTCTTTGAGCTAATACGTGATGCATATGATAATGTTGTCAGAGTTGTCTTAGGCTAACATGTCAGAACCCGCCATGTTATTTATCATGCTAGTTACACTCTGATTATTGCCTAGCTAAACTCCATGGTGACTAAGGAAGGATTTTTGTTGTGATCTTTGGCTTTAAGAAGTTTAGACCTTACCTAATTTGGTTTTATGTCAGTATCGATACTGGGCATGCTACCCTTAAGCACCCTTTTTCTAAGAAAGATGCTAAGCCTATAGTTGTGAGATGGATTTTGCTTTTTTCATAATTTGATTATGAGATTAAAGATAAAAAAGGTTTTGAGATCCTAGTTGCTAACCATTTGTCTAGGATTATTTGTGATAGAGAGTTTCAGTCTTATATTTCTGAATGCTTTCCTTATGAGCAGTTGTTTACAGTCCACTTTGACACTTGGTGTGTTGATATTGTGAACTATTTGGTATCCGAACTCAGAATATTAGAGATTGATTTTTTTACCTTGTGAAATTGTTTATCTGGGTGACCTATACTTGTTTTAATATTATTCTACCCAAGTCTTCGGAAGGTGTATTCCCAGCCATGATGTTAGGAGCATCCTCTCTTTTTGTCATGACCAAGCATGTGAGTAGTATTACAAGAACTGTCATAGTTGTCAATAGTTGGGTAGGATTAGCAGGAGAGACATCATGCCACTCAATCCCATCATTGTGGCAGAGATTTTTGATGTTTGAGTTATAGATTTCATCAAACCATTTCCATCTTCTTTGATTATAAGTATATCTTATTGTTAGTAGACTATCCTTCTAAGTGGATAAAGGGCATCCCTACTAGGCGCAACGATGCTAAAGTGGTTATGAAATTCATTAGCGAGAACATTTTTGCTAGATTTGACATGCCCTGAGCTATCATTAGTGATCAGGTTAACCACTTTACTAATCGATCTTTTGATACTTTATCGAGGAGGTACTCTACAATCCATGGACTTGTGTTGTGAGTTTTCCGCAAGTGCATGGTTTTATCATTGTACTACTCACGCGTGTCGATCCATAGGCATGAGATAAAAATTAGGCTACTTAATGAAGCTTAGACCAACATGTTCTAGTACTAGCTATCAGCCTAAGAAAATAACTTAGACGATTTACGCCAGTTATTTAGATTATAGGGAGCTCATATTAAAATAGGAAAAAAGTAAAAAAAACAAACAATCTGTCAGGCCAACAACACCTATTAGTAACACAAAAATGTGAAACTCAGTAGACACCAACCATGCTAATTAAGACAAAATGATGAAATAAGGGGCATTTGATACTCTTCAATCAAGCGAATTACAACAAAAACAAGAGTAACATAAGCCAAGCATGTAGAACATGCCAAAAATCGTGACCTGTAGCCATTAAATAAAACGTACTATAATAAGGAACTGAAACAAAAATCTTAGCATCAAAGAAAGATAACCTCACGTCAATTGTGACAACCCAAAACCTAGAAATTGAAACTTGTTTAGTGGAGTCAAAGTAGACTCAAATTTGGAATTGAACACAAACAGATCAAATGCTCGTAAATTCACAGAAAAAAACTAAAATTTATCGCTTGAATCAACCACAAGCTTAAGCCAGTTAAAAATACGAAAAATCTAAATAAAACTTAATTCGAAATTGAGAAAGACAAACAATATGAAAACCCCTCATCTCCTTTTTGCCTTTAACCTTTGATCATCCATTTGAAGACCTCTAGAAATGCCGCCCCTCACCCCTTTTTACTTCACATAATTATTGAAAATAACATCTTGAAACCGCGAAAGTGATGATGATGGATAATGAAGAAACAGATAAAAATTAAAGAAATTTAAAGGGCATGGGGGAAACTATTCTAAGAGAAGAGGGGTTGAAGAAGATGAAGGAGGGGTCAGGTTTACTGGCCTGGGCAGCGAAAAGAAAGAAGACATAGGATTGATGGGTTAGAGGAAACTTGAGGTCACGTGAGGTGCCCGTGACAATAAGTGAAGGGCCTTTCTAGATTGGGTGTGGCTTTCTGGGAGAAATTAGCACGTGAAATGGGTCGCAGGAAAGGAGAAAAGGAAAAGAAGCAAAGATAAGGAGTTGCTAAGGTTGTCCAGGTAATGATGGCTCTGACCCATGAGAGAGAGAGAGAGAGAGAGAGAGAGAGAAGGGAAAGAGAAAATAGGAACGGGAGAATGGGTCCGCTAGTGTGAACAGGGCACTAGTGCTGGGCTCGTTCTTTTCTTCTTCCTCCCTGTGCCTAGCTCAATCGAAAGCTTACTCTTGGTTGTTCAAATTTATTTATTTTTCAATGCTTCACAACTTTTACAAAATAAACAAAATATTACTAAAATCCAAATTTCATAATTTATTTGTGTGCAAACATTACATAATAAACGGTGTAAAAGTCACATAATTTTAGGTTGAATAATACTGCCACACCTAAATTTTGCTCGTACTCCCGTAAAATGAAACTAAAATCTTAGAAAAAGAAAATAGAATCCTAACTAAGTTTCGTAGGAATTACGGTTGCACTTAGCACGTGCAACAAGCCCTTTAAACCCTTAGGTTAACCCTAGTTGATGAGTAAGGCCTCATGAGGGTTTGCAAAAAGAATACCCACATAACCTTAAAATTTTGTTTACTTTCAAAAACTCATATATACAGTACCGGCAAAAAATATATATACATATTCCAGCTAACCACGTCACTTAGGTAACTTAAGCGCCAGATCACATAAAAACACAATGCACAAATCAAGAAATTCTAAATCCCCACTAATGAAATCTATACACAGTCTTTCACCCCACTTAAGAATTATGTACAAGCTCGACTGGTAGAACATCACTTTAGACATAT
Source organism: Selenicereus undatus (assembly GCA_017589665.1). Lineage (NCBI taxonomy): Eukaryota > Viridiplantae > Streptophyta > Magnoliopsida > Caryophyllales > Cactaceae > Selenicereus > Selenicereus undatus. The sequence goes on along the minus strand of JACYFF010031956.1, from coordinate 31,088,531 downwards.
GTAGAATACTCCCGCTTCTGTGTTTAGAATATGAGAAGTTCACTGAATTCTCCTCAAATTATACAGACTACCATAGGCTTGTTAAGAATCTCAATTCTCTACCACTAAGATGCAATATGTAAACAATAATCAAGAGGAATTTTTCTTACAACAGGGCTAAGGTTAAGGGTTATGAGGGGGACAAATGATTTGGGAAATGAGGAGCTAAAAGCCATGTCACTTAAGAGCAACCAACACCTACACCAATTATAATAACCACTCCTCCAAAACAAATAAAATCACACACCACGAAATTAGATTGTTGGAAATGAGAATTTATAATGGCAACATTCATGCCAAACACTTTTATTCACGCTTTTTGAAACTTTTGAGATTTTTTTTCCGACTTTTGTTTCAATCTTTTTCCTTGGAAAGTTTCCCCCTTTTTTTTCTTAGTTGTTTTACCATGTTTTTAACTAACAAAATGAATGAATGGCCTGTACAAAAATAACACAACTCAATTTCCAAATGATCTCAGTGATAAATTCCATCATACAACCTAAATCAACCAATAATTACATAACGACCCAAAAGCTACCACCCAATAATGAAGTGTTGCCCCACTAGGTTGGGCTTATATATAGGAGATGTGTTTACGCCAAAGGCTAAAGTGAAAGGTTAACAACAAAAAGGTCAAGGCTCAAAGGGTTAGCAAAGGGTAAAACATTTCAGATCATGGATGACAGTTTGGCTACGTGGCTTACAAAAAAAATAAATGTCTCCATCATACTATTATAATGGAAATACTAAATGTGATTTCAAAGAGAATCATAGCAAGTCCTAGAGATGTAATCATGGGAGAGTCACACACATAAAAGAAAGATGTGAGGTTAAAATGATGAATTAGTCTTTAAACGTCAAAATCTCACGGGTTATCTACCAAACTCAAGCTTTTGCGTTAGAAAATATCGGGGGTTAGGACTGTATACAAACACCATACTTTAGATTAAGTTCTATCAATGCACACCATGTCTACACACAACCTCACACTAAGCATACAAGAGAATATAATCAATCAGAATAGCACACATATATTCCCCAAAACCAAAAATCTTTTTTTTAGATTTTCAAAAAAAAATTCATTTTTTTGTTTCATTTTCTCAAAATTTTGAAACAAAGTTTCCCCACCCCTATACCTAAATTAGACCGTGTCCTTATTGGAAGTAAAAGGATATATAAAAACTAAAAATAAAAATGTATATACAAAAAGAAAAGAAGACTCAAAGGGGAAGAAATATAACAAGACTCTAAAACTCAAAAGGAAAACAATAAAATAAAACAAGTATACACAAAAGAAAACAAAATAAAAATAGAAGATAAAGAGGAACGATTATACCAGGTTAGGTGCTGATTTACACATATGTCATGCTTTCCTTAAAATCTAGAAATTTATGAAGCATCAGCCACTCCATATCAAGGTAGAGATTGCTACTCAAATCAAAATCCATTAGCGCACAAAGTAGCTTATCAAATAAGGAAGACCAACTCTCAATAAGATCAACACAGTAAACATAAAAAAGCTTGTGCCAAATAGAGTACATCCATAACATCAATGCTGCACAGGTAAGGGTCGGTCTTAAGCTGTGAAATTGGTGGGCCTAAACATCAAACTGGCAAACGTACCAAAAATTAGCCAGCAAGTGGGTCATTGGCCTAGAAATTATGTCATCATGAACGAACGGTCTAGGCAACACAGTGGTCCTATGTCCACAAGTATTTTTCTTTCACTATGCTCAAAAGTTTGCCGCAAATCAGTAATCAAAGGCACAATAGTGTAAGACTTAGAAAAGGTAGACTTGGATGGCTCAAAGAAAGACCATAATGATGGGGTCAAAGGAAAAGGATTCATATTCAACATGATAACCCCCATCAAGACTTTCATTTTCATCAAATCCATATAAAAAAGATTCACATTCTATGGAGAAAATTTCATCATCATATTCTGAACTAATCTTCATCCTTATGTAGCTCCTATGAACAAATATCTTCTAACTCGTCTATATCATGATGCTCAACCTCAGTTGTGATACTTTTCTCTAACTCACTAGCATTCTCAAATTCTTTTCTAAGCTCAAAGTCAAAAGAGTCATTAATAGCGGTGGGTGGGTCGACAGAAATTAGGACATCCTCAATGACATTCTTAGGTGAGGTAGGTTTAGGTGCAAGGTTAGGGGATAGAAACACAGGGAGGCCATTCACTCGTTCTAGGCTAGGAAAAGGCATACCATTGTACAAATTAGACATAGATTGATAAGAGGGTTGAAAGTCATTATAAAGACTAACTTCAGGTTTAGGAGATCCTAGATTAGAGTCAAGCGTACGCAAATTATATTCCTTCCTACTATAATTAAAACATTGAGAACATTCAACAATTCTCTCCTTCATAATCTCTACCATTTTATCAGTCAATTTATTTATCGTCTATGCATGTAGCATCAACAACATAACGATAAGGGCAAGTATGAAGATTATGATAACAAGACTCACAATAATCACACAAAATAGGAGGCACATAAGAATACGATGGATCATGTGAGTTACCAAGAGTGACCCTGGTGGTAAGGATTAGCATGAATAACATACTCGCCATGAGCAGGGTACCCCAAAGTCTCCTTAGCTTGTTCAAACACATAAGTATCCCAATACCTCATCTTGCGTTTTAGACAAGAACCCCAATAAACCTCCAGGGCACATACATTCTGTAATAGCCCAACCTTAACTCATATTTATTTATTTAATAAAGCCATGTAACTCATTTTTCACATTTATTTATCTCATTGAATCATCCCAGTTGGGAAAAATTCATTTCGGGTCCCACTTTGCAATTCGAGTTTCATTTACCGGACAATTTCGAGAAAAATTGATAGTAGGCCTCGATATTTATGATTTAAAAGATTAAATTATTTTTCATGATATTACATTTTAATCCCGAGCTTCCAACAAAAAAAAAAAAATCAAACGCGCTCGGTTTTAGTTCTTTTCCAAACCCGAGCTCATTTAGGCCCAATTCCGGCCCAACAAGTTTCTAATTCATTTGTTTAGCTAATTACCATGATTAACTCCTAATGATAATGAGTAAAGATATTTTTTTTGGGAGGGCAATTTTTAGCCAAGTATTTAAGGTCATTTTGCACCAAGTATTTAAACCAAGTGGCAAAATATCAAAGCTCTCCTTTCTCTCTCTTCCTCTCAACCTCCATGGCACTCTCTTCCTCTCAACCTCCATGGCAGCCCCCTCCCAGCCCTATTATGGTGTTTTCCGACCACTCTCCGGCAAGGATTTCAATCCCCAAACAACCTCCCTCCATTGGCTACCATTTCCCATCCTCAAAATCACCCAATATCATCTCCATCTCCACTTATTTCAAGCTCAAAGTAAGTGACTTCAATCTTATTCTTTGAACTTTTGGTTCTTGCTTCTTGTTTGGTTATTTTGATGATGGATCATGTTGTTTTTATTGAATTAAGAATCATCTTGGTGATGGATCATGTTGGAGTTGAAGCTAGGGTTAGGGTTTTATGTTAACTATGCAAGCTTCATGTCCAAGTGCTGAATTTTGATCGTTTTAAATGAGATTTTGTGATCTTTAGCATTGGTAATGAATATCAAGATGTTTATGCTGATTTATATAAGTTAAAGAGTGATTTTAGTGGGTGGTTATGTGAAGAAAATATTGAAATCATGTGAGTTAAAGCTGGGAAACAGACCTAAAACAGGGGCTACTTTGGGAATTAACTGGTACTGTTTGGCACATCCAAAATTCATGATTTTTGGTGTAGTGATATTTTGATGTGTTAGATTTCATTAGGATTTGGAATTACTCAATTTTGAGTTGTGTGGACAAAGTTATGACCAATTTACTCAAGACTGTGCAGAATGTATCGAAACTGGGAACTGAACTGGAACAGTAACTTCACGGAAAAACTGGTATTGATTGGGTCACTAAAAAATTGTGATTTTGGGTGTGTGTATATATCAATGAGTTATCTTTAAAATGCCTCTTGAATCGCCTTAATCCGAGTTCTGTGGAAAAAGTTATGGTCATTTTACTCCGACTGCGCAGATTGATCAGAAATTGTGCACGTCTGTGTTCTACCCTACTTTTAGGGACCTTATTATGTGAATCATGCTTTGTGTACTAAATACGAGTTTTAGAGGACACTGTGAAGTTTTCATATTGGGGTTTTATATCTCATTTGGAGGTTGGGAGTGAAAGATATGGATTTTCTAATGCAGACCATCTATCGGTAACATGAGTGAATGCAGAAATTGAGACATTTGAAAATATTTTCAGAAGTTTCTATATAATTATGGGTATTGCAAGGAAATTACAAAGTGTAGTGAGTTCAACAAGTTTGTTAGTGTACAAAAGCTTACTTGGGTTGAAAACTGAGTTACATGAGTATGAAAATGAAATTTGGGAAGTGAGCAGATTATTAACTCAAAATTAGTGTCCTTTGGACCAAGTTAGGGTGTTATATGAGCTTTTATGAACCTTGCAGCACCCTTTACGGCATAGACCATTTGTCACCCATTTCAGAGGCATTAACCATTTTATTATCCTTTTCAGAAGCTTCACTCTTTCCTTTATCCATTTCAGAAATATCAGCAAACCATGTGTCAGTTATATCAATTAAAATCTTTTCATTATCACCTCAATCATTTCCATTTGGCTTTTTTTTGCTTCAGTTTATTGTATTTCAAGTTCAATAACCATAACTGATTTAAATAAGTTCATTTTGGTTTAACTTGTCTTATATTCAATTAAAATCAGTTTATTATATTGAAATGCACAAGTTATGTATCCCATTTCATTACTCAATTTCTGTTACACATACTTTTACCTACTCGGTTATGCGAGTAAGGATCATTTACTAACTACACATACTTACAGTGACATTTATGAAACAGAGTTGAGGCCTAGTCTATCATTTTCATTGTGCATAAGTATTATCAAGTGAAATATCATTTTAAAGACTTCAGGTACGTCCATTGCCTGTATCTTTAGAAATCAGAGTGTATTTATCAACGTTATCATGTTTTGGTAAGTACATCAATGAATCAGTTTACACAGTGATTTATCAGTTAATTAGTGACCCCGTCAGTTATTATCTATAGGGCATTCGCCCTTCAGTTACCCGCGCGGCTTCAGGCCAGGTCCCCGATCGGCTTGGCAGGTGTACACCTATCCATAGATCGTAACAGTATCAAGGGGTTCACTATCAGATAATAACTAGCAATACAGCTTTACATTTATTTCATTCACTGTTTTAACTTAAAATGAATTACAAAGCGGGCCCAATCAATGTTCAATGATCATTTAACAATTCAGGAATGCATGTACTGAGCTTCGGCTCACAGTTCGAAATGTTTTTCATGTTTTGTTTTAGGCAAATGCTTAGAGTATTGCCCTCATGCCAGCAAATCAGCCGAAGAGAATAAGTGAAGCAAGGAAATCCAGATGGATCAGAAGTAATGCCGTATATGCATACTCTAACGTTGTATTTTGAATTCTTCTGTGGATGAAGACGTAGATTACATGGTGAATTATTTCACTACGGTTTATAAACTTTACATTGGTTAACACTTGATTGTGAATGGATAATTATATGTGAATGTGTACAGTGGAGGTTATGCTTAACTGTGTTATGTTTAGCACTCATGTTTTAAGTCTTGTCCTTTTGGACGGCGGTAATGCCCCTATCATTGGGTTGTCTAGATCTTAATTAAGGAGAATATAAATAGTAAAACATGTTTAATTTGGGGCGTTACACATTCTACATAACCTCTAGATTTAACATTTAGAGCCACAACGATGGCCTCCTGAATTCACTATTTTTGAAAATTTTGATTCAATTGAGCATGGTAATCATGAAGTGTCGATAAATAACTACAGAAAGGTTCATGCTCAAATTGTGGAAAATTAAAAACTGGATTCTTGAAATTCTTTTCTTTTTTAGGTTTTAAGAATTTTACAATTTTTTTAGGATTTTCAATTTGTTTTGTGAGTTAGGGTTCTTTCAAACTCTAAGACACTAATCAGAAACTAATGACTACACAAAAACAAGACACTTAAATAATTAAGTTAAAAAAACAAAATAAGCTAACAAAAAAAAAACGGTATTACCAAAAGAAAGGAAAAACCCACAACACTTAAACAACAAGAAGTGACGAAACACAAAAAACTGCAAAGAAGCACAAACACCAAGCACAAGCATCATTTTATTTTTGTAATTTGAAACACACAAAAATAGAAAATATCAAAACCTAAAACAAAACAAAAAAAAATAAAAGAAAATAGAAAATCCAACTTGAAAATTAGAACACTGTATGAAAAAAAATTGAGCAAAATCACAAGGAATATGAATATATTTCTGTTCAATTTTTTTCTCTCTTGGAACAGTGCAGAAAACTCACACTAGAAAATTATTTCCAAATATCGCAAAAATTTCTAGAAGTGCCTAAAAATTCCACAAAAATTCACCTAGACTCTAAATATCACGAAAAATCCACTAAAAATATCATATGAGAAAAATTCACACCAAAACTGCTCCGAACAATTCAAATAGAATCGCAAAAGAAATAAAAACCTCCATTGCTTTTTTTTTCTTTCAAACCCTCACCAGTTCAGGAACAGTAGTTAGATCTGATTTTTTTTAGTATTCAATAATCACTAAAAACCACGACTAAATTTACTGAAATAAAAAATGAAAATACTAACTCAAATCAAAAATAAAAAACACAGAAATCTGAACTAAACTAAAACTAGTAAACCAAAACTAAACTTACACACACAAAATCAAAAATCAAACTTACGAAACGAAAACGAAAACGACTCGAATGACTCAACTATTACTCGATGCAAACTAATTTCACAAAATCATCCCCAACAACGATTCCAAAAACGTGTTGTGTTTTTTAGCAAGTGCACAATTTTATCATTGTATTACTCATCGGTGTTGATCCACAGGGGTGAGATAAAAATTAGGCTACTTATTAAGCTTAGTCCAACATGTTCTATACTAGCTTTCCGCCAAAGAAAAATAACTTAGATGAATGATGCTAGTTATTCAAATTATAGGGGGCTCATATAAAAATAAGCAAAAAAAAAAAGTAACAATCTGTTAGCCCAACAACACCTATTAGTAACACAAAAATGTGAAACTCACTAGACAGCAACCATGCAAATTAAGACAAAATGATTAAAATTAGGGGCATTTGATACGCTTCAATGAAGCGAATTAAAGCAAAAATCAGGAGCAACATAAACCAAGCATATCGAACATGCTGAAAATTATCACCTGTAGTCGTTGAACAAAACAGATTGCAATGAGGAACTGAAACAAAAATCTTACCATTGCATAAATATAGCCTTATGGCAATTGTGACAAACCGAAGCCTCGAAACCAAAACTTGTTCAGTAGAGTCAGAGTAGACTCAAATATGGAACTTAACACAGATAGATCAGAGGCTCGTAAATTCACACTAAAAAAAAATCTGAAATTTGTCACTTGAATCAACCACAAGCTTAAGTCAATTACAAATACGAAAAAACATAAATAAAACCGGATCTGAAACTGAGAAAAAGAAGAAAAATATGAAAAACTCTCCTCTCCTCTCTACACCATGCCTACGACCGTCCATTTGAAGACCTCCAGAAACACCGCCCCTCAGCCCTATTTACTTCACTTAATTATCGAAAATAACATCTTCAAATCGCCAAAGTGATGATGATGGATAATGAAGAAAAAGAGAGAAATTAAAGAAATTAAAAGGGCATGGGGGAAATGGTTATACGAGATGAGGGGTTGAAGGAGATGAAGGAGTGGTTGGGTTTACTGGTCTGGGCAGCGAAAAGAAAGAAGGAGGATTATTAGGGTGTTGGAGGAAACTAGAGGTCAATCGAGGCGCTCTTGACAATAAGTGAAGGGGTCGTCTGCATTAGGCGTGGCTTTTTAGGAGAAATGGGCATGTGAAATAGGTCGCAGGAAAGGAGAAAAAGGAAAAAGGCAATGAGAAGGAGCCACTGAGGTTGTCCAGGTAACACTGGGCCTTGCCCACACACTAGAGAGAGAGAGAAAAGGCAAAGAGAGAAGAAGAACGAGAGAATGGATCGGCCACCGCGAACTGGGCCTATTCTTTTCTTCTTCCTTCCTTTACCCAGCTCAATAGAAAGCTTACTCTTGGTTGATCAAATTTATTTATTTTTCAACACTTCACAACTTCTATAAAATAAAAGAAAACTAAAAAAATCCAAATTTAATAATTTATTTGTGAGCAAACATTAGATAATAAAGGGTATCAAAGTGACATAATTTCAGGTTGAATAACTTGCCACCCCATATCATCCCTGGACCAGTGGGCAAGTGAAAGTGTCCAATGGGAAAAGACTGTGAGTAGAAACTGAGAGGATTAGACTGACAAGCTTGTAGGCTCATTATGGCTTATAAGATAGCTTTTGAGACTCTCTTAGGTATATCGCATTGTAGGGCTATTTATGGTAAGCCCTCTCTTCTTCCGATGGAGATTGAGTATAGGGCTAGATGGGCCATGAAGATGCTTAAATAGAATTTGACCGAAGCCAGTGAGGAGATGAGACTACAATTGATTGAGCTATAAAAGATTGGAGTTGAGGCATATGAGAGTGCTAGATCTTATAAGGAGAGGGTCAAGTTGTTTCATGATAGACACATTCTTAGGAAGGAGTCTTCCCTTCCCAAAGCATAAAGGTTCTTTTATATTACTATAAGCTCCATCTTTTTCTAGAAAAATTGAGGTCCCACTTGGCTGTATATGGTTATCATGTTTTTCCCTATGGTACAATTGACATACAGGATCTTGGGAGTTGTGCAAAGTTCAAGGTGGATGGCCACATATTGAAGAGTTTTTGGAGTGCTAAGCATAGAGAATGTAGAGTGTCTAATACTTTGCGAGCTAGTTGATGAGGAGAGATGTACTACTGAGTTAATTCAGGGGTATCCAGCACCCTACCTGGTTTGATTAAACCTTCTTCCCCTTCTTTCTATTATTTCCTTATTTTATTTTGTTTTATTTTTTTATATATTTGATGCCTTTTGTTTTCTTTTGCATGTATGGCTTTTTCAGCTTTAGAGTCTTGCCCTTTTTTCCTATCTTTGTGATTTTCTTATCTCTTTGTATATAAGTTTTTCTTTTTAGTCTTTTATTTTAAGTTGTTATGTTTCTTCATTTCCAATGAGGCCATTGAGTGATCTAGGTTTGGGAGTGAGGAAGCCTTCAAGATTCTTGAAACAAAAGCGAAAAACTTGAATAAAGTCCAAAAAGTTTTTGTTTTGTTTGGGGAATATGCACTAGCTGGACGGATTCCTTCTTCTTGTACCTTAGTTGTTACCTTTTGATATAAGTAGAGGTTACATGATGGAGCTTAGTCCAAAGTCTAACATTCTATGCCCCATCCTGGCCCCTAATATTTGTGAAGCAATTGTCATGACTTCCATAGATAAACTCGTGAGACTTTGAGCCTTGAAGACTAATGTATCATATTTCCTTTCATTTGTGTTTCTTCTATGATTACATCTCTAGAACTTGCTCTAATTCTCATCAAAATTATACTTAGGATGTGCATTATGGTTACATGATAGAGGCATTCTTTGTTTTGTCAACTACATTAGCAAAATCACTGCCCTAATTTGAATGATCTACTCTTCACGAGCCCTTAGAGCCTTTTTGACATTTTTGTTTGTTGTGTAGCCTTTCATTTAACCCTTTGCCTAAATAAATTTCCTATTACCTAAACCAAATCTAGTGCGGCAACATTTCAATATTTGATATTGGGTTGCTCTTGGGAGTTGATGTAGTGTGTGGTTAATTTTGGTTCTTTGGTGTGGAGAGGGATGTAGTTCACCTGCTTATGAGATTTTCCCCTTTTGGTTGTATAGGTTGTGTTTTATTGTGGCCACTTGGAAAGTGAGTTTTATTATTCTTTTCCATGCCCTTCCTTTGCTTAGTTAAATTAAAATAAAAAGTTTCCAAGGAAAAAATTGAAAAAAAAGGAAAAAAACTCCTAGAAAAAATGAGGAAAAAAAATGTTGTGAATAAGGATGTTTGGCATGGTCATTGCATTAATTCATTTTTGATTGTTAACTATTGTGGAGTGTGCCTCATTTTGTCATTGGGGGTTGGAAGGATGTATGTGTGTGATATAGTTGGTGGAAGTGTTTGATTACTTTTAAGTCACTTTGCTTTTCGCTCCTTATTTCCCAAATTGACTATGCCTCTCTCACCCCTAACTCTTACCATCATTAGAACCCCTCAAAAGCCCAATTGATTTGCATATTGCATTTGAATAGTGGAGAATTAAAAGTCCCACCAAATGTATCGTAGTTTGTATGATTGGAAGATTAATTGAGTGAAGCTTGTCAATTCTCATATGATAAACACATAAGCAAGGGTGTTCTGTATGTTCTCTAAAGTGAGGTTCTATCTATCGGGTTTGTTCATATTTATTAAATCGGGTGAAAAAGGGTGTGTACATATCATCAGTGGGGACTAATTAAGAGTTTCTTGACGTGTACATTGTGTTTATATGTGATCTAACGCCCTGACTACCTAAGTTGTATGGTTGACTCGAATGTGCACATATTTTTCTTATGTGTTGTATATATGAATTTTTGAAAAAATTCATAAACATTTTTAGTTTTATGTTTTCTGTTTTTTTAACAATTTTGTGGTTATATCGTCTATAAATCCTCATAAGTCCTTACTCAACAACTAGGGGGAGCATAGTGGTTTAGAGAACATGTTGCACATGCTAAATGCCATCGTGATTCTTATGAAAGTGAGTTAGGATTCTTAGTTTCGTTTTACTTGGGGACGAGCAAAATTTAGTTATGGGGGTATTGTTCAACCAAAAATTCTTACATTATAATGCCCTTTTCACATCTGATTTGTTCATAATAATTGTTAAAACAATTTTATTTTTTTTTGCATTTACCTTGTTTTGTAGGAAAATTATTAAAAAAATTTAGGAAAAATGCTTGAAAATTGTAGATTTGGACTGGCCCATATGTGGTCCCTTATGTAGTCATTTCCTTTTCTTTTCTTTTGTTTTCCTCTCTCCTCACTTTTCTTAGTCTCCCTTCTCAACAAAATTATCACGTGACTAATCCCCTTATTTTTCTCTATCTTCTTCTCCCTCTACTACCTTAATTCATGCTAGAAATACATCCGTCTCCTACTTTGTTGTTCTCGAGTCTTCTTCATCTTTCTTCATCATCAATGCCCATTTTTGTTACCCACTATAATCCTAACTATTCTATTGCCATTATCATCATAGTCTTCTGTCAATTTTCCATTTACAATACTAAATCGATAAAGACTATAATTGGAGATTAATGGAAGAAATCAAGAGCAAAGGTTATGGATTTAGCTATAATTGGAAGCTTCAAGAGTAATTCGAAGGCAATAGCAGGTAGGGAGTAGAATTACTTTAGTTTTACTTCTTCTCTTTCGGTCCTAAAGCTCCACATATGTTTTCAATCACTAAAAATTAGTGTAATTAAACTAGGTTTTGTTTAATTTGAATGAGAATTTCAGTTTTGGTACTCAATTTGTAAGCTATTTAGTTTAAATTTGCATTTCTTAACCGGTTCTCATTTGATTTGCTATATTCAATTGTCCCTTTTCCCTCTGTTATTATAATTTGCTTGATGGTATGGGCTTTGATCTGTCTAGATTGATGTTGATGTTCTACTGGGCATAATCTTGTCAATGTTCGCACATTTGCTTACTATTACAACAAAGTGAGTTGTCAAATTTCCATTGTGACTAGCCTCATCTAATTCATGTTTTCATGTTACTTGGATTGATTTATGAATTTTGGTGATTGAGTTTTATCTTTGTGTGTTTAATCTACTGAAAATCATAATGATGGTTGCCCGTTTCTTAAATAATTTTCTTCCCTCATTGATTAGTTTATCTTATTTTTCTATGTATGTCATAATAATTTTGATAAGTAAGAATGCTAGGAAATGTCATTTGTCTGAGAAATTATTTAGATTTTAGTTCTTGTTAGTTTATACTAGAATTTTAGAAATCGAATTTTGTAACCCATCCCTGAGTAGGACACCTATGAGTATTATGGTAATAAAATTACACGATTGCGACATTTCCTCAACAGTTCTATGAACATTATTTTATTAAGAGAGAATCGAGGCCATTCAAGAAATTCCATAGTTCTAATCTTCTAGTTATTATCAAATGTCTTGTATTCGGCGAAGAATCATCGTCCTTAACTCTTCCTCTTATTTTCTTATATGTTTTGGGTTTGTAAATAACTTCACGTTTCTGTTCTTTATTGTAGATCTTTTTAGGGGTTCAGGTGCTCCTTAGAATCCTATGGATAAATATAAAATTTTTCCAGCCCCATGGAGACCATATTGAATAAGTCAAATGTTGGAACCTTCTTCGCTGTTTTCCAGGACGTAGTAAACCTGAGTAACCCCTATGTACATTCGAGAACTTAAAAAACGGTGATAAATTGGGTTGTATTTTCTTTTCTAATAAATGGACTGTGTATTGGTGAGGATTAAGAGTGAACTTTGTTGCTTGCCTTAATGCTCGACAAGAGGAAATGAAACAAGAAATAAATTACAAGTTAAGCCTTGATTATGGCTAATTTATTGGATAGTAACCATGGATTTGATTAAAAATTTTATTGGGCCAAAATTAAAACATTGATTATGGTGTAAAAGCTATTAAATGAAGATTGATAGTACACTCCAGTTAATGTCTTTCTATGTAAGACCCCACCTTATCGTTTTCTATTAAGTTGCCTGTCTTACCT